>CM042478.1:29743108-30943108 GCA_023621385.1 Quercus gilva | reverse complement strand
TGGGATCCGCGCATCTGGTTAGTCACGTACTTGGGAGCCGTGCATCAAAAGGGGGAACTGTCACTACAGATCAAGTCCGATTGGGTATTGGGATAAGGGTTCAACTGTAGGTTGGTAAGGTACTTGGGATTCCTTATTTGTAACCGCTTGATTTGATAATAGTGGAGTTTCGGGAGTGGTGACCTGAAAATCACCCGATGGGGTTTTTGCCGTTAGGGTTTTTCCCCATTCGTGAACAAATCACCGTGTTATTTATTTTCCGCTGCATATTTAGTTATTCGGTGATTTGTTTGTGCTGCCACGTATTTGCATGTTAAATTGATTAATTAATAACTTGGCTAAATTAATTAATTAGTTTAAATCACAAGGGATCATTCAGTTTGTGGCCTATCAATAAACATGTCAGGTTAAGGTTGACCCATATAGTCGAATACTCATGAGTCAACACGACACAAGCTCGACACGCAAACACAAATTATCAACCCTAACTATAACCATATCTTTGGCAAATAACACACAAAGTCACAAACTATAGTTGTAGTCATTTCTTCTAAAGTTTGTACCAGACTTTCTCTTGTCCTTAATGCTGGTATATATGTCTGCCATGACCAAGCCTTTTTAAGCTATAATTACCACCTCAGCTCTTGCCACCTTTGTCTTATCTAAATTCTTTAATCTTTATAAAAACCGAAACATATTAACTTTTGATTGACCTTTTAATGCCACATCAACTTTTTAACCTCACAATTTTACATTTTTTATTCTAATATATATTTTGTAATTGACATTAAATTGTATTTCATATTTAAATTTAGAGGAAATTGCAGTTTACCCATCTGTGGTTTGGCCCGTTTTAACAATGTCTACCCGTGGTTTAAAAGTTATTACTTAACTCACCTGAGGTGACCTCCGTTACCCACCTCTCCCTTTTCACTGTTAAAAATAGGGGTAAATGTGTCTTTTTTATTATATTTTATGTCTCTCTTTTCTTTTCTCTCATTCTTCTTCTTCTTCACAATCAAAACCCAGAAATGTATATGGAATGATGCATTTAACGTTCTTACCCAATGCCCACTGCAATTGCCAAACATACTTTTATAATGACAAGAAAACCAATACACCTACAAGTGGTTTCCTGCAAGTGGTTTCCTGCTTTGCAGGAAACCACAGCCAACTCATTGAACAAACAATACAAGCATGTATTGCCTAGGACCAACTAAGCCATGCCTCCATTCAGATTCCAAAGAAGGAAGAACGGCTAGCTTTCTTACTGCTGTACAGATGACATTAAGGGCAGTCACACAAGTGGTTTCCTGCTTTGCAAGAAAAGAGGAAGATAGATCTCCAAAAGCTATTGCACTTTTTGACGTGGCTATAGCAAGATCAAGAAAAGGCTCTAGCATCTCCACAAGAAAAAGAATCCTATGCTTGACTTCCTGAAAGAACCACAGATAGAGTCACACAATTCTAACCATATATGGCCACTACATAGGAGGTGCTTAGCTGTAAAGCTACCAAAAGCCAACAAATCTAGAAGCAATATCCTAAGCACAGTGATTGCCAACCAGACACTGAGGGGTTTTTTGCCAAAACATTTAGTCCAGATGCGCAGCCTAAAACCCCAAACCGTGAAGAAAAACAAAGAAACGAGAAAAATGAAATTGTGAGATAGGCTGAGCAGCATAACAACCTAATTGTCTAGATCAGCTAAGATCGAAGCAGCAGAGAGTGGTGGATTGGTGGATTCAAATTTTCTAGGGTTAATGGATTTATGGTTCCTTTTTGTTTTCCCTTGCTATCTGGGTTTGTAACTTAAACTGATTTTTATTTTTATTTTTTTTATGACAAGATTTGATGTATATTGTTGGTAGTATAAACATCAAGAGGGAACCAATTATTGTGTTGATTGAACAAGATTTGGGTCATGAAATGGGATTTGGGATTGAAGATTTGATTTCTAAGATGGTGAGAGAGAAGTCGTTCTTCAATATGTTGCTTCTAATTCTGTTTCTATTGTGGCTTATATAGTAAAGGAGATTTTTTAACGGAAAGGGCGGAGGTGGGTAACGGGGGTCTAACGGAGGTCACCTCAGGTGGGTTAAGTGATAACGTTTAAACCACGGGTAGACACTGTTAAAACAGGACAAACCACAGGTGAGTAAAGTGCAATTTTTCCTTAAATTTAACATTAAAATGTTGTCATATCGTATTCAAATATAATCATTAGTAATTACCATAACAATAAATTTTCATATTTAGAAGAAAAAAATGGATAAAAGAGGAAAACCATCGTATCTTGTTAATTTACAAGTTGTTGACCTCGTAGAATATGAAAAACGAGCAAGGTTAGAAACACCGAAAAAACCACCAAAAATTTCACTCTATTTTCCTGAATTAAAAAAAAAATTATGTGAAATGGTGTGCAAATTTTGATGTGACGATTCTGGTGAGCCATAAATTCCGGTGTTTGTGATAGAAAGGGAACAAAAACAAAAAAGAAGAAGAAGAAAACGTTAGAACTTGGAAGGTATTTTAAAAACCTCAGAGGTCGGTTACCTAAATCCAAGAGTTGCGTCTTTTATTCTTAGGTCCTTTTGGGAAGTAAAATAAATAAATTTATGAACAAAGAGGGAAAACAAGTTGAGTACATTTCCCGCTTCGGTGGACTTCACAGATTGTTTTAACTTTTTTTTATTATTTATTGTTATCGATACTATTATTTAAGGAGTTATTCTTATTTGAGATTCTCATTTTTTTTTTGTTCAAAAATACATCTACATCTCCATGTTTAAGTAGAGGCAAAATTAAATGTCAATCTGGTAAAAATACAACTCTCCTGTTGATTTTCAAATTACTTTATCCACTTATAAATTAGATTCTCAAAATAAAAACACATGTAAATGCGTAATATTAATGAAAAAATGTGTAAACCTCAAATTGAAATAAATGAATAATTATAACACTAAAAGAAAAAAAAAAAAAAAAAACTCATAGCATGTGCAAAGTGCATGTGATAATGCTAATAATAATAATTATTATTCACAGATTTTTGTTTTTAATTTTTAGAATCTAGATTGGTTTAACTAAATTTGACAAAAAAAAATTTAAAATGTGATAAATTGTAGTAGTAATTAAAAAAGTAATATTAGTAATAGATTTAGATAAGAACCAATAAAAATTTGTCAATTTAATTATTATTAAAAGTGTTGTGAAAGTTTCTGCGTTAATATCATTTCTCTTCTCTTTAACTAGATCACTGTGAGCATGTGACCCAGTTCACCGGCCGAGCATTTATTTAATTTTATTTATTTATTTTGCGAGAAGCAGATCACATCCGAGCTTACAGTCAACAATCACCATGTTTTTCATGTTAGTATCAATAAGGATGAATATATCATCAATCATTTGATCAAAATCGCAACAGTGAGGCTAATCTCGTTGTACTCGCATGTTTGAAATTTCTTGTATACACCAATGAATTCTCGATTACAATTTCGATTTGGTGATCAAGTGCGACGTACGTGTCAAATTTCTCTCATCTCTTAAATTAAAATATTCCAAGGTACGTGTCAATTTTTATGTTCTTGCAAGTGGTTCCTTTGTTTTCTTGTCGTATGCAACTTGTCATCCCTTACCCTTTTGTTTTCAGCCCTATATAAAATTTTCAACCAACTAAAAGATAAAAAGTGTAAAATTGATCTAACGGTATACCAAGACGGTTCTAGTTTATTTTGTTGTATTTGTGAGACTTTGGAGCTTGATTTTGGAGGTTTGAGATTTCTGAATGTTTCTGAATCTCTCCCATAAGGTTGAGATGAATCTCTATTTATAAGAGTTTTAAGGAAATGTGATAACACATGATTGACTATGAGCGGTGAGATATGTCATGATTTGAATAGAAAGACTTTATATCTTATTTTCCAATGGACAAATGACATTATTTGATTAGTTAAAGTGTATTAATTTAAAATAACACATAAAAGCTTTTAAATAGATTGCTTACAACATTTAAAATTAAATATCAACATACTTTGACATGTGATTAGTCCTTAAGTATTCTTTATAATTTTTATTTAGAAACACTTGAAATATTTCCATTGGTCTCTAAATAATGACAATGGGACCAACTAAGTAACACAACATCTTGTAATTGGTTGCAACATTTCTACTTCTTAGTGGAGTATTTAAAATGAATTTTATACTTTTTCTAAAATTTATTTGAGAAACAATTAATTAGAATTATAGTATTCTTGCTCGATTTTAGTTACTTTGACAATAATTAAAACAAAATTAGTGGGTTTTAGTTAGTTTAACTAGTAGAGTCTCTGATGATGGAATAAGAGATCTGGAATTTAATCATTGCTGACACCAAAAACCGACTAATGTCTTGGTGTTTAACAATAAAATAGCTATTATCAAGAACAGATGTCATAGGTTAAAAGTTGAAACTCTCTAAAAAAAATTAAATCAAAAGAATTAAAAAAATTGAAAAACATATGAAATCATTAATTTTAAAAACTTGAGCACTTAAATTAATGAAAATAATTAAATATTTGTCCAGTCAGTCAAGAAATATGTCCATATTCATAATTATATTAATCTTAACAATATACAAATCCCTTTAATTTTTTTTTTATTTGGTTGATAATTCAATAATTACAGCATTGTAATTAAGACTTTCAGGGTTGATATCTTTTTTGTAGGGACCGGGTTTGAGCACTATTCTTTGCGAATGAGTGGGCTCAAGCCCAGCTGGCCCTATATAATGAATTTGTAGAGTGCGGGTCAAAGAACTAGGCTCTAGTGAGGATTGCAACAACTAAACATGGTAACGCATGGATCAGGTGGCAAAAACACAAACTAAAATATGAAACTAGGCTCCTCGGCCGTTTCCTTGGGTCGTATATCTCTTATTCCTCCTTTAGTGCTAAGTTACAAAGATAATACAAGTGCCACGGTTCTTTTTCTCTTCCAAAACTCTCCTCCCCCCTTTCTGGAGAATTTGTTACATTTTATATCCCCTTCTGATTAATCCTGGCCCTCCATTCGTTGATCATGCAGATCACCACTTGAGTGTCTATCCCATCAGCCACCTTCCCATCCTTCCTGTGGGTGGTAGCAACTGAAGCGGCACTGTTCAGAGGACACTTCTCCATTAATGCGGCCAGAACATTAGTTGTAGGCATTTAATGTAGAGGTGACAGTTCCTCCTGGGATTGCTCCTCCACCATGCTTCCATGGCCAACCCATTGTACTTACCTCTCTCTTGGATCGCTCTGGAGGGTTACCTCTAAAGACACCTTACTCTTCCTTTCAATGGTTCGTATGAGCTAAGGACATGATTATCCTCGGCGGTACTCCTAGTGAATGAAGCTTCTTTGACTCGTCCTCGAACACTCCTTCCTCCTACGCGTGGGCCTTGGGCTTAGTATAGAGTGGGCCGGGATTGCCAAATTCTCTAGCCCTACAATAGTCCCTCAAAATCCTGCTGTCAGGCTCCTCGGACGGAGAAGAGGATTTTGACGTCCTCAGGCCTTTATCGCGACTTGTCAACTCTTGTTTTCCATCAGTACCAGTCCCTTTTCGCCTGTCCAAGGCACGTTTCTGATGCCTTGGTATGCGGAGCGTGCTCGCATTAAATTCGGGCAGCTCTGTGCTCCCCACGTTCAACGGTGTGATGATAATCTAATGGTGGTGATCCTTCTAACTATATGGGCAGGAAAACTTGCACGGTTGTTATTTTTTATTAGGGGTATAAATATCCATTTGAATTGATCCGCCTCTTTACTATTGCATTCAAGAGACCTTACGCACATACTTCGAATTTGGTCACATTTCCAACTGAACTTGCGACTTCCTTCAGCACAAAAAGCCTGCTCGAGGAGCTTTTCCTTATTTCTGTAAGTCTTCTTCTCTCTCTTTAAATTGTGCTCTCCCCTCTTCTAGACTTCTTTCTTCGTGTCTCTTAGTTATCTTTAGGAATAGGTAGGTTCAAGAAATTGGTTGAGTCTGAAGAGGCGATGAAGAAGTTCATCGCTGATTATGGGATACCCAGTACCGTAGGTCTAAGGTACTGTAAAGAGGGGGAGTGGAGACTTAGGAGGAAAGAAGGTGAGGTAGTGATTCCCATAATCACCTTCTTAGAGGGTGGTATGCGGATCCCCATGGGTCAAGTGATGATGAGTTACCTTAGGCATTTCCGGCTTGCCCCCACCCAATGTGGCGTCAATGTGTTTAGGATTCTGGGCTGTGTAGATGCCTTAAACGAGAAGATGGGACTGAGGTTAACCCATCATGACGTGAACTGGTGCTACAACTTCCAGCTCCTGAAGGGCATGTCTTACTACCTGAAGACAAGGGAGGATAGGGTACGACTTATCCAGTGCCTCCCCTCGTCCAGCAAAGGGCTGGATCAGGACTTCCTTATCGTGTCTGGGGAGTGGCACGATGGCCTTCATTGTCCAACAGTGGAGGGCACGCCAGGTGGGGCACTCAGAGTAGGAGAGGGTCTATATTTTTGAACTTTCGCCACCTACTTTGTTTGGTTGCTAATAGTAGTATGTTTTCTTCTCTGCAGATCCACACACTTTCAAGTGTCATTTTGGTTTAGTCAACAAAGAGAACTTAGAGACTGTACTAAGGGCGGAGATCTTCGTGAACGAGGCCGACAACCAAGTTAGGGCTATTCACAAGATCCTGGGGTACGTCCCTATTCAGAAATCGTTCGCAGCGCCAAAGTGCGTGATCAGGGCAAAGGATCCTCGGCTCCGGAGAATTACCGTAATTGAGGACGGTTTCCTGATCCCGGAAGGGTCCCCTACTCCAGAAGATACTCCATTGGCGGGCTCCTCTACGTCCCGCCGAGCTGTGGAGGCTGATGGGGGAGGTGAAAAAACAAAGGAGGAAGGTACCGGTTCGGGTCCGGCCGAGGACGACTTTGGCGTGTTCGAACAAGTCCACCTGCCCGAGGATCCCTCTGGTGACTTGGGTGACCAGAGCCTGACCGAAGCATACTTTCTGTTAGCAAGGAATTCTCCTCGGGCCGAGATGGGTTACAAAAAGAAATCTTAATCCAACTTACTCGACCTGATTGAAGGCCAACTGGGGAAGTCTCAGCCTAAGCTTCCTCCTCCTTCACCCAAGTCTCAGCCTGCCCAGACCAAGTCAACTTTTGCCTAGCCCAGGCTTTCTCTTCCTTCACCTCGGCCGAGTCTACCATTTAGGCCCGAGCCCTCTGATCCTAAGCAGAGGAAGGACAAGGGTAAAAGGCCTATGGGAGGGGACAAGCCTCATTCCTCCCAAGAGGAGGGCGACATTCGGCGGCCCTCCAATCAATTAAAGATAGGGTCTCAAGGTTAGGACAAACAGGTCGCCGCCTAGCCCGAGGCTCGGGCCTGGCTCCCAACCTCAATGCTCCACAGAGGGCCTCTGATGGACAATGCCTCTCTCAGGGACTTTCGAGGGGGCGAAGGCACACTTATAGCCGATGCGCTAGAAAGGTCCTTGCTACTCCCTACGGACATGGCTGAGCTGGAGGTTTTGAGGAGTAAGGAGGTTTTCCTCAGCCTCAAGCGGTACTTGGGAATGGTAAGACCCTCAGCACTTATGATTCTTCTGACTTCAATTTTCTCTCATTTTTTCCCTTTCTTCTTTTTTTGTTTCCTATTTTACTTGTGCATTTATTTCAATTGGCAGGCTGTTCAGGCCACTTTTAGGTTGGAGGAGGCATCCAACAAACAAGACAAGGCCTTGGATGTAGAGCGCGAAAAGTGCATAGAGGCTGGCCAAGCCCTTAAAGCCTCCGAGGTTGATCTCGTGAACGCCCGGGAGGAGCTGAAGGAGGTGACCAGGGCTCAAGACAGCGCTGAATCAGGCCTGGCTGGTGCCCAAAGGCAGGCCCAAGACTAGTCGAGGCGTCTGATTGAGGTGGAGGAGCAGCTGAAGATCGCAAAGGAGCAGATTGCTGATCTGAAAAAGAAGGTGACTGATGCTGAGAGGGCCAAGAATGTGGCTGAGTGGGCCAGAGAAGAGGCTCTAAAGGCTGAGGCTGAGGCTGAGGCAGACTTTGGCAGAGTGGAGGCTCAGGCTTCCAAGGAAGAAGCCGAGAAGGCAGCCTATGCAGCTGGGGTGGCCAAGACGGAGGCTGCTTTCAGAGCCCAAGTTCCTGGGGTATGCAGGCTTTACTACTCCCAGGTTTGGAGTGAGGCCCTCAAACAAGCTGGAGTTGAGGCCTCGTCCAACCTGTGGAAGGTGGAGAATGTATATTATCCCCTTGCCATCCGCGAGACTGCTCCTTCTAGTTTTGAGGCCGAGGTGGACGCTGAGGAGACTGTTACTGCCCTTAATGAAGAAGCTGAGGAGGTTGCGGTCACTACCGAGGTGGTTACTTCAACCTCTGATGAGCCTGCCGTGGAAGTTGATCCTCTCGGGGTGACTGAAACAGCTAAAGGTCCCAATGAGAAAGCACCCTAGGAGGCCACAAATCCCTCAGCCGATGTCCAGGCCCCTCTTGCAGGGGAGACAGCACTCTCTGCAGCGCCCTTGCAGATTATTCCTCTAAGTCAGGGCTCGGAGGACCCTGAGGCCACCACGAATCAATTACCCACAGAGGGGAAGAAGATTAAGCTGAAGAAGTAGGCCCCTTGGCGCCTTTGTCTTATCTCCCCTTTATTTTTTTGGAATAATGTAATGGCACTTTTTCCTTGTCTTTCTCTTTTTTTTTTTTTTTTTTTTTTTTTTTTTGTAATATGATCCCTGTTGTGTATCTTTTATGGACTTAACGTAGCGCGCGTTTTGTTTTCCCTTACTTGTTTTACTTTTTATTATTATTTATTTTATTTTATATATATATATATATATATTTGTATAATCCTAACTTCAATTGTGCCTCGACACATCACAACAATAACTACAATAATGTGGAAATGTGTATGCAAAGGGAAACTTACCTCTCTTCGTTTTTGACTTAGACCCAAGATAGGCCAAAGTCATTTAAATCCTTCAAGTGTGGGCTAAGCTAGGACCAAGTCCATGGTCCCCTGAAAAGCTTTAAGCGATGCTCATGGGCCCCATTTTCGGAAAAAGTCATCCTCGTTGCGATGACCACAACGGACATTAAGGTAGTTATTTAAACCAGATTAGCTTGCTCATTAGCTTTGTTTGATGCTTACGCAGAATTTACTTAGCACTAATTTCACCACAACGGATGACCCAGGATTAGGTGTGGCTTTGATTCCACCCAACACTTAGGCTTTTTCTTAAAGTAGTTAGTTTCCCCATAGGCTTGAGTCCGAGGACCATGCAAGGCCTTAGTTCTGTCTAACACTTAGCGCTTTCTTGAAGTAGTTAGTTTCCCCATAGGCTTGAGTCCGAGGACCATGCAAGGCCTTGGTTCTGTCTAACACTTAGCATTTTCTTGAAGTAGTTAGTTTCCCCATAGGCTTGAGTTTGAGGACCATGCAAGGCCTTGGTTCTGTCTAACACCTAGTATTTTTTTTTGAAGTAGTTAGTTTCCCCATAAGCTTGAGTCCGAAAACCATGCAAGGCCTTGGTTCTGTCTAACACTTAGTATTTTCTTTGAAGTAGTTAGTTTCCCCATAGGCTTGAGTCCGAGGACCATGCAAGGTCTTGGTTCTGTCTAGCACTTAGTATTTTTTGAAGTAATTAGTTTCCCCATAGGCTTGAGTCCGAGAACCATACAAGGCCTTGGTTCTGTCTAACACCTAGTATTTTTTTGAAGTAGTTAGTTTCCCCATAGGCTTGAGTCCGAGGACCATGCAAGGTCTTGGTTCTGTCTAACACTTAGATAGTTGTCAGGGTAAGAAGCATGCAATCACAGCAAACTTAGAATTTGAATTGACAGAGACGCTTTCATTAATAATAATACCTTCGCAGGTTATTTACATTCCAAGAACGAGGTACAGGTTTTTCATCTAAATCTTCTAAGTAGTATGCATCTATTCCCGCCATTGAGGTGATTCGATATTGTCCCTCCTAGTTGGGTCCTAACTTCCCATTGGATGGGTTTTTGGCAGCGCCCACAATTTTCCTCAACACCAAGTCCCCTGGTGCTAGTAGTCTTAGCTTCACATTGGCATCATATCCTTGCTTGAGCTTTTGTTAGTAGTAGGCCAGTTGGATCATTGCTTTTTCCCTTCGTTCATCAATCAGATCTAGGCTCCTCCCTAATAGCTCATCATTACTGTCCGAGGAGAAGGTGCTCGTCCTTAGCATTGGGAAGTTCGCTTCTAGAGGGATGACGGCCTCAGCCCCATAGGTCATGGCAAAAGGTGTTTCCCCTGTTGACCGCCGCGGTGTGGTCCGATAGGTCCACAGGATGTGCAGTAGCTCTTCTACCCATCTTCCCTTGGCGTCATCTAGCCTCTTTTTAAGCCCATTGACTATGACTTTGTTGATAACTCGGCCTGCCCGTTTCCTTGAGGATAAGTCGGAGTTGAGTACCAGTTCGTGATCCCCAGCTCACAACAGTATCTTCTGAAGGTTTTGCTGTCAAATTAAAGCCCGTTATCCGAAATGAGGGTATGGGGGACCCCGAATCGTGTAACAATGTTCCTCCAGATGAACTTTTTAGCATCCACATCTCTAATGTTGGCTAATGGCTCAGCTTCGACCCACTTGGTGAAATAATTTATGCCGACCAACAGATATCTTTTGTTCCCCGTTGCCTTGGGGAAAGGACCTACAATATCCAAGCCCCACTGGACAAAAAGCCATGGGCTGGATAAAGGATTTAGGACGCCTCCTGGCTGATGAATATTTGGGGCAAACCTTTGGCATTGGTCACATTTCCTAACATATTCGAGGGCCTCCTTCTGCATCCTCGGCTACCAGTTTCCCTGGGTGATGGCTCGGTGTGACAGGGACCTTCTTCCTGTGTGACTCCCATAGATCCCTTCATGCAACTCCTCGAGTAGAAGTTCTGACACTTCGGGGTGAATACATAGTAAGTAGGGTCCATCTAGCTAGGGCCCACTCTAGCCTGATGGACATGAGTCGTGCCTTTTGCCACCTCACTCGCCCTCTCCAGATGCTCAACAAGGATAACCTGAGGCAGATCTCCTGCCAAGGATGTAGCAAGTGTGGCCAATGAGTTTGCATGGGTGTTTACACTTCTGGAGACATGTGACAAGCTGAAAAGATTAAAGTTTGATTGCAAGCGTTTGACCTGGCTTAAGTACTCTTGTATCCTCGCATCTCTGGCTTCCAATTCTCCGTTTACTTAGCCCACCACCAATCTCGAATCTGACAATATATCCATTGCTTTTCTGCCCATTTTTTGCACTATGACCATACCTTGTAGTAAGGCTTCATACTCAGCTTCGTTATTTGTGGCAGGGAACCCAAATCTCAGGGACTTCTCCACAACAGGCTTCTCTGGGGACACCAGGACTAGCCCCACCCCAAATCCCCTTTGATTCGCAGCTCCATCAACGTACACTTTCCAGCGTGGGGGCCCTAAGACAGAGATTGCCCCAACTGATTTTCCATCCATGTCTCCCTTTTCGGTCACTGCTTTTACTAGTGGTTCGATGAATTCGACCACCAAGTCAGCCAAGACCTGACCTTTTATAGAAGTCTGAGGCATGTACTTAATGTCAAAAGCCCCTAGAATCGTGTTCCACTTGGCGATCCTTCCAGTGTAATCAACAGACCGAAGTAAAAATCTCAAGGGCAGTTAAGTTAGGACAACTACCGTATAGGCCTGGAAATAGTGGAGGAGCTTTTGCGTAGCATGGACTACGGCCAGTAGGGCTTTTTCCAAGGGCAAGTACTTGATCTCAGCTTCATGCAGTGACTTGCTCACATAATAGACCGCCTTTTGAATGCCACTGTCATCCCGTATCAGCACCAAACTCACTGCATGAGGCGCTACGGCGATGTAGGCGTACAGGACCTCGTCGGCTTCGGGGTTAGACATGATTGGTGGTCGGGATAAGTATTCCTTGAGCTGCTGGAAGGCCATGGCACAATCCTCGGTCCACTCGAATCCTTTTCACTTGTTGATCAGGAGGTAGAAAGGCCTGCACCTATCGGCCGACCTGGAAATGAACCGGTTTAGGGCAGTGATCATCCTAGTGAGTTTTTGAATCTCCTTAGGATTTTGCGAAGGCTTCAAGTTATTGATAGCTTTATTCTGATCAGAATCAACCTCAATTCCCCTGTGGGTGATGATGTAGCCCAAAAACTTGCCTGACCCTACGTCGAAAGAGCATTTGGAAGCATTCAGGCGCAGCTTGTGCTTCCTTAGGACGTCAAAGATATGGCCAAGGTCTCTTAGGTGCTCGAACACCACTTTACTTTTTACCACCATATCATCAACATAAATTTCAATGCTTTTGCTCAGCAGCAGCTCAAATATTCTCGTTATCATCCTCTAATAGGTGGACCCAGCATTCTTCAGGCCAAAGGGCATTACCTTATAGTGGTAATTCTCAACAGGTGTAACGAAGGTTGTCTTCTCCTGATCATCCAAGGCCAGTGGTATTTGATGATAGCCTTGAAAGGCATCTAAGAAATTCATCCGAGGATGTCCTACAGTGGCATCCACCAGCTGGTCTATCCGAGGCATAGGGAATGGGTCTTTTGGGCATGCCTTGTTTAGGTCCGTAAAGTCTACACAAACTCTCCATTTTTCGCTTTTCTTCTTGACCACCACAGTGTTGACCAATCACTCAGGGTAAAAGACCTCATTGATGGCCCCTACACATTTAAGCTTCTTCACCTCTTCTCTAATTGCATTGGCGTGCTCCCTTGACGGGCACTGAGGTGGTTGTTTTTTAGGGACAACGGATGGGTTGACATTGAGATAGTGATAGATAAAGGCTAGATCGATCCCTGGAGCATCGCAGGCATCCCATGCAAATACGTCAATGTTTGCTTTGAGGAACTTGATCAACTCCTCCCTCTCTTGAGGAGGCAGCCGAGCCCCGACTTGAAAGAACTTCTCTGGATCATCTCCAATGATCATCTTGTCAAGATCTTCATATTTTGTTTCTTCAGCAGCTGCATCGGGAGCCGCCGTCGGGTCCTTTGATTGCTATAAGTCCCCTTCAGCAATGGTAGAGAGCCCAGCATCAAGCCGATGCGATGCGGCAGCCACCATGCATTGCCTTGATGTGGATTGGCAACCACAGATTTGGAAGACATGGTCCCCTGACGGGAATTTCACCTTCTGGTGTAAAAAAAAAGTGACAGCCCCTAGGGTGTGGAGCCAAGGCCTGCCGACGATAGTTGTGTATGGGGAATAGATGTCCACCACTATAAAGTTCACCTCCACTACTTCCGAGCCGGTCTGGACTGGCAGCCTGATCTTGCCCTTTGGGATAACTAGCTTCCCATTGAAGCTCATCAGGGGGGAGTTATAGGGTGTCAAATCTTCTGGTTTTAACCCCAACCCCTTGTAGAGGTCGGGGTACATAATCTCAGCCCCGCTGCCACCATCCACCATCACCCTTTTCACATCATAGTCCCCGATTCTGAGGGTGATCACCAGCGCATCATCATGGGGCTGGGTTGTCCCGACCTTGTCTTCCTCTAAAAAGCACAGAGTTGGGTGAAAATTCCTTCTAGCCTTCTTCGGCTCTAATTGAGACTCCTTGGCACGCATCTGGGCCACGGACAACACTTACGAGGGGCGCGCGCCTGTTCTTCCCGACGCAGCCAAGATCACATTGATCGTCCCTGTGGGTGACCTTCAGGCAGTATCACTCTGGGGCTCCTGATAGGTTTGGCCTTGGTGGCCACTGGAATGGTGTAGAAGGTGCTTCAGCTTTCCTTCCCAGACTAGATGGTCCAGATAGTACCAGAGGTTCCTGCAGTCCTCCGTGGCGTGTTCGTGGTCTTGATGGTATTAGCAATACAAGTTCTGATTGTGTTTCGTGAGGTCCCCCGCCATCTTACTCGGCCACTTAAAGTATGGTTCATTCCTTTTCTTCTCTAACACCCTGTGTACTGGCTCTCGAAATACGGCATTGACAGCCTAAGCGTTGGTCGCCCCGGATTGCCCTGTGAAATCTCTCCTTAGGCAATTGCTGTTGTACCTGTCCGACCTGAAATCCCTCCTCTCCTGAGGGATAACCTTCTCTTTTCCTTTGCCTTGCAGCTGATCCTCCTCTACCCATTTATACTTATCGATCCAATCCATCAGCCAGCGCACACTAGTGGCGGGCTTATCGGTCAGAGACTTCCTCAGGCCATGCCCCGTCGGAGACCGTTTTTGAAGGTGCTGACGGCGACATCCTCATACTTGCCGTCCAGTTCATTGTATATCTCCCAGTATCGGTCCGAGTGGGCCTTTAGGGTTTCTCTATCATGCATGGATAGAGACAACAACGCGCTTAAAGGCCGAGGGGATCTGCTGTTTGTGACGAATCGGGAGCCGAAGGCTTGAGTTAGTTGCCTGTATGAGTTTATGAAATTCATCTTCAGACCATTGAACCATCTCATTGCCATTGGTCCCAAACTAGAGGGGAAGACCCTACACATCAGTGCCTCATTCTTGGAGTGAACAGCCATCCTTTGGTTATATTGGCTCACATGCTACACAAGGTTCGTTTTGCCGTTATAAATGGCGAAGGTTGGTTGCTGAAATCGTTGAGGAAGCATAGCCTCTTCGATATGGCAGGTGAAAGGTGATTTGGAGAATTGATCCAGTGCCCTGCTCATGGCATCACTCTCCACGCCCCTAGGGGACAGACTTTTACGTTTACGCCTCTAGTAGTGCTCTTCTTCGTGAGAGAATGTCTCGCTTGGGGGGGTCTTTGATCTTCGCCTGTAGTCATCATCGCCCTCCTCATCAGAGGGTGTGTCAAAACTAGGATGAGACTGCCTTCGTTGTGCATGGCGCAGCTTTCTCCTCAGACCGTCTATCTCTCGATGCATGGCCACCTTATCATCCTACATCTTGGACATGTGGCTTTTGACCTCCTCTGATTGTACGGTCTGGTCATTATTTTGCCTTCGTAGCCCGTGGCTGCCCTCGCGGGTGTGGCTTCTGCTGGTCTGTGTGGTGTGCGCACTTCTCTCTCGAAACCTTCCATTTTCTTCGTTTCAACTGCGCTCAGGGTTGAGGAAGGTACCTTGTTGTTGGGACCTAGCTGCTTTGGACTAGTGGGATCCTGCTTGGTGAGGGCCTGCTCCTACCATGCTTGGTCGTTGTCCTTACTAACGCACGAGTTCTTCCCACAGACGGCATCAATTGTAGGGACCGAGTTCGAGCACTATTCTTTGCGAATGAGTGGGCTCAAGCCCAGCTGGCCCTATACAATGAATTTGTAGAATGCGGGTCAAAAAACTAGGCTCTAATTAGGATTGCAACAACTAAACATGGTAACGCATGGATCGGGTGGCAAAAATACAAACTAAAATATGAAACTAGGCTCCTTGGCCGTTTCCTTGGGTCGTATATCTCTTATTCCTCCTTTAGTGCTAGGTTACAAAGATAATACAAGTGCCACGGTTCTTTTTCTCTTCCAAAACTCTCCTCCCCCATTTCTGGAGGATTTGTTACATTTTATATCCCCTTCTAATTAATCCTGGCCCTCCATTTGTTGATCATGCAGGTCACCACTTGAGTACCTGTCCCATCAGCCACCTTTCCATCCTTCCTGTGGGTGGTAGCAGCTGAAGCGGCACTGTTCAGGGGTCACTTCTCCATTAATGCGGCTAGAATATTAGTTATGGGCATTTAATGTGGAGGTGACAGTTTCTCCTGGGATTGCTCCTCCATCATGCTTCCATAGCCAACCCGTTATACTTGTCTCTCTCTTGGATCACTCTAGAGGGTTACCTCTGAAGACACCTTGCTTTTCCTTTCTATGGTCCGTATGGGCCGAGGATATGATTATCCTCGGCGGTACTCCTAGTGAATGAAGCTTCCTTGACTCGTCCTCGAACACTCTTTCCTCCTCAGCGTGGGCTTTGGGCTTAGTATAAAGTGGGCCGGGGTTGCCAAATTCTCTGGCTCCACATTTTTCTTTTTCTTTTTTGTTCCTTTGTATTAATAAAGAATTGACCTTTTGAGTTGGGCTAATATAGTTTAAAAAAAGCAAAAGAAAAAAAAATTCACAATCACGTGATATGGTCCATGACAATGAAAGCTCGACAATAAAATATTTGTCTTCTACTCTTATCATCTACTCTTATCATCAAGTAATCAATTCTTATAAAATATAACAAGATGGGATTAATAATTTAATATTGTTATTTCTAATAAGAAAATCCATAACCGTGTAGTATAATAAGAAATGCTAAAAATTCTACTTTCTAATTTCTATGATAAATAATTTAGGACTTATGACAAAGATATTACGTCGGATAAAAGAAAAATAGCAATTGAAGAAAGATTAGAAAAACAAATAGGTTTCCCAAAAAAAAAAAAAAAAAAAAGGGCAGAAAACAAATAACCAAACAATAGAGTTCATGGAGTGGAGCCTACACGAGGAGGTGGCAAACTGTACCCCAATCCCTGATTTAGTCCACGTCGTTGACTCGTCAACCTTAATAACCATCGGCCTTTACGTCATCATTACTACCAGTCATTCTCTCCATATTCGAAAAATAAATTCTGTACCCTTTCAAATTTAAAAGTTGCAATTCCTTCCAAACATCATGGACCATACAATAAATTTCTAACTTTTTACTTAAAAAAAAGGATCGAAAAATAAAATTCCACTTTTACAGGTTTCATCATAGATTAACGCTCTATTTATTTTGATGTAAAATATTTGTAGAAGTAAAATATTTTACATAAAAAATATTTACAGAAAAATATTTTTATTTTATAATATTTGGCCATGTACATGAAAATCTTGTGCAAAATATTTTCTAGTGTTTGACAGAACGTAAAATAGAAAAAAAAACTATTAAAAGAATTAAAACATTTTTTTTAACTTCCAAAATATACATAGAGACGGATGAGGGAGCATTAGAGCCAGTGATCTCATCATCTAGCTTGGATAGTACACCAGCAACAGTTACCACTCCAGAAAACCTCCACCTCTCACAACCAAAGTTAGAGAAGGAGAATCTCTAGAAGCAAGATCCAATAAGTTAGAATATGACCTTGAAACTGTTGTGATTGAGGACAAAACACTTTTGGACTATAAGGAGTACAAGGAGGACTATCTTGATTCCTGAAAATCAAATTCTACACTGCGAAAATAAAATAAAATAAAATAAAATATATGTCAGAAATTCCCAAAATCTCTAAGCAAATTGAAACATAAACCCCCCAATCACTCACTATCCTAGTAGCATCATATATGTATATGTAAAATTTCAACAAAAACTCAGTTGTGCCCTCTCTTGAATTCTACATATGATTCTGAATTATGAAAACCTAACCAGACAAAAAGAGGGGGAAAAAAGACCAGACATACAAATTCTACATATGACAATTATTCACTATACATACATATATATATATATATATATATATGATTAGCACTTAATACTTATTTAAGCAAAAGAAATTTTAAGCAAATTTGGGAGTACCTGGAGTTAAATCAGACAAACAATCATCAAATGGTGACAAAATTACCTCCAGAATCCAATCATACAGCAACCCGAGAAAACCAGGAATGTCAGGAGGGCTGATAAAGCAGCATTCATAACATAGATATAATCTTTAGATGAATATATATTCAATGCACCTGTAAACATATATAAAAAATCAACCATAACATAGATATATTACTTTCATAACTACGATTATCATAATATTACCTCCATCCAAAATACAACATTATTCCATAACCATTCCAAACTATGTCAATCAAGGTTGCATAACCATCCATAAGCACACTTACAATAACAAAACCCAAAGGCTTCGACAATAAAGCTAACATTAACACATAACCTTCCAAAATATGGAATTGTTCCATAATTATTAATAACCTAAAGAATTCCATAATACCACTAACATGGTTCACAAAACATATCTAGCAACTTCAAGTTAGAAGGTTTTGTTTAAAAATTTCTCCAACCAATAGTTTCTCATCCTGTCATTTTTAGCCACACCCTTCTTGCCTTTTCATCATTAACCAAATGAGCAAAAGCTTCATCAAGCATGTCTTCTTCAAAGCCTTCAACATTCATCACTACTTTATGAAGCTCATTTGTATTAACTAGGCCATGACTAAGAGCCATAACAACTACTGCAATTTGTTTGAGTTGTTTAGATATCTCACTAAAAGGACTATCTTCATCCATAGTTGCATAAGTTCTCTTTCTATGGAGAAATTATAGGGTCCTCTGGTGGACCACGTTATTTGTCCACCATTCCACTAAAAAACTTCAACTTGTTTAAAATTGCAGAGTCAGTAATTAATTTCTGTTTAAATTTTTTTTCTAACTAACAATTTTAAACAAGTGGCAGTTTTTTAGTGGAATGGTGAATCACATCACTTGTCCACCATGTGGATCTTATCATTTCTCCTTTCTATGGCTCCTTCCCTTAGATGAAGTTCAATTGGAAGCACTTACAGGGGCATTTTTTGACAATGTCAAAGTCACCTTTAATGTTAGAATTTTGGATGTCATTCTGTGGAGTCTCATTTTCATCCAATTAAGAACGTTCACTCCATTGCTTTGAAAAGCCACCAATTGTCATGTCCTTACCAACAACAATAGCCATCTCATCATACTTGTCAAATTTTTTATTTAAATATTGCGCATGATCTAGATGAGCCTATTCAAAGAAATATGACAACATTAATAAACTGGATGATTTAATATAATACATGTATAAATCATTATTGTTCCTAAAATACAAAATACGCATTAATATATATTTCATACCAACACTTCATCATCATAAGTTTGCTAGTCACATGTGATCATCTTCAAATTATCATCCCAACCAAATCCACTTTTTTTTTTTTTTCGAATATCTTGAATGATTTTCCACTCTTTTCTAATAGTGCGAAGACGATAATGCACATGTGATGAATGACAATCTATATTAAACTTCGAACCAATTTCTTTTGCCACTTTTTCAAGGGCTTTAGGCTTAAATTTGTTTGAGGGCTTATTGCCTTCCGCAGCCTCAACAACCAAGATTTTAAATAGCATGTCACACATTGGTTGTGTCCATCTAAGTTGAGTTCCTGGTTCTTTCACCTTGTTTATTAGCACTTCTGTCCCCCTATTCTTGGACATTGCTATAATCATAGCCAAAAGACAATCTAATGAATCACAACCATTATGATATTAACAATCTAAAACATTATTACAAAAATAGTACAAAAGCTATGGAACATAAAATTCATCATCCAAAAACAATGCAAAGCCATGTTAACTAGTCTTCAAATGATACAGGCAAAAGAATTTGAGGAACCAAATTACAATTTTAACTGTTTGCCCACAAAAATAATCAATTGTTGCATTTTAAAAACTATAAAGGATATCTACTTATGCTTTGTTAGCTACCATATACAAAGCCAATAAGGCTGTAATTGTTAAAACAGCCCATGCATCATGATTCAAATAAAGCCAACAACATAAATGAACAAATCTATGCATGTCTCCTATTTATGTAGTCTGCCCACATTGCTTGACATATCTCATCCCTCTTATGATTCCATTCTCTACTTTCCACTATAGCTTCATGTCAGCTTGTTTGGACTCGAGCACTAGACTCTGTCTCACATGTTTCATCTCATATAATTGGGTCATAGGATCAACCCCCATGACGTGATTGTGAATAACACCACATGCTAAAACTACATCAACTTGTGTAATAAAAGACAAAATGGTTCTGCATCCAAGACAAAGAAAACATTTTGTTATAACTCCAAACTCTCGCTTAGTGGTAGTTCGCAAGGAAGAATGACGAAGGTTGAATAATTCTTTTGCATTTTCAGGTGGATGATCACTAAAATTCTTTCAAATGGTATTGAACACTTCGATAAGGAGACAAGATTCCTGGTCTATTTCCATAACCAGCATCACCAAGGTAATATTTACCTACAAATTATAAATCAATTTAAAATAAAAAAAATTCCAACATAAAGCGATAGACAATTCACTTAGAACCAAATTGAAACCACCAACCCAACTACCACAAGAAATTGGCCAGCCAACACCACTGAAACCCAAATCACAACCCACCGACCTAAAATCTCAACCCACTACCATCCAAATCATAAGACCCATAGCCCCACGAATCCACTGCCAAAAAGTCGAGAGAGAGAGAGAGAGAGAGAGAGAGAGAGAAGAAGAGAGAAGAGTCAAAGACAGAGAGTGAGAGTAAGAGAAGAAAAAAAATAAGAAGAGAGAAGAGATAGAAAGGAGAGAGTCAGAGAGTGAGAAGAAATAGAGGAGAGAGCAATAAAATAATATTATTTTAATTATACATACCTGCTATAGTAAGTTCTAAATACCCATACTTATTGTAGCGAGGATGGACAAAAAATTGGATTTACATACCTAGATGTTGCATGATTTTAAGAGTATAGGTGGTAAAACAGCAACCGGGGGGGGAGAGAAGGGGGGGGGGGGGTTTGTAAACACCCTCCAATACTAGTGCTTTAATAACCTGGTATGTGTGAGATGAAGGGACTGCATATACCCGAGAGAATAGTTAGAAATTCGAAAAGATATGAATACCTTTATTTGTCAAAGGAAAAAGTACAATTTAAAAATTTTTAAAATTGATGTTATTTTAATTTTGGTCCTTAAAATTGGGAACTATTTTTATTTTGATATTTTAGGTTTTAAAATTTATATTTTGATTCTTCATGTGTCGATTTTATTTTCATAATGACTATTACTTATTTCTCTAAGTAATTTAATTATTAAGTGCTCTTTATGAATACGTATTTCATAAAATTCTATATTTAAAATGATATAGAATTTGGGAATTTCATTGGTTTAGCGGATTACTAAAAAAAAAAGAAGTTGACATAACAGTAGGGCCAATAGGAACACATAATTAAATATGAAGGGCCCAAATAAAAATTTTAAAATTTAAAGAGTCAAAATATAAACAATTCTAAACTTGGTCAAAAAGCAGTCTACTATGAGGAAAAGTAGGGCCATATCAACAAACTAACCTAATCTTGACCCTCAAACCTAGAAGCCTTTCTTAACTTAGATTAGGATGGTAACCAGACACAATGGTCATGCTACATTCATACAATGTATGATTGAATCATTCACGAGCAACAACCACCACTAGTTTTCCAAAGTTGCGACCACTAAAAATTCCAACAAGGGCAGCTGGACCATTTTCAAGGCCTTCAACTATGTCTTCCACATACTGCATCTTCTTTTCTCTAATGTAAGGCAGCACAAGGTCTAAGAACTTGGAGATTCTAGCTAAGAAGAATATACCCGTGCTCTCTGTAGCACCTTTCCCAGTCACTATTCCCCTGAGCTAGTCTCACCCACTCATCCTCTCCCACCACCATCTTCATTAACCCGTGCTCTCTGTAGCACCTTTCCCCGTCACTATTCCCCTGAGCTAGTCTCATCCATAAGTTGTTTTTATCTTTGATCTCCTCCATTTTTTCCCCCAGTCATCTGCTCACCTTCCTCCCTTTTCCCCTTGACCTCATCCCTCAATCCCTGCTTAACCCTGTACTCCTTTTCTGTTAAAGTCTTCCTTCCCGTCCAGTGCGTAATGGAGGTTGCTGAACTCGCTACCCGGACTGACAGATGTGTCCGATTAGAGCTCCCTCCAAACCAAGACCCACCATCCTCATGTCTCAACCTGCTAGGAAAAATCATCTCCTCTCGGCCGATCGGACTAAGTACTGTCAAAGACGTGGTCCTTAAAGCCTGGAAACCAGTCTATCCTCTTGAGGTCAATCGCCTAGATAGCAATGTGTACGTGTTTAGATTCTAACATGAAGTTGATCGCCACAAAGCATATCAAAGGAGGCCTTGGTCCATTCGCGGCGAACACTTATTCTGAAGCAATGGAATCCAGAGTTAGACTGGCATGAAGTAGATTTCGCCACATCCACATTTTGGGTTCAAGTACACGGACTGCCATTACTGTGGAATTCTGAGGATAATCTAAAGAAGATTGGCTCCTTAGCCGGTGCTGTCTTAGAAGTTGATGTAGTTGGAGCTGGTGGCAGGGTTTGGAAAAAGTTCACGCGCATTAATGTAGAAGTGGACCTATCCCACCCTCTGCATCCAGGAATTTTTCTCCCCCGCACCAACCTAAAGGACCTGTGGATCAGTCTCAAGTATGAAAAACTTACCACTTTTTGCTATAACTGCGGTATCATTGGCCACGATGAAAGTACCTATACAGGGAAGGTTGCGCTTTTTGTAATCTGCATGGCCATTATTTCAAAGCCTCAGGACCTTGGCTAAGGGCTGAAAGTGAAGATGTTCCACCGGATGTCCACGCCGCCCCAAGCCCCAGCCCACTGGTTGACCAAGCGCCAGATGTCAGGACAGACGCTCCCACGAACCTGAACCCGACAAAATTGCAGCTGAATGTGACAACTGCTGCAAACTCTGGCGTCTCTCCCACTATTGAGGCATCAGTTAGTAGTGCTCCTGGACTGTTTTTGGCCGTATTGTCGCAGCCAAATGGCACAAGTAACGTCTTACCAGATGCTCTATCGCGTGATTGCATCGTGTCTAAAGTTGAACCCATAAGCCTCCAACAACACACAGCTGATTCTTCAAGCCCTGCCCCACCCTTTATTTCTAGCCCAGCCCACTTTACCCAAGAACCAATAACACCCACCTACAACACTGGCCCAGCCCACTCTACCAAAGACCCAATAACACCCAACTACAACACTGGCTTTATTGGCGCCCCCAGGTCTCCTGATAGCCCAACCTTAGCTCGTATAGAACCTTTTTCCAACACAACATCACCCCATTTCGATACTTCCAATACTGCTTCATCCTCAACACACCTGTCCAACTTTGAACCAAGCAGGCTTCCACCATTCACCGCCACTACCCAAACTTTCCAAGACTCCAATCATCTTAAAAGGAAAATCACCGATCAAGAATTAGCCCTTTTTGCCAAAAGGCTGAAGAAAACTATCAACGAGTCGGAAGTTGTCTATTTTGATCCGCAAACGAAGACCTTAACCCCACAATCCCAGCTAGAGCACTTCATCTTAAAAGAAAGGGACAAGCCCAACACAGTCTATTCTCCCAAGATCCGAGGTAAGCCCCTAAAATCCCTTGCTCGTAATGTCTCTGTTCTATCTTCATCAATCACTGTCGCACCTGAATTGGGTTCTAGTTCTTTTTCTGTTCCGATGGCCGAGGAGGCGGGCCTTATCAAGCCCCCAACCTCTCCATGAGGACCCTAGGTTGGAACTGTTGAGGCATCTGCAACGCCTCGACAGTTCGAGCCTTAAAGGCTCAAATAAAAGGGGCGAAGCCCGATATTATTTTCTTAAGTGAAACAAAAGCCAAAAAAAGTCGTATGGTAGCTGTTAAAGAATCGATTGGGTTTGCGGATTTAGTTGTAGTTGATGCTAAAGGCTCTGTTGGAGGCTTATGTGTAATGTGGAAAGCGGGTGTCTCCGTTCACAGCGTTGAACATAATAGTAATCTCATTGCTGTCAAGGTTGCGGATGCTATTAAGGACTGGATGTTGGTTGGTTTCTACGGTCCAGCATATCCAGCCAAGAAAAGGAAAGCTTGGGAAGGCTTGTTTTCCCTTCTAAACTCTTTTCAAGGTCCATGGGTTTGTCTCGGCGATTTCAATTATGTTATTAGTGATGAGGAAAAGGTTGGCAACAAAAGGGGAGAGTCATCGGCACCTAACTTTCTAAAGGAGCTTTTCGCGGAATTTGGTGCAATTGATCTGGGCTTCTCCGGAAGCAAATTTACTTGGGCCAGAGGCAAATGGGGTTGTGCAGCGATTAAAAGAAGGCTTGATAGAGGTGTTTCCAGCATATCTTGGAGATTGGCTTTTCCTAAAGCTAGTGTCTCACACTTGGGCGCAATCAAATCTGACCATCCCCAATTCTGTTAAACACTAATCCTGAAAAGACTTTCGCTCATAGACCTTTTAGATTCGAAGCAGCTTAGATAAGGGATGATAGATGTGTTGAAGGTGTTGAGAAAGCTTGGAATACAACTGTCAGGGGATCGGAATTTGTAAAGCTCTGTAAAAAACAAGCATTTACAAGAGATGCGCTTCGTATTTGGAACAGGAAAGTTTTTGGTGTTTGTCAGAACAGAATAAATGCACTTATGCAGAATATTAAGGAGGTCCAAATTTCCACTCCCTCAGTGCACAACGGCAGGACAGAATCAGCCCTTCAAGCTGAGCTATCCGAATGGCTTCTTAGAAGTGAAATTATGTGGCGTCAAAAATCAAGGGAATTGCATTTAAAAGAGGGTGATAAAAACACAAAATTTTTTCACCTATCTACCATCATACGGCGCAAACACAACAAGGTTGATGCTCTAAAAGTTGAGGATGGTAGGTGGATCACTGGATCAAACCAAATACGTCATGCTTTCCTAGAACACTTCAAGGATCTATTTAGGGAAGAAGAAATCGTTTTTCCACCTCATTTAGACGACCTGATAAGCCCTTGTATTTCTGAGGATGATAATATCAATCTCAATAGCATCCCCACCCCTGAGGAAATTCGAAGCACTTTGTTTCACATGCAAGACCTAAAAGCTCTAGGAACAGACGGATTTCCGGTCCTCTTCTATAAAGAGTATTGGCCTACAGTGGGGAACGATGTCATCAGTGCAGTAACATCCTTCTTCACTCTCGGCAGTATACCAAGAGAGGTTAATAGCTCCCTTATTGTACTTATCCCAAAAATCACCAATCCGTCATCGGTCAACCACTTCAGGCCAATTAGCTTATGTAATGTGGTTTACAAGGTCATCTCAAAACTTCTAGTCACCAAAATGAGACCTCTCCTGCAAAAGCTCATATCTCCATGTCAGTCTGCTTTCTTACCAGATAGATGGATCGCTGAAAATCAAGTTATTGTTCAAGAAATGCTACAAAGCTTCAAAACCAAGAAGGTAAAAACCGGTTTGATGACCATCAAGTTGGATCTCCAAAAGGCATATGATCGTGTCAACTGGAGATTCCTACAGACTGTCCTCTCCAAATTCAATTTCAGTGAGGTCTTCATAAACTGGATTCTCACATACGTCTCATCTGTATCCTTCGAGGTATTAGTAAATGGTGGGAAAACACGTCATTTTAAACCTAGTCGTGGGTTGAGACAGGGAGACCCTTGATCTTCCTATCTTTTCATTTTGAGCCAAGAGGTGCTGTCCAGAATTCTTGATTATGAATTGGCTCAGAAAAATATAAGTGGGATCAAGGCCAGCGTTAGAGGCCCACCCATCTCCCATGTGATGTATGCGGACGACATAATCCTGTTCTCAAAAGCAAGCAAAAAGGAGGCTACTAATATCATCAAGTGTGTTGAAAAATATTGTAGCTGGTCTGGTCAAAAGATCAACAACAACAAATCTGGTGTTTTCTTTTCAAAGAACACTCCCGGTCAGAACCGTAGAATAATCAAAGGATTGCTACAGATGATGGGGCTAAAAAAAGATGCAATCTACCTTGGCTCACCACTCTTCCAATCAAGAGCCCCTTCAAAGGACTTCAAGTTTCTCCAGGAAAAGCTTGAGAGCAAGCTCATGGGGTGGAGAAGCAGATGTCTATCTTGGACTAGCAGAAGTACTCTCATCAAGTCAGTGGCTCAAGCCTTGCCTAATTACACTATGTCTGCTTTTCGTGTTCCTAATAATATTTGTGACAAGTTGGACACATTAACCCGAAGATTCTGGTGTAAACCTAGAGAACCGGAGGGAAGATTTCTAGCATAGAGATCATGGGACAAGCTATGCCAACCCAAATGCAAAGGAGGACTAGGATTTAGAAAGGCTAAAGATTTCAACAGTGCTTTACTAGCTAAGCTTGCATGGATGATTGCCTCTAACAGAGATAGCTTATGCATGAATCTGCTAAAGGCCAAATACAAAGTCAAGCATAACTGGCTTCGCACAGAGCCCCCCAAGTCAGCTTCTTATACTTGGAAAGCCATAGAAAAGGCCAAAGCAATCATTCAACAAGGAGCTTGCTATTTGATTGGGGATGGGTCTTCAGTGAGTCTTTGGGAGGATCCTTGGGTCCCATGGATTCAAGGTTTCTCACCTAAACCAAGAGAATATGCTTTTTCTCAAATTCCAATGCTGGTATCCCAACTAATTATGGAATGCAGCTTTGGTTAATGAGATCTTTGACACTGAGTCAGCAAGAGCCATTTTGTCAATTTCCCTCCCTGTCCAACCCCGTCCTGACAAACTTATTTGGGTGCTTGATCCAAAAGGTAGGTTCACTGTTAAATCAGCCTACAGAGCTACCACTCAGAGGGATGAGCCATCTCCTATCCCCCAGTCACTGTGGACGAAGATTTGGAAGTTTAATGCCTCGGAGAGAATCAAAATGTTCCTTTGGAGGATAGCAGTAGATGTCCTACCTACCAGAGAGAATCTTTCTAAAAGGGTGGAAATAACTGACTGTAAGTGTATCCTATGTGGTGAAGAGTCCGATACTTTACCCCATGTTTTCTTCGGGTGCCCAGTTGCTAGAGCTTTGTGGTTTGCATGTTGTTGGGGGTTTTAGAACAGATGAAGTGTTGATTAACTCAAATCAAGACATTATAAAGATGGTGCTTGAGCCCCCAGATACAATGTGCCCAGACATGGATAATTGGATCATCTCCTTGATCATGTCTTTCATACTGGAAGAAATTTGGTGCACTTTTAACTATGTCTTGCAAAATGGCGGGCTTGCTGACATCAGTAGCTCTGTGCAGGCTATCTTTAATAGACATCGTTCCTATCTAGCTTTGTTCCCTTCAGCTACCCCATCTCTACTTCCCCGCATCCACAGAACTTGGGCTCCTCCCCTTTCTAATATGATCAAGATCAACACTGATGCTGCTTTCACACCCTCCAAAGTTGCCTTGGCCGTTGTTGCTTGTAATCACCAAGGCGAGGTGATCAAAGCATGGACAAAGCTAAGTCACCTTGGCTCTCCTCTCATTGCTGAAGCTGCTGCAATCCAGTGGGCTGTCCAGTTAGCTATTTCTGAAGGCTGGAGTCATGTGATTTTAGAAGGTGACTCTAAAATTTGTTTTGACTCAATTGCAGGCAAGTACCTGTCCATGGATTGGTCCATCTCTACTATTACTGATAATATTCGTAGTTTAGCTAAGTCATTTGCTGTTTGCTCTTTTAGTTGGATCAATAGAAGCTGTAATAGCGCAGCTCATGCTGCCGCCAAGTTAACTTTAGTTTCTTCCTCTTCTTTTTGTTGTAATAACGGCAATCTTCCAACTGCTTTACAATTAGCCTGTAAGGTCGATTGCCCCTCTCTTGTCTTCCTTTTTTAGTTTAATACAACTATTGCAGTTTATCAAAAAAAAAAGTAGGGCCATATCTCGAAATATAAGAAACAGCAGTATTTTCTCAAAAAAGAAAAAAAGAAAAAAGAAACAGCATTAG
Source organism: Quercus gilva (assembly GCA_023621385.1). Lineage (NCBI taxonomy): Eukaryota > Viridiplantae > Streptophyta > Magnoliopsida > Fagales > Fagaceae > Quercus > Quercus gilva. The sequence goes on along the minus strand of CM042478.1, from coordinate 30,915,601 downwards.
CAGTTTCAGCAATTTCTCAAAACAAAAGGACTGAAAAATAAAAGTAGAAAGCAGAAGGGCATAAGAATAATAAGATAACCATGAGTCAGACAACTAAACTTCATGCATAATAGATTGATTGGGCTTTTGTTGAATGTGCCATCTGTATGACTGACGGTATGGAATATTTGAAATCAAAGCCCCAACTTCGCATTCTCACCCTCCTTTCAAATCCCGAGCTCCATTCAAACCCCATAATAAAATATTAATATTTAGCAATTAGTGCCATGCCTTTGCTTTCCTAAAATCATCCACTTTATTTATATATATATATATATATAGAGAGAGAGAGAGAGAGAGAGAGAGTAGAGATTTTTCATCTCATTTCCTAATCACACAGGCACCGCACTCTGTCCGTATAAAAACCTAAGAGCAACTATTGCTTTGCCATCACCAACTTCGCGCACAGGTGAGAGAGATTTCGCGATTTTTGATCCGTTCGTTGCTTGGAAAGTGTTGGAAAATGACAAAGAAATTAAAAAATTTCCTTTCAGAAAATGAAAACTGTACACTTTCCGTTTTGAACTGATAGCTCGGTTGATGTGCTTTTATTTTTGGTTCTGATTCGGAGAAGTAGGATAGAGTTTTACCGTGTGATTTAATTTTCATTCAGTTTTCTCGGCAACCAAACAGAGCAAATTTAATCAAGTATGAAATTTAGTTGTTTGTTTTAGATTGCGCAGTGAAAGCACTTGAATGCTTAGTTCATCCATTGTTAGATATGCAGATTTTCTATGTGGAGAAGAGAATGTATATATAAAAGTAATTTTTGAATCTTTCATTTTTTGGTTGAGCTTGGAGATAAAATCTAGTCGAAAACATTTTTTATTTTTATTTTTTGGTTCTGATTCGAAAAGTAGGATAGCGTTTTATTTGTATAAGTTAACATTTTACTGTGTGATTTAATTTTCCTTTAGTTTTCTCGGCAACTAAACAGGGTAAATTTGATCACGTATTAAATTTAGTGGTTTGTTTTAGATTGCAGCGAAAGCACTTGAATGCTAAATTTATTCATTATTATATATATGCATATTTGAGAAATTCAAGAATTTCTTTATTTATTGTTTAATCTTTAACATTTTGGTTGAACGCCAAAATATAATCTAGTTGAGGTGCTTTCTGATTTTTGTGAACCAAAGCGACAAAACGTGTGTGATTTTTCTCTGCAAAACAGAGTGTTATGCCTTTTTGTTTCATGTGGTAATGATTGAACATTGATTTTGTGATTGGTGTACATTCAGTTCAGTTTGTTTTATAATCATGGCAAGAAAGATGCTTATTGATGGGGAGGTGAGCCAACCTAACGAGGAAGAAGCTCACTATGACTTTGACTTGTTTGTCATTGGAGCCGGAAGTGGTGGTGTTCGTGCTTCTAGATTTTCAGCTAGTTATGGAGCCAAGGTATAGCCCTAGGATATTGAACAATAAGCTATAAGAATAATTATGGTTTTGTACATATCAAAAAAAAAAAATTTATTGGTTTGTCTTAGCTTTTGGTATTTTTGGTATTCTAATTTGTCTTATTATATGTTTTTTTTTTTTTTTTTTTTTTTTTTTTTTTTCGACATTGTTTTTTTCATTGATGTTATAGCATCATTAACTAAATGGGCAGGGAGAGATTTGAATGTTATTTGTTACATTAGTTTATTTTATGAGATCTAAAAGAACCAGTTATAATTTGTTTTTATAAAGATTCTTGATTGACTTGTTTGTCTTATTGTTGCTTATTGTGGTGGTACTAATTGATCTGCTTGTCTTGAATTCTTGTGGAATGTAATTTTAGTTGTATCTAAATTCTACTTTGCTCTTCCCTTCGTTGTCACATTCATTTCCCTTTCTAATGGAAGCATTTGATAACTAAATGATGACTTATAACTTTTGGTAATCCTGTTGCAAGGTTGGGATTTGTGAGCTTCCATTTCATCCAATCAGCTCAGAAGTTATTGGAGGAGTTGGTGGAACGTAAGTTGAAACAAATTCTAATCTTTAATGCTCCTCATTGGTTGCCCAACTTAATTTGTAACCCATGCACTGCCGTTCCTGAGTTCCAATTTTACTATTTTAGTTGTGATATTTACCTTGCTTTAACCACTTTGTTGATACACAATTTCTAGTATCTTTATTAACATTATGGATTCACTTTGGTCTGCAATAGGTGAGAGATTTAACTTAAAGCTTAGCTTTGTACATGACATTGGAATATAGAATCAGTTCATGTTCCAGTAGCAACTTTATCTGTTTTCCTTTTCCTAATGTTTCCCACATCAATCATCATGAAGAACTTTTTCACTGGTTCTAGGAATTTTAGTAAGTGGATGCAGGAATCATTAGTGAGTTGTTTGCACTTTTATGTTATTTAGTTATCATTTTCTTAGTGAAGTAGGTTAAAAAGACTCTGTTGGTGGGCAAGTACAAATCTGATACTAGTTTCTAATTACTAGCATCAGGACTTTTAAGGTGGAGCTACCGACTGTTGATGTTGGGAAAATTTTGTTTACCCCCTTGTAGTTCATTCTCTGTTGAGAGGTTTACCTGGTCATGAGACAATGTTACTTAGCTATTTTTATGTCCAACATATTGCAGGTAGTAGCTGCTGTGTGTATTTTTTATTTTGCATTTTCTGAATAAGACTAACCAATTTTAATTTGATAATGATGAATTGTTGATTGATCACCTTCCTTATAATAGTGATTGATTTGAGTCAAAGTAAATGAGAAATAGCTTTTCTAAGTTGTATATAAATTTTTGGGTGGAGTTGCCAATGAGATTGAGCTCAAATGGCACCACCTCCCTTTGTAAGAGCAAGGTAGAGGGCAAGGTCTTGGGTTCGAAACCTGTCAAGGATTCAAGGTGCATGTGTAACTTACCAATTAAAAAGATTTCTAGTTGGAGTGGTTGATTTGGATGTTCAACATAATTGTAAAGGTGGTACTTGTATATCAGGAAAAAAAAATAAAGAATAATATATGAAATTGCAGATATCTTACATAAATGGTTGATGTTATGCAGCTGAGAATCCTAGGTGTCAATTCTGGACTCATATTATTCTAATAGCTTATGAATCATTGGTTTGTTAAATATGGAATAACTTTGGTTGAAAGTGGTAATTTATGTTTAGAAAACCCTCATTAGACTACCTAGTTCTGTTGCATTTTTTTACACATAGTGAAGTTTGAATAATATTGCTAGTCAAATGTTTAGACTTGATGTTGAAATGTAGTGACTTCTATGTTTAGACCTTATGAAAATGATTTCTCCCTAATAAATTACCAATTTTCCCGGAAGATTAAACTGTTAGGAAATGATGATTTTAATCTTTGAACCAATATTTTAATACTCTACCTCACATGTGGGTCCAAACTCCCCTTTGATGAACAGGTGGGATTTTGTAAATTTTAAATGAGAGGTAAGAGTGGTTATAGGGTTTGAACTAGACTATACCCAGGAAGTACGGACACTTCATTCGGGGTGCTATACCCGTGTTATACAGGTGTCGTATCTGCTATGTCATGTTATAATTTTTCAAAAATTGCTTGTGTCGTCGTGTCATACTTGTACCTGTACCCGTGTCCGTGCTTCCTAGCTACCTACTCTAATATTCTAATACTCATCTTTTGGTTTTCTAGGTGCGTCATTCGTGGTTGTGTTCCCAAAAAGATTTTGGTGTATGGAGCATCTTTTAGAGGTGAAATTGAGGTGAGAATATAATATGTATCAATAGTACAGTGAATTAATGAAAACTCCTGCTGAAATCATGTGTTCTTATATTGATTTACTCATTTAAGTGGCAAAACTTTAAATGAAAAAAAGGTTTGTGAAATATTTTCTTTTGACTGTCTTCATTGCAATCATCATGCTGTATCTAGACAATTAACTTATCAATTTTTCTATCAACATGGATCAAGTTCAATTTCTTGAATTTTGTTTTATTGTTAATGGTTATTATAAAACAATCAGCTCTCAACCTCCAGAATTGGTTTGGAGTTGTCTGATGTTCCATTCTGATAGGGAAACTTCAGTAGAAGGGTGATATGTGCCTTTAGGATGTAATGGAAATTTCATTTGTTCTTGGATTCATCAAGCTATACAATGGCTCCAAGCTTTTCTAGAAAGTGTGCCATGGAATAAAATTTTTGTTTGGCACATTGTGCTTCCTCTGTTTACTATTTATAGGAAAAAAAAATCCCCATGTTTGTGATGTACCGATTTTTCTGTTTTAGTATAATGTTATCATGATTTTTATTTTGTTTATATGTTGACCTTAATTGGTTTGCTGAATCCACTCTTTTGGCTTTGTAGGACGCCAGGAATTATGGGTGGGAAGTGAGTGAGAAAATTGACTTCAACTGGAAGAAGCTTTTGCATAAGAAGGTATTTTTTTTGCTCTATGTTTGGTACAGTTTTCATGTTTCTCTTTTACCTAATGAAACTAACAGTTACTAAACCAGTCAAAAAGTCAAGATGGTTGCCAGTCAGCTAGAGAGCTAAGCTTTGGTTTGGTGTTATAGAACTTGCTCTTATATACGGCAAATAAATTTATATTGGCAAGCTTGATATGACAAGTTAAAGAACTAGTTGGCTTTTGAAAATGTGAAACTGGGTCTGTTGATGGACCAGCAATGGATCAGTGAAAGATTGCCAACTGGCCTACTTCTGTGACTGATTATATGATTTAACTTGTGATTGCCTGGCTGCTGCAAAGTTTAGGTTTGTTTGAACATTTGTTGAGATCATGATTTTGTCAGTTTGCCGCCTTGCCTCTTGATTGTTTAGATCGAAGTTGTTATTGTAGTCTCAATGAAGAAGGGGAAAATCTGTCAGTTTTCTTCAAAAGAAAAAACAAAAAAAAAAAAAATCAAGAATGGGAAGATTAGTTTGTATTGATTCATGCCTTTCACTTTGATTGATTCCCAGTTGCTTTGACTGCTCTTTTCATTTTTCCTCTGTTTAACCCAGTTTAGTAGAAAATGTATAAAATGTGTTTCTTAAGGGATACTTGACTATGGATGTTTAAGGGAGAAGTATTTTTAAATATTCGATCTGAAGTCTGATATGGTTGTTGTAAGCTTTACCCCAGATTCAAATAAATCTGTATTATAGAACTTCAACTTCTTGAATGTGGTTTGCATATGGATGATATGAAAGGGGCTACAAACTAGTCCAATCAGTTATAATGTTGGGCTGGGTATGATATGAGTGCTTGCTATATTTCCTTGGTTTACCTAGTATACAACCTGTGTACCTGGCTATCCCCTATTATTTTTATTAGCAATTTTTTTTACTTATTCAAAAACAAAATAGGGGTATTGTAATCTGGTGGTTTTGGAAATTTGCATATTCCATTTGTAAGCTATTTTGCTAAGGATATAGGTTGGATAGCTCATTAGTGGCCAGCTTCCTATTATTAATGGCTCTGGTTAGTTTTGTAGCTGTGATGATTTCCTGTCTTGGGGTTGCTTATTTTTTGGTAACAATTCTTCCTTTGTGAAGCTATGTGTGGAAGTTCTTCAGGGATGGAGGAATCATATCTTTTAGTAGGAAGAATTTAGTGTTTATACACACATTTCCTGTTCATTTATTATTCTTTCCTATGATTCAATTGTATATCAAGTCCTGCTGATAGTTTGGATTACAATAGCAGTTTGTTGTTTACACGTATACTATTATAATTATATGTATATATATATATATTTATTTTTTTTCTCTTTTAAACTTGCAGACAGAAGAAATAGTCAGATTAAATGGAATTTACAAGCGGTTATTGAATAATGCTGGGGTTAAATTGTATGAAGGAGAGGGAAAGATTGTTGGTCCTAATGAAGTTGAGGTGACACAACTAGATGGCACTAAATTGAGCTATACAGCTAAGCACATACTGATTTCAACTGGCAGTAGAGCTACACGTCCTGCTATTCCTGGCCAGGTATTTTGTTCTACAATGGTTTTAATGGATTCACAATAGTAGACATTAATTTGCACTTTGTGACAATGTGCAGCTAGAGTAATAGGTTTAGTATTCTTTTATATGTTCTGTTTATTAGTCTGTTCAAAATGTTATTAAAGACTTAGTCTCTGTTAACTGTGAATTTCAAAAATGTTGCATGTGATCTGAGTTTGTAGTTTGATGCATCAGCCTCTAAGGGTCATACATTTTTCCTGTCCGTTCTGCTTGATTTGAAATTCTTTTAATGTTATGTCACATCAGCGGCTGTTATTTACATGTTACCTAACTTATAAGTTGAACTAGCTTTAGCAAACCAGATATTGGTTCCGAATCAATGCTAAAATAGAAAATCTAATTCAACTTGGAAGTTAAGAACTGGTTTTAGTTTCTATTTGGTGTTTTTGAACTAGACATAGCTAACTCAATAACTTAAGAACTAGTTTGCGGAACATCCTCTTCATAAGATTTGTTTGTTTCATGCATGAACCACTACTTTGAATTAGCAAATTCTGCAGTGTAGAACCCAACTGAGTTTCTTCTAACCATGAAATTCCAGTAGATTACCATTAAATGTATGGTTTTCACTTCAGCAAGTAGGGTCCTTTCCAAATCTACAACTTTTTTCTAAACCTGTGTGGAAAATGTATAACTACACCTAAGTTAGGTTAGGAGAACATAATTTGTATGGACACTTCGAATTTAGGGTCTTCAATAAGGAAATTAATGGAGATAGTAGATACAATGATTAAGAGGAGAATAAACATTTTGTCTACAAGAAACTAAATGGGTAGGTGAGAAATCTAGATAAATTGAAGCTCAGAAATTTTTCAGAACATTGTTTGAGTGGAGGTTTGCTCCAGGAACATATCCTTTCTCTAAATTATAATCACTGTAATCTTAGAAGTAAGCTTAGCTGTGTTGTTCATCTAGTATACCCCGTGTATTTGATGCATTATATTTTATCTGCAAACCTTATTACTTACTACAAAAAGAGAGCTATAGAAGCTTACCTAGATGTTTAGATAATTCCGCTTATGAAAATTTTAAAGAGGTGAAGATGAGCAGAAAAGGCTGTCTGGGAGGTAAAGGCTTATGATGGGGTGATGAAGGATGGAGAGAGAATATTTATAAAACTTGCTAAGACAAGGGAAATAAAAACAAGAGAATTGAAGTGTGTCAAGTGCATTAAGGATGAAGATCAGAGAGTGTTTGATGCATGAGGCTGAGAAGACAGATTTGTTATATTTTATTTGATTTTAAGTATCAAAGGCCATTTTGTAATTTTATAATACTCTGTAATGGGCTATGCCAACAGTCCATTAGATCTTCTTTTGGGTTATATTTAAGTTTGGTTATATAGTTGGGCTTAGTAGTAAAAACCTAAGGAGTCCAAGTCCAAGTCTTATTAGGGTTTTAAGAAATCCTAGTTAAACTAGGATTAGATATTAGTTTTCTATTTAAAGAGTTGTAGTACTTTCTATTGAAGTGATTAATAATGAATGTTTTCAGAATTTAAGAGATATGAAGCTTTCTTTTATGGTTTGTGTGATGCAACCTTCTCTTAGGTGTGATGCCAAAGAACCTTAGGTGTGATGCTTAGGAAGTCTAGGTGTGATTCTTAGAATTTATCTATTTTCTTTAATTTTACTATTCACGGTTACTGTTCACATCACTGTTCACAGCAACCCAAATCTTAAATTTCACCTTTTGATTTCTTTCCTAAAACCCTATTAATTCTTGTCCCTTTGGACACCCTATAATCCCCATTATTTTCTAGCCTATTCCCCACCAAAACCTAACCCTAATTCTTCAAAACCCAAGCTATACCAGATCTGTCCCTAATGTTTTAAATCAGATTACCTTGTTCCCCCTTGTCCTACGTCAGTGTTAGTAAAGGGAGATGAGATTATAGAAAAATGTAGAGTTATTGATGGCATAACCATAGCATGGTTTGAGAAACAATAACCTCTTTGGAAACTTATGGTTGAAGTAAAGCCCAAAATAACAGTCCATGATAGTTAATTAGGTTTTTATATTTTATTTGGTTATTCTAAAGTCAAAGGGAATTTTAGTAATTTTGCAATTGTTGGGCATGGGCCATAGTCATGGGCCTTGGGTTTTGCTTATATTATTAAGTCTTATTTAGTTTATGGGTCTTTTATGTATGAGCTTTGGTTCAATTAGGTTTGGTTTGCAAGTCAAACTCGGAGTCCTAGTTCTATTCGGAGAAGTTAAGCTTTAGGTCTTATACAAGTTGTTATTGTACTCAAACAAGATAGAGCTTACCAATAAAATATTGAGTGCTTTGTGTATTAAGGCATGTTGACCTTAGTGTTCTTTTTCCTCTGCTCCTCTTCTCTATTTTTTTTTCTTTTGTGCAGTTTTGTTCATAGGTGCTATTCATTGTTACTGCTCATGTGCACAAGTAGACAAATTCTCCAATTTTTCCTATGTTAGTTATTTTGAAAAACTTTCTAATGTAAGAAATTGGAGTGTATTGAGTAAGTAAACTGAGGATAGAAACTATTAGGGGTGTACATGTGTTGAGTTTGGGGTTTTTGTCAACCCAACCTACCTCATTAAGTTGAGAAATTTCCAATCCAGCCCAACCTAACCCAACTCGTAGAGATCAGGTTCGGATGGGTGTAGTCGTTGGGTTGGGGCTATTTTGTCAAGCCCAATTACCTATCTTTAAAAATATTTCTTGGAATTGTATCTTCTCTTTACTTGTATTCCCACATATCTATTTTAACATTCTCATTTCAACTAAATTCATTTTGTTAACATCTTACTTCTTAATAGCCTAACTAGGGCTGTCCATGGGTTGGGTCGGATTGGGTTTGGGGTTGACCCTCAACCGACCCGATTGAATTGGTGGAAAATGGACCTGCGGTCGACCGAATGTTCGGGTTGGACCCTTGGACCCGGTGGCACGGGTCATCGGTTGAGCGGGTTGGAGCCGTTAGGTGATTTTGGGTCTAAAGCACAACAAGATAGAAATCAAAATCAAAACCCAAAGAACAAAGAAATCAAAATCCAAATAACACAAACCAAGATCAAAAACACCAGATCCATGAGACTAAAACGAAAAAGAGAGATAAGACTAAACCCACACCACCACCACCACTCCCTCCCCCACCATCACCACATCCATCACAATATCAGTACAATTTACAACCAAAAAAAAAAAAAGCAAAACTTTTTTTTTACTAATCCACCATCAAATTGCACAAGATCAGAGTCTCAAAGGAGATTTCATGTAGATAAGAGGAGGGATTCATCAAGAGTGAGGAGTTTGAGACCCAACCCAGGACAGCGAGTGCAGCGGTGGCAATAGGGCCGGCCAACTAGGTGATGTCAGCAGTAAGGGGGCTAGGGTTAGAGAGAGAGAGAGAGAGAGAGAGAGAGAGAACTTTCTGAAATGGTTGAGCGTAGAAGAAACCCATGTGTTTTCCTTAGAAGTTAAGGGACCTGGACCGACCTGAAAAACCGATTTTTAAAATAAACAGACCTGCACCCAACCTGTTTGGGCATTCAAATCTGCCCGTGGGTCTTCGGGTTGGATCGGGTCATATGGGTGGGTCGGGTTTGATAGGTTGATGGACAGCCCTAAGCCCAACATGTAGTCCCTTCAACTTAATTGTATCCTACAATCATACACAATATTCGTGATGCACTTCTCTATTTCATCCACCATACTATTATTTAGGGGTGGCAATTTGTGTTTGCAGGTTGGGTTTGTGTTGTGTCGAGCCATGAGCATTCAGCTATATGGGTTGACCTAAACCTAACCTGTTTAGCAAACATGCCAAAAATCCTCAACTCTAACATGACTTGTTTATTAAATAGCTCAACTCAACATGACATGTTAAACCCATTTAAATAACAAATCATGTAAAGGTCAATACAAATGACCCATTTAATAACCTGTTTGATTAGGTCATAACTAACCTGAATAACCTATTATCAATTCTCATATATCTAAAATTAAAATATAGTTACAATCATAAATATAGTAATAAACGTATAATTACAACAAAAAATTAAGCAATAATAACAAAATAATAATAACAAAAGCTAATACATTTATAAGCTAAACAGGTCAGACAGGTTCACATATTGAACACGAACATGATCCGTTTATTAAACAGGTCAACCGTGTCGATCCGAATATGATTCGAATCTGTTTAGCCTCGACTCATGACCTGTTTATAAACGGGTTAGTCGTGTCGGGTTGCGGGTCATGTTAGATTTTGCCACTCCCTGTACACTCCCTGTATATAAGTTTATTGAAATGAAAGTGAGTATGTTCTCCATCTATACAGGGAGTGTACTAGGGTACAAACCTATAATTTCTATCCCACAGTTTGTACTAGGGAAGAAACCTACAGTTTCTAGAGGTGTGCATTTAACCCCACACCCACCAACCCAACCTGGCCTAACTCGACGCATTGGGTTGGTTTTTTGTGGATTCATGGGTTGTGTTGATTTCTAAATTGATTTTGAAAGTTGGATTGGGTCGGGTTTGTGTTGACAAAATTTTCAACCCAACAATCCGACCAAACTATGCAATTAATAATTTAAAAAATATATGCATTTAAAATTTTTAGTTTGAGTTATTTAAGATTTTGAAATTTATTTTAAATTTGTTAGTTTAGTTTATTATTTTTTTAGAACTTAATTTTGATGAAATTGGAATATTAGGCCCAATTCTATAAGTAGTAATCATTTATTGAATAATGCTCTGCATCTTTGGGGCATGTTGGACTTTGGCGTGTGCCAGTTCATCATGTATTTTATGCCTAGTGCCATTTGGTGTGTCAGAGCTGTAGCTGTGTCCATATTAAGACCTTTTTTAAGTTTTCTGCTACTTTCCTGGTAGGTGTTATATAATATGCTTTGGTAGTTGTGTCCATATTAAGACCTTTTTTAAATTTTCTGCTACTCACCTGGTAGTTGTTATATAATATGCTTCGTTGAATGCATTATGTGATCGCAAGATAGAAGTGCAGAAGGTTCTCTTGGACTGATATTTTCAATTTCTTGATTTTTTTCTTGAAGTATTAGTTTCGTGATTTACTTGTGCAGTTTATGGTTTTTGCTGGATTATGTTGTTTATGTACCTTTTCCTGGATTCCTGAGTTTGTACTCTAGTTCTACCAGTTGGATTTATAAAGTTGATCCTTGAGGTGCTTGGCGACCTTCAGTTGCAACTGTTGCTTTACATAATTAATAACTTAATTGATAAACTACTTGACACTCATTGCTTTAGTTGATGTAATCTGTGAGATGTGATATTACTCTTGCTTACACATTTTCTTCTTTCCTTTTTTTTCACCTTTCTTTCCCCTTTTTATTTTGTAGGAGTTGGCTATAACCTCTGATGAGGCATTGAGTTTGGAGGAGTTACCTAAGCGTGCTGTGATACTTGGGGGAGGGTGTGTCTTTGTCTCTTTTATCTGTGTTGTGTAATACTTTTCAGCTGCATAACATGCTCAGTAGTCTCAAATGATCATCCTATCATTTCATCAGGTACATTGCTGTTGAATTCGCTTCAATATGGAATGGGATGGGTGTGACCGTGGATCTATTTTTCAGAAAGGAACTTCCTTTAAGGTTGTAAATGATGATTTGATTCTTGCCTTTTCAATTTAGACTTTGTGCAACTTTGATTCCCTAGGCCCTGAATTTCTTGTACTTTGTAATAAGAAACTGTAATCATGAACACACTCACACACACACACACATATATATAAGTAGGAGCTTTGTCCAGGAAGTGTAGGATAAGTGGGAGCTGAAAGGTGAAAGTGGAATACCACTATTTTTAATGTTATTTTCATGGTTTTAAAAACTGGACCGGGGACAAAACCATTTTTGCCTCCGGTTCTCGGTTTTCACTGGTTTTGGGGTTTTTCTTGGACTGGACTGGTGGCCGGTTCCCAGTCGGACTGGCCGGTCCAGTCAGGATTTTAAAATTATGGTTATTTTACTTATTCCGTGAATCAGAAGCGGGGGCTTTGCGCCCTCTTTTTGGACCCGAGGCTCGCCTCTGCTGGGAGGGGGTGGGGGGGGATCCGTGAACTGGTGACAACTTTATGGTCAGTGTCTCTTTCTCGCTACTGCCATACTGATTTCAATGCAACTGTTTCTGAATTCTTTGGCAGAGGCTTTGATGATGAAATGAGGGCAGTGGTTGCAAGAAATCTTGAAAGCAGGGGAATTAATTTGCACCCAAGGGCAAATTTGTCAGAGGTAATATTACTTCTGTAAGGATTACATGGATCCATACTGGTGCAACAGTATCTGACATGTGTGTTTGTATATATCTCACATTCAAACTTGTGCCAATAATGATTTCTGTAATTTCAGTTGATTAAAACAGATGATGGCATAAAAGTTATCACAGATCATGGTGAAGAGTTGATTGCAGATGTTGTACTGTTTGCCACTGGTAATTACAAACCCTTTTAAAATTACAAGGCACTTCAAGTTAGGGAGCTATGATGCCTTTGGTTACTATATATAATCTTGCATCAAAGATTAAAGGCACATTGATTGCACTGAGTTTGAGTTTCTAATTATCATTGTTTTTCTTTATTGAAATTCCTTTGGTGGTATCCTGGTGTCATGGACTGTCATTTGTTGTCTGAAGCAAACTTTGGCTTATTAACTATGATTAATAATTGGCGCAAATGTGCAAATTGTACGTGATATTTAATTCCAAGTTCAAGTTTATGGCTTGCTATTAAGCGTATAATATGAATTGTCCTTGTTCTTTTAAAAAAATCAAAATATTATATGTTGATGTTTTAAATTTTCTTACTTTTGAATCCCTTTTCTGCACACGAGAAATTATTATTTCTCAGAACTCTTTCAAAAATAATTTTGCATTTTGGTTGCCAAAATGAGTTGAATCCATGCGGCTGGTCTTCAAATCCTCTGGTGGGAAACGTTTTCTGATCCTACAAAGATTCTGCAGCTTTCTGCAATGGAAGGCACAAATGTGTATACTAGGAATATAAGTAAACTAATTGTCCTAGAGACTGTCAAAATAATGCAGGAGTTTTGAGAGATCACTTGTATCTGCCAATAAGGTAACTGGTTGAAATGGTCATGACTGGTTGACTTACCGTATTATAAATTTGTAAGGGTTTAACAATTAATTGTCAGCAAACTTGGATTATGCCAGCATTCTAATCATATTACTTAATATATATATATATATATATATATTTTTTTTTTTTTTTTCTTGCTTTATAGATTTTAAAGTTGCATAAAATTTCGATGTGGTATTTTGGTTTAATTCTGCAACATTTTTTTTCCCCTTACAGAATTCTCGAGTGACTGCTCTTTTTTTACAGGTCGATCTCCTAATACAAAGCGGTTGAATTTGGAAGCTGTAGGTGTGGAACTTGATCAGACGGGAGCTGTGAAGGTCACTAGCTTTCTTATATGCTGCTCCTTATAATCATTGAATATTTTAATGTTTTTCTACTTTGACTGGGGATCCGTTGGGTTGATTTTTAGCATTAATTATGTGCTGGATTTTCCATTCCAGACACATCTTAGTCTTCATTTATTTGTGCTAAGGCATGTAACACCCTCTTTGACTATGTTATGGTTTGCAAAATATTAATACATATATAAAAAGAGACGGTTTATATTATAATTCATTTATGGCATATACATAGAAAGGTAGGTTATGTTAGGAGTTGGCACCAGTTGGGGTGTTATCCAAACCAACTGATGGGGCTAGTGGGGTTCAGCACTAATCTATTTTTTGGTGTAAATGAAAAAAGTATGATAGCGTTTGAAACCATATAAAAGTTGATATGTTACTTATTGGTATGTTACCTTAACCTCATTGATCTGTTTCGTTGTTGTTCTATTGCTATATTACAATGGACTGTCTAGTGATGGCATGGCAAAATTGCTTTCAATATTTATATAAAAAGATTGTGTACGCTATGAGAAGTGCTCATACAATCAAGGTCTTTGCCTCCATTTGTCTTGCAGGTAGATGAGTACTCACGTACCAATATACCTAACATATGGGCTGTGGGTGATGTTACAAATCGAATAAATCTTACCCCTGTGGCCTTAATGGAGGGAACATGCTTTGCTGTATGTGTTCCATTTAGATCTTTTTTATTTTACTTTATTCAGTTTTCTATGCTTTTGTTCTTCCAATATTGATTTCAATGTTGTTCAATGTATTCATTTATTTTGTTCCGTCTGCAGAAAACTGTTTTTGGTGAGCAACCTTGCAAACCGGACCACAAAGATGTTGCCTGCGCTGTGTTCAGGTGTCATGAATCTTCTGATGCTTGTTAAATACATTTAAAATAGGTTATTATTATTGAAAGAGTATTACTAATTAAAAAAGGAAAATTGTTGTTCATAGGTTCTTGAAAAATTGTTCTCATTTATCATCCTCACTGGTTGTTTCCTTGTCAGAAAGAGTTTGCTCCATGAGTGGCATGTCACGTTAGACAAAGTTCTGAGTTTTTCTGCTTTAGCATCTACTTTTTCTTTCTCTCAATGGTGTGCTAACCATGCACAGTTCAGTTTATATAGGGTTGGTTTTTGGTCTCACTCTCCTTGAATCACTGGATATATCTGGCATATGTCACTTGTTAAAATTGGATTATAAGGGATTTGCTCATAGTGGCACTATAATATCTTAGGAGGAAATTTAGGAAGGGTTGTTTTCTTTTTTTTTGGGTCTCCCTCTCCTTGAAACACCAGAAATATCTTGCATATGTTACTTGTTTAGTGAATTACAATGGAGTTTTGCTTATAGTGGCAGCATAATATCTTATAGAGGAGAGATTAGGGTTTGAAAAACAAGAGTAGTTTAGCGATTATTCTCAGCAGAGCCTGGCTTAATTGGGTGGATTCAATCTCTCTGCTTCAATAATAACCTTAATTGGGGGGTCCTGTACAATTTTTTATCTGCAATTTTTTGTTATTCATCTAATTTTAAATTGGTTCCTTGTTCTATAAACATTAATTGAATTGCAATTCTGTTGTCTAGAGTTTTCCTGTGTTGAGTACCTTGTTCTGTATGAACATTAATGCTCATATTTGATACATAGCATGTAAACAGTGTGACATTGTGAGCACTATTATTTTAATGCTTTTACCATTTTGTTGTTTATAGTTTTATTGAACATATGGAACTGAAGTAAAATATCTTATTAGCTATTTGGATTTTCTTTATAAATGTTAAATTTGCAATTTTCTTGCCAATTTGCAGCATACCACCTCTTTCTGCAGTGGGCCTCAGTGAAGAGCAGGCAATTGAGGAAGCACATGGTGATGTCTTGGTTTTCACATCAACCTTCAATCCAATGAAGAACACCATCTCTGGGTATGTATCATGATTTGGAGTCTGTCTTTACCACGTAAGTTTATAATCTAACAAAGAAGCAGATTACCCTTTCATCTTTGGAAACTAAAAGAATCTTATGTGTGATAGAATTAGAGCACTTGAACTTTGTTATCTATTATCTTGCCTCTACTACTACTTCTTACCCTGCCTATTCTCAGCTAAATAAGTAAGATCAATTTTCCTTACTATGAGTATGTACTTATCAAGGATATGGGGGGTAGCTATATTCATCAGCAAAGATGGTGTCATTTCGTAAGATCTATAATGGAAGACATATTGTTGATTTTATATGTATAGAAATTTGGATAAGTTATTACTGGTTAACTGTTATGGACTTATCTGTGTATACTAAAATCTTACAGCATCTTCATTGAATTCTAAATATATTCTAGTTAATCTGGACATTAAATTGTTTCAATTAATTAATTTTTAGCTTGTACCTTTGGCCTGTCATTGTCACAATAACATCTAATATTTGCAAAATTTGTATCTCTGATGGCATTTATGTTTGAAGATTCATCTCATATAAATCTACTCACCATGTTTTATTCTCTTCTGTTCCAGACGACAAGAAAAGACAATTATGAAGCTTGTTGTTGATGCTGAGACAGATAAAGTTCTTGGAGCATCCATGTGTGGGCCAGATGCACCTGAAATTATACAGGTATGCTTTGTTAGCTATTCCATTTCAGTGTGTAGTTCCTATGCTTGTCAATTTTATTTATTTACTTTATACAATAGGTAACTTGCATGATATGTACAATTGTACATTCACATTGAGTGGCCATTCCTATTCTTGTTCTTACTAATTGGATTTTTAGTACATCAAATCAAAAATGATATTGAGGATACTGTGGAAATAGAATTCAGTGATTATAAGATATATAGAATTCATCTATAAAAAAGTTCGGCCAAGTAGATTTACCTGGCACTGAAGGCACACGGTGTAAAGAATGGAGCAAAGGTCGTATGTAAAACTGTAGTCATCATTAACAATAATAGTTGTAAGTGACAATGTTTCTTGAAATTTTAAAATGTTTATGAACTATGATGTTGCTGCTGTTGTCTAAAGCTATGCTAGACACAATTCTGGTGCCTTTTTTTACCCTCGGATGGCATAGTACAATTCTTGAATTTGTACTGAGCTCTAAAAAATGAACACCTAGAAATTTCTAGAAATGTCCAGTCCTCGAATTGTCCAAAATAATTTTAACAACAAAGCCTTAGTCCCAAAATCTTGGGGTCGGCTATGGATCCTGGACTTAAGTAATAAGTTGCACATAGCAGTTGCTGCAAAATCTCCCTTTTTCTCTTATTTCATTGTCTATTTTTTTGCTTGTGCATTTAATTCCTGATATTCTTTGTGATTTCCTTCACAGGGCATTGCTGTTGCCCTGAAGTGTGGAGCAACCAAGGCACAATTTGACAGCACGGTGAGCTGAAACTTTTTTCTTTACGCCCCCTAGTCCTTTTTGGCCAGAGGAACTGGTAATTTAAGGGCGTGTTATCAACATTGCATGCCATTCAACCTACCACTTAAAATGTAACAAAGTGACAATAAAGGAGAAAACTGAAAAATCTGAAATAGCTCTATGGTGGTGGCCTCATTGTGGTTCTTCTTTCTATTACCCTACTATATTGTACAACTCTCAGTCAAGTATGTTTTTCCAAATTCTAGCGAAGGAACTCCATTGCTCATAATTTTGTGCTGCATGTTGAATCTGTGTGCTGTAAATAAATGGTAGATATGGTAAAATTGAAGATATGATTGAGCACCTGTTCTCTCATACAACAAGTAATAACTAGGTAGACCAATCTGCACTCCTTAATAATCTGGAAGTGCTGACCAGAACTAATCTTTGCACTTTTTATGATAGACTTTTCTGATCATATTTTTTATTCCACGATGAAGCATAAAATTTGTGTCCCCCCACCCCCCTTCCCGTATTTCTTGAGAGTTCAATTAATTGACTTCATGTAGGTTCTTAAATTTTTTTTTTCTCACTTCATAATGTATGGCTCCTTGTAACTCATAAAGTTTGACTTTTTTCTACAGGTGGGAATTCATCCTTCTGCAGCAGAGGAATTTGTGACAATGCGGTCAGTGACGAGGCGTGTTTCTGCTTGTAGCAAGCCAAAGACTAATCTGTAAAGATACTAAGATTAGAAGAAACGAAAAAGAATGCTAATATGCAATTGAAAGGAATTCTCATGGTCATAGGTCATAGTTTGGTATTTCGCTAAAAGCAAATTTGCGTACAGAATTCAGAAAGCTAAGTTAAGTTGGTTTTTGTCTCAATAAATGTCTCATCACATCACATGTCATGATGTAGCAGTGACTTTTTGGTTACAGAATATGGCAGTGTTAGTATAGATGATGAATGCACAAAACAATGTCATGTTATATCAATTGATTTGGATCCACAAACCTATATCTTCTAGCGTGAATGCCATTTTTAATCTCAAGCCACTACGATTGTGCCCTCATTTTTTTAAGATATGCGAACTAGGGCTGACAATATAATCGTACTTTTTGGACCCTTGGTATTTTATGGTTGTGTTGATTTTTTTTCCTCGATTCACTTGGAAATAAATAAATGTGTGGCTAGGGGACACTATTGAGCTACAAGGCTATTTACTCGTTATGCTTTTTGATTGTCTTCCTCCTTTTTTTTTTTTTTTTTTTTTTTTTTTCACCTGAAAATAAATAGATGTATGGCACCTCACTACCTGATCTTCTCCTGCTCCTTTGCACATCCCTCTCTCTCTCTCTCTCTCTCTTAAATTTTTTTTTTTTTTTTTTTGCCTTCTAACAGGTTGGAAAAAATGGCCAGAAGTGAAATTGGGGGGAGTCATACTTAGTATCTATAATTTCACTTTCTTAATTCCATAGATTGCTTTTATATAATATACTGTTTACTTAAATAGAACTCAGTTTAACATTTGCTATATGTTGAAGGGGGAAATATGATTGGAAGGAAAAGGTTTGGCTCTAACTACCAATAAGAAGATGATATGTGTTTTGTCATGTGCAATGTGCATGACTTGGTTGGTTGGGTTAAGTGAGTCATATGCATTGCACTTAACAAGGACTAATGTCATATTCTTATTGATGGTTGGAGTCAAGTTTCCAAACATATTTAGAGCTAAATTTTGTCTAAATTGACCCAAAAAAAAAAAAAAAAAAAAATTATGTAGTGCCTAGGGGTGTGTAGGTTCCAATTGGAACTGAAGATATTGATTGAAGTCGAGTTGATCACTTGCACGCACTTGGTTGTTGATGACGACGTACTAGTCAAAGATCAAATTTTTTTTTTTTGAGAACCACATATCGACTAGTGTGGTTGTTGATTTAATTTAGACAAAAATCACATCACACCGAGCCCATCAAAATGTGTAAAGCAAATATGTTTCAATTTCATTCACAAAGCATACCCAGTAGCACCTCCCTTCGAAATGATTCAAATATGCATTTGCCATTAACAAAATTCCAAATCCACCAAATTTGGGGAGCAAATCAAATAAAGGTGAAAACCTTGACTGTGAAAACACCAAATTTGGTGAACAGAGGGCTATAGTAGTAATGCTTGTCGCTAATAGCAATTGGTGAAAAGTTGTGGAAAGTAGAGCTTGAAGATGATCTGTCATGGAGGTTCAAGATTTGTAGTGGGCCTTTTTTGCAACTGCAGGCTGGGCTACCTCCTGCCACGCTATGGCCCAATGGTTCTAGGTAGGAGAGTCAGGACCGGCTTGACTGCAACACACCCCAAGCCGGCTTGTGCACAAACTAAATCCCCTTTGTTAAAACTTTGGTCACATGCCCATGGCAGAGGAAACTGTTACAAAAGAGTTATGGCAGATAGGTATAATATAACAACAACAAAAGGAAAATGCTTACTGTCAGCCAAAAAACAGGAAATACCAAATCGTGATTTTAATAAAGGAGGAGATAATTCATCAATATAAATGCACTATAAATAAGATGGCAATAATAAAGAAATAGAAATAATACTGATGCTTAATCAATAAAATGAAAGGAAGAATGGTTAGTCTGTTATGCTTGATTTCCCTACGGAGTTAAGTTTAGGAAGGGAACCACTCTTCAATGTGGGCAATCTCACAGGAAGATCCTACCACAGAAATTACCCACTTTGAGAGAATGGGCCTAAATGAATTATCCTCAAATTTCTTAATCCTTACTAGAGGGTAGGCTTTTAGAGGGAGAGAAGGGATTAGCCTATTGGTGCATGCCTAGTATCACACTCTTGCCCACTCTCTGTTTTTCTCTCTAACTCTTTTTCCTTTTCTAAGTTTTCTGCCCTATTTTTACTTTCTTGTTCCGTTGTTCTCGGTGGTGTTGTTCCGTCTCCCTTTGCTATGCACAACTGAGCCCCTTTTATACTGCCTGTCATGATTGGTTTTTTACTATTTTACCCCTTAACCACTTTTGTCTTGGTGTGGATGTCCTTCCCAGACCACCTATTGGTCTGTCAACTGCCCAGCCACCACCACTTACCTGTGCTGGTCGTGCCACATCCCATTCCTAAACAAAGAGTTTTATTTTGTTTGCTTGCTCACCGTGGCATTCTCATCGGGATAAGGGTGGGCATTCTTTCTCACTATCTCTCATGGCATGCACCTAGTGATTCCAACTCATCTTTCCCTCTTTTAGGTGGTATGTCATCCCAGCAGGACATTTCCCCTAAAAGAGTTTAAGCAGGGACCCCAGAATAGGCTATCCCTTCTCCTCACCGCTAGACCATACCCTCTATTACCTTTAACCCATGGCCCATCACTCTTGTATTGGCTGAGTACAAGTTAGTGGTGCATAAGCCTTGTGCGTGCTCCACTTCCATGTGTGTCCATAGTTTTTCTGCTGTTCATGCGTTTTCCATGACCTGAAGGCTCATCTGTACATTTTGCTGCTCGTTCTTGACCTCTTATGGCATGAATAAGTCTTTAAGCTTTTGTTTTTTATGTCTTACTTCCCTCTTAGGCTGGGCCTTACTTGATTGTGGGATTTTCCTTTTCTAATCCATTCTTTACTCCTTTTACGAGTCTATTAGCATTTCTACCATGCCCATCTGTTATTCTTGCCATGCTATTATTTGACTTATGCTTGCTGGGCCTCTTTTGGGTCTGTTGTATGTTTTCCCCTTGCTTAATTCCAGTGGCCCGATATTATCATTGGGCTAGTATTCATGCTGTTTTGGGCTTCCTTGGCCTGTTTCATTGCTTCCAAGCTTCCTTGGCCCGTTTCGCTTCTGGGCTTCCTTGGCCCATTCTAATTCTTCATTCCCATGGGTTTTTGCTAAGTCTTTCGGGCTTTCCCGGCCCAAATTACCATATCCTTTACTTTTGGGGTTTATGGGCTTTTCCACCAACCCCTTACTCAATTAATTCATTACTTTGGGCCTCTTTGGCTCGTCCTTGCTTACTTTCTATTTCTCATAATGTCCATGGGTTTACTACTTCTTTCTCTAGGCTCCTTTGGGCTCGCACCATGGAGATTTGGCTAGAGAGAGAAAGAGAGGATCAATGATGGCCCAAATTGAAAGAATCGGTCGAATCAAAATAGGTTGATCACAATTAGTCACCATATTAATTCACAACATACATTCATGATCATTGTTGTTGTTGTTGTTGTTGTTATTGTTTTATTGTTTTATTTTATTTTTTTATTTTTCTAAATTCCTACATGATAATCTAGAAATCAACCCTATTAGCACGACATATATCATCTTTGAAACTCTTTCAAAAATCTAAAGCATGCTCTTTTTCACTTAAAAGTTTTGAACCAAATTATCAATTGTATTTATTAGAATCAAACCACAAGTGATATCCAATTTAAAATGAACAATAGAAACCAAGCATTCAATCAATTAAGATGATCCTACATCATGAGAAAAACATGATTGAACTCATATCTAGAATTTCATCTTCATCAATTAATGTGAAGCAAAAACAATATAATCGTTAAAGAAAACATCAATATGGATAAAATCAAATGTTAGGAACCCGGTGGTTCCTAATGGGGATGGATAGGAATTATAGGGGAATCGATGAGAATTGAAGGAAATTGACTTAATTTGAGATAGGCCCCCTCTAGAGAGAGAGAGAGGGGAAATACTCTAAGCAATCAATTGATTTATTCTTCAATGATGGAAATATGATTACAAGTAGGTATTTATAGAACCATGAAACTATTATATTGGTCCACATGACCTTATCCTCAAGGTCCTATTATTCCCCATGTGCATTAATAATTCCAACATGTGTTAAATGTGATTAACATGCTTGAGATTGTAACTAAGTAACCAACTAACTAACTAAATGCATTCTATACTCAAATGTGGGTTCCTAACATTTCCCCCTCCTTCAAAACACCTTTCCCACAAGGTGTTGTTATAGTTGACATCTTCATGAGAGGAAACCAGCCACTAACCCAATACTCCAAAGCATCTTGAACATTGAACACTCCAACTACTTCCAAGCACCTTGTCACAATCCATAACTTGAACAAGTAGATCTCATCATTAAATAGATCAGCAAAGGAGCACCAAAAAATCTTTATGCTGTGGCCTTTCTTTCTATCAAATACCAAGTCTTTGATCATAAACTTCCAAACATATGACCACCCATGCAACTCACGTGGGTAAGGAGATGATAGTCCACAAACTGAAAATAATGTAATAAATGGGTCCAACTGATCACATTCCCATGAAGCTAATATTGAGGATAGAGAGATTTTCTTGAGAGCAATTTCTGTATCTTCACAACCTTTAAGATCCCAACTCACACCCAAGTCCTTATAAAAATTATGATCAGCTTGATTATAGAATCCATCATTTATCCCACTACAACCTCTAAGAAAAAAATCATCTAATTCAAATTCACTTGCATTACCACCAATGTTAGTGGCTATTAATTTCATGCCTTCATTCTTGATTACATGAACAGCCCCATTTGTTGAAGTACGAGTTTGGCCACAATCAAAAACCATTGGATCACTTGTATCCACACCAACAGCAACAACTTTATGCATTGTAGATTCTTGGATCATCATCACCTTCTTTGTTGGTTCTTTGGATTGAACTTCAAGGGCAGCGTGTACGTGGATATCATTATCTACTTTGACTCAAAAATCAACGTCCTGACTTGCAACAACAGCAGTAGATTCTTGGAACTTAATTTGTTCTTCGAGTTCTATTGAACTTCTGTCATGTTCTCAAGATCCTTTTGTAATCTTGAAAGCTCTTCTTTCATGGCCTTTTTAGATTCAACTAAGGCCTGGACTTTCTCTAAAACTTCATTCACCATTTGTTGTCAGTCCTTCAAGATTTCTTGTCGGTCATATTCACCTGTCTCAAGATTGACGACTTTGATACCATTTGTTAGGAACCTCATAAATATATGTCATTACTCATTGACAAGGCTTCATTCTCAAACTTAATTGATATTTTTAGCCTTGCATGGAATCATGATACATGGAAGAATATGAACAAAAAGACAAAGAGTAGTAGAAAAACTTAGATATCAGAAGCATGTCATTCTATGCAATTGGTCTTCTCCTTCACGTTATGCTCTTTAGCCTCCATCAAATTTGTCTTTTTTTCTCTTGTTTAGGCTGCCTCCTCTTTTCTCTTTCTTTCTCACGCTCAACACTCTTTTTATATCTCCAATCATTGTAGAGAAACCCTAAAACCACCCACACCAAGACACCCTCGTTGATCGCTCCACACACAAAGGTGAAGGTCAAATTGAGAGAGAGAGAGAGAGAGAGAGAGAGAGAGTATTTGATAACTTATTAGTGATATGTTAATGTGTGTTCCCGAGTTAGATTTAGATTTATTCAAGAAAGAAGCATTAGTGTGTTATTTGTGTTAGATACTTAATGGAAAGTATGGGTAGTGGGATACAAAATAGCGAACACCATATTAAAATTGGCGTGACTTGAATTTGTCTGTGCTTCTATAGGTGTGAACCTACGATTAACTTGTTGATTTGTTGTGCCAATGAGTTATTAGTAATAATTTTATTGTGTCAACAAATTATTAATATTTATTTTGTTACGGCTTGTGCGGGGTAGTTTCCCTCTCTTTTTTATTTTTATTTTTTTAGTAAGTAATTTTGGCATAATAGAACTGTTATAACATATGGAAGTAGTGAAACATATTCAAATTAAAGAAATTAAAAATTGAAAACATTACTTTTTACATATTTGGATTATTACGTAATATAAATCCATATCATTAATATAACTTATTTGATTTGTCTGATCATGGACAAGTTAACTACAATTCTTTATATTTTCAAAAGAAAAAATACAAATAATTCAAAAGGCATTATTGATTACATAGCGTTGTCAACCTTAGTATTGATGGAATTTTTGAAAATCCTCAAACAAAGCATTAAAAAAATCAACAAAATTGATATTAGTTCATTGGAGTGTGATCCCAGATTGCATATGCAAATATGAGATTATAATGTTTATCCTTTATTTGGTCCGCAAATATCAACATCATTAAAGCTTCTTTTTGGTTTATACTTTGCCCTCCAAATTTAAATCCTGGTTTCGTTACTGTCTGTCACTGTAAATTTTGCAGCTGTACTCTTAGACTATTTGGAAATGTCGCAACAAAGCACAGTTTGAAGGAATGATGATTAATGTCACCAAGAGTGCAAGAGCAGCCGACCAGCACATACCAATCAGGATAATGAGTCCTTGGAAAAGTTTTAGTAAAGGTAAAGAATGGCAAATCCTGGTTTTAGTTGACCGAAAGGAGACTATTTTCTATGCAAAGATGGACTGGGAACAAAAGCATTGGGGAGTGCTTCCTAATGCTCTCTACAATTGGCAAACATGGCTGACCCTCTGCGTATTACATGGTGATTTTTTTTTTAGTAAAAAAAAAATTATCTTAACCCCCTATTTACCTAGTCCAAAATAATAATAATAATAATAACGATATTAATAATAAATAAATAAATAAAACCCTGTTTGTATGACTTGTTTTGGCATTAAAAAACAAAAATAGTGTTTATTACACGGACCATTTTACACACCCTTAGCATCACACTCTGCCATGCCGCTTGTAAGTACCTCATTAAAAACTTGATCCTCCACTTCAATATCACAAGTTGTATGGTATTTAGCAGAAGATAAAAGATGTAGTAAGTTGTATAGTAATTTAACAATCATGAATTATGATACACGCACTATAGCATATGAAGCAGATGAGAAAATATATATCATGTCTTAACTCATTGTTTGCCTCCACATACGTCGCAAACGGTATAACCAAGGCCCTCGCAATATGGACACTTTGTTCCCTCCTCTACCCATTCCATAAACTGCAATACGGAACTTTATCATAAGGATCAAATCTTGAATAATGTTGGAATAAATCAGACAAAAAAGAAAAAAGAAAAAAAGAAGACATCTCAAGGATATCATTATCAATAACCCTCTTACCTGTGGCTCAATATTTGGCTCGCCTGTTCCATCACATTCTGCACCAGACAAAGCTTAGTTAGCCATAGGTGGTCTAAATGGCAGCTGGTGGTCATTTATTTGATTGGTAAGTTTTCACACACATCTAGTAAATTTTCAAGCCACGGTCTTATCCTCCATCCTCTCTTATGGGAAAAGGATGTGCCATTTGAGCTAAAGCTCATTGGCTGGTTATTATTAAAACCTCAAAGTCTAATTTGTAACCTTTGTCATATAAGAAGCAATGGCAACTCTGAATAAATCAACTATAACAAAATAGTTTACAATATGTTTTCAATTTTACACTCAAAAGCTTGATATACACACTAAAAAGGACCACTTGGAAACAATGAATGTGATTGGGGATCAATTTCTACCATCAGGGAAGGAAAAGAGATCCCCTCCAATTGAAAGTCGGTAAACCTTCATCACTGTCAGCATTACTCTCTCAACAGCTTCATACTTCACAAACATGAAGGGTTATGGGTAATGGTCTCTTTCTGTTAAAAATTAATATTTTGATAGGTCAAATGGCTTCTTGACAAACTAAGGCACACTGTTTTGTACATATGAATGCGTGAGCTATGCCAAGTACTCAGCAAATTATAGACCACTTCAAATGTTTGAGTCGATATAAGGAATTATCTCTCTAAGAACTACAATGCAATTTTCTCATCAAAACTACAAATAAACAAAGTCATGTACCTGATGAAGTCAAATATCACGGAGGAAATTACCAACCCAAGTTTCATGAATTCTCCTTGACATAAGGTTTCTTTACCCTTTACTACAAGGAAACCTATTTTCATTGGTTTCTACCTTTTCTCCTTTTACTTTTTCAATCACACATTTGACCTACTTTTTATTGGTTTCTAATTTTTCTCTTTTTACTTTTCCGTATCTGACATAAAAAAGAAAGCCTTCATATTTTTTCTTTTCTACATCACGTGGTTCTTGTCATTTTTGAAATCCTATTGCCACTTTTGAAATCCTTAATATCTCACGACTCTTGCCACTTTTGAAATCCCAATATCTCATGGGCTAGTACTCTTCATAACAACTGAAAAAATCATCTCCAATCCATGAGAAAAGGGAACCACATTGCGACCATTCACTGGAAGTTCGTGCCAACCAACATACTATAAAGCTTAAACAACTTGATAATTTTTATAATAATTGAGAAAAACCTCATCGAAGCCAATGCCTTTATTTTTCAAATAATTAATCTCATCTTTGATATAAAAAATACAATTACTTGTCTCCCCCTCATCAAAAGGCAAAATATTCCCAAAACTGTGTCCCAGATTCTGTAATAGGCCTTCTAACATGAGGGTTGACAATCTCTAATGAAAAGGGTTGTTCGTACTCAACAACCTTAAAATATTTCTTGTTATTGCAATAAATTATTGCCGGCTTAACATCATTATATTCCTCTTCACATATCTCTCTCCCATTTGTGGCATTTTCACATAGAGATAATTTTACTTTCTTGGTAATAGAACCATTGATTCCAAGTCTAAGCTGTGGAGTCCTCTCAAAATCTTCACATATTAACCCATTGTCATAAGTCATTACATGTGTCTTGTACATACTGCAACGAGCATTCCCTCTTGCTCTTTTCCACCTTCCATTACCAAAGTGACTATAATAACATACCTAACCCATGGGATGCATAGAAAATAGATTAAAGCCTAAGCCAACAATATGTACCACATTCTTTAATGTCAATGTGCAACCAACATTGGTTTTAATCCACACATCACCATGCAGTCTTGAGTTGCTAGAATATTTCTTGTTATTGCAATAAATTATTGCCGGCTTAACATCATTATATTCCTCTTCACATATCTCTCTCCCATTTGTGGCATTTTCACATAGAGATAATTTTACTTTCTTGGTAATAGAACCATTGATTCCAAGTCTAAGCTGTGGAGTCCTCTCAAAATCTTCACATATTAACCCATTGTCATAAGTCATTACATGTGTCTTGTACATACTGCAACGAGCATTCCCTCTTGCTCTTTTCCACCTTCCATTACCAAAGTGACTATAATAACATACCTAACCCATGGGATGCATAGAAAATAGATTAAAGCCTAAGCCAACAATATGTACCACATTCTTTAATGTCAATGTGCAACCAACATTGGTTTTAATCCACACATCACCATGCAGTCTTGAGTTGCTAGAATTACCTATCTACCAAAGTCTCTTTCTTTGTATGTGGTGAAGAAATCAGTGGTAGAAATTACATGGTGGGAGGTTGCCAAATCAACAACCCACTCAATGTCATGTTTGCAACATGGTTATACTCTTCCTCTTCAAACTTCAATAGAGGGCTCTACCACTTTTTCTTCTAATTATCATTCTATAGATTTTAACCCCTTTCTGTTCAATTTTTCAAAACCCATTTTTATATGACCTATCTTCCTATAATTGAAGCATCCTCTACACCCCCTCAGCTGAGATGTATCACTTGTTTTTTGTTAGACTTATGATTAAGTGATTAAATTCACCATTTCCTAATAGCTTAAGCTTTTGGGATAATCGGTAATTTGACATGGTCTTACCATGTCAAATTACCGATTGTCCCAAAAGCTTAAGCTATTAGGAAATCGTGTCGATAATTTGACATGGTCTTACCATGTCAAATTACCGATTGTCCCAAAAGATTAAGCTATTAGGAAATGGTGAAATTAATCACTTAACCATAAGTCTAACATTTTTTATCTATCATCAAATTTCCTATGACTATCAAACCTTCTACTCTTACTTTGACCCCTGTTCTTTGTGACAAGATATTGTTCTCATGCATTGTTCATACTCATATCTTTCCCCTAATTTCCTCATAGAATAAGCTATCTTTCACAATGCTCAACAACTGCACATCATTTGGAGCAGAGTTATTCAATGTCACAACTAAAGTTTCTTCACTGTCAAAACAAGGAACAAAACCTGCAATCTTTTTTTCTTTGCCACCACTTTCGCATGGGTTGTAATCATCAAATCATCTAAACACTGTATTCTGGTTGTTCAGAATCTGTTAAACCTCATTATATTATGGTTGAGTGATCAAGTCAATCCACATTGCATAAGGAGTCATGCCAAGTAAAAACAAAAACATGACTACAGATGGTCAATCGTTACAGTTCATGCTACATATGACTAACAGTGTGCTAACCTACAATACAACCATTTGAATCTGAAATTATAAAATCTCAAATCCCAGTTGCAAGAATTTTCATATAGTAGACAAGCTCCAGCTCCAAAACTTGATTCCATACACGTTACATTTGTGAACAAAACAATATATTCCATCATGATCAAACCTTAATTTAGCTCCAGTTCAAGCGGTAATATAGGAAGTCCATTTTCAAAATAAAATAGTTTTTTGGATAAGAAGTCAATTTAACTGGGAACTTCAGCCTAAAATGGTTTGGGGAATCAAGTAAATTTCATAAAGTTTTTATTTACATTTTTTGATAATTAAAATATGCTTATGTTTAAGGCAGTTAAATTATCGCTTGTGCACTGGGTATGGCCTTCTAATTATGCTTTTTTATCCATGTATGCATGACACAGGCATATATAAGCTTGATTTCTTTTTTCATAGGCCTTAGAACCATCTAATAAAATTTAATCAACAAACTGGAACAGGCTGTGCCATTTGGCTGTGCAAGCATAAAGTTCCTTCTGTCTGAAACATGTGCAATAAAGTGATATGTATCCCTATGTAAAAACCAAATCATTGGTAACAAGTCCATTTCCAATCTCCGTCCTGGTTTACATAGTGAGAAGAAGTATGTTGTGGATACTATTTCAGATGCTTCTGTCCACATGACAGAAAATAGGCTGGCCTCTAAAAATGCTGATTCGATCAACCACAAATACATGTTAAGAATATATATGCATCCCCAGGTCAGTTTCCCATGTGTATGACATTTAACCTCTATTCACTTCGTAATTGTAGATTACTAAATTGCACATTAGCCCAATATCTAATATGTGTAAGTTATACTTATACATTGCTCTCATCATATTTAGTTGTAAAATATCATATTTGACCAAATAATCCATGCTAGGGCTCTGCCATTAATTTTTTTTTTTTTTTTTTTATGACATATGAGAACTTCACTTAGATTAGTTGCACGTCGCAGAGCATATTGTACAACAATCCTCACTATTAATCAAACTCCTACGGCAATTGACCCCACCCACCAGAACTAGTTACTAGGTAATCCAAGAGCTTTTCATCCCTAACGGGCTAAGCACTTTATCCTCATGCCCAAGAGGCGCTCTGCCATTAATTTCATGCGTATGGTTCAACAATGAGCACCTTCAAAGAACTATCATTATCAAAGATCTATATTGTGACAATTATGTACCTGTGCACATTAAGCGGCCCTCTCCACGACATGTAAGGCACTTTGTTGTGGTATCTTTGGTCTTGCTATTACCAACCGGTTTGTTCCTGCCTACAAGTCTGGAGGGTTCTTCCCATCGGTTCTCTCCTAGGAGAAAAACTCGATGTTGGGATACCTCCACTTCTGTAACACTTTCTTCGTTCACCACTGTCTGCTTAACTTCTGAAATATCCGTTATAGACGCAATTGGAGCTCCATTTGCACCTTCCTGAAAAAATAATGAGCCTAATCAGATCTTTGCACACAAGATAACGTCAGTATCGTTAAAAGGATAAATTATTTGGCATTAGCTAATAATAGGGTTGCTTAGGTTGATGTTCAAAAGACGTAATCCTTCCACTCACTAATCTTCCCAACATGCCACCATCACCATAGAATGTATCCAACAAAAACAGAAAGCCAAAAAAAAGAAAAAAAGAGAAAAAGAAAAGAAGAGCCGAGTTATGTGAACCATACGAGTGAAATCCTAATACTCCATGCAGTTAAAACTGGTCACAACTGCAGAGTCCTGCATCTCTGTGATATGTAAGGCTGTTCTTGAGATGGATTCCAGATTCAGGAAGACTCCACACCAATAAGGGGAAAATAATTTTACATATTTTGGGGTATCAGAGCAATAGGTCTTTCCATTTTCTTTTAGTGTTGGTCTTTATTAAGCCAGCCACTAACAAAGAAAAAAAAAACCAATTCTCCATATCGATCTCAAGCAAAGAAGACACCAAAAAAAAGATAAAGAAAGGAAGTTGCATTATCATCTACACACGGTCTAAATCCATCCTGAATGTCAGTCAAACCTTTAAAATTATTTATAAAAAAAAAAAAACTGCAGCTTGTTTGCCTCAGCCAGCTTGCTACTTCAACAATCCTAACGATTCAAAAGGGTAAAACTTAAGTATAGTACCTTAAGTGCAATACATTCAGTTCCTCAATTGAATTCAAAAACTTGGTTACATTAACCAATAAAAAACAAAGTGTTATCTTTTTCAAGAACAATTAAATATAATGCAATTAAGTGTTTGAATTTAACTAGGGAACCTAATGTGCTGCACCTAAGGTACTATACCTTTACATAATGCAAAATATACTTCTCTTATGTATCAGAATATCATCCATCTGCCAGTGCATGACCACCAGAATAGCTACATATCTTTGAAAGGCTTCAGTGCCAATACCAGAATAGCTAGTGAGAATTCAGCTGATGCATCCCTTAATATGGTAAAGCATTGCAGCAAACAGTGATATCAACGTACCATTGGCGAAACAGTCAAGGTGCTCCCCTTCTGATCTGCATCTACATTTGAACCAGCACCAATAATTTGTTGCTCCACATATAATCTTTCAAGCAGCTCTGCAGTCATTATCCCATCTTCAGGGGCACCTAGTGAGGCCTGTCAAGCAATATGAAGCACTGTAAGAACCATGGAACAGAATAGTAATACAGCATTGAATATTCTATCAGAGAAAGATTATTTTTACCCTTGATGATTCTACAGAGTTTTCCTATAAGTAAGTTCCACAAATAAATGTTGCAACTTACTTGCCAAGTCTTCACAGCACGCTCGGTCCCACTTGAGAAACTTGAAAATTCCATGTCTTCCTCTCCTGAGTAAAATCCCATTTTTTGCAATGCCTCCTGTCATACTCAAATGTTAGAACAAATCAAAGTATAAGACATGCTCTTACAAAGTTAGTAATGCATTTGTGAGTTGTGACAGCGCGCATGGGGTAACTGCAGAAAACCCTATAAAAAATTTCAACTTTGAAATTCATATATATGATATATACAGGGAATGTTGGAGATCTAACTGTGCATAGTGAACGAAAACAATGTGTCCAATCAACTTCAACTACATTTGAATCTAATCAGTGAGCTTATTGCCCATCTTATGTGGAACAATATACCATTTTTATGTATAATTAAAATGAACTTAATTAAGCCCATTTACTTGTACTTAAGTAAATAACTTTATTGTAGTGCACCTAAATTATTGGCAATGTAAATAATAATTGTACACAAGTATTAGTTAGGCTAAAACTTTTTACTTTTTACTTTTTTTTTTTTTTGTCCCTAAAGTTTGAATGAAGTTCGTTTTGTTTCATCCCTAAACTATTGAAAACATTACACTTTTTGTTCAAAAACTATAAAAAGATCTTTCATATAACCAATACTATCGAGTTTAGATTCACTTATTTGCCTAATGTGTGTCCTTCTTATTATTATTATTTATAAATGTAATGGTTCATATCAGACATGTCAAATTCTTTAATGCTAAAAATAATGTCACCTAGTCTAGTTACACTTACACACATAAGATAAAAAGTTAAGGAGAGTTAGTAGAAGGACAGAAAAGAAAAATGAACAGTGAAAAAGGAACTTGATGCAAACTTCTTTAGGAATGAAAACGATATTTGTTTTGCCTATCTGTTGTATTTTCTATAAAGGAATCACCAAAACAAAAACAAAAACAAAAACTCGCCTTGTGAATTTCAGAGTATAAGTGAATGCGAGCAGACCTGCATCGCTTGAACCTCGGCGCCTTCCGATCCTTTCCGCAGAGTCTGCTTCTCCGAAACCCTAATCACCTCCTTCTTCTTCTTCTTCTTCTTCTCCTCCTCCTCCTCCTCCTCCTCCTCCTCCAACCCGGTCTCTGCAATGAGGCCTTTCTCCTTCAAACCCTGCAACATTAATCCTAGGGCTTCTAACACCGATGATGCTCCTTCTAGGGCTTGTATTTTGAGCTTGAGGTCAGAGATTTCGCGGAGGAATGAGTCCCGCTCGCGAGCCCAGCGTTGTTCCTCACGGAGCCAGCGTTGCTCTTCGCGTAGCCACCGCTGTTCCTCGCGAAGCCATCGGATTTCTTCACTGGAGGAGTGGCAAATGTGGGATTTGAAGAGGGAGAGTGAGGGTAGTTTGGGGATTGGGAATAGGAGGAGAGTGGAGTGGGGTTCGTGTTTGTGTTTGTGGTGAAAAGGAGGGTTTAGAGAGAGGAGAGTGAGAGAGGAAGACATGGAAACGAGAGAGAGAGAGAGATAAATTGAAAGAAGAAGAAAGAAGTTGAAGAGTATTTGGAATTGGTGCGCTGTTGTCCTTGTGGATTTTTGTGTGTTGTTTTGAACCACACGTTTGGTACCAGGTGGCGGGAAGATAATTTCGGTCCAGTCCAGGGTTGGCTGCTTGCTTTGAATTCAAAAAACTTTTAACTGTGTACACTAGCACTACACATGCCAATCCAATCATTTGGGATTTGATAATTTTCGACAAAAACATATTTTTGTTCTCTATGTTTTTTTCTCTATTTTCTATTTGATCTTCAAGTATTCATAGTTTCTATTTTGGTCCTTATATTTTTAAATTTATTATCATTTGGTCCATGATATATTACACTACTAGTTTAAAAATAGTGTTTCTTGAGATTAAGGTTGTCCGGGTCGAGTTTGGATACTACTTGGACTCAACCCAATTTCGGCAGGTGATAGAACAGAGGATTCGCATTGTGAGCACCATCAGTTTGGATCAGGCAGTTTTTCGTTCAAATTGAGTCAGTTTTAGTTAATGTTATTAATTTCGTTTCAGAACTTTTCATACCAGTATGTAATCTAAAATTGTAATACTACCCATTCCACCTCGGGTCAAATTCCAGTCAATTTCAAGGTGATTTAGTTGTTATGGTCAATTTCGAGCAAAATGGGAATTTTGGCCGGTACCTATTTTTGCCCTTAAAAAAAAACTGTCTGAAACAATATTCATAACATTGGTTTAAGTTGAAACCGAAGGAGGAGACACCGAATGAGATCTCGCTAGATCTCAACAAATCTAGCCCAGATCTAGTCGAATCTTGACGAGATCTCAATGGATCTGAGAATAAGAGAAAGAGGGAGAAAGAGAATGGCAGTTACCAGTGAGATTTGTCCATCAGTTTGGTTTCCATCGGGTTTCAAATCTCTAACCCGCCACTTAACCCGCTCCCATTGGTTGTTGATGCCGGAGATCCGATGCCAACCACCTCTCTGCTTGGATTAAGTTGGTTTCGATTGGGTCACACTAGGTCAGATGGTTTAGTCGCTTTGGAAAGTCCTAAATAAGATGATGACAGGGACCAAAATGAGAAAGTTTAAAAATGTAAGGATAAAAAAAATAAAAAAAAAAAACCTGTGAAAATTTGACGTTCAAATTAAAAAGGCGAAAACATAGAGAAAATAGGTAAAATACAGTTAACACATCTGAGATTCAAGACTAATGCAAATCAGGTTCAAAACTTTTCAAAACTAACAAACTTAGTCCCTAAACCTAACTTGAACCCTAAACCGTTATCATTTTTCTTAGCTCTCTCACGGTGATTCGGGTGCAAGTTGATCAATTTTGAAAAGTTTTAAACCTAGCTAACTTTAGCCCAAACCTTAAGGGTGTTAATTGTATTTTATCAAAAAAAATATTTTTTTTTACTATTTTGGAATGGATTTGACTATACTTGGGCTTTCTAAAAAAATGTATTGGTCGCTTTTAGGAGAAGTATTGGTTCCCTCGTTTCTTGAAACCAAGTCGCACGAGACTCATGACTTGGGCTTCCTTCATATATGGGCTTTAGTTTCTTGGATTGATAGCTTCTATTTAACTCATGGATGGAAAAGCTTTATTTTTGACATTTTCTAATAAAACCTGCCCGAATTTTTCTTTCATCACACAACTCTTCACAACCGAGTTGCTTTTTTGATAAATGTGAATATTTGATTGAATGAGCAAAAGAGATACATTTCTTTCCCAAGCCTTCAAGACAGCAAGATGAAGGGATGTACAATTACAAAAATATCAGATATTTGAGTACAAAACATACTTGTTTAGTTCATGAGCTACAGAGTCAGCATCCTTTTTGATCCAACAGAAACAACAACCCACAAAAGAATTAGCCAAGACTAATGCATCGTTCAATAGTGACTAAATCTCCAAACATGCCTCCAAATTCTTATTAATGGCATCACCATAGAGCTTAGAATCACTCTCAGCAATTATACTTCGGAACTTTTTATCTTTAGCTAGTTGCAAAGCCCAAATTATGGCAGAAGTTTCAGCAATACTATGGCTACACGACATTATACTTCAAGCCCACACCTTTAAAATATTTCAATTTTCATCCCGAACTACCACAGCTACATAGTCTTCTCATTTAAAGTTTAAACACGCTGCATCAATATTTAATTTTATCACACCATTTGGTGGAGCCTTCAGCAAGTCACATCTTCATCTTGTCTTGGACTTAGCTGCGCACTGCGCACTGGTCTTAGCTGCAAGAATGTGCTCCTTAAACCTTCTTTCTAAACTATGGAGCTCAACAAGTAATTAAGCTCACCCGCCCATTATTGTGCACTACTTTGTTTCTCAAGGATCATACTGTCTCCGATGTAAGTGCGATGTAGAGCGAGCACTGTTGCTTTACTTTTAGTTTCAGGTAGTAGATTAATCAATCTAAGAAAAGGCCCAAAACAGTTACACATCCAATCTAGTGATCTACTTAGTGTCATTATTTCGAATTGAATCAATTAATATTCAATAATAATAATTAATGCAGTATTATACACACTCTATTACACACACTTAATATAATCTAAAATCAAGTCATGATTTTCAAGTTAAACCAATTTCAGTGCATTTCAAGCGTGTCCTAGAATTTTCCCTGATTATTAACACCATACAGTCAACTTTTTTTTTTTTCCTTATTGTGGTCAAGCACTGACAACGTAGCACTATTATCGAAAATATAAAAATAAAAATAACATAGTGAGGACCGAGAGACCACAACGGTCAAGGTCAAGGATTGAAGGTGATTCGGTGACATGGATGCGCCACACGTAAGCAATGGGGTAGGCCGCTTTAGCATGGGGGCAGTGGTCAGGGCAAGGGACAAACTGCGAGCTACGTACCTTTGAGTGACTACCCACATGAACGATGAACAAGTTGTAATAGAACATTACCAACGTCTCAAGCTTGTAATACTTTAGCTTTTAAGGATCTTTTTATTTATTATATATAGCTCTGTGCATATGCAAGTATACAATTAAAAACAACCATAATTTTATATATATATATATATATATTTTTAGAAGAGATTCAAATTATACATAGTACGAGCTTACACTTTTTTCAAACTATACATTTCTAAAATATGTAATGGCTTCTTATTATTTATGTATACTAGTTAGGGCAGCACGTGCCTTGCTAAGGAAAAAGAGTAGTGATTAAGATCAATTCTAAATTTTATTTATATCACAAAAAATATATATAAATCATTTGATTTTTGAAGTACATAGAGATTTACATTAATCAAAAGAGACATTAATTTTAAGAATTTTGATAATTATGTCATAAAAAGTTAATCTCATTTGTATAAAAATTTTAATCACACACAAAATTAAGGTAGCTATTTAACATATAAATATTTAGTTTACTATAATATTCTTTTTAGTACTTATTTGCTAAATGCAATATATCCACTCACTAAAAACTTCTAAGAATGATAACGAATATTATTATCTTCAAATAATAAGCAATTGAGTTTTGCTAAGAAAAAAAAAAAAAGATAACAAAAGGCATGTGTCATCGAATTTTCCATTAGATAAATATTAAATTTCAAAAATTTAAACCTAGAAAATCAATGTTCTTTAGATAACAAATAAAATATTTTATATCATCATTTCAATTTTCCAAAAATTACTACTATCTAAAATTCAAAATACATGAAGAAAATTTTTGGGATATCAAAATTTAGTGAGAGTATTTTAGACATTATACAATAAAATATTTTAAGAATCATAAGTTTTCATTAGGGTTTAACTGAGAGAATAAAAATATGACATATTTGCTCTTTTCCAAAATATTAAGGGAAAAATTGCTTGATTTAATTCTCTCTCTCTCTCTCTCTCTCTCGAGTGTTTTTTTTCTCTTGAGTGGTTTTCTCTTTCCTCTATAGGAGCAGTCTCTTAGGCCTTAAATCAAAGCTTTTAGTTCTGATTAGGTGGCCTCCAAAACCATTGAAAACCTTGAAATCACACTATAATACGCACAGTCATGGAGCAAGAGCTAATAGAAATTTTGAAGAATTTACAACTAATGGAGGAAGAAGAGTTCCAGATCTCGATTTCAAAAGAAGATAAAACACAAGTAATAGAAGAATGCTCTCTAAGTTTGATGGGGGAAACTCTTGACGGACAGAAAGCAGAACCTATGTGTTTTAAGGAACACACTAAGGATCATTTGGAAAATAGGCCAAGATTTGAAGATTGTAGAAGTTGGGAATGACATTTTCCAATTTAAGTTTGCCAGGGAATTCCAGCTAAGGTGGGTTGAAACCAATGGGCCATGGAATTTTGAAAATAATCTCCTCTTGCTCAAAAGATGGGAGAGGGGAATGACGACAAACAACATCACTTTTACCCACTCCCCTTTTTAGGAGCAAATCTGGGGTTTGCCTTTTGATATTATGACAGAGAAGATAAGGAAGGAGATAGACAGCAATTTGGGGATCTTTATGGCAGCGGATGCTAGATCATGGGTGTCAAACCAAGCAAAATTCATGAGAATAAGGGTGAATCTTCCACTGGAAAAACCCTTAAGAAGATGTGGAAAAGTAGCTAGCCCAGAGGGGGAGATTGTCGGTGAATAAACAACTTGATCAAGCCCATTGGGATGACCATTCTCTCATTAAATCCCACCGAAAGGGAATCATAACTAATTAAGTCCTCAGGTTTCAAATCAAGTTAGGTCGAGATACATGATCTTTGCCCCACTGCCTTGGTCTACCAAAACCCTCCTTACATCGTACCCTCCGATTCGAAGGGTTACTACTAAGGCATAATCATGCGGTTGATAAGTTCCAACCTTGTCTTCATCAGAAAAGCTCGAAGCTAGTCGGACTTCCAATCTCCCTCATTTAGACTCAGGGACCAAATTCTCAGTACTTGGTCTTGCTATGGACATAACCCCAGAATGGCATCCCCAAATCCGACCTGGGGCTACAAGAATAACACTAATTGTTCATAGGGACAGTCTCAAGATAGACTCCCT
The DNA here is from genome assembly GCA_023621385.1 of Quercus gilva. Taxonomy (NCBI): domain Eukaryota; kingdom Viridiplantae; phylum Streptophyta; class Magnoliopsida; order Fagales; family Fagaceae; genus Quercus; species Quercus gilva. The sequence continues at coordinate 30,878,251 of CM042478.1, read as the reverse complement.
CTGGTATGCCGACCCAGCCTGACTCCCCTATCTAGAGGGTTGATGCATAAATTGTCTTAGCTTCCGCACCTCGACTAATTGTTCCAAGTAATCACGGAGAGTTTTACAATCCTCGGTAGTGTGTCCACGATCCTGGTAATACTGACAGTAAAGAGCTTGATTATGCTTCGTGGAGTCACCTCCCATTTTGTTTGGCCACTTAAAGTATGGCTTAGCTTTTATCTTCTCAAGGATCTGATGAACAGGCTCCTTGAACGTTATACTAACCACTTGCACACTAGGATTCCCATTATGTCCAGCAAAATTCCTCCTGGGTCGGCTGTTATTATATCTCTCTAACTTGAAATCTCTTCAGTCGGGAGGAGCAATCTTTGCCTTCTCTTTCCCTTGCTGCTGATCCTCCTCGACCCATTTATGCTCATCAATCTGATCCATAAGTTGGCGCATGCTTTGTGCAGGTTTCATTGTCAGGGACTTCCTCAAATCATGCTCGATGGGGAGGCCAACTTTAAATGTCCTTATTGCCATGTCTTCAAAATCTCTGTCTATCTCATTAAACACTGCCCAGTACCTATCCAAGTAAGTTTTTAGGATTTTACCATCTCTCATTACCATAGATAGTAGGGAATCTAAAGGATGAGGAACCCTACTACACGTAACAAATCGAGCCCCAAGAGCCCTAGTGAGCTCTTTAGAAGAGCTAATTGAGCCCTTATCTAACCCATCAAGCCACCTCATTGCGATAGGTCCCAAGCTAGAGGAAAACACCTTGCACATCAAAGTTTTATTCTTAGAGTGAACAGCCATCCTCTGATTGAAATGATTGACATGCTCTACTAGGTCGGTCCTCCTATTATAAATAGTAAAAGTGTGTTGCATAAACCGATGAAGGAGTTTAACCTTATCATGCGTGTAAATGGTGATTTAGAAATCTAATGCAAAGCCTTACTCATCGCATCATTCCCCATACTCCTAGGGGTCAGGCTTTTATTCTTTTTCCTATGATATCGCTCCTCCCTATCCAACTGTAAAGATAGAGAGAAGGATTCACTAGGGGGTGTTCTAGAACTTGGTTTGTAACTGCCATCTCTACTTGAATCAGTTCTGGAACTAAAAGGGGATGCCTCTCGTTGTTTACGACGTAATTTTCTGCACAAATGGTCTATCTCCAATCTGAGGGTCCATGTTTCCTCCCCATATGAGATATGGCTTCCAGTTCTAAAGTGACTCTTACTGGTATGACCTGTATGTACACTAGGAGTCTGGTTAATCTCACGATCTCTCCGTCTTTCCAGATTAACAAACTGGTCTTCATGTTGTGATACCACAAATTCTTCTCTGTTTGGTCCTGAACCCATCATGACTGGTCAAAACTGCAAGTGCTTCCCTAGTTCCCACAGACATCGCCAATTGTAAAGATGTAAAATGAACTCAAGCCCACCAAGAAAAATGGACAATGGCCCACTAAGCCCAAAACAATGTATTTTGTAAGAGAATGGATAGAGCCAGGAAATGACTCTACAAGAAAAGTGACCACAGTTGATAAGACTTAAGACAATAAGATTAGAGACACAGATTAATGGAAAGAACGCTTCTTGGTCAAGTTCGAGGATGAGATGTTCTTATATTCAACTCAAGTCTATATGAATACACTATCTTCTTCTTTTTGTTTTTCCTTTTTTAGATTATGTGCCCCCTTTTTCATGGTGATCACTTCCTTATATAGTCCTTCAACCCTTCATCCCAACCTTCCACTTGTTGATTTTGTAGAAAATCCCTTGGATGCTTGTCCCATCAAGATCTCTTGGAAGCTTTGTTGGTAGCTGTGAGCTAAGTTGCCACTCTTCAAGTGTCATTTCTCCATAAATACGACCAGTTCATTAGGTGCATTGCATTTAATGTGGTGGTGGCAGCCTTTCATGATTGACTGAATTTTCTGCTACTTTTCCTGAAACTTATCCTTCCATAACGGTTACCTCCTTAAACCCCTCTCGAGGTGGCCCACTCCTCGAAAATCAAAGCTGACCCATTATTCTTTTCCTTTGTCCTCAGCCCATTGATCCAGGCTCAACAATCCCGTTGACCATCCTCGGGCTTCTGTTCGTCCTCGGGCATGGCCCATAGTCCGACACGCCTGCTTAGACCTCCTATCCCCACAATTTATGTTGGATTGTAAAAACCTTCCAACCTAATCCATGTACACTCTGATAATTTTTGTGCTCTATAATGATTAACAATTAAAGAATTAATTACTATTGATACAAAGTCATTAATAACAATAACAAATAATTATGACACAAATAATAACCAAAAGACAAAAAAAAAAAAAAAAGGGTCTTATTATTACTATTATTATTATTAGTATTAATAAGTTTTTTTTTTTTTTTTCGAGAATCAAGTCTGCAAGTTTAATTAATCAACAAAAATACTGTCATCAGTTACAAGTTGTTGCACATTACATGGTAGCTCAATTGACCAACTGTGTGGACAATGTATACATTTTGCTGTTTTAGCTAATCTGTCTGCCATAGCATTCCCCTGCCTTTTTATATGGACAAAACTTGCTACAACAAAATTCAGAGCTAAAGTTTTAACATCATTAATTATATGACCAAAGGAGCTTAGGCATGGTAGAGCCAAATTAAGGGCCTTAGTAATTGTCTCTGAATCGCCTTCAAACACCACTTCGCGCAGGCCAAGTTCCAAGGTGAAGACAATTGCTGACTTGCAATTCAAGGCCTCAACATCTTCAACATTCATAGGGAGAGCAAACTTGTCCGAAAGTGCCCCATGAACCCCACCAACTACATCTCTGACCACAACGCCCACCCCTGCCTGCTGAATGTCATTGAAAACAGCTCCATCGTAATTAACTTTGAGCTGGGAATTTTGAGGTGGAGACTAGCGTGTGACTTTTGTATGCATGGGCTCGATTTGGGGGTCTTCTTGGACAGATTTGAACTCGCGAAGCCACTCACACATGTCTTGATACAACCTGCTAAAAGGCAATGAGGTGGACTAAAGCCTTTCTTGATTTCTTTTATTCCATATACTCTAGGCAAGGTAGGCAAATCTCTCAGCCAAATTGGGGTCCTTTGAATTTATGACACCTGTCCATAGGTCTCTGAAATCCATAAAGCGTGTTGCTAGCTGGTTCCTGAAAGAAGGTTCTTCCCACCACACTTCCTTCAGCACTTGGCAGCCCCAAAGAGTGAGGATTGCATCTTCAATCTCCTCTTTACATCTGTCACAAGTAGCATAACGTGTGACTTTCCTACTAAACATATTTCTTTTGGTAGGCAGTGACTCACAACAAGCTCTCCAAATCAAATGTTTTATTTTGTTTGGAACACCAAGGGACCAAATTCTTCTCCAACAAGTATTCTATGCTGAGGGATTTGATGGACCTGAAGTGGTTGATTCACGGCTGCTTGACAACATTTTATAAGCACTTTTCGTTGTATATCTCCCTGATTTAGTTCTTGCCCAGATAAGGGTGTCAGGTACTCGGTTAACACTTAAAGGAATACCCAGTATGATTTTGGTTTCATGTGGGAGGAATTCTTGCACTAGCCATTCTTCAATCCATCTTGGTCCCTCTTCATCTATTAGAGCACATACCTTAGCATTTTAAGGCAGATTGTTTTGGGGTGAAATGATGTATTTTGTGGGCAAACCACGCAGCCACATGTCACCCCGGATCCGAACTTGTGAACCATCACCAATCCGCCAATATGCTCCCTTTTTAATGACATCCCTTGCCTTAAGAATGCTTTGCCACGAGTATGATCCTATTGTTTTGACCCCACTGTCAAGGACTAAGCAGTTTAGGAAGAATCTTGCCTTGAAGACTTTGTAGAACATGGAGTCTGTGTTATGTACTAGGCGCCATACCTGTTTGCCTAGGAGTGCAAGATTAAAATTCTCCAAATCTCTAAACCCTAACCCTCCATGGCTTTTTGGTTGACAAAGCTTTTTCCAAGAAATCCAATGTATTTTCCTTGATCTTCCCGAATGCCCTTACCAGAATTTTTGGACCAAAGATTCAATGTCTTTACACAAACTCTTGGGCAATTTGAAGCACCCCATGGTGAAAGATGGCATTACTTGGATGACCGATTTGATTAGGATTTCACAACCCTCTTGGGATAGGAGCTTTTCCTTTCATCCTTGTACTTTATGCCAAACTCTTTCTCTAATGTAGCTGAAACTTTCTCTTTTTCCTCTTCCCACAAATGATGGCAAACCCAAATATTTTTCATATTGAGTTGCCACTTCCACCCCCAACATGTCCTTGATTTTATTTTTGTGGTTCCCTTCTGTGTTTGAGTTGAAGAACAATTGGGTTTTTTCACGGTTTATTTTTTGGCTTGAAGCTTGCTCGTATTTTGTAAGAATGTCCATCACCATTTGGCAATCCGCCTTATTTGCCCTACAAAAAAGCAAGATATCATTCGCGAAAAACAGGTGGGTGATTTTTGGCCCTTCTTTACAAAGGGATACTTCATGCAGCTCTCCATTGTTTGCTGCCTATTGTAATAAGGAATGAAGGCCTTCCGCACATAAGAGAAATAAGTAAGGTGATAAAGGGTCTCTTTAACGGAGTCTCCTATTCAGTTGGATCAATCCATACAGCTCTCCATTGACCAAAATAGAAAAGGAAACCGTACGAATACAGCCTCCTACAAGTGTTCTCCATTTGTTGTCAAAACCCAACCTTTCTATGATTTTATCCGGAAAATTCCACTCAACTCTATTGTATGCTTTACTCATATCAAGTTTTAAAGCCATGAACCCCATTTTACCTTTTCTTTTGTTTTTTAGATGGTGGAGAGTTTTAAATGCAATTAGAATATTATCAGTTATGAGACGGTTCGACATGAATGCACTTTGTGTTTCAGATACGAGTTTAGGAAGGATTTTTTTGAGATGATTGGCTATGGTTTTGGAAATTATCTTATACATTACATTGCAAAGACTAATGGGGCGGAATTCTTTTGGGGTTAAAGGTGATTTTGTTTTGGGAATAAGAGCAATGAAGGTGTGGTTTATATTTGGTGGCATGTCTTCGGTATTTAAAACCTATAGAATTGCATCAATAATATCCGAACCAACAATATTCTAATAAGATTTATAGAAAAGTAGGGGCATACTGTCTGGTCTAGGGGCTGTTAATGGCTTCATTTGTTTGAGAGTTAGTTCCACTTCCATTTCCGTGAAAGGTTGAGAGAGCTCTGCATTCATTTCAAGTGTGACTTTCGGCTCAATTCCTTGGAGAATAGGATCAAGCCCGATAGTGTTGGAGGCCTGAAACATGGTCTAGAAATAATCAACAAATGCCATTCCAATTTTGTGCTCATCCTCCAATACTTCCCCACTGTCCAGAACTAGCTTGGAGATGTAATTCCTTCGGTTTCTTTAGTTTGCCCGGCTGTGAAAATAGCTTGTGTTGAGATCACCCACTTTCAACCATTCCACCCGTGATTGCTGCTGCCACAAGCAATCTTCCTTAACCATCATATCATACACTTAGGCCTTCAGTGCTTTCTCATGATCATGGTTTACCCCATTCATTGATTGGAGTTCAGCCTTTTCAAGCATCTTCCTCTTTTGTTGCAGCAAGCGTCGAATATTGCCAAAGGAATTCTTTCTCCACCTCTGAAGTGACTCACGACAAGCCTTAATTTTTTTCACAAATCTATTGGTTGGATTATCCGTTGATTGACTCTCCCATGACTACTTTATTACACCTTCACATCCTTCATCCTTCATCCAAACCGCCTCAAATCTAAAGGGTCGTCTTTTCCTGTAAAATTGATTATTTTCATCATCAATACAAATCCACAATGGACAATGATTTGAAAGTGAACCTGAGATGTGGTTGACTTGGGTTGTTGGGAACATTTGGATCCGGGAACTAGTGGCCACTCCTCTGTCCAATCTAATCCAAGTGATTGTTCAGTCAAATTGGTTATTACACCAAGTATACGGTGCACCCACAAAACCCAAGTCTCAAAAATTGCAACAGTCAAGTGACTCTCTGAAATCCTTCATTTGATGCTCCCGTGGTAGTGCACCACCCATTTTTTCCTCGGCTTTGACAATCTCATTAAAATCACCCATGCATAGCCAAGGTAGATTTAGTTTTAGACTCAAGTGTTTTAGCAGCGCCTAAGAGTGTTCCCGGTTGGCAGTAACAGGATTTCCATAGAAGCTTGTAATCCGCCAGGCGTCATCCACTCCTAGGTAAACCATTGCATCTATGTGCGAAGGCGATGAGTCAAGTATGCTGATGTTAATCTCGTTCTTCCAAAATAATGCTAACCCGCCCCCTTTATGTTGTCAAGGAACAATATGGACATTGTCTAGTTAAGCTTAGATTTTAGATTCTTGACATAATCATCCTTTGCTTTAGTTTCCATGAGAAAGAAAATGGAGGGAGAGTGTTTCCTCACCAATTTGGTGAGTTCTTGAACTGCTCGTGGTTGTCCCAAACCACGGCAATTCCAACTGAAGCAATTCATGGTGATCGGCGGGGCTACCTAGCAGCCTCCACCGTTTGACAAGCTTCAGGGACATCTTCATGAGGCACGAACTATCTCTTTTTTGGTTTGCACTCCTCCTCTAGAATTGGCGTTCTCTTGTTCTTTGTTTCTAGCATATGCACATCATTAGGGTATTTTGTTTTGTCACGTGGGATTTGTACCCAGGTATGTGGTTTGGCTAATGTTGGGTTTTGAGGGATTTCGGTTTTTGTAATGGGCCTAGCAGTGGGGGTCTGCCCAAGAGTAATTGGAGTTATTTGGGCTTGCGACATAGGCTGGAGAGCTAGCTTGCACTTGGTGTCATAAGAATCTTGCCTTAAGAACACGTTAGGAACCTTTAATCTTTGGTTTCCCTGACAATCCTCCTCCGAATTATGAGCATTAATTGTCTCAATAATTGCATCAGGACTAGCTGTTTCGAGGGTGGCCATTGGCGGCTGGTGGTGGTTGCTGGAGGGTGTTTCTGCTGGGTGGGTTGATGTGGCTGTCTTGTCAGGTTGGTTTGTTGAGGTTTGGAATGGTGACTTAGTTGGTTTAGGGTATCTTGGTCTAGATCCAGGGACTGTGATGGATGTTTTTCTGGTTTGGAGATCAACCTCTGCCCTCATCCAATCCTCGTAGTGCTGATCTGATTTTTTCAATGAGCCCTTACTCCGTAACCATTGTTCACAATCTCTGTCATCGTGAGAGACCAATCCACACCAGTAACAAAAATTTGGGAGGTGCTTGTACTTTAATACGGCGCAGCCAACGACTGATCCTTCAGACCAAATTTTGCAGACTTTGTTTAGAGGTTTTGTAATATCAATTCGAACCTGGACCTTTAGATAGTTTCCTTTTCCCCCCTCGCTTTCCAAGTTTGTCATATGGAGAATGGTGCCCGACGAGCTTCCTATTTCATCTCGAGTTTCTGGGTTGAGGTAGTGTATTGGGAGGTTATGAATTTGGATCCAAAAGGAAGTGAATTGAAAGGCTAATGCTGATATGGGAAAGTTTGCTATCACCTTCTCAAAAATGACCAAGTGTTTGTCGTATGTCCATGGCTCATGCTTGATTACCCTGTCCAAGTCACACTCGTCTTCAAAATGGAAGAACAAAATGTTTTCGCCCATGTCCTTGATCTGAACATCCTTCTCCGATCTCCACAGTGGTTGAAAGGTGCGTGCAACTGATTCCACATTCACGATTCGTTTCATCAAGAACTTTGCTGGGAGGATGAAGTTCGCAGGAGCATCCTTCTTTGTGCATTCAATCCCATTTTCTTCATCGTTGAGGAGGTAGAATTTTTACCATAATCCCTTAAAGGATTCCATTGTGAGTGTGTTGTAGAGTTTGTGAGAGAGAGGCAGGTTGTGTTTTAGAAGAAAATTGTTTTAGAGGCCCTACTAGTCGCTAAGAAACTAGAGGGGAATAAGGGAACCTGTACTGTGACAGGGATAGAAAAGCTCCATTGGGTTGTGGGACCAGAGAGAAAATCCTAGGACCACAGAGAATGAAAGAAATATCCATATTGTTCTTTTTGGTAATTTACACCTCAAACTGCAATTTTGATAAGTGTTAACCAAATACTCAACTTAAAAAAAAAAAAAAACATTTTTTAACAGTTTTTAACGAACACTCTATTTTAAAAAAAGGCTCAAATTTATATTGCACTTTTTCAAACCACCAGGTCTACCACTTTTTTTAAAAAGCAAAATATTAAAAAGCTGAACTAGATTCACCCTGTAGCGTCCTGCAATTACGACACTAACTGTTACACAATAACGCAGGTCTCCTTTGTATTTGAAAAAGTCACTTTTTTAAAAACAGGTATTTGTTAAGATTATTTACCAAACACGCAGTTTGTGATGAAAAAAAAGTGCATTTACATGTTTTCACAATTACTTTAATATCTTTTATGTCCAAAATAATGCTAAACTTTGTATCTAAAAAAACCAATGCTAAACTTAAAATGAGGAATACCAAGATTAGTTACAAACAACTAAACAAAGTTCTAGACAGAGTTCTAGAATGGATCAGATACCCTATCCCAAACAAAAAAGATCTAATAAACAGATTACGTCAAGCAATAATCTTTTCTAAATTTGACATGAAAAGTAGATTTTGGCAAATCCAGATTCACAAAGAATATATATATGTGTGTGTGTGTGTGTGTGTGTGGGGGGGGGGTGGGGTGGGTTAAGGTGGGTGTGATGTTGGAAAATCCTAAACCAAGTGGTACACTGAGTTTCTTCATTTAAGCACCGATCAGCACAATTGACCCCACCAGTGGCCGCCTTTGGTGGTCAATTGAGGTCGGCATTTGAACACCCCACAGCGGATTTAGTTTAGAGGGTTGCACGCAACGTGCAAATGCAAGAAGGATAATGCTAATCATTGAGGAGAAATAAATCAAACTTATTCACTATTTCAAAACTCAGAAAATAACAATGTATGATCAATAAGTCCATCGTCAAGTACAGTTCGACGCGGAATCACCCTCATATATCCAAAATGCACATCATCATAAAATCATCTTAAGTTCCCAGTTGTCTCCCTCCCACCCTATGGTGCCCAGTACCATGCTTTACATAAAACAACCTTGCGTCTTAAAAATTTACTTTTATATAACCCCAATTCTCATTGATCTAGCCCCCAACGCCTAAACAAAGAGAACATCTTATTAGCTATTAGATACCACAGAACAACTTGGGAGGGAGATATTCATGAACAAGAAGGACATTGGTAATGAGACATCTACTAAACACCCCATGCGAAATAAGTTTCACTGGCGATCTGGTGTAATCTGGCAGGTGATATATCAAGTGTATCCTTTTCAGGCTTAGTCGAGCTTCACATTAGAATACAGAAGGGTGTCCTTTGTGATGGGCATATTGAGAAGGAAGTATACCTGCAGAGAAATAAAGACAAAGAAGTTAATGATGACCTTGCCACAAGTCAATTATAAATGCTATCCGCTTAAATACCATTCTAGCCCTAAACATAGAAAATCCAGAAAATCCATAATATGGTCTAACCATCTCCTACTTGCAGCATCCAAGTCAAATGCAAAAAAGCTCACATGATCCACAAAATCGATCAAAAGACACCAGATAAACGATGTACACATAATCATTAAAACAACAAGCCTAAGTCCCAAATTTCTGGGGTCATCAACAGATCCTCAATAGATTAGTTAGGATCAGCCACATGTATTATTTTCCTCCATTTTATTATATTTGAACTGCTTCTCAAAAATATTATATCTGAACTCATACACTCTGTTACTTCCCTAATTGTCATATCTTATTTTTTTACTTCTACTGATGTTCTTTTTGGTCTTCCTCTACTTTTTTTCATCCCTCAACTTGGATGCATAATCATCAAAAACTACCTAAAACTCACATCAAAAAAAAAAAAAAAAACTACCTAAAACTTTCCTTTGATTTTTTTATTGGCCAAAAGAAACTTCTCAAGAATTACAATCTGAAAATTAAAAGATCAATAAATTCTACCAAAGAAGAACAAGAACTGCCAAACACGGATATCCAATCATACAAAGTTCTCAATATTTGGGTACTACGTGAATTTCCTAGACCAAAGTGATGGCTAACAGTACCGATAATATAATTTAAACTACTGTTGAATTACGTATAAAGTCACCTAGTTCTACAAGATCATATATATAAATCAACAAATAAAAAAATAAATAGATAAATAAGAGAAACTCCATTCGATTTTGACATCTAAACTGCATTGCTTTTGCTAGTCCTGTGTTTTTTAACAATCTCACAGAGAAAATGCTGGTAGCAAATCAGGAACTGATACAATCTACGGATTCTAAAGTCTACTTTGTAGCCTTAAGTCAATTACTACGGAATGTGACAAGTTAATTTCAAACGCAGGGCTGGTTTTCTTTTGGACCAGAAGCTTAATGGATTCAAATCCTTTAGATTTCTTAAGGTACTTTACCAATAAATTTTCTTAAATCCTAATCATTCTTTTATGATTTAAAAGTTTAGATTCTGCTATATCAGCATTCCACTAATAATACTCTTAAAATAATATAATAATGTTGTAAACAAAACAATTAAGATTACTATTAGTGAAATGCTGACATTGACAAAATATAAACCATTAAATCATTAAAGAATAGTTAAGATTTATGAAAATCTATTTAGTGGAGTACCCTAAGAAATCTAGAAGATCTGAATCCAAGCTCAATAAGACTCATTTAGAATGCACCTAACCATTTCATTAGTTTACAATCAATTATTTTTTCCTATCCCTCAAGTATTTTTTAGGCGAAAAGTCACTTTTAGTCCCTACATTTTCAGGCGATTCCCATTTTAGTCCCTACATTTTATTTTTACCACTTTTAGTCCCTATCCTGAAAAACGCTTCTCATTTTGGTCCTTGCCATTACATTAGAGACAGAAAAAGCTGACGTGGCAAACGGCAGGAATAAATAATACTTATTTAACATTCACGTGGCCTAAATTAATAATAAAAAATGTCACGTCAGCATCTAAATTAAAAAAATTAATTTATTAATTTTAACTAAATAAAAAAAATTAAAAACAGAATTAAAAACTAAAAATCATACGAATTGAGATCTAAGCGTGTCTTGAATAAGAACAACAAGAACACAAATCCAGATTCAAGAACACAAACCCAGAAATTCAACAAAAAAAAAAAAACCAGTAAATCAAAACCCAGCCAAATCAAGAACAAAACATCTAAATCATCCAACATCAACAACAAAACAACATAGCACCAATCAGACCACAGATCATCAACAAACCCTATAGAAAACCCAATCATTAACCCAAAATCCATAAATTATATCATCAAGGAGTTTCGGATTTCTTCGCTCTCGCCCAATATTTCAGGTCCGATTCGCTTGCCTGGGACTAGGGACAGAATCGTCGTGTATTTCACTAGCTTGCGCGGGATTCGGCGGACCTACGAGGATTGCTACTCGGTGAGGATGATATTTCGGGGGTTTTGGGTTTGGGTCGATGAGCGAGACATGTCGCTCGACTCGGCGTATAAGAAGGAACTGCAAAGCGTGTTATCGAGCGAGACCAACGGCAACAAGAATAGCAAGAACCATGGCAATCTGGTGACTCTGCCACAGGTTTTCATCAGAGGGAAGCATATCAGAGGAGCCGAGACGGTCAAGCACTTGTTCGAAACTGGCGAGCTGGCGAAACTGCTCAAGGGGTTTCCGGTTCAGAAACTCGGGTTTAGCTTCGGCTGCGACAACTGCGGCGATGTCCAATTCGCGCCGTGCACAAACTGCAATGGGAGTAGGAAGGTGTTTGATGAAGAAGAAGACAGAGTCCAGAGATGCTTGGAGTGCAACGAAAATGGTTTGATTTGGTGCCCGGATTGTAGTTCTTGAAAAAAATGTGAAAAATTTGGATTTGGAATTGCATTGTTGTTGATAAATAAATGTGAAGAAGAAGAAAGAAAAGGAAAAAAAGAAAAAAAAGAAAGGGAACTGTGATTTGATAGTTTGTTGTTTGGAAAATGGGTGACAGTTTGTAGAGTTTTTGAGTTACAGGTTTTGATTGACTGGTTTTTTTTTTTTTTTTTTTTTTTGAATTTCTGGGTTTGTGTTCTTGAATCTGGATTTGTGTTCTTATTATTCTTGTTCAAGACACACTTAGATCTCAATTCATATAATTTTTAGTTTTTAATTCTGTTTTTAAATTTTTTTATTTAATTAAAATTAATAAATTAATTTTTTTAATTTAAATGCTGACGTGACATTTTTTATTATTAATTTAGGTGACGTGGATATTAAATAAGTATTATTTAATCCTGCCGTTTGCCAAATCAGCTTTCTCCGTCTTTAATGTAACGGCAGGGACCAAAATGGGAAGCGTTTTTAAGGATAGGGACTAAAGTCGGTAAAAATAAAATATAGGGACTAGAATGGAAATCGCCTGAAAATGTAGGGACTAAAAGTGGCTTTTCGCCTATTTTTTATTAGTAAGTTAAGCATGCACCCAATGGGTCTTGGACCCATGAGGGGAGGAGGTGCCAGTTGGGCTAGAGCTCATTGGCAGTTCCCTCAAAATTAAAGATACAGATTAAGGAAACTTGTGCTTTTTTCTAGCAAATATGTGCATGCATGTGTACATAATGTGTGAACACACTCATCTTGGGTTGCATTGCATAGAGCTTTTGACCAGTACTGGTTTTCAGTTTAAATTGTGTAAAACATGTTGGTATGGAAAAAAAGTATTTTGTATCAAATAATACCACGTCATCCATATCAAAATCTAATAAATGAGAAATGTGCGCAAAAATAACCACCCACTAACATGTCTTTCATTTGTTAGTGAGGTAGTTATTTCTTCCTGGCATGTCTCTCACTTATTGGATTCATGTCTCACTTATTGGATTTTGATACCGTTGACGTGGTATCATTTGATACCCAATACCTTCTCGTTGGTAAACCTTTATTTAATTTCCAATCTTACCCCTATGAAGGTTGAAATGAGAAGAATAATTCCGGTGAGCCAGGCAAGTGTCCACCTAACCAACACCACTTGTGGATCAAACTCACTATGGGAGCCTTCTGTTTCCACCAACCAGCGTGCAGATGGCTGAGAAGTATACATCACATTCAACAGCTTGCCCGACTCTACGGGAGGTGTCCCATGAAAGAAGATGACTCCAACAATTTGACCTGTCATATAATTAATTACCAATGATTTAAATGATACCCGGGGGGAAAAATTTCAACCAATTTGAATTTATAAGGAAAAAGAAAAGGTGATCACTAAATAAAATTTGAAAGATAGAAGAGATCACACATGATCATTAATCTTCCACAATACATAGTTGCATCAAAAGGGATCTGCTCATATGAAGTTTGTGTTTAAATTCCACTAGTTTACTATTCCACTCCTTTACATTAATCAAACCCCAAGGTTATCATAGAAACAGAAAAAGAAATTGTAACACTGATAACATTATGTGAAGCCTATCAGGTAATTTGAGAGTTTTATAGTTAAATTGGCATGGCAGCATGGCATGACAAAAGCCACAAAGCTAAAGCTTAAGCTCATGTAATGACTTCAAAGAAATAAGATAATTGACCTTTGTATGCTTCTTGGAATGAATCAAATATCTTGGACAATGTAGCTACCAATAGATCCACTCCATGCTTAGAAACACCATCAGATCCATATTGCTCTGACAAAGCCTGTTTTTATTGTGAAATTTATAAATAAATAAATAAATATGTATATAATATATATATATGTATATGTGTGTGTGTGTGCGTGCAAAGCTAAAATCTATAAATAATAGCACAAATAGTAAGCATAATAGGCACACACATATACAAAATGAGGGAACACACAGAGAGAGATATATTATCACTGACAAATCTCAATAGTCTAAGTTAAGCAGACAAAGAAAGAAGAAAGATCAGTCAGTCCCCAACAACTAAAAAGAGGGTACTACTTGGCTCATCCCCAATCATGATAAAGCAATGCCCTTGAAAGCCTTATGAAACCAAAGATGCTAGAAGAGGTTCTTACTTTGCTCTAAACCTCAAGAGACATTGAGCTCATCTCAACATGAATCCTATCATTTTATTCTTCAAAGGTCCACAGAATCACATAAAAAATAACAGCAAAGGCCACTTTCTTTCAAAGATCAAATATTTAATAAGTCAACTACACAGGTAATTGAAGCAAGGAAATTCAGGAACCCCAGATCAAATTACACATAAGATGCTGCAAGCTACAATGAACAAATGTGTGCATCAAATTTTCCCAGCTAGTACAAAGTCACCTACTGAACGCTTCTAACAAGGAAGTGGAAGGCTACCCACATTTAGGGCTGTCCAGCAACCCGTTAGACCCAATCCACCCGCCCGACCCAATCCGACATGAAGACCCACGGGCAGATCTGAATCACCAGACAAGTTGGATGCGGGTCTGATAAGTTTAAAAATCTGTTTAACGGGTCGGTTTCGGGTCTCTTGAATTCTAACCCGTTCAAACTGACCCGATCGCCCATAATTCTAAAATGAATCTTTTACCTGGTACCTTCTAGTCTTTCTAGTTCTACACTGGACACACCTCAGCTCTCAACCCTCAACCTCTTTCTCCAAAACAAAATACACACCTAAAAACACACTCTCTCTCTCTCTCTCTGATATCTCTCTCAATTCCTTAACCCACGCCTTCTTACTGCCGCCGTCTCCCGTCGCTGATTTGTACTCTATTGCCGCCCCTAACCCTAGCCTCCATAATGCCGCCGTCGCCGAGTTGGACCAGTTGCTGCTGTCACTGACTCAAAGGTCAACTTGAAACTCCACATCATGATGAATCCTTCCTTTAATCAAATTGAAATCTCCTCTGATCTTTGCAGTCTATGGGTTAGTAAAAAAAAATATTGTTTTTTTTTTATTTTTAAAATGTACTGATTTTGTGGATGTGGTGATGGTGGGGGAAGGAATGGTGGTGGTGGTGGTGGTGGTGGTGGTGTGGGTTTAGTCTTATCTCCCTCTTTTTCGTTTCAATCTCATGGATCTGTTGTTTTTGACTTGGTTTGTGTTATTTGGATTTTGATTTATTTTGTTGTTGTTTGGGTTTTGATTTCTTTGTTCTCTTTGTTCTGGGTTTTGATTTCTTTGTTCGGGTTTTTTTTTTTCTAAGCTATTTGTTCTGGGTTTTGATTTTATCTTCTTGTGATTCAGACCTGAAATCACCCGATGGTTCCGACCCGTTCAACCAATGACCGTGCCACCGGATCCGACCCAAACTTTCGATCGGCCGCTGGTCCATATTACGGTCACCCGATTCAGTCGGGTCGGATGCGAGTCAACTCTAAACCCAATCCGATCCGACCCGTGGACAGCCCTACCCACATTGTGTAGTCTACTGTTATAGTTTAATTAATAAGACAATAAAATGTACTTAACAGAAAATAAGAAAATATAATGTGAAATCTGTAAAGGATGTTTCCAAGAATAAGCCTCTTGAATCTAGCAACTGTTGTTCTTGTTATTCAAACTCATAAAAATCTGCAGTAAAGTGGATTGCATAAGAAAATTTAAAAGATTAAAACTAAAAGAATAATGGGGTGTACCACCTTAAAGCCATCAAAACAGCCTGTTATCAACTCAGCTGGACTTTGCGTACTTTGTGCCACATCTTCATGCAACTCTACTGCCCTTCTAAAATTGCGAATCAGAGACAGAAGACTTACAATAAAATCCCTGTCTGCTTTCTGAAAACAAATGAAATTTAATTTTTTGAATCAAATGCGAGAAATTTCGTTACTAAAAAAAAAGAATATCATCTCTCAATAATAAAATGGATAGACACTTAGGGAAAAAAAAATCCTTAGCAAACCTTTGACATATGGAGATTCATGTTGGCACCATCTGCCAAGGGGATAGTTAAATCCCCATTTAACGGCACCAGGGAATCGGCAATATAAGAACCATCCATCCAAGATGCCTAAACAGAAATAAATAAAAATAAAATAAAAAAGTATTAGAAGAAGAAAGCTAGGTCCCAGATGTGAAGTTGTGAACAAAATGAAGCAGTACAAGAAAGGGAAAAACAGCATGAAAATGAAATCCAACATATAATAACATCAGTGATGACTCACAAATTCACCAATTTCCTTGTCAGTATAATCTGCCAAGGGTTCATCCAGGGACAATACGGAGACTTTGTTTTCATCTGTGGCAAATCATACAAGTTAAATGTCAGCAGCTTATGATAAAATGATCTAGATGTAAAAAAATCTCATATTCTTAAATTATATTTTCCAATCATAAATGTTTAGAAATGATTACGTACCTGGAAGTTGAATGTCAGCAGCTTTCTCCAAACCAAAACTAACCTTTCTCTCAGACGCACTGCTGAACATGGCATTATTTGAGTTGACCACTAGCTTAGGATCTGCAATTAAAAACATTAATCTAAATACTAGGCCAACAAAATTACAAAAACATAATAAAACTGAGAGCTATAATTGTCCAAAATGCATTTCAAAAAACCTGTTCCTTGGACTTCCAGGATAAAAACCGCACGAGGCCTATCAAATGGATTAGGCTTGAGAACCTCATTCAACTGCAAAAGGCAAACAAAGTTGTGAACCAAGCCAAACATGAAGACAGTTGAAGATCCCATTTCACTTAATAAGAATTTCAATAACCTTAGATGAACCAGCAGCTGAAAGTGTCAAGGGTGGTAAAAAACCAAGTAAGACTGATACTGCAGCTCCAACTTCTGAGGGCAACATTGAATCAGGCTGTGAAGAGTAAAAATGGGTACATATGGTGAGAAGATCATATGAAGGCATCAACAGATTGTCCCCTGCTGTGAATAACTAAATTCATGTGCTAGAAGACGATATCTACCAAAACACCATAAAATTCAAACATTTTTTGATTTGTTTGGACATAGATGTTTAAAGGGAAGGATTTGGATTTCAATTTTAGTTTAATAACTTGAATAAAGTATGAGATGCCGAATTTTTTACTATTTATCAAGTTAACGGAGGGATTTGAGCGTACTCAATATGTGAATTTAAAATGATAGGTGTAAGATGTGAATTCAAATCCATAATTTCAAAAGTGTTATTCTTTGAGCAAAATCTCAAAAGCTCACATAATCATTTTTTGATAAGTAAAAGCAACAGTCTTACAAGCCAACAACTAGGCTATTAGTCAAAAAAGCTCACATAATAATATGTTATGAAATTTAATATTAAGCAATTTATACCAACGACTAATTTTCAAATCCTTGATTTCAAATCGACAAATCCAAACATACCCTTTATGAATATATATATATATATATATGATTATAAATAAACTGAAAAACTACCTTTTCTAATTTTCTTGCTTTTTCAAACGTTAATAAAGAATTTTCATAAATTTCAGCCAAGAGCTTTGTAGTTTAACTAGTTGGCACTTCTTGGCGTTTCTAAAGGAGACATCTAGATTCCCCATCCTCCAATTATTGAATTATAAAATAATAATAAAAAACGAAATTTCATACATTTGCAACTTAATAAAATGCCAGAAACTCAGTGTTTCTTAAGATTGAATTATAAAATTACTGTTTCCTATAGATACTGTTCTCCAACAACAAAACATGATGATAAAAAAAAAAAAAAAAAAAAAAAGTTTCTTTATGAAAAAAAAAAGGGGGTATAAGAACTACAGAGTGATCAGAAATGGCATTGATGCATAAAAAAAAAATTTTAAAATTATCTAGGTTTGATGCCTAATTCTTTAAAATCGAACCTAAACCACGACACATACGAAACACTAAAAGTCAATAAAATTCCTAAGCACCGCACAGGATGCACATGTAACTCAACTTGTTCAATCTAAGATTGAATTTACATTTCCGTAAGAAAAAAAAAGAAAAGAAAAGAAAGTAGCGTAGTTGATAAAGAAAAAAAAAAAAAAAAAAAATAAGAACAAGGAATGACCTGAACGACATCGTTAGATGATGGAGTGCGAAGAAATTGGCGAGTTGAGCTATCGATGAAGTAAACGGAAGCAGTATCTTCAGCCTGTAAATCGAAATCAACCAAATTGAAACGGAGAATTTAATCAATAGATCCAATCCAGTTTCGTAGCAAATTTAGGCAGAGATGAGGTTGAGTAAGAAAGAACAAACCCTAGATTGCGAGCAGAGAAGAAAGAATAAGACGAACAGGTAGAAAATGCTGCCAATGCGAAAATCCATTGGAGAGAGAGAGAGTCTGATCTGGTGGTTTCCTGGGGACGATGAAGAGGGCGAGTTTGAGTTTCGGTTTCGGTTTCTTTACGGCTTTAGGCTGCAACGACGTCGTTTAAAGCGAAACGACGAAGTTTCGTTTTGTTTTTCGGTGTGTGGGGTCTGAAAAATTGGAGTTTCTGTTTTGTTTTAGGTAGGTACCAGAGTAAGTTGGAGTTTTTTTTTTTTTTTTTTTTTGATAAAAGAGAAAGTTGGAGTTGGCATTTGGCAATGTGTCTCTACTTGAATGGGTTTC
The DNA here is from genome assembly GCA_023621385.1 of Quercus gilva. Taxonomy (NCBI): domain Eukaryota; kingdom Viridiplantae; phylum Streptophyta; class Magnoliopsida; order Fagales; family Fagaceae; genus Quercus; species Quercus gilva. The sequence continues at coordinate 30,859,694 of CM042478.1, read as the reverse complement.
CAACCACGCAAATGCAATAGTTGGCCCGTTGAGTTTGGGCCTCTTTGGCGGTGTTATGAACCTTCAATGCCCCAGTTTATACCAAAGTGATAAAGATTTTATTTTTATTTTTATTTTTATTTTTTTTAAGTGAGAAATGACAATAGATGATATTATAAAATTTCATTATGTATCATAATTATTACGCAAAAACATACAAAGTGTTGTTATTTTATTTTTTAAGTACTTATTTTAATATGAGATCTTTTTACATCTATAACAAAATCTCGTTATATTTTTATAACAAACTGATGTGTTAATATTTCATCAAACCTTTATCGGATTGACCATGCAACAACATATAATATTGATGAATCCTATTTAACACCCAGACACATCTACCACAAGGCTATAATTGACAATTTTATTGAAGATGTTATGTCAAAAATTTGCTGTGATATCACTATTGGTCCCAATGGGTAGATGGTAGTCTAGTGAAAGTGGAAATTATGTCAAAATTTTGTCCATAGGGAAGGAATGGAATGAAGTTGCTTAATAACCTTATGCCTATTTATAGACAACAAGGTACCATTTTAGGGAGAATACAATTGTTTGAGCAGTTTTCCTTTTTCAACATTTGTGACCCTTGTAGTATCTCTCTCATGGAAATATTTTCCTTCCCAAGTAGCTCTTATAGTGTGTGTCGGGGGCGGTTTTTTGCGCGTAGCTACGTATCTTTCGCTGGAAGTGTGACTTTGCTAGGCCCAGATTTGTTTTTGGGAGTCCAATCCGAAACTCGACATTGGGCTGCATAGACCAATGGCTTCCGGTGCATTTTAAGCCTACAAAATAGATAAGGCCCAAAGTCTCAGAATCATGATAATGGTTGAAATATATAAATAATATGCTTATTATTATGTTTTGATTAAATAGTTTTGATTAAATGGTGAGTTGATACGTTATTATTATGTTTATTAAGTTATATTCAATATTAGAAAGTGGTTAATTAAGTGTCATATATCCGACAATAGAATGAGTCCAATAGTCCAAATCCAATTGCAGTTCATGGTTCATGTTCAACATAATAAGATATGTCCAACAATGGTCCATGTCCAAATAATATATGTCCAATGGTAGTTCATTTCCAAAAAATATGTGTCTAGTGGTGGTACATGTCCAAATAATATATGTGTAACGGTGGTTAATCGATTTATTAATATGCATGTTTATTAATGAAATATTAGTGATATCATGTTTATTAAATAGTGAGATAATATTAAAGTAACTTGCATCCAGCGGTACAATAACAATGAATTAACATGTACTTAATAATGTAATCTTGAACATAGAGAGATTTTGACTTATATTGTATGTTTCTGACTCTAGCTGTACAACATTACTTTGTTCTTTATATGATTTGTGGCTCCAGCCGTATAGCGTTAGTAAGCTGATAACATTTCAACTGTAGAATAATATAAGTACAACAGTACAATGATAATAAATTAAAATATACTCAATAGTATAATTTTAGAGATAAAAATATAATGACTTATCTTCACAGTTTGTAGCTCCAGCCATATAATAACAGTGGACATAATATTTTAGTAGCATGATGAAGTGAGTCCAGTGGTGCGATATGATGTTATGAGTCCTTTCATGGTGACTTTCATAATTGAAAGAGAAAAATTGGTGCAACTGGAGGGAGAGAGAACATGTCCAGCCATGTACATCGGTTGGTTAAGTTTGTCCCTTTAATTATGCACTTAAATTATTTTCCCCATGTAATGCTCTTTTAGTTTTTAGTCAAGTATGAGTGATATTGTCTTCCATAAGAAGAGCTTTTAATTTGTTAAGTTTGTGCTTTTCATAAGAATAGCTTTAAGTATTAGAAATATATGTCTTCAATGAGAATGACTTTAATATGAAGTCTTTGTGCCTTTTAAGAGAAAGGTTTTAGCATTGATGTTTATATATCTTTCATGAGAAGGGCTTTTATAATATGTTCTTGGAAGAGTGTTTGACATATTTTAAGATGTATGAAGATAGTAAGAAATATATATATATATATATATATTTATATGTTTTGTGAGATATGGTGTTTGTAAGATAGATTAGAAATATATGTGAGAAATATGTATAGATAGTTTGTGAAGAATGTATTTGTGAAATATATGGAAGTATGAGATAGATAATATGAATGTTAAATATAGTAAATACATGAACTTATAATTACTGTTGGAGTGGTTTTTTGTGTTATGTCATGGGTAATGTTGCTTTCTAAGAAGATAGGTATTGTAAGAGAAATAGAGAAAAAGATGGAGATCTGTTTTTGTTAAGCAAAATGATGAGATTTTAGAATATTAAAGTGTGGGAGAGATGGGTAGTAGTATGTGTAATAAGTGTTATCTAAGAAGAGGGATTTTGTAAGAGAGATGAAGAAATATATGGAGATGTTTAGAGATATGGCAGCAAAGTGAATGAAGTTTTAGAATAAGGAGGTGAGAGAGGAATGGATAGTGGTTGAATTAGTGTGTAGCTTGGTCCTCTTTATATAGAGCCAAGTATGTAACTAGGTTAGAATTAGTTGAAGGGAAATTTAGCAAATAAGGAAAATTTTTTGACAAAGTAAATGGTTTCATTAGCGGGCTTTTTTTGTTTTTTAGCCAAAAGAAGAAAGTTTGAGACTTTAATGTTGCTGGGGCAGTTGTTACAACTGTCACAACTGTCAATCACAGCTGTTAGCTCTACAGTAGTAGTTGCTGGATGATGTCATTCAGATGACATCTTTTGCTAGAGGAAAATATTTGACATTAAATTCATGGTTTGGCTGAAAATGATAATATAACCTTTATGGGACCTTCCTATTTCTGCTATTGCAGCTAGAGGCTAAGGATCTTAGCTTAAAATTGTATGATTTCTTTTATAAGACCCTTACTTCTTTGGGTTTGATAGCAAGCTGCTGGGATTGGGCATTAATGGGCAAGTGATGTCATTTTCGAACGTGTCAACTACCTAAGTTGCTGCTGGAGCTATTGCAGTTGCTGCAGCTATTGTAGCTTCTGCTGGAGTTGTTGCTAGTATTTTTGACTAAGTTTTCTCTTTTGAAAAATTATATGTTTAGTCCATGTATAATTTTGGTAAGTAATAGACTAGTTGGTTGATATTTGATGAAGTTTTAGAGATGTAATTATGGTCTCTTTGTATTTTAACCAAATCTTGGAGAGTAAAGACAGCATTTAATGCTAGATATGAGATATTAATATATATTTAGCCATGTGCTTGGGATTGATTTAAATGAAAATAATAATATAATTAGTATGAAATGATATAATTACATTTTTAAACTTATATTATATGATGAACATTAATTTTTATGTAAAGAGCATTGAGAGTTTTATCATTTTAAGTGTTATGTGATATAGGAGGCTTATCAAATGTTACCTATTGTACACTGACCTGCCAGAGTTCAGGGAATTGGGAAAGACATGCCAAACAACATGTTTTCCTTTATCAACTTTGAATCACTGGAGCTTTACTAAACATACTTCTTAGCCTTCCAAACCATGACTCTCAAAATTCCCCTGATGAGACTCATGAACTTGGATCATGAGCAAAAAATGAGATGATATGCTATGAGCTTGAACTATGGGTTTTGACGCATTTTTTGTGTGTAAATATGGGCTCTTTTGGGCTTAAAAGAGGTTTTCTCAAAATCCACGATAATGTTGATGTGGCATGAGTTGCCAATGAAATGAAGACATGTGGTGTGAAAAATTTGTCCTCAACAGTGTGAATGCAGTGCACCATTGTTATAGTATGATAACATCATCACATGCCTTGGCAAGGCTACTAATTTTCCTTTCCCGGCTACAGACATGACAACATTTTTTTTTTTTTTGGGCAAGTTTGATTCTATACTTCAAGTGGTTTTTAATTTGATCAGCTGATTCAATTTCTATAGCCGAACTAAAAAAATGAAATAAAAGCGACGACAAAAAAAAGAACTATATTGAGTAATTAACAATAATTATTTCCAATAAATACAAGATTCAAGGTAGAAAAGATTTTATATTACTGATTAACTTTATTTTAATAGCATTTTCTGTTTGAAAATGAGAATCTCATGGACCAAAGCCTTTGATATGTATTAAAGTATAGACAAACTGGCATGAAGCTGAAAACCCCTTTTGAACCAATAAAGGCCAACTATTTTTTTCCCGGCCTCATGAGTTATATGACTCATCATCCAGAAAATTATACAGGAAAAATGTCATTCAGTAAACTACCTACAACATTTGATTTTTTGGGAAAAAAATTTCAACAAAATATGCTTGACAAAGTGAAATCATGCATAAACATCATGAACGTCATCCTCAAAGAAAAAATGAAAATAGAAAAAGAAAAAGATGGAAAAGAAAGAAAAGAAAGGAAAAAAAGAAAAAAGAAAAAAAAAGAAAGGAAATGCGGCACGAGCATATATTAAATTACAATTGACAAGCATTACCCTAAAAGTTAATGATACAACGTGAAAGATCAGAAAAGCAAGCAAAAGTAAACTTCTGAAAATACACTGTATCTATCTTTTTGCCCCACCATTTTAATTTGCATAATTGTGTCCTTTTATATCGAGAAACTTCTTCTAGCTCGTACATTAACTATAGCAAGTCTTCGTGTCCAAAATTATATATATATATATTATACAAGAGTTTTAGACTATGGTGCAGTGTGCACAAACTATGGAATTCAATTTGGCTTAATGAGTATGAGTACTGACTACTGAGTAGGAGTGTAGGACTCAAAAGTGAGAAACTTTTAATTAGTTAATTTTTTGGGCCATATGTATATCGTAGTTCATGTTTGAATTGGGTGTTTTGCACTCTAAATCTAACTGCCACAACCGCATGTAAATGTAAGCAGACACTATGACCTATGATGCATGGTCTTATGCATCGCAGACGTAATTAGGCGACAAGCATTCCTAGAGTATTTATTTCACAAGATCTAGTTTTAGTGAGATTTCATGTTCCTATTTCACACCAATAAGATAAGATTTGATTTTTGCATTCGACAAGCTAGCATGATAAGACTTCGCTTTTTGCCTTTGGAGGGCGTTTGTTTTTTTTTAATCTTCCTTTTCCTCCTTGCTTTTACAAATTTAACTAATCAAAGTCCTTGCATGTTGATTGTGCCTATGGTCAAGGATTCCTATTAATCAGGCCAATATAATACAAAAAGCAAAACATTTATCATATTTCTTCTATCTTTGTATCCATTTATCCGTAGTTGACTTGCATTAAGGCCCAGACAACACATAGCTAAACCTTTGTTTATCTTTTTTAACATGGTTTGCGCCAAGAAGAATAATATTGGGGTTAACTTCAAGTGTTGTTGTACTTTATTATAATGTGGCATGACAATGGCCATACACTAGTTTTGGAATTTATTAGATGGTAGCTAAATTGATTTTCAACCGGCCTTCAACAAGCCATCTTCATGATTACCGATTATTATTATTTTTTATTTTTTAGAGGGTAATTACACTTTGTCATCCTAAACTATATTCCGAATTACACTTTGCACTCTAAACTTTCAGAATGCACAGTTAGCATCCTAAATTATAACTTATGTTATACTTTGCATCTCGCCATTAATTCTGCCGTTATCTTAGATGGAAAAGCAAAATTTATGGTACAAAATATAACTGAGACTATAGTTTAGGGTAACAATTAACAAATGATGATTTTTCATTTGTTTCTAAGGGATTGAAGACAAGAATAATTAGATCTTTTTATGTAATGTCATCCAAGATAACGGCATAATTGACAGAAGGATACAAAGTGTAACGTGGGTTATAATTTAGGATGCAAAGTGCAACGCTTGATTTAACACCAACTTAAAAGTCACAATGCATTTTTTTTCTCCATAAATGAGTTTTAGCCTTGAGTAAGAGATTCAAGCTTTCAAACTAATTACGTCTGCTTATGAGAAATGCTCTCCAATCGAATGTGTTACACTTATATTCAGAAAAATATAATTCCATACCCTTGCTATATATGTTGTCTAAAAAAGATGGGAAAACTGCTACTATGCGAACAGAATTAATGATATAAGTTGGGTTCAAGTTACACTTGGTGTAACTCTTTGGTGTAACTCTAAGTAATATTACACCACTCAATATTTTTTAATTAGATGCGAATATTGACAAATCTACCGTTAGATTACATTATCTTTGTATATTCTTTATGCTTGCAAAATTTTGAGGTGATCAAAGATTAATAGCCATGTCATTGATCAATTGTTAAAATTCAAATTTTTATAGTTTAAAATAATGCATAAAAGATGAGTTTATAGATCAAATAGTAAATAGTATCCAATTGATATGAAAATTGTCAGACATGTTAAGAATATATAGAACATTTAATTCAACGGTTAAATTTTCAAAACATTAATTCAATAACAAGTTATTGGGTGATGTAACATTACTTAGAGTTACACCAGGTGTAACTTGAACCAAAACCTATATATATATATATATATATATATATGTGGGGATGGGGAGATTACAAAGTGATCCATAACTGGACACCTCAAAATGGGAACATGGAAGGAAAAAGGAGACAAAAAGATGACTTAATGAAATGGGCATTTGCGTGAAAGCTTTACGTGTGTGGAAATGCTTTTCCCATGCATACACACAGACACAGTCATCCTTTTTTCCATTTCAAAAAGGGTCACCCTGGCACGTCATTCTCTTTCTCGCCCACAAACCAAAAAGCATATACTTTGATCAATTTTCTTCATTAGGTGAGGTCATTGTCATTGTCATTCATAAAGCGCCAATTATCAGCAAGCATGGAGAGACCGCAATCCCACTCCCACTTACCTTAACCAAGGATATTATGAATTGTGATTTGGAATTATTATTATTATTATATATTACTGCCTTTTCTTTTTGTTATTATTATTTATTTTGTCATATATAATTAAACTTGATTAGAAATATTACTTACATAATTTGTACCCGACGGTACTACTGAGGTGAGGTTCCTTGCGTTTTCTTATGCACATAAACCATATAGAGGTATCAACTCATTCAAAAATATTATTATTTGACAATGCCAAAAATCGTCAGCAAGTCACACGGTTTTCATGTGCTCGAGACAACACTTGTGAAATAAAAAAAAAAAAACCTTGTAGAGAGTACCGGTGTGATACCGGCTAAATACTCTCCGAATGTCAAGTTAGAGAACTGTCGCAATTCTAAAGTGTCAGAACTGGGATAAATTATGCGTACCTTAGTTTGTGAGGATTTTGGAGTTTTTATAATAGTATAGGGTTGACATCTGTTCCTTGGTATAGAGGGTTTTTCTTTGTAGGGAAGATCTTTATTAATATGCGTGTCTTGCGAGATCCTTTCCTTGTAGGAATCTCCTTGATTAGGGTTAGCCGTGGGACACAAGATGTTTCCTTATATACTCATGGGTGGAGGCCAAGTAAGGCCATGTCAGACTCGTCAAAGGTTTATTTATACCCTTCAACTTTTTTCCGTTAGCTTTTTATCCCATTTATGCATTCTAGTCGTCTCATTCGAGACGCAGCCGTCGGCCTTGAGGTGGTACTATAGGCTTTATGATATTGTCGTTTATGTCGATGAATGTACAAGCAAGGTCGACGGGTTCATTAGGACCATCAACTTTGCCTTATGTGAACGAGTTTATCAAATTTTCAAAATTACCCTTATCATTATCATTATTATTTTGGGTAAATTAATGAAATTATAAGGATCAAATTGTTATTTTCATTGCCCTAACAATAGCCAGCCATGGTAATTAATATGTAATCATTACGATACATAACTTGCGATTGTAATGTTTTTTATTTATCAATTGATTGATGTAAATATTAGTTAAATAATTAAATTCAAAGTTTCTTAATAATTTGGATTTTTAGAATAAGTAATAATTTATTAAATCATATATTTATTCTAATTTTCATTAAAAATTGGAAAAAAAAAATCAGCATATACTAATTGAGGAAAGGAAATAAAAAAAAATAAAAAAATAAAAAAAGGAAAAAGAAAGAAGAAGAATGAGAAGAATGTTAACAGCTCATCGTGATAATGTTGAGGGGGGTTGTATAATTGTCAATTTGATGTCAGTATGCTATTATTGCTATATATGTCGTGAAAGTACTTGCATTAGAAAATAAGATAAGATGGATGAAAAGACGTCTATAGCCACTTATTTATTTGAAAGCGGAAATTGGACAAAAACAAAAGTTTCTTTTAATTCAACTTGTTCTTTCCGTAAAATTCGTTTCTGCAATCTGGCGAACAAGAAGCATTGCAAGACAGTATGAGCCTATTTTGTTCTAGAACAAGATATTATGTACGTACGTAGTAGCTATTTCTCATAAGCATTTTTGGATTGTGATCTTCATTAATACCAAGTATGGCCTTATTAATAAAATATTTTTGACCAAAAATCTTGTATCTCAATTGGTTAGCACCTCCTTCAATTTTTAAAAGAGACATTGAGAGTTCAAATAACCTATACCCTGCAACTATCGAATTATTGAAAATAAGAAAAAGTGTTCCTCTATTATGTAAATGAAGCATATATATATATATATATATTAAATTGTCAGTTTGAAATGTATTTATAAGCTAGCTTATTGCTTATTTTTCTTACTATTTTTGGGTCTCACATGAATTACTTACTTATTTTATTTAGATTTTACCTTTTTATCTACATTACTTTTTACAAAATGTTTTCAACAAGAAAACTAGGTAAGCTACTTCCAAATGAACACTAAGATATTCTTTTTTTTTTTTCTTTTTGAGAAGAAAGATGTTATTCAACTAATGACAAAATTGAAGTTCAATGTTTAGGTATATATTAGATTCTCCAATTAAATCTATTGATATGGTTGCATGGACTAATAAATCACATGATTGATTTTAATGCCACATGCATTGAGTAATACAATCATATGATTAAATTTAATTGAAAATTTAAGGCACAATATCTAAAAAACTGTATTTAATTAATTATCCTACCAAACAAATAGGATATCTCTCAATTTTTTTTATTTTAATTTTTTTTTTTCTAATTCTTCTTTCGAGGAAGCTCTTCAAATAAGAGACTACATTGAATAAAAATTACATTAAGAATAGTAATCTTTATTATTGGGAATATAAGACATTGTAATGGAATAACTATTACTATTCATAAGTTTGGTTGTTATATATAGAAAGCTTGTAAAAGATGATGTATAAAGAAACTTTATATTTTTAGAAATATATTAATTTTAAAACCTATTACATGCACTAAGGAATATCTAATACATTCATTTTAAAAAGGAATAACTATTCTTCAATTTAAAGAATAGTTATTCCAATGTAATAATTAATTCATGTAATAAAATTATAACCAAATGATCGAATTGCTATTACACATGAATACCTATTCCATTACAGGAGCTATTACAACATATATACCTAAAGGTTAAGGAATGTTACACTTCACATTATGGTTTTATGATTTCCAAAATAGGAGATGCGCGCACTCACTTTGATTACCCGAGTGGGGAAAAAAAAAATTCTGTAATTAATTGCATGTCCATGTCCATGTCCATGTGAAATTAATCAATTGAACAAAGGCCTCATAAATTTTTTTTTAAAAAAAAAAAAAAAAAAAAAACCAATTGAACAAAGAACATCCAACATAGGCCCCTATTTCAGATCATAAAAGTTTTTTTTTTTTTTTTAAAGATTTAATTGGAAGTGGGCTATTGGCTTACCTATCAAATGGAGATGCAACTCTTTTTTCTCTTTTTTTTTTCCCTTCCTCCTTATCTTTTAGTATTTTCTCAACAACCAACTAATTAGCTCCCTTACTTCAAATAAAAACGCCCTTAACATACGGCCGGGAAAATGCCCACGTGGAAGTTTTCAACATGAACTTCCTTGCAGTTTGTTCAGAACTAGTTCTTGTCCTTAGAATGTGAGAAGTGAGAACTCAAAGTGTATGTTACTATGTTTGGATTAGTTTTGTTTTTCTCAAAATATTATTTATTTATTTGTTGAAATTAAAATTAACAAAAATACAGTTAAACTTTAAATAGTAAAGATTTAAAATTGTATATAAACAAATCATATATCATATTATATATTATATAATAAAAATTGGATTTAAAAGTTGTAGGTGTGTCAAGTAGCTTTTATCAACGGTTTAGAAACTATGAATATATATAGTGCCATATTTGTTGCTTAATTAGGCTAAATTGATCACGTTAAAGTTGGACAATCCTATTTTCTACGCTATAAAGTTAGGATCCTTATAGCTACGGTGCTTCAATCTAAGATTTCTTTCAAAAGGGAAAAAAGTGGCGAACCGAAGGGTACTTTAGAAATATAAATAAATAAACATCAGCGTGGTTCATTTTCCTTTCCTGGAATGTGGTACTGATATCTCTTAGAGCATCTCCAATAGGATAGGTAAAGCCAAAATATAGAGAATGAAACTAAAAAAAAGAAGAAAAATGAATTCCAATAGCTTCTTTAAAACTCAAAATTTTTTGGCTAATGAACAGTCATTCTCCAAACTTGATGTGCTACTGCTCATTGGCAAAATAATAAAACATAATAAAAAATTAGTAAAGAAAGGAGTGGGGATGGAGTTATAGGGATACATGTGTTAAAAAATGAATAAATAATGAATAAAGAAATAATATTTAAATGAGATAGAGAAATGATAAAGAATCTGTTGAAACACGTATTTGAAAAAGTAGGTAGGTAAAAGTAAATGTCACTGTTCACTGTCCAAATAGTACAAAAATATAGAGAAGCTGCTGGAGATGTTCTTAAGAATCTATGTAGTTTTGCATGTTGTACCTGACATCACTTATTTTATTTTATTTTTTACTCTTTTTATGGAAGACACAATGGCTTCAATAAAACTGATAAACAATACAAACAAGAGTCCGGTAAAAACAGTGACACAAGTAATGAATATGGTTATATATTTATTTCATAATACGAAACTATTTACATTAATTATAAAAATGACAAAGTTTAGTTACAAAATTGGTTGTAAAAGTTACAAAATTGGTTGTAGCTTAAGATTACAATCAATTTTGTAATTAAATTTTGTCATTTTTATAATTAACATAAATATGTAATAAACATTACTACATATTTTGGAAATCTAACTGTTAAATTGCATGTTATTTAAGCTCTTAATACACATATCAAATTTTGTGTCAATTGAATATTATTTACTATATAATCTATAAGTATATATTTTATGCATAATTTTAAATTACAAAAACTTGCAATTTAAACAATTTATTGATGATATATAACTATTAATCTTTAATTTTTTGAAAATTTTGTAAGCACGGAGGATTTGAGAAAAAAATGTCATCCAATGATAGATTTGTCAAAATTCATTTCCAATAAAAAAATATTGAGTAAATTTGTAGTTTTAGCCTACAACTAATTTTATAACTAAACTTTACCCTTATAAAAATTACAAAACTATTCAAGAACTTCATAGTCATATTCTTAGAATAGATTTTATTAGCAATAAACAGTAATGAATCTATTTCATAGAAAATAAACAGTAATGAATACATTCGTGTTTATTTTATTTTATATTACTTTGCAAGTGCATTTTTTTTTTAAACTGTGCATAATTGTATACATACTCCACCTCAAATCCATAAAAAAGACACTAGGGTTGTCCATGAGTCAGTCCGGGTTGAGTTTGTACCCAACCCGCAATCGACCTAATCAGATTTGGTGGAGGAGTTCTAGCCCTCAGCAGTTCCAACTGAGGCTAATCATTGTGCTCGGTGGGGTTGGATAGCAACTATTGCCGTTAATGCATTGGTAGAAGTCTGAACCTCCAAGCTCTTGAATTTCTTTTTATCTGGCTCTCCATCCTGAGCCAAACCAACCATGGTATTAGGGTGCTCTTGTTTTTGCCCCACCCTATTGGTATCAAATTTCTCCTTAATCATAATTGGGCCCTGGGGACGGAGGACTCTATTCCACTTGGTTTGCTTTATTGGGTATAGTGGGGCATCAATGGTGGTGGTGTGTGGCAGATCATGGTCAAGTAAGGCATGATGTGGGTTCTCTTCATCAAACTCCCTAGTGTACCCACAAATTCTTTAATATCAGTGACATGTATGTTATGGGTTAAGTCCTTATTGGGAGTACCTTTTATTTCATGCAACTCATGGGGTAAGTCTAAAACTGTCTGAATATTTTTCTCATGCCTAGATTCCATGGGTCCAATCAACTGTGGGACCTCTGAAGTACCCCTAGGGCTAAAATAAGGTGTAGGTGGTTGTTCTTTCAGTGGCTCTGCCTAGTGATGCTCCTCCGATTGCCTAGTCTGGCTGGTTGAGTTGCTGTTTGGAGTCCCATAATGCCGCTAAAGCCTAACTTTCATCCAATCACCATATGGGCATTCACTACTATTGGGATCAAACTGTGGGTCAATGCAGTTTTTCATCTCATACTCGAGTCTCCCATAAGCATAGCATAGTCCCACAATCTGCTCATACCTGAATGCAACGAAGGAACGATCTCCTTCAGGATTCACACTCGGGCCACCATGACAAAGAGGTTGGGTTAGCAGTACCTTTACTCGAATATGGAGGAAGCGCGCTTGATTAGAGTCGAAAGTTGTGTTATCCATTGCGATTATAGTGCCCAGCCCCTTGCCGATATCTTGAGCAGTGGCTTCAATCAAGAGGTCAAATGGAAAACCCCAAACCTGGACCCAAAGTGGGATATGTATGAACGAGATAGTTTGAGCGATCAAACCCTTCTCCCACTGGCAAAGCACCAAGTTGTGTTTATCGAAGCTCCAAGGGCCATTGTCTTGTACCCACTGCAGCTGGCTCTCAAGTTTAAACCGGAACAAAAGCAAACCTTCCCCAATGTCCACAATTTTAATATCGTTGCCCAATTTCCATACCGTTCTCAACAAATTCTTGGCAGCCCGTAGGTTAATCTCTTTGGTAGTAAGGAAGCAACCAAGTAAGCTAAGGTAGCAATTTTCCAAGGCTTGAGCCTGTTGGGAGGTTGTTATAGTGATATCCTGCCCTTCAACAGCCGTCAACGATATCCGCTTCAACCTTTCAATGACATCGAGATCCATGGTTGGGGGAAGGGAGACAGTATAGAGAACAATGGTGAGGAACGGTAAAGGAGATAGTGTAGAGAGACTGCTGTCAAGAAAAAACAAACAGTAGAAGCAAAACTCAGCCTAGGTGAGAAAGAAAACTCCTAACGAGAGGAGAAGAAAAAGCGTGATGTTAATACATTCAAGATTAATTAAATGTTTAATTTACATGATTCTTAATTTAACCTTGCATTGTACAATCATAATACTATCAAACTAATACAATAATAAAAAATAACTAATTCAAAAGGAGGAGAAAATTGAATACATAGAATTTAAATTAGGCCAAAAGAAAAAAAAAAAAAGAGTAAAGTGTTTAGAAAAAAAGATGTACATAAAGAAATATATTAATAGAATAATAAAAAATAACTAATCCAAAAGGAGCACTTATTATTACTAAAACATTTAACATGAAAAAAATTGTATTATTCACATTAGACCAAAAAGGAAGGGCCCCCGCAATGAAAAGGAAAAGGAGTTTTGTAATTACCAGAACACCCTTAACGTAAATCGTGTAGCAGGTTTTAAAGGACGTGGGGACCCATGCGTAGTATCATGGAGACAAGAGGCCTAGATTTTCACAAGCACGGAAAGCAGTGATTGGAGCAATGATGCTTTACTTTCTCTGTGATCTTTAATTATTTTTATAAAAAAAAAAAATTGATAAAAGGCAAATCGGATTCAGACCCCGCATTAACTGTTGTTTTCCAAGGCCTCTGCAAGTCAAAAAAAGGGACATTTCTTGCGGAAACAGCCAAGCAAGAAAAAGCCACCATCCTTGGCCGTCTACTCATCTTATTCAACCATCACTTTACTTTATATTTTTCGGATTCCTTTTCTCTACATGACCAGACTAGCCAAATTTGAATAGCTGTTTTTGAGGCTTTGAAAATATGATCTTGCCAACCTTGTAATTTGTGAAATAAGAGTTAAAAACAAGACCCCTTTTTTTTTTTTTTAAATATAATAAAATTAAGTACAACTACAAAATACTTTTTTATTTATTTATTTTTTTTAAAGTCTTATTTTAAATTTTAGCTAGGTTAATAATCATTGCATAATAATCAATTAATAAAAGGAATATAATTACATAGCTTTTTATAATAATTAATAAAAGGAAACATCCCCCTCAAAAAAAAAAAAAAAAAAAAAAAGGGAGCATCAACTTATTCGTAGCAATCCTTCATAAAATATTAGTAATATTTACACTGGAATCAATCCCATCATTTTAGTATAAATATAAATTTGAATTTGATAGTGAGTAGGTAATTCAATGTGTGCTAGAATTTTACTTGCCAACGATAATAATTAATATCATGGCTTGAAATGTGGGGTTCTCAATTAGAGTTTCACCTACCTTCTTGATACCGTAAAATCGTATTCGATCATTGACCAAAATTAGTACTAGTCTACTAGCTGTGTTTGGGTGAGAATCTGTAGGTGTCATTATACGGGATGGGTAAATTAATTTTCGTTCTTCGAATTGGTAAATTTGGTGTATCATTATCACAATGTGTTAGGAATCACGTTTTATAAAGCAAAAAATATTAATTATAATATTCTATTTGGTGTTGAAGACTTTACACCTCCTCAATAAGCAAACAAATTTATTTATTTGATATAAAAAGATTGCAAAATGTTGAAAATAGTACAAATTTTACTATATAAACCTTACTAATTTGTGACAATAATTATGATTAGTGGATTTTGATAATATAATAAATGAAGTCTGAATTTTAAAAAAAGAATAAATGACTCCCCTTTGTTAATTTAAATGATCACCTTGATTATCTTGAACATCACAATTTAAACTGTCCTTATGTGCATCTAGACAAAACAAAATGTTGGCATTAGTTAATTTAAAGAAGAATTAGAACTCCACAAGGGAGATTTTTTTTGCATTTAGGCCGTACTATACTATTCCAATCAAACATATCTAAGGGTATCCCAGAAATTTCGTAGTAAGAAAAGGGGCAATATTGATATATTGGCAAGTCTCCTCCATTATATATAAAGTACCTAGCGTGGTTCATACAAAATGTAGCTTTAAATTTCGAGCTTCAATATTCCAATTCCCATTCACATTAACTTTTTTCCTCTTCTTAATATTTTTCTTCCCTTCTTTCCTTCCATACTGGGTGTTGCAATTGTTTCATGGATATTGATCTCCTTCAGGTTACTGGGGGGTGGTTTATTGGTTATTTACTAGTTCTATATCAATGGCAAGAGCTAGCAAGGCAGCACTTTGTGAAAGCTCAACAAAATCACTAGCTGTATTGCTATTTCTTGGGCTTCTCATGATTGTTACTCTCTTTGATCATCCTACAGAATTTTCTATGTTACCCAAAGCTCAATCATCATCTGCAGCCAGGCGACTCCTTTTGCATCCATCTACAACACAGCAATTCAACACAGGGTTTCATCCCAAACAAAGTAGCAACAGGAATGTCACAGATCGACAATATAAAGTGTCTGCGCATGAAGTCCCTAGCGGTCCGAATCCTGAATCAAACAAGTAGCAAGATGCACCAAGAACAAGATTATATGCATACCATATTCCTTGCCTTCCCGTAAGCCAAAATGTGTTTTTTGTGGTTTTTATCTTCATCTTTTGCTTCTTTAGTTTGGATTGTACAGTAAGCAACAATCTGATCGATGATACTGGTATTTTAATGTCCTTGATATCTTACCTAGCTATGTGTTACATGTCCCTGGATGATGCTGGTATTTTAATGTGTTTGATATGAAATACTTATTTTGGAAGAAGAAAATATTTAATTAGTATATATGCATAGACAAAAATAATCTTCTTCTTTTAATTATTGAAAGCTTGCCATGTATATAAATTTTGGTTATATGCATAGCATAGATAGTAGATACTCTATATGCAGGGTGGGTCGCAGATCGGTTTTCTTCTTTTACTGCTTCTTCAATTATGAAATTCAATATCCGAAAGCCATGTTCAAAAAATCCCTGAAAAGAACCATATATATGTAGCTTTCTTTCTTAATGTACTGATGCAAACGAGGCTATTTGTGTTCTTCCTCTTCTTCACTTTTTATCATATTTGCTCAGGAAAGAATTAAAACGGTGATACTATTAAGGTTTATTTCTAAAATTTAGTAGTAATTACTTTAAGGTAAAGTTTCAGTCAAGGTCATTGAACATGCAAAAAGTTTCAGTAGGCCATGGAGTTCTGCATGTGTTGTCCAGCACGTGGCCCGAGAAATCTGACACCACAAAAAGTCATGAGATATGATTTGATAATCATGACGATTGAGCTTGTTATAATTGGAGAACTTATCAATAATTTTTGTAGGTTAAGATGATACGTGATGTATATGTTTTTCTTTGTTCCCTTAGTGCGGTTGGTTCTTGTTAGTGATTTTGCCAATTCCAAGTTTGTGTCGGTTGAGTCAATAATAAGTGAATTATAATTAGTGTATAAGTGGGACAATTTTCTTTAATTTTCCTGAAAAAATGAAAGATTATATATATATATATATATTAAAACAGAAAATTAACAAACTGTACATCACTATACAGATACAGCTAACAAAACAAAAGATAGACATGCAGGTCCCTTCTAAAAGCATTTCGGAGATTGCTAGGCACTGAAAGTGAAAGCCCTGCCTAAATTCGCCCATTGAACTAGTAGATAGTGAGCTGCTCGATCGATTCTTTTCCCTAGCTAGGAACCCACTGAAATTTTGGTTATGTTGAAACATGGCTACTAGTACTATAGCTAGCTTGGACATATCTGCAATTTCTTCGATAACAACTTTGGCATCCCTTAATTTCTACCATATTTTCATTAAAATCATCTTCAATTGCTTGCTGATCGATCAATAGAACCTCTGTAGTCTGTAGATGCTATATATATTATAGCAGTTTTCATAGACCTTGCCACCAGTTTCTCCAGCATCCTTCTTGACCCCAAGCTGCGTCAATATTAATTAATTTTGTCCATAATCTAGCTAGCTAGGTGGCAGATCCCATCTCACCCTACACTGTTACTTTGATCTTCTGCTGGTTCAAGCTAGCAACTTGATGAAATCTCAAATCTGGACTAATCTTTTATAGGGGAGAATTTCAGGATCAATTACCTCTTTGCCAAACAGAATTGAATTCCTGGACTTCCAGATTGTGTCAACGTCTGGTTGCTGCAGCAAATAAATTGGACTCCACTTGTGGCATCATGTATACCTGCTAGACAGTGACGGATCTAGGATTTCAAGCTAGGGGCAAAAATAAACGAAAAAAAAAAAAAATTTAAATACACATCTATATAGTATTAAGAAAATTTCAACCAAGACAAATATACAAAAATCATTTTTTTTTAATATATTAAGATGTAATCATCTACCAATAAAAACAAAAGACATAAAAGACTATTATTTCTTAATACATAGAAAACTATTGTTTGTTTGTTTGTTTTTTTTTTTTTTTAAGATTTCCATGGTTAAGCTGATGATTCATGATTTAGGAGGGGGCCAAGTCTAAATTTTTTATTTTTTGGGCCCGGGGCCGGACCCCACCTGGGTCCGTCCCTACTGCTAGAAAGTGACTTGGGGAATCTGCTATCAACATGATAATTTCAACCATGCAGACGCAGTATAGCTTGCCAGCAAACTTTGACCCCCATCTTGCCAAACAATGCCATTTTGCTCCCATTGCAACTCCTTTCCACACAGAACGTAGCTAGACTCCTACTTCCATCATTATCTTCATTTACAATCTACCTTTCAAAGGTAAAACTCCTGCAGCAACTCTCCGTGGTAGCATCCTTATAAGTTTCTTACGCAATCTGCTACCCTATAATTTCTTCCATAGTATTAAATGAGCTTGAGATTATGATCAATGTCCAATTCGCAAATCTAACAGTAATGTTTCCAGATTTTTCTCCCCAATAACAAAATCTTGTCAAGCCTTCAGCTCCTTGGAAGAGAAAATTTCAAAATTGCTGCAATATTCTCTTCCAAAAATGCTGCAATAGTTTCAATTGTTGCAACTTCTACTTATGGCACCTTCTAATACCAACATTGGACAAAAACACTTGCCTCAATTCTTCTGAGATTGGTTTTGGTTTGAAATCACTTACCCAATGAAATCATGAATCTAGGGATGAACTTAGGATTTTAAGCTAGCAAGGGTCGAAGTATAAAGAAAAAAAAAAAAAAAAAAAAAAAACTCCAAATAGACATCTATATAGTATTAAAAAATTAAAAATACACAAAATCGTTATTTTTAAATATATTAAGATGCAATCATCTACCAATAAAGACAAAAACAAAAACAAAAACAAAATAATATATATTTTTTTAATACTAGGTTGGTTAGGATTTTTTTTTTGAAGTTAGAACATTCACAGTGGTGGTGCTAAAAATTTTAGTTTTTAGTACCTCAAAAAATTACTTTATCTAATTTACCACCTCATTTTACAATACACCCAATATCAAATATTCTATTTTTTATTATCACTTCATTTAAAATTCGACAAAGTTTAGCTAGAAAATTGGTTATAGTCTAAGGCTATAACTTTACTCAGTATCTTTTTATTGAAGATAAATTTTGATAAATCCACCATTGAATTAATACTGTGGGGGGCATTTTTTTGCTTCAAGGAAACTCATGTGTACTCCTAGGCAAATTTTTTTGCTCTTGTCCCACATTGGAAGGGTTTCCTTCCTTTTTCTACTTTATAAGGCATGAACCAATTAGAAAGAGTACCACTTGTTTGGTTAACCAAACTAGTGGTACTCTTTCTAATTGGTTCATGCCTTATAAAGTAGAAAAAGGAAGGAAACCCTTCCAATGTGGGACAAGAGCAAAAAAATTTGCCTAGGAGTACACATGAGTTTCCTCCTTTTATTGTGGGGGGCATTTTTTTGCTTCAAGGAAACTCATGTGTACTCCTAGGCAAATTTTTTTGCTCTTGTCCCACATTGGAAGGGTTTCCTTCCTTTTTCTACTTTATAAGGCATGAACCAATTAGAAAGAGTACCACTAGTTTGGTTAACCAAACTAGTGTTACTCTTTCTAATTGGTTCATGCCTTTTTCTACTTTATAAGGCATGAACCAATTAGAAAGAGTAACACTAGTTTGGTTAACCAAACTAGTGGTACTCTTTCTAATTGGTTCATGCCTTATAAAGTAGAAAAAGGAAGGAAACCCTTCCAATGTGGGACAAGAGCAAAAAAATTTGCCTTTTATTGTGGGGGGCATTTTTTTGCTTCAAGGAAACTCATGTGTACTCCTAGGCAAATTTTTTTGCTCTTGTCCCACATTGGAAGGGTTTCCTTCCTTTTTTTACTTTATAAGGCATGAACCAATTAGAAAGAGTACCACTTGTTTGGTTAACCAAACAAGTGGTACTCTTTCTAATTGGTTCATGCCTTATAAAGTAGAAAAAGGAAGGAAACCCTTCCAATGTGGGACAAGAGCAAAAAAATTTGCCTAGGAGTACACATGAGTTTCCTTGAAGCAAAAAATGCCCCCCACAAATACATATTCTTCTTATATTCTTCATACTTGCAAAATTTCTAGAAAATTTAATATCAATAGCTATGTTATCAATAAATTATTTAAATTGCAAGTTTTTGTAGTTTAAAATTATTCAAAAAATATAAGTTTATAAATTATATAGTAAATAATATCCAATTAACATAAAATTTAATATGTGTATTAAGAGCGTAAAAAATATGCAATTCAACGATTATATTTTCAAAATATGTAATAACGTTTATTTTATTAAGTAAAGTTGTAGTTTTAGGCTAAAACTAATTTTGTAGCTAATTTTTTTTTTTTTTTTTTGAGAAACAAACACACACATACACAAGGGAGACGGAAAGGAGTTTTAACATAAAAACATACCACAACTCCACTCAAAAGCCATGGTAACTTTTAAGAGAGGATGGGGCAAGTTATACTAAACACAATGCACTCTTTTAAGCAATGTGGAACAATTACCCATTCTTTTTTTTGAGAAACAAACACACACACACACACAAGGGAGAGGGAAAAAGTTGTAGCTAAACTTTGTCATTTAAAATAATATAAACAACTCATTAAAATAATAAGGATGAGAGAGAATTTGAGTTTTTTAATTGAAGGAAGAGATATAATCTTAATATAATACTGTATTTTATTTTTAACATCTTACTACAATCAACTGGTATTTATACTAGTTTACTGTAGTTGCAAAAAATTTAGTTTTAACTTCTCCAATAACACATGATTTTTTTGTTCTTTAGTGATAAATAGTTTTTTTTACTAAAATACAATTACCATTGTGAATATTTTTATTATTTTTATTAAGTTTTTGAGTTGAATAGTTTTTATTTGGGTTAGGCAAGCTAGTGGGAGAAGGGGAGCATCACTACAAAAATGAAATATAAAACGACTAAAAAAGAAAATTAGACTCAAGAGGGCCCAGGTCCCACCTACGTCCGTCCTTGCATGAATCTACCAGTCCACACATCTATGTTTTAGCCTTGCCCACTAGATTACACAATTTTAGAGATGGCAGAGAGACTTGATGCAATTTTAGACCTCAGGCAATAACTTTAAATGACCTATTTCCTCATTTAGTTGTGAGATTTTACTTAAATTTTTGTTATATTTTGTTTAGTACTTGTGGAAAAAAAAAAAAAAAGATCACTTGATAGTTTTAATATTCACAAGTAAAGACGGATTCACTAAAAATTAAATTAATAATACTTTTATATATATATATATATCAATTGTATATAAAACATAGCATACAAAAAATGAAACAAACTTATTTATCTTAAAATGTAACCTCTATGAATAAGTATAACTATATAAGGAATAAAAGAGTGGTTTGGTGTTGAGTTGCTAAGAGATATTTTTAGGATGGGGGGAAATGTATGTAAGAGTAGTTTAATGTGTATAATTGCAATTGCTACTTCACACACACACATAGAGAGAGAGAGAGAGAGAGAGAGAGAGAGAGAGTTTCTTTTTTGTTGGAAATGATGAAAAGACTTTTTAAGTTAGAGAGGGAAACAAAAAGTGTATATATATATATATATATCATTTTTAGAGAAACATGTACAGCTTTCTTAAAAAAAAAAAATCAATGTTTTGAATTCGCCGCCTGTGGTGGATAGTATCTTAGCTTCTGATAAAATTTGTTTAAGATGTAATAGACTTATTATTTCCTAAGTTTAATGTTATATCGTTTATTGACCAAAAAAAAAAAAAAAAAATCAATGGGAATCAAATAAATTTTATTTAGATTATTATATAACTATAGTATTTGTGGGGGCAAGGCCCAAAGGAAGCACAATGGGCTTTGGGCCTTACCTTGAGTCTTTGTGTGTCTGAGGAGAAGACCGAACAATATAAGGGCATTCCAGCTCAACACCACGCAAAACAGGGGACGAAATGGATGTTCCAAAGAGAAGGGCCTCCTCGGACTATGTCAGCACTGTTCTTTCACCCGTTCTAGCAACTAAAGTGAACTTGACAAGGGAACTAATAACGTCAAGGATGTGCCACACGAGCTCGCAAGATGAAAGTAAACAAAAGGTATCTAAGGAATGGGCTGTGACCTCCGCATTAAATGCGTTGCAGCTACTTTCCAGGCCACATTTATGTGGAGAAGACCTCTGAACAGTGTCTCCTTGGCCATCGTGACTCACAGAGAAGTTAGAGAAGGTGGCTGATGGGACAAGTACTTAAGTGGTCAAAAGGATTATTGACAAGTGTAAGGTGAAGATTGTCTATAATAGGCTATATATAATAAGAAGGATTCCCAAGTAAAAGAGGGAGAGGAAGAAAAGGAGGAAAGGGAGAAGACAAAAGAAGAAAGGGGTGTAACGAAGGTGATACTTATAAGCATTAATATTGACGGATACAAAGAGTGGCCTCCTTGGACAAAGTATTAACTCAGTCTTGTATGTACAGTTCTTGTGTAATTGTCCATTAAAACTACATAAGCCGTTAGAATCCTTGTTTGAACCTAGCTCTTTGACCAATTTCTCTACAAATCTATTGTTTTGGGCTTATTGGGCCATCACCCAACTATATTTGGGTTGAGGCTCCAAATTGTGTCCTTACAGTATTAAACTATAAAATTAAAATTTTAGGACCTTCTTTCATTTAAGGGCTTTAGAAAATTGTCTAATATTCCTACAGCTGTAAATGAACCAAGTTGTTCATAAGCAACTCAGGTTCGAACCAATAAAAAATTCGTTCATGTTTGTTTATTTATAAATAAGCCAAGTTTGAGATTTAGTTTTAGGCTTGTTTAATAAACAAGCTGAGCCTAAGCGCAAAAAAAAAAAAAAAAAAAAAAAAAAAGTTCATGAACAAACTGTGAGCCATAAGGATCGTTACAATACAAGTCGAGCATAAACTCATTTATAAGCTCAATATGTGTTTGCTAAATAAACTTATTACACATATTTTAATAATAATATGACCCGCATGGGACTACTACCTATTTCTTTAAATTTTCCTTTCCCTCTAATTGACCAAGCATTACTTTAGACTTTAATTACATTTAAAAAAAAAAAAAAAATTAATTTTAAGTGGATCACATATGGTCTTTCCCCATCAATCATCTAATGTAAATTTATGAAACATGTTAGTCATTTTTTATTCATAAAGTTAAAAATTATATTTCAAACAATTGCTAAAAACCCTAATAATCCTCCCCTTAGGCCATTCCATGATAAACTTACAATACACCCTACTACAAACTCATCTAGTATAAACAATCCTGAGAAACCATAGGCTAAACTAGGACTAATTATGATTGACAAGACTATAAAATATAAAAAGTATGTGCCTTTCTTGAAATCACAAACAAACATATTAAGTGCACCATGTTGAAATAAAACCAAGGAAAAACATAATAGGAATAGCTAAATAGCTTACAAAAGGCATCATATGGAAAAAATATATTCAAGAAAAACTAGAATATGTGAAACATAAAATAGGCTTCCACTGAAATATGATTTGGAATAAGCTCAATAAGATATCAAAAGTTTTGGTGACATGAATCAACAAGGACATATACATAAAAAATAAATAGCTACTTTGAATGGCAAATCAATCAATCTTCTGCTGATTAAAACAAATAACGTTCCTCTAAATCATTAACCTTGTCAAAATATAAACCAAATCACTCTGCCATTTTTGTCACGAATGACAAAGGGCACAAATAACATGAAGCTCTATATCAAACAAATACAACTTCCCCTATCAAGATCATAGGTTGCAAAAACAGTGAAAAGTACATAATGATTTCAGAGTAGCCTTTGGAGAGAAAAATATATATTAGAAAAGAAAAAGATTAAAAAACTTGAGACAAAAAAAAAAAAAAAAAAAGCATATAAACTCAATACCATTTAAAAACAATGAGGGTTCATATAGAATAATAATATTCTCTCTTTTATTATATATGCAAACTTGATACTATAACTCTCCACGATATAAAAATCATGCATATGCAATACATTTTCATGTGTTAAAGTTTCTTGTAAACTCAAATCAACCTCAAAAGTAGAGAAAAATTTATGAAGATAAAACATTGTCAAAATTTTAAGATTTTCAAATCAATCAAGGATTTTTGAACTTGAATCCTATTTGTTTTTCACTTTTTCTCTCTATGTATATTTCTTTTTCTTTTCATATAGATTTTCTTTGCATTTGCACATGATTTTTATTTGACACCCTATCTCTCCATTATGCACATAATCAACAATTAGTGGTGGCTTTATACTATTGATATAAGTAACCCTCTCTCTTCATAGTAGCTTTGCACTATAACAGAGATGTCCCTTGTCACTATCTTTTCAAGCAATCTATTGTGAAAAATTCAAAATTTTATCAAAGCCCATATCAATGCTTGACTTAAACACTCAAGGTTAATTTTCAATGCATTTTAATTTTGTAAACTTCACCTACAAGTGAGTTTAATAATGAGTAAACAAGTTTGCATATGCTAAAATAGAAAATACAAAGCATAGATGACTTTTATACATTGACACCATAGTTTTCATTTATTTCAAAGTAGTCATGCCCGTAATTATACTTTACATACTTCTCTACAATGTCACAAAGGTTTTAAGTCAAGAGATAGAGATTAATATTCATGTAATACACCTGTTCGGAACCCACCTATTCCTAAAGGAATTGAATGGGAATTACAAGGAAGTTAATTTGATTTGATGTAGTAACCCTCCAAAAAATTAAGAGATAAGAAAGATATTGACTTGCTTCAAGGTAGTTACCCTCCAAGAGAATGAAATCCATAAAAGCAACAAATTGGTTACTATTATTATTATTATTATTATAAATAATGGTTACATGCAACTACATATACAACTCAAAGCACCTATCTAATTGGCCAAACATGGCTCACTCTTATAGGCTTACTAATTAAGCATTTGCTCTCACCAATTACTCCATGTGATTTAACAAATTATTAAAAATATTTTCTTAAAATATTGAAAGAATTTAACTAGGGACAATTTAAATAAGGACAAAGTTTAGTTATAAAATCGGTTGTAGTCTTAAGCTACAAACTCATAAAATAAATATTATTGCATATTTTAAAAATCTAACCGTTGAATTACATGTTCTTTCCGCTCTTAATACACATGTCAATTTTTGTGTCAATCGGATATTATTTACTATATAATCTATAATCTTATATTTTATGCATAATTTTAAATTAAAAAAAACTTGCAATTTAAAAATTTATTGATGACATCCCTATTTATTTTTAATTTTCTTGAAATTTTGCAAACATGGAGGATATAAGAAGAAGATGTAATCTAATGGTAGATTTATCAAAATCCACCTCCAATAAAAAAATATTAAGTGAGTTTGTAGCTTAAAGCTATAATCAATTTTGTAGTTAAACTTTGTCTTTTAAATAACATTTTTATTTGAAAGAATCTTTTCTCACCCACAAAACACGTGACTTTGGCTTATTAGGTGAAGAACGATGAGAATAGATTATCGTTAAGAGGAATTAAAATTCATTTGAGTGAGACCAATTTTGATATTTTCTATCAACAATCAACAAACTTAAATTTTTCAAAAACTCGCCAAGCAATTTTTCTTGCCTTGTGACTTAAGGTACATGATCTCTTGTCCCAGGCCGAGACACACTATATTTTGATTTAATTTTTATTTAAAACAATTTGGATAAGTTTGTCCAATAGCACCACATTAATGATGACAAATATGAGTAGTACGTCTTAGGACTACTTTTCTTTTTAGATGGAGGTTTAGAGAGAAATTTTTATTGAGACATAAGCTTAAAATAATCTGGTCTAATATGACTAACAAAACGATAATGGTAACATGTAGAAACAAACTTAGATCTTTCTTGTTGCTTAGGAAGGGATTTAGACGGGGGTTTTGTAACATGAAGTTCATCTACAGGTCCTTTACCCTTGCCTATCCTACCTAAATTAGCCCTTTTATCTCGTATTAGTTGGGACTTGGGGGTACAAATACAAATTTGTATTTAGAAGTGGAGGTAGGTGATCCTACATTAATGTATCCTACGCTAGATTTATCAGAATTAATTAACTAATTTATCAAGCTTAGCACTAGACAATCTCTCCAATTTGGTCATAGTCATATCAAGTTCACTGTCTAATAATTTAACCTTCTTTGTGAGGGAGACACTCCTTGTGTTTTTCTGCCTACTTGTTAGATTCATTAAGTTTAAATCATCTTTTTTAAATTCAACTTCAAATTTATAAGGGACTATTTTAGAAATTTCCGTTGATTTAATCCATACCATATAAAGCTTATTATAAGCTTCTTGAAGTCCATGTCTTCATTATATTCATGCTAAGATGATTCACCATGGTCACTCATAATAGTCTCATATATTGAATTCATCACTGATTTACCATGGTCGCTTTTACTAGACTCATTGCTGGCTCTACATGATGATATAAAAGCCAAATAGTTTCCATCATGGTCAGGGGAAATCATGAGGGTTGTGATTTATCCATGATAATAGGGATAAAAGACTACACACAGGAAACTAATTCCTAATTAAGTGTACTCACTTTGATACCAATTGAAAAAAAATATTTTTAGAGCCCTTAAATGATTTTACAGCTAAATTATAATCAACTTGTAAAATTAACCAATTATGAAATTTTGTCATTACTAGGACCATGCAAGTCACCAAATATAATAGTAATAAGCAATTAATTACACAAATAACACAATATATTGGTAAAGAAATGTAAAACCTATGGACAAATTGAAGGGAAAAGCCACTATAGGGGTTAACCCTAACCCCAAGAACAATATAATTATATAGAATTGAAGTTTAGATCTTAATCTTACATATGATCCTAGACTTTACCGCGTAGAAAACTTACTGCCGTGATTCAACTACCAACTCTTCTATTTTGAAATCCTTCCACGAACTGCATGCATGTCTTTAAGAACCGCCTTGAAGATTTGAATACCATAATGCCATTGAATGGATACAAACTAGAA
The DNA here is from genome assembly GCA_023621385.1 of Quercus gilva. NCBI lineage: Eukaryota > Viridiplantae > Streptophyta > Magnoliopsida > Fagales > Fagaceae > Quercus > Quercus gilva. The sequence goes on along the minus strand of CM042478.1, from coordinate 30,833,006 downwards.
TGTTTTTCTCATGAAAGATCTCTTCTATAGTCACAGAATGGAGGCTATATTTGTCTCTTTGAATAGCTTTGACTTAGCTTCCTGCCTCTCTTAGTTTAGTCTTAGGAAGAAAGGAAAAAAAAAGATTTGCTTTTCTTTGGTATAAACTATAGACTCCTTTTTTGCCTTTAAAAGTTGTGTAACAAGGGGCTTGTATATGTGCACAAAGTTGGGTTGAAACCTAGCTGGAACTCTTCTCCCATCAAAATTTAGACTCTAAATTGCGCAATTTTGCACTCTAGTGCGCTTCTCAAATTGCATTCGTGTGTCACTTTATAACACAATATCTCACTTGTTTCAAATCTAAATTAGTTAAATTTGTATCTCACTTAGAAATTAATTTTGGTGCAAAAGATTAGAAAAAGAGATCATCAAATTCTCATCTTAAGTATATCTAAACTTTTCGCCATTGAGAAAATTCAGACCTACACTCAACCCACTTTTAAAGTAAATAAATTACACCAATATGCTTAATCCATTTGTCTTATCGTGCTAAATTTTTGGTTTCTTGTTTCTTGGATGTTTGGATGCTATACCTTAATCGCATAACATGAACTCATGGCCATCGTGTTCTAGAATACCAATTATGTTCAAGTATAATCGGCACCTAACACCTTCTAGTCCTTCTCATTTTATAATGTAACCTCCAAACTTAGATCATTGGTTTAGATCAAACTTTAATCGTGTAAATTGTAATTTCTATTTTTAGAATGTAACTAGGAATCAAAACTTTTTTTTTTAGCAGTATATTTTTCTTAGATTATATCTAGAAACAAGACTTTGTAGATGTTCATTTAAAGATGTAAATTTAACACTTTTAAAGAAATGGTTTGTCTTACCTTCAATATATTTTTAATTGGACACATCATTTTGTTTTAAATATACAATGACAAGTGGTAGTGAATTTTAATTCCCACATTTTATTTAGTTAATGAGTGATGTGGCAGTTTCTTATTAAAACAAAAGAAGATTCATTTTAAAAAAAGTGCTAGAGATAAGCCAAATCCTTAAAGAAATATAAAATGAATATGTCTTATTTTATGGTTTTCCTATTTTTCATTTTCAATAAAATATGTATCGACTTCAATGTATAACCTACAATCTAGAAGGAAAAATATTATTTGTAAAACTATTATTTTTTATAAACATTAGTAACATAGCCTAACTTGTTTACTTTGGTATCTCAAAATCGAGGTTTCTCACATGCACTAAGACGACAAGGGAAGTGTTTGCAGAAGTTGTATAGCAGGCAGAAGGTTGCATAGAAAGTCTAAGCTACAAGGTTTTGTGAGTTGTAACTATTTTTAATTGTTACGTTCCTCTCTTATTGGATTTTCATGGGACTGTTTATTTACACAGTGATTTTTCCTTTAAAAAAAAATGCTCTTCTTTAGCCTAGAAGCAGTAATGCTTTTATTGCTTAGGGGTTTGAAACTTGACACGATAAATCCCTGGTGCATACTACTAACCTATGTACTACTCGTATACCGCAAAGAAACTTTAGGGCAAATTTGAACCACATATTTTTGGAAATAGAGTGGTTGAATTCTTTAATAAGAAATCATGTCATATAATCATTTTACAAATTTAATTTGGATAAAGACTAGTTAGATGAAGAGTTTGTATTGTATATGTGCAGCGAAAGACATGAATTTATTAGAGACCACAAAAGGACATTCAATATTGTTAGCATAAACAATTGACCTCAAACACTGTATTACTCATTGAATTAATTAACTAGCCTTAGATACAATAACTTTCGACAGGATTTAGATTGAAGCTCTATAGAAAATTGACTTCCACACATTTGAGCAGTAACACACAATTCTTTGAGTCCACTTCTACACACCATTCATTCATATGCTTACAAGGGAAAAAATAAATTGATTTGAATTAATGTTCTTTTATCTGAATTTAGGAACTAGCTAGGATCATAGTTGTTCAAAGACCTAAGAATAGCCAAACTATACATTTTAAAATCTGCAACTACTCAAGATTACCATAATTTTTTGCCTAAGTCCGTACAATCAATAACTAACTCATCCGAACAAATCTAGATCTTTGTACATCTCTTACAACAAGCCTCTGACCATCCACAAGAAGTTCTTGAAGGCCAAAAAAAAAAAAAAAAAAAAAAAACCCTATCTCATTATTATACAAACCAGATCAAAATCTAGCTAGATAGCTATTACATGCTTACATTGGAACAAATAAAAACTGCGTACCGAAACCCTAATTTCATTTTTATATCACCAAGTGGTCTTGAGCTTTTTAAATTTAAGTATTGTTAGTGATGGGATTGACGAACTCAACCTCCCTAGATGATATCACTGAGACCAACGAGGCCAACCTCTGAGATGAGCAAAGCACATGTCCATGTCATTGACGAAGATAATGAAGCCATTCAGTGCAGCCAATAAAGCCCCGAGCGGTTATAAGACCAGCTATACAGACCGTTGGATGCCTTATTAAGGCCTACATTATTGAGCATGAGGCGTTACCAAGAGAGACATTAAAGCCACATTAACGACCACAACAGCTAGGGGCTGTGGAAACATATATAAAGCCCTCATAGCACCAATACAAGGTACATAGACATTAAAAACATCACTCATTGTTCTTCTGCTATTCTAAAGGTTTCCTTGTACTGACTTTGGCATTGGAGACGTTATAGCAGGCACCACACTTGTGACCACCTCGAGAGAACCATTTTCCATACCTGCAGGGACATCAATGAGGACTTGGCTCCATCTGGAAGTACTTACAAGTACTGACGAATTTTGCTTCATCAGTTTGGCACCGTTTGTGGGAACGACATTCTTTCGCACATAAGTTTGAGAACTTAGTTTCCAATCAACCTCTACATTTAGATAGAGTCTAACTAGGATTCAGCCCTAGCTCAGCAAGTCCAGGCTCTTGCGGCCACCATCAAAGAACTCACCAGACAGAATTAGGAAATAAGGCTACGGCTTTAACAGAGGAGAATCGGTCGAAAGCCAACCAGGAGGATGAGGGAGATAGCCATAAAAGAAGTGATCGTCGAGGACCTACTACTCCGGATGAACAAAACTTAGATCTTCGAGAGAGATGAGAAAGGAGATGGACGAGCTGAGGAATGCCATTAAGGAAAAAACAGATCGAAGCCTGGATAGAATGGTTAGGGCAACAGATTCGCCCTTCACCACGGCAGTCTTGGAATGTCCTGTGCCGTCAAAGTCTCGTTTGCCTTAGCTTGAGCCGTTTGACGGACTTAAGGACCCCCAGGACCACTTCAACACCTTCAAGATGACGCTAGGCCTTCAACAACCTCTTGATGAAATATTGTGTCATTCCTTCCCAACCATTCTCAAAGGAGCTACAAAGGAATGGTTCACAAAGTTACCAACATTGTCCATCGATAGCTTTAAGCAGTTGAGCAACTCCTTTTTGCGCCACTTCATTGGAGGACAATGCCTGAAGAGGCCAACAGACTATTTACTCACCATTAGACAAGAAGAGAAAGAAACTCTGAGGTCGTACGTGAAACACTTTACTCGGGAGACCCTGGAGGTGGACGAAACTGACAACAAGGTGCAGCTGATGACCTTTAAAGCGAGGTTGAAGTCCAGAGAGTTCATGGTTTCACTTGCAAAGAATCCTTCTAAGACGATGGCAGAGATGCTCATGAAAGCACAGAAATACATGAACACTGAGGATGCATTAGTCACCATAAAGGATTTGGAAAAGCCAAGAGACAAGGGAAGGAAGGATGATGATCACAGAGGACAAAAAAGGGGGCATTCAGATCGTCGGACTAATGATGGGGGTAAAAGGAAAGACGAGAAAACTCCCACAATGGTAAAATTCATTCCTTTAGTTATGTCTGTTGATAAAATTTTGGTGCAAATTAAGGACGAGCACTACCTCAAATGGCCAAGGCCATTACATTCATCCCCTAACATCCGTGATAAGAAGAAGTATTGCCGGTTTCACAAGGATTATGGCCACTATACAGAATATTGCCGGGACCTAAAAGAGCAGATAGAGGAGTTGATACGGAAAGGAAAACTGTAGAAGTATGTAAAGAAGGGGGAGTCTAGTAGGTTTGGAGACAGTAACAAAAACTAGTGTGAGTCCTCGCCTAGAGACGAGGATCACATGTTCCAACCTTCGTAGAATGTAATCGGGGAGATAAAGACGATCGCATGAGGGCCATTCACAAGCGGGTCAGTCAAATCCCTCAGAAAAACATGTCGGAGACAGGTGAACAGCGTCCACATGATACCATCATTTAAGTAGAGATAGACAGACCAGGACATGTCTTTCAACGAGGAAGATGCTAGGGGAGTGAGATAGCCTCATAACGACCCCTTAGTCATAATGCTCACGATAGAAGGATTCAATACCAAGAGGATCCTCATGGACAATGGTAGCTCCACAGACATCATCTACCTTCCCACTTTTCAGCAGCTAAAACTAAATCCAGGAAGACTGCGCCTATTTGACTCCCCCCTCATCAGTTTCATTGGAGACAAAGTATATCCCAAGGGCATAGTGATGTTGACAGTAATAATGGGGACCTACCCGAGGCAGTTGACTCGTCAGTTAGACTTCTTGGTGGTAAACTGCCCCTCATCTTACAATGTGATTATTGGGAGGCCCACGCTCAACCGATGGAAGTCAGCCACGTGCACCTATTGCTTAAAGGTAAAGTTCCCAACAGAGAACGGTGTTGGCGAGGTAAAAGGAGATCAAGTCCTAGCCAGAGAGTGCTACCAAGCCGTGTTGGCTGCAAAGGAGAACCATACATGGATGATTGAGGAGAAGGAAGAAGATAAAGTGGAAGCCCTGGAGATAGTGGAATTGGTTGAAGGAGAAGTAACCAAGATGACAAGAATAGGGACCGCGTTAAGTCCTGAGATGAGAACAAGGTTCGTCTAGTTCCTTAAAGAAAACTTGGATGTCTTCGCGTGGAGTCACGAGGAAATGCCAGGCATATCTCTAGAGGTTATTTAGCATAAGTTGAATGTGGACCCAGAAAGAAAGCCCGTCCAGCAAAGATAACGAGTCTTCGCCCAAGAACGGAACCAAGCAATTACAACTGAGGTTAATAAACTGTTGTCAGCAAGCTTTATCCGAGAGATCTACTATCCTGATTGGCTCGCGAACGTTGTCCTAGTGAAGAAAGAAAATAGGAAATGGAGAATGTGCGTGAACTTTACGGACCTGAACAAAACTTGCTTGAAAGATAGTTTCCCTCTACCAAGGATAGATCAGCTAATGGATTCTACAGTCGGGCATAAGTTACTGACATTCATGGATGCTTTCTCAGGATACAACCAGATAAAAATGGCTAAAGAAGATTAGGAGAAAACTGCTATCGTCACGAGTCAAGGCTCTATTGTTATAAGGTAATACCCTTCGGACTGAAGAATGCAGGAGCAATATACCAGAGGTTAGTGAACAAAATGTTCAGCAAACAAATTGGTAGAAATATGGAGGTATACGTGGATGACATGCTCATCAAGAGTAAAGAAGAACTTGCCCATCTGGACGATCTGAAAGAGATGTTTGCCACCCTCAGACAATACCAGATGAAGTTGAATCCTGGCAAGTGTGCCTTTAGTGTAGTCTCGGGGAAATTCTTGGGATTCATGGTGTCCCAAAGGGGGATAGAAGTAAACCCAGAGAAGGTGCAGGCCATACTTAACATGACATTGCCCAAGATCGTTAAAGAAGTTCAGAAGCTTACAGGAAGGATTGCAGCTCTCAATAGGTTCGTCTCTAGAGCGATCGACAGATGCATGCCCTTCTTCAAGACATTGAAGCAGGCTTTCGCCTGGACTGACGAATGTGAGGTAGCGTTTCAGGAACTCAAACGTTACCTGAGTAATCCACCCTTCTTAAGTCCATCCAAGAAAGGGGAAAACTTATATTTGTATTTGGCAGTATTAGCCACGGCCGTGAGCGTAACCCTGATTTGAGAAGAGGACAAGAAGCAGCTCCTAGTTTACTACATCAGTCAAGCTTTCCAAGGTGTTGAGGCTAAGTACCCAAAGATTGAAAATGTTGCATTCGCGTTAATAGTAACCTGGCACAAACTGCAATCATATTTTCAGGTGAACCCTATCCTGGTAATGACGGATCAACCCATCCAAAAGTCCATGAACAAGCCTGAAGTAGCGGGGAGAATGGTCCAGTGGGCAATCGAACTCAGCCAGTTCGACACTGAGTACCACCCAGGACAACCATTAAAGCACAAGCCTTGGCGGACTTCATCTCCAAGTTCACCCTCCTAGACAAGAACAGCCTCACCAATGAGATAGAACGGTGGACGATACAGACTGATGGTTCATCAGCTCAAAGGAGGGGGGGAGTAGGGGTCATCATAACTACCCCTAATGGAGAAATGCTTAGATATGGAGTCCAACTGTAATTCCCGACCACCAATAATGAGGCCGAGTACGAAGGAATATTGATGGGACTAAGACTCGGGAAAGCATTAGGAGCAAAAAACCTGTTTATCCAAAGCAATTCTAAGTTGGTAATAGAGCAGATTCAGGAGGAATATGAAGCAAAAGACGAAAGAATGTAGAAATACCTCAGGTTGACGAAGCATCTGACCCAAGAATTTGATAGAGTAGAATTCATGCAAATTCCTAGAAGCTAGAACATGGTAGCAGATGAAGTTGCGAAACTAGCATCGTCAAAAGAAGGATCAATCAGCCTGGGCTCGGAGATGGAAGTCCAAAAACGCCCCAGCATCGAAGAAATCTCCACATTTGCAGTCCAGAACACAGGTAGTTGGATGTCACCGATCATATCCTTTCTCTAGGATGGACACCTCCCATAAGACGCTGAGGAAGCCAGGAAGGTCAAGAAAAGGGCTGCCAGATTCACGATCCTGAATGGCACACTGTACAAAAGAGGCTTTTCCATGCCTTACCTGAAGTGCGTAGATGAAGAAAAAGCCAAGTATATTCTCGAAGAGATCCATGAAGGGGTTTGTAGAGATCATGCAGGTCCTAGATCCCTGGTAAGAAAAGTTGTCAGAATGGGTTACTTTTGGCCTACGATGTAGGTAGATGCAAGGGAGCTCGTCAGGAAATGCGACAAGTGCTAGAGGTTTGGCAATGTCCAACGCCTTCTAGTCGAGAGACTGACGACGATAGCCTCCCCTTGGCCATTTGCATAATGGGGAATCGACATCGTTGGCCCATTGCCTCAAGGTAAAGGACAGGTAAAATTCCTTCTAGTCGCCATTAATTACTTTACAAAATGGGTTGAAGTAGAGGCTTTAGCAACCATTACCTAAGCTAAAATCCAGGGCTTCATGTGGAAGAATATAATTTGCAGGTTCGGGATTCCATGGACGATCATAACAGATAACGGGTGGCAGTTCGACAACCAAGGCTTTAGGGATTTCTGTTCAAACCTAGGGATCAAGAACTAGTTCTCATCCTCGGGGCATCCATAAGTAAATAGACAGACGGAGGTGGCTAATCAGACGCTGCTCAAGATTATCAAAGCTAGGTTAGACGACGCAAAGGGAGCTTGGCCAGAAGAATTGCCCAATGTCTTGTGGGCTTACAGGACTACGGCAAGGACGCCAATGGGAGAAACCCCCTTCAGACTCACTTATGGCACCAAAGCAGTAATCCCGGTTGAGATAGGAGTAACCAGCATCAGGCAAGAGATGTTCAAGGAAGAGGGTAACGACGACCAATTAAGAGTCAACCTGAATTGCATAGACGAGGTTAGAGAAACAGCTTTTCACAAGATGACGAATTACCAGCAGAAGATGGCCAAATACTACAACAGGAGAGTGAAGCTCTGATGACTTGACATAGGAGACCTTATCCTGTGCAAAGTCACTCCAACAGCCAAAAACCTTGCCCAAGGGAAACTCGGCCCCATATGGGAAGGACCCTACCTGGTCATTCATTACTCTAGGTAAGGCAGCTATCACCTGAAGACCATGGACGAACAGAGGCTCCTATAACCATGGAACATCGAGCATTTGAAGAAGTACCACCCATAAATGTAACAGACAAATGTATTCATTCTTGAAAGCAATAAAAGACTTATTTAGCCAATGTGTCAGTACAAGTGGTCTAGTCATTTGGAAGTCACAAAAGGAAAAATGGCTAAGTAACAAGATTCCGCCTAGACGGATGTAAGTTATTGACGAAGCCAAAAGAATGACAAAATCCCTTAATAGCTGTAAGTCACAAAAAGAAAAATGGTTAAGTAACAAGATTTCGCCTAGACGAATGTAAGTTACTGACGAAGCCAAAAGAATGACAAAATCCCTTAATAGGTGTAAGTCACAAAAAGAAAAATGGCTAAGTAACAAGATTCCGCTTAGACAGATGTAAGTTACTGACGAAGCCAAAAGAATGACAAAATCCCTTAATGGGTATAAGTCACAAAAAGAAAAATGGCTAAGTAACAAGATTCCGTCTAGACGGATGTAAGTTACTGATGAAGCCAAAAAAGTGACAAAATCCCTTAAATGGGTGTAAGTCATAAAAATAGCTAAGTAACAAGATTCTGCCTAGACGGATATAAGTTACTAACAAAGGTGACAAGGTCCCTTATGCAAGGTTCTGCCTAGGCGGATATAAGTTACTAACGATGTACAGCCCAATTCTCCGCCTAGACGAGTACAAGTTACAGACGAATCAGTCCTCCTTCAAAAGGGTAGATCACAACAGAAAATTCAATTAAGTACAGTGTACCAACGCAAATGGAGTAGCTAAATAAACGAAGCAAACAAAGATCGCACAGAAACAAGAGTATAGGCAAGTAAGTATGCAATTACAAATATAATTAAAAGCCCAAAAACACGGGGCAATTACCATTGTTTTCACATTAAAGTTAAAAACCTATAAACATTGGGTTAAAAAGCATTGTTCCCAAATTAGAATAAAAATATTGTTCTCAAAATAGGCTTAAAAGACCCAAAAATACACAGGGCACTTACCAAAAAAAAAAAAAAAAAAGGAAAAAGAAAAAGAGAGAAAGTAAAATAAAATAATAGGTTCAGGCGTTTGCAACTGTGTCATCACTTGGAGGAGGAAGAACATTCTCAGGGGCATCACCATCAGGGGCTGTAGAGTTAGAAACTTCGTCAGCAGCCATCTCCTTGTCCAACTCCTCAAGGTCCAAGTTCTCCAGATCTACTCCAGAAGGGTGCTTGATGAAATATCGCCTCAAGAGCTCGAACCCTTTGAAGTACCAACTGAAGAGCACCATATTGTATTCTTCAGTCTGCTGGAAACCTTCGACGGCCTTAACAGCTATAGTTTTGATCTTCTCCTTGGCAATTAGGAGTTGTTCGTCCTTTTTAAAGGTTAACTGCCGTTCATCCCTGAGGTCGTCACTTAGGGTCTTGGCCTTTTCCTTGGCGAGGTTAGCTTCGCTTATAGCAGTTATCAAGTCTTTCTTCAATTTCGAGTTCTCCGCCTCCAAGGTCGCCACCCGAGACACTGCAGACTCGACCTTAGCCTCCTGAGCAAGATATTCCAAGTAAAGATGGAGGCTTTCCCCCATCACCTAAACAAAAAAAAGAAAAAAAAGAAAAAAAAGAGGGAAATGGAGAGGGGATGAACTTGCACAAGTGCATTACCTGGATAAGCTTGTGGAGATGACGACCCACAAGCTCAATTAGAGATGAACCTGAGAATACCTTTATCTCCTCAGCAGTAAAAGTCTCCTGCGCCCTGGCCATCGCGACCCCAGCATCACCCTAGACATTGGATGAATAAGACTCAGCCTTCTTCTTCTCCTTGTCACCGGTTTGCTGCCTCTTCCTTTGAGGAGGGATTTCTTCAACCGAGGTGGTTGGGGAGGCCGTCCTTGCCGTCTCAATGCTAGGAGTAGCAGGGGTAGCAGGAGTGCTGGAGGCACTCTTGTCTGTCACCTTCACATTTTTGGCCCCAAGGTTGGAAAAGGGGCTAGTTCTTCTTGGCCTTCATTCGGGCATACATACTTTGGTTAAATTTCGTCGTCATTCCTGCCGAAGTAAAACACTTGTGTGAAAAGATATGTGTGCAAGAAAATCAACATTGACGAGATTAACACTTACTCTTTTTCTCTTTAATATTAAGGTTATGCAGGACAAAGGCAGACGGTTTTGGACTAATGTAGTTAAAAGCTAGAGTTCACGGGTCCACCAAGTCGTCGAAGTCCTTGATCGACCTCTCGTGCTTAATCTTCTTCTCAACATGTCCCTTGTACCTGCTTTTAAGTTTGGGCTGTCTCTTAACTTCAGGAGACAATGGGCGAAAGGGTTAGTGACGATGAACAATACAACAAAATTAAAGAACAAGGAGAAATAATGACACACCTAAATTCGGGGTACTCCACCAATGGAGTAGTCTTAGGAGATCACCTCAAATTTCGTTAGAGGGCGTCCCCCAATCATCCCCAGACACAAAGAAGAACCAGGATTTCTAGTATTTGAAGGACGAAGGTAGATTCTGGACGATCCTAGTCCTCCCCCATGACACCAGCTCATAATACCCGTGCTCCTTAAACGTCTTTAAATGATATAGGTAGATGAGCTTCTCCACTTTGATTATGTCATCGTTCGTAGCAGCCAGCCATATCCCCATTAGGTTGACCATTATCCTCCACGAATTGGGCATAAGTTTCCCGAGAGTAATGCCAAAGTGGCCTAACAGCTCCATGACAAATGGGTGGATGGGGAACCTAAGCTCACACAGGAAGGCAGCCTCGTAGAAGCATACCTTCCCCGGGAAGAAGTGGCAGGCCCGTTCCTCATCACTAGGTAGATGAACCCTAACCCTGTCTGGGAATTGGAATCTATCCTTAAACCTAGAAAGTGTGTTGGCGTCTAAATCACACACCTCGTCAAGGGCATAAAAAGCTCTAACCTCCCTAGAAGCAGAAGCAGTAGTATCACCCTGGCCTTCACTAGGCCGTCATTAGAGGACAACCTAGTCTCCAATTCACTCGATCTCACCTCAGACATGGTCTCTTGCTCTCTCACCGAACTCTCGAACCAGTCAATTGATCGACGAAGCAAAGGCAGCAAATCAGCTAATGCAACGCTTAAACTATTACCCTAAGAAACAAAGTTCTTAAGATACGGGAAAACCCCTAAAGACCCCCCTAAGCGCGCAAAAAGAAAAGAAATTGAGGGGTAAGCTATCCTAACCTCAGAGCCACTAACCATGGAAAAACCAGAAAACGAAGGGAAAAAGATGAATCCTAAAAACCCTAAAACCCAAAAACAAACACAAATGAAAAGGGAGAGAAAATCAGAAATTTATCATAGTTTATGTCCACGTCGAAAATAGAAAAGAAGCAGAAAGTGAGAAGAAAGGCATACCTCAAAAGAAAAACGTAGAAAGCTCCACCATGCACCAGCTCGGAGAAGAGTTGTAGAGAAAGGTTGAAGAAGAAAGTACTTAGAGCAATGATTGTGAGTTTTTGGAAAAATGGAAGAGAAAGTGAGAAGAGGAGAAGTTTAAAAGCCAAGGCTCAAAAAACTGAAATTCAGCGGGAAACCTAAGAGCCATACAAATTGGAACATTAACTCCACTGATCAGAATGTGCCATGTGGCCACAATGCGTGTGGCGCCGCCACTATGCATTTAATGCGGAGCGAAATCCCAAGAGTCATGTACAGCCTAAGGACCTTTCATATTCTGTGATCATCATCACACGTTACGACGACCACAGAATCCGGGGGCAGCTGATGGGATTGACGAACTCAACCTCCCTAGACGATATCACTGAGACCAACGAGGCCATCCTCTAAGATGAGCAAAGCACATGTCCATGTCACTGACGAAAATAATGAAGCCATTCAATGCAGCCAATAAAGCCCCGAGCGGTTACAAGACCAGCTGTACAGACCGTTGGATGCCTCATTAAGGCCCACATTACTGAGCATGAGGCGTTACCAAGAGAGACATTAAAGCCACATTAACGACCACAACAACTAGGGGTTGTGGAAACATATATAAAGCCCTCACAGCACCAATACAAGGTACATAGACATTAAAAATATCACTCATTGTTATTTTGCTATTCTAAAGGTTTCTTTGTACTGAATTTGGCATCGGAGACGTTGTGGCAGGCACCACACCGGTGACCACCTCGTGGGAGCTATTTTTCCATACTTGCAGGGACATCAAAGAGGACTTGGCTCCATCTAGAAGTACTTACAAGACTGACGAATTTTGTTTCGTCAGTTAGTGTCCGTTTGGGAACAATTTATTTAATTTTTTGCTGAAAACTTTTTGCTGAAAATGTGCTAAAATATGCTTTATATCTTAAAATAAAATAAAAAGAGAGAGAGAGAGAGAGAGAGAGAGAAAAAAGGGGAAAAAAAAAACGAGATTTTAAAAAATTGTATATAAAAATTAAAAAAAGATAAAAATTAAAAGTTGAACTTATAAACAGATACTAAATACGCTCTTAAAATCAGGTCAGTTGTAACAATGATAGTTTTAATGTTTTAGGTCCCGTTTGGTACGCGAGTTCAAATACATATTTTCAGTTTTTAAACAATATTACACGTATTTTCACATACTTTTTCACTCACATATATTTTTTAAAAAAACTGAAAACTATCATTTAAACATTCGTATCCAACGAGCCCTTATACACCTCAGTGGGCTAGTGCAGTCCTATTGCTTTAATTACAAAAGGCTAGCCTGTTGTGAGAGTAGTAGATATATATTATTCAAACCTAGCTAGCTCTTGTAAAACTTCAAACCAAGGGCCTCCTCAATTTTCACCACAAAACAATTGCTTTGCTCTAAAGACCAACATTTTCGTGAACATCGATCCATTAATCTCATTCAATCAACAACTTGTAAATTGTAGCACCATAGGCTACTTAATTTTTTAATCCAGCAAGTTGGAACAATAACCCTTTTATATATAAATATATATATAGGGCGCTAAAAGTCCAACTTTCATTAAGATGGTCATTGGGACAGACTTGAACTATGACCAAACCATAATCCAGCAATCTACCGAGTTACAACCATCGTAGCTACGTGTACTTCACCTTCCCAAAAAATAAATAAAATAATTGAAAAAGGGGTAGCTAGCTAGTGGTTAGCCCATAAATTTACTTAGAACGAAGATGTGCAATAAATGTGAGTAATTCATTTGGGACCTCTTCACCAAAACGAAATCCTTGCCCCTTTCCACCACGTGTGCACTTGTTGGTTAGCTTTTATTTTTCAATTTAAGGTCGAGTTAATGGGTGCGGGTATTTGTCAATCGACTATATTAAAAAAATTTTGATATTAATTTTATGGAAAATATTAAAAATTATTAACAAATTTGGTTATTTTTTTTCCATAAAAAATTTTTTAAATTATTTTTCTTAAGACACTAATTAACTTTTACCTTCATTATTATTATTATTAGTCGACAATCCGTATGATGCGCGGAAAAGCTATTAAATATGGGACAAATTTTAATTACAAAATTAGTTGTAACTTTATACTTCAAATTTACTTAATATATTTTTTTTATTGGAGGTGAATTTTAACAAATGTACCATTAGATTACCTCTTCTTTTTATATCTTCCATGCTTACAAAATTTCAAGAAAATTAAAGATCAATAATTATGACATTAATAAATTTTTTTTAATTGCAAATTTTTGTAATTTAAAATTATGCACAAAATATAAACTTATAGATCATATGGTAAATAATATCCGATTAGCACAAAATTTAACATGTATATTAAGGGGGTAAAAAACATGCAATTTAATGGTTATATTTTCAAAATATGTTGTAATATTTATTTTATTGAGTGAATTTGTAGCCTTAAGTTACAAACAATTTTGTAGTATTTAAAAATGAGTTATTGCATATTCTATTCGGGTAGTTTAAGAGATTATTTTAAATCTCCATTTCATTATATTTTAGCTAGAAAATACTATATTGTCCCATAAATATTGGAACACAAATTGTCTTTTAACACAAATGTTTATGAAGTTGCATTTCAATAATAAACTCCCCACAAAAATAATATAAATCAACCAAAAAAACAAACTTCTATGAACAACTACTAATGTGAGTTTCATATTTTGTTGTTATTTCTATAGTATAATATAGTCGTTAACCCGTGCGATGCACGGTACAGTTTAATTAAAATTATATATATTTATTCAAATTTGTATGAATTTTTTTTTCTAGATTTGTAATGAAACTCTTAATCCTCTATTTTATTTAATATAGGAAAAGTAGATAAGTTGGAAAAAAAAAAAAACTAAATTTTGGTTCAATTTTCAATCTCTCTATTAATTCACTTGTGAGTTTTATAGACAAACTTCATAAACAAAAATGATAGAGAACATCATACAAACATATAAAGGCAAAGCAAATAATGATTTTTTTGAATTTAATTAAGAATAGTTGTATCAATAGGAGTCAGGGTTTCATGTTTCAATTTCGATGTTTCTTTTCATTTGTATCAAAATAATTACATACAATAAATGATATATCAATTTTTATTAATTTTTATTAATAAAAATTAATAAATTTTTATTAACTTTTTTATCAATTTTTATTAATTTTTATTAATTTTTATTACAATATATCAATTTTTATTAACTGATAATAATAATAATATAATAGATGAACGTGGCTTAACTCCTCCGAGGTAACCAATTAGACTCATAAATAATAATAATAATAATAATAATAATAATAATAATAATAATAATAATGTTCAAAACCAAACGATGATAGATGGTATTAGAGTAATGCTAGAAATAAAATAAAATGCCTCCAACAATTTCACAATAATTCTAAATTAGTATATCAACTCACGTATAGACACATGTCAATATCTAATTTAATTTTTTTGGTATAATAATTTAAAAATATTGTAAAAATGTTGTGATATTTTGTTATGCTTCTCACATTATACTTGTAATTAAGAACACTAAAATGGGCATAGTTATTATTAAAAAAAAAAAAAAAAACACTTAAATAGTTTAAAATCGTGGCATGCTTTTTCACCACAAATTGAAAAGTGGTTACAGCCTTTTCAGTTGGTCTTGTTCCCTCTTTCTATACTACTCAAATACTCTCTCGGTAAAATTCATTCACGCACAATACAGTGAGAGAGAGCTGGGCTGCGTGTGAAGAAGATGAACAAAGGAAAAGAAGAAGAAAATTCGAAGAAGAAGAAGAAAAAATCACATCTATTATATCTCCTAGTAGATGATAAATCTGAGTTTTTCATACTAATGAAGTCATTGGTGTAGTCATTTCAATTTAAAATATTTTGCTTTATAATTCAGGCGTAAAAAAAGGTGTTCACCTTGCTCTTCAAGGTGGCGCCGCCAATGCCTCAGCCGCATTGATGCCAATCTTCAAAGCAAAGAGAATGATCTCTTAGGGTTTTGAGTTAATTGGTGTTATAAAATAGGATTCGGGTTTCACATTTTGGTTTGATGTTTCTTTTTCTTTTTTTATATAAAATTTGCAAATAAATTAGTGACATGGAAAATATTTCTTTAATATATATATAGAAATATAAAATTAATTTCTTTTAAAATAATACTGTCGTGAAAAATTGTTGTGCTAGCAAAGATTTCAGTTTTATATATATATATATATATAGATTATTATTATTATTATTTTTTATCTACTGTCGTACATTTACTCCCTTCCTCTTTGGTCTCTTTTTATTTTTTGGCTTTTGCACGATAAAACTAGATGCTACTTCTAGGTAAATCGGCCGGTCATTTGATGATGCCATTAAGGCTCTGGCATTACTAGCTATAGGTAAAGTTTAGTTCTTGAAGCTATTCACATTTAGGAGAATAGAGAAAAAACAAAACCAAGACAGTAGACACAACAAACCAGAGACTTGGAATGATTTATTCATAACAGACCGAGACCTAACAGGTTATACTCTTGGTCTTCCCACGTACATGAAGGAAATACAGATACTGATATTTGATCTATAAGCATCTTTAACTAACTTCATAAGTTTCAATCAACATTAAACTAAAAGTCTAAAACAGAATTAAGAAAGAATAATTATGACCAACATTATGAACAAACATTCTAATATCCCTAGCACGTACGTAAACAGGAAAGAAGCTCGCTCTTGAAGTTGTAAAGTACTCTAGTGTCCACCACCAAACCCAGCACCACCACCAGCTCCAAAACCACCACCAGCCCCGAACCCACCACCTCCACCAAATCCACCACCCCCACCGGCACCGCCTCCACCACCAAGTCCTCCACCAACACCTCCACCTGCTCCAAACCCTCCTCCTGCACCACCACCACCGCCAAATCCACCTCCTCCACCAGCACCTGCACCACCACCAAAGCCCCCACCAGCACCTGCACCTGCACCTGCACCTGCACCACCACCAGCACCACTACCTCCACCAAGGCCACCACCACCGCCTAGACCACCACCTCCACCAACTCCACCACCAGCTCCACCTCCACCACCTATACCCCCACCACCACCACCAGCTCCACCACCAATGCCTCCACCAGCTCCTCCACCTAGACCGCCACCACCTCCTAAACCACCACCACCACCGAGGCCACCACCACCACCAGCCCCACCTCCAATGCCTCCACCTAGACCGCCCCCACCTCCTAAACCACCACCACCACCGAGGCCGCCACCACCACCAGCCCCACCTCCAATGCCTCCACCAAACCTTCCATGTCTAAACCCCCTCTTATAAATCCCATGACCTAGACCTGCCCCCTTAAAAATATGTGGATGGTGAAACAAGTTCTTCTCATCCTTAATCCCACTAACATCAGCCACTACCAAACCACTCACAAGAAAAGCACACATGAAAGCAATCACAATGCAACCTGAAACAGCCCCCATTGCTGGCTCAAACAAAGAAGCCAAATTAAAGCAACAATAAGAGCACCAGAAGAAAGAAGAAAAGCAAGCAGAGGTGACTGTGAAGTGGTGCAACGAAGGAGTGTGGTATATATAGCGAAAAGAAGGTTAATATATAAAACAATCGTCCAACTGTCACACTCGGATGAGTAAATGAGGTTCATCTGTCACTGGGCAGCTTATTTATTTGGCCAACTGTCCTCCCCTCCAACAAGCTCAGAAATGAAGACACTGTAATGCATTAGCTAGATTAACTTTGACTTGTGGGGTTCCTTTGGGATTTCCAGTTTCAATTTTTTTTGTCTCAAAGAAAAAAAAAGAAAAAAAAGAAAAAAAAAAAAGAGTCAAACTGATTTTGGTTGGCCAATTGGAGATCAAGTTGAAACTTGAAAGCAGTGGAGAATTTCATCCCTAATGTGATCTCATTTAATAAGGGCTTTCTGATACCATTAATGCAGCAACCAAACAATGTGCGCGTGCCATACCTTTTTATTATTATTCATCTCTCCCGCTCTCCACTTAACACTCTTTTTTCATGTGGCTATAGATGACAAAGTAGATGCATGGTAGATATGAATTTGTTTTGTTATAGTTTAACACTGAATATTGGCTTTGATTTGCATATATATATATATATATATATATCCAAATGTTACTTAATTTCATGTGTGCTGTGTTTAATAGCGAATTCCTCTCAAATTTCCTCCCCCACTTGTCTTGCTGTCTGGTTCTTTTAAGCTAGCAAATGTCGGTGATCCTTTTTGTTTTCTGTGGATACGCAGCAAATGTGGGTGAACCATTCGGATGAGGAAAATTAGAGTAATATTTAGGTATTCTTGGAGTATGAAAAATGATGTTTTCTCTTTTCACATTAATTCATGGTGAGGTCTATTCATTAAATTCATGTTAGGATCTATTATGAATGTGAGAAGAGCAAGTCCCGTTTATCCATATTCTGGAACTACTTAAGAATTTTTCAAAAATTATCAAATCTTCTTTAAGTAAACATAGTATTGTCTTGGATGCGTCTGGAATGGTATCTATGTATCGATGTGATAGTGCCAAACTTTATCTGACAATTAATCTTCATAAATAAACATTCTGTCTTGGATGGGTCTTGAATGGCATCCATCAATCTGATAATGCTTTCAATAACAAAAAATCAAATCAAATGGTTTATATAGAAGTTGCATTCCAAATCTGAGGATGCACGCCTTGTATTACATGTTTTATTTGTGAGGATGTATGTCGTTGTGACCAATTTGCATTCCTTTATTTCAATTATTTATAATTTATAATTAATATACATAAAACTGAAACAGATTGACTTTTGTTTAATCTTTTATGTAATATAAACTTTTAAGGCGTTATGTTGAAGAAATACATCTATACAGTCAAAAGCCATTAAGCTCACTTGTAGTTGCAGATTGAAACTTTTTTTCTTGAAAGATGAATCTGCATTGGTCATAAATTTTTTGGTAAAGCTAACAGATACCGAAAGAACTATGAAAAATGTGTAGTAACAACAAGAAAATTGAAATATTAATAATAATAAAATAGAAGAAATCAAAATTTGAAAATGCCATGTGCATGTGGTGTGGAAGCCGCAAGAAGCAGAACACATCTATATCAAGAAAATAACTTTGAATCCAAAATGGTTTCTTATATCCATATGGAGAGATAGTGTTTAAAATTCACTAAAAAATTGAGAGACAGAAATTTGAATTTTTATTTGATTGAAAATTGATCAATTGCCTTAGAGCCTACAATATATTTAAATAGTAAAGGGAATCCTAGGGCGGTTAAGAAATCACCCATAAAACCCTAATTCGCACTAATCACAATATTATATTGCAAAATAGTAAATTTTAGCCCAAAAAAAAGAAAAAAAAAAAAGAAAAGATAATTGTGAAATTAAAAACTACTATCTCTAAGAGACGTCCCAAAACATATGAGGTCTTATTTTGACTTCAAAAATTAGAATTTGTAAAGGAAACAAAAATTGCTAAAAATGGAAAAAGGCCAAATTTTAGGAGATAAATGAAGGAATTTGCTCGAAAAGCGACTTCAATCAAGGCCAAAGGTATGAGTTTTACTCCTAGTGTCATTTCCCTTCACGTCACCAATTTTCAGCAATTTTGCCATTGTCGTTGATGATTTCTACTAGTTATTTTCTACTTATTGGATTTTTTGCGTGCTTACTTTTGGCAGTCTCATTGCTCAAGGAAAGTCTATGTTTTCTGTTCTACATTAGTTCCTATTGTTTGGCTTATCTGGAGGGTGATATTCATAAAGATCAGCAACATTAAATATAGAAGAAATACTCATATCTGGCAGAAGTGCAACAACATAGGCATTGTTGTTTATCTTTTTTGTGATCTAAAAGAAGTCATACTTCTTGTACTTCAGCTTATTATAATAAGTACTAGAAGTAACCGCTCCTTTCAAAGGTAGACCAACATGTTGGTAGATTATCTAGTTTGAAAAGCCATGACTGTCATGTGTTATTACAACGAATTCTTCCAATTGGGTTGCAAGGGTTTGCACATAAAGACATTAGTATTGTATTGTTTGAGTTGGTCAGCTTCTTCCAAGACTTATGCTCAAGGATTCTAGAGCGGAATGAATTGGAGAAATTAGAAGAACGTATAGTTCTTATACTATGCAAGTTTGAGAGGTTCTTTCCTCCAACATTCTTTGATGTTATGGTCTACCTTGCTGTTCACTTGCCTCGAGAAGCAATTCTAGGAGGCCCGGTACAATATCGGTGGATGTACCCAATTAATTAGATTCTTTGATGCATCCATCAATTGCATCTTTCCCATGTGGTATAAAATCACATAATATGCGTATTTTTTCCTCGTAAGTACCTTGGAAAATTGAAAAGATACGTTTCCAGCCAAGTTCGATCAGAAGGTTCGATTGCAGAGGCTTATATTCTCAAAGAATGTATTAACAACTGGTCTTTGTATATTGATGAGATTGAAACTGTGCATAATCGAAGAAAAAGAAATGAAGTTTTTGGTGAATCTAGCGAAGGATTGATAGTTTTGATGGCAACTTGTCTCGTGCATTGCTTGATACTGCTCATTGGTACTTGTTGTACAATAATCCTAAGCTAAAGCCTTATTTAAAGTATGTGATTTCATATGCATGTATTGTTTGAACAAGTTTTGAATATTATCTGCAATGCTTAGCTGAAAATAAATCATCTTATTTTTATTAGTGAACATAAAAGCACATTGCATAATCCTACTGAAGAAGCTATAACTCAAATCCAACGACAAGAGTTTCCCAAGTGGTTTAGAGAATGTGTAAGACATTTGAAATTTAATCACACACTAATAAAAATTAAACATTTAAATAGTTTTGTCATTGCTTATTACTAATTAATATCACTTGTTGTATATCATTATAGATGAATAGATTGAAAATTGATAAGTCACCAGAAGCTACTAAATAGTTATGGTAATTAGCAAATGGTCTTAAGCCGCATGTGAAGGAGTACACAGTTTGTATGGTCAATGGTGTAAAGTTCTATACAAGGGACCTAGACAATCGTCGTGTAACCCAAAACAGTGGTGTATGTACCGAAGGAGACCATGAGGGAGAAATGCACGACTTCTATGGTCATGTGTGCAAAATTTGGGAATTGGAGTATGTGTTTCGTCATAAAGTTGTTTTGTTCCTGTGTGAATGGTACAATTCTGGTACCAATGGTCGAAGGAGAACGATAAGAACCGATGCACACTGCACAAGCATTGATGTTACAAGTCGGTGGTATGAAAATGACCCTTTTGTGCTTCCTAGTCAAGCGAGACAAGTTTTTTACATTCAAGATACCAAATTGGGTGAACCTTGGAAAATTATGCAATCCATCCAACATAGGGGAGTGTTTGATGTCTCAGAAGTCAGGGGTGGAGAATCCAATGATAATACAGAAGATAGTGACGCATTCCAACAAGAAGCGATTGTTGATGTTGTCTTTTTCAATGTTGAGGACAATATTATTGACTATTGTATGGGTGATGTTGAAACTGAGGTTATTCTTGAAGGTGGAACTTCAAGAGATGCTAATCAAAATGAAGAGCATGACATACCTGATGTTGATCTTGATATGAATTATGATATGTAGAGTTCATAACAATTGTCTTAATGTTAGGTGCTTGTCTTAAAGTTTTATACTTGTCTAAGTAGTAATTGTTTTGTACTTATCTTAAATTTGATATGGATTATGAATTACTTGATATGAATAATGGTGTAGACTATGATATGTAAAGTTAGTAGTAATTGTTATTGAGATGTTTTGTACTTATCTTGAATTTGATATGGATATTGATGTGGTCATTTGTTGTATTGAGTTAGTAGCAATTGTGTTCAAATTTTGCACTTGTGAATTGCTTGATACGGATAATGGTGTGAACTATGATGTTAAGTTAGTAGCAATTGTACTTATCTTTCATGTCACTACATAGTTTCAAAAAATGCCCAAAAATGTCAAATACACTCATAATATACCGAGATATGAGATGGCAAGATTGGATAGAATGAGGCAAAACCAAGAGATAATTGATGCTTTGGGATTGAAGCACATCTTAACTTCTCTAAAGGATTCTGCTCAGTTCAATTATGCAAAAGAGAAAAGAAGTAGAGATAGTGTTGTGGTAGATGATGATTATGTACCACCTATTGGTGATGATGACAATGATGACGAGTCATCTAATTCTATAATCCATAAGGTACAATAGATGTTTCATTGGGTACAATAGATGATAATAACTATATTGTTCCATTACTTGTAATAACTTTGTTGTTCTATTATATATATGTTTGTTAGATACATATGGCATCAGGACGATTTACACACTTGCAAGGTGAGGCATCTATCCCGGTGGTCCAATCTATAGAAACACCTTTTGAAGCAAATCCTCCCGTCCAAAGTTCTAGTGCGGAGGCGCATACTACCGACGCATTAACTAGCACGACTGGTAATTACATACTTAATTACAATTGCACTCTGTTTTTACTATTGAGATTATACTTCACTTAATTTAGTTATAATGTACGTGGAATGTATAATTTTTTAACATTAATAATGTTTAAATAGGATCTACTAGTAGAAATACCCGTGGAACAACACGTGGTATAGCAGTACAGGCATTTATTGAAAAAAGTGGTAAGTTACCAGTACGTATAGCTGTAGAGTATGATGCTTCTGTTGAGAAAAATGCGTGTAAGCTTGTCAATCAAATTGGCGTACAAGTGCGAAGTAATTTGTCTAATTACAACGTGAAAAATTAGAAAAATGTTGATGCTGTTACTAGAGATGTGGTGCTTCAAAATATTGTGGTAAATTTACATTGATAACGGCTAACTCGTCTTTGTTGTAACTAAGCATATTAAATTCATATAATAATATTTTTATAATACATATACTATTCATTTTACAGGATCAATTTGAGCTACAAAGAGATTCCAACTTGGTAATGAAAACATTAAATACAAAATGTGGAAGATTATTGAGTTCCAACTCTAACAAGTTGTATCAAGCTTATTAAAGCTCGTACAATCTCATGGTGCTGACTATGTAAGAGACTACCCGCCAAAGAATGCCATACTTGAGTAGTGGACTAAACTCATTGATGAGAGATGGACCAATGAGAATTGACTAGTAAATTATTTATGCGTATATTATTATTATTCAATGTTGACTATATTATGTTGTCAACTGATTAGATTAATACTTAGATAAAGTAAATATATATTGTTTTATTCATGATCTAATAAATATCTTGATTGTTGTTTATTAGAAAAAAATCAAGAAAGAACTCTGAAAATAGGAAGAAAACTTCAAGCAAACATAGGTGCGTGTTTTTTCATTTTCTTAAACTTTAGTATATTACATGTTGTGATTAATTAAGTATATCTATCTAACACTTGAATGTTAATTAATCAGACAAATGATAATAACGATCAAGTTCCTAAATTGGCAAAAATCTTCAAAAATGTTCTTTTCAATCCAAAAACAAATATGTAGATATACCATTAGGATGAAGCGACATATATATATGTGTATCATTCCATCCCTATCATGTTTGTAAAGCTATAACATATGTAGTATTAATGTTGTGATTATTTGTTTCTTTCTCTCTTTCAAATGATAGGAAAATATTCTCAAAGTGCAAGAGGATCATTGTCAAGATCCTAATGCAATTCCCCTTACATAAGAGGAGATCTCAAACTTGGTTTTTAAGAAGTCCAGTATTGTAAAGGACTTGGCATGAGACCTTCTTCTTCTCTAGTAACCACTGCCTCATTTAATTCCTCGATAGAGTATATCCAATGGCTAGAAAATGAGATAATTGAGCTCAAAGAGGCAAGAGCTAGGGACCAAGAGGAGCGAGTTGGGGACTAAGAGGCATGAGCTAAGCAAGAAGAGGTTCAAATGAATATTCTTAACTTTTTGAGGAGTAAGGGTTATGATGACGCTCTTACCTATGGGGGTGGTTCACTTTCAAATTAAAACACTTTTTAGTTAGTACTTTATTTTAGCAATTGACCCACACTAGATGGTGTAACTACTTTTTTTGATGTATTATTTGAAACTAACTGTATTATATTACACTTGAAAATCTATATTTGCTTTCTATAACTTATACATTAAGAGTTGTGATTTTAATTCATTGGTATGGCTACTCTTAATGCATTGTTAGACATGTTTCTTATAACATAGTTAATGTTTTTACTTTATGATTTTAATATAGTATTGTTTTTACATTTGTGTAGATTTCTTATTGGTGGCTTTTAGGAGATTTACTATTGGCATTACTTGAAGACATATGAGGACATCTTCCGTTAGTTTTAATTATATTATGCTACACTTTTTGTATTGTTATAAAACATCTTGAGTTATTGTATGTGTTGCAAACAATTATTGTATGGAAGGGGTTTGAATTGGATACTTATTTTATTTTTTACTTGTGAAATGTATGGATCTTCTTTTATAAATGCGTTGTTGAAATAAATGAGTTATTCAAATGTGAGGTTTTAATAATGTAATGACAAGTTACAAGTTAATATCAAAGCCATGAAAAAAAAAAAAAAAACAGAAAATAAGTTTTAGCGACAAATTTTTTCGTCACAAATATTGTAACAAAAAATTGTTTTAGTGATGAAATATTTCGTTGCTAAATGTAACAAAATTTTGTAAGAAATGGTTTTAGTGACGAAAATTTTCGTCGCTATATGTGCTTGGATTTTCTTAAAAATAGTTTTACTGACGAACTTTTTTGTCACTATATGTACTCGAACATAGTTTTAGTGATGAAATTATTTGTCACTAAATATGATAATAAACTATGGTGTTTTTAGTGATGAAATATTTCGTCACTGAATAGTGTTTTTAGCGAGGAAAACATTTAGCAACGAAACGTTTTCGTCGCTAAATTTTTTTTTTTTTTTAAACAAATCAGACTTTTAGTGATGAAATTTTTCGTTGCCAAGACTTTTAGTTACAGGGTTTCAGTGACGAAATGAGTTTCGTCACTGAAAGTCCGATTTTGTTGCTAAAGGTTCTTAGTAACGAAAAACTGAACTTTTAGTGACAAATTTTTTCGTCACTAAAAATACATTTTATTGTAGTGACACTAGATCTGGAACTACTAGCAGGGAGCTACATCAACAAGAATGGAATTGTTATGATAAAATTTGGTCCAAAAAGCCCGACCAATGCTGTAGATGGGTTGATTTAGTTCATTGTATGCTATTGCATACTAATCAAAGTGCTTTTGATCTTTTAGAATAATCATGGTCACTGTGGACCGCAAGAAATGAAAGAAGAGTGCAAGGGGAGGAAATTAATCCAAATGCATTGATTGGTAGGGGGACATGCTTACAAGTAGAATTTTTGGAAACAAATTCAGATCCATTTGCGACAAACAATTCAAGCTCTCAAGCGGAAGCCACAAGTTTGAAAATATATCAAAGTTAACTTTGCTTTTCAAGCTTCCATTTCAAGAAAGAGAGGAGATCTTGGAGTCCTGTTAAGATATAATCAAGGTAAGTTCGTTATTACTCTATCAAAACCTTATATAGTTGGAAATAACCCCATGGAGATCAATGCATTGGCAGTTATATATGGGTGTTGAGGTATGTTAGGGAACAAAGAGAGGAGCTTATGGAATTTACTTTAAGGCTAGTGTTGATCCCAGTGACGAAACTAGCTTAGGGCTGAGGGGGGTCATGCCCCCTTCCCCCCCTCCCCCCCACCCTTGTTATGGTCATATTTTATATAATTGACTAATCCTTTGACAAAATGCACTTTACCTGTAATTTGGTAGATCTAAGATGGGTTTAATACATCAAGAAATATGTTGTTCAAAGTATATCAAGTGTTCGTATTAAAAGTCATAAAGACTGGTCCAAGAAACAAGTAAAGAAAAGTCATTCATCAAGTCTCAATAGATAGCTCGATAGATGCCTGCTGTCGAGACTTAATGTGAAGCTCGATAGATAGCTTGACAGCAGCTTGATCTATCGAGACTTACAATTTTCAGTTTTCAAATCTGAAATTCGGCCCAAGCTTTTGTATTTGTTTAGGGTTTCTTTTCCCACAACCCTAGATATATATAAGGCTCATTTTAAGAGCCGTTACACACGGATATAGAGACCAAGAAATTTATTTTCTCTGTGAGAAGCTACTGCACTTGTACGCCATACGGTTTTGTAACCAAGTGCTTCCCTATCTTCATTGTTGATGAAGTGAAGAACTTTGCAATCAATAACATCTGTTCAAGTTGCTGGAGTTAGTCATATACTGGGATCCATGTAAAGGGTTAGTCACAGATTGAAGATTTGTGCATCAAGAGAAAGAATGCTACTACAAGATCAAGTCCAATTGGGTATTGGAGCGAAGGTTCATTTGTAGGTTGGTATTTCAATATAGGCCAGGGTAGTTGGTAAGATTTCTTATACTTGTAACCGCTTGATTGTTGATTAGTGGATTCTTGGGAGTGGTGACCTTAAAATCACCAAGTGGCATTTTTGCCTTACGAGAGGTTTTCTCCATTTGTCAACAAATCACCATGTCAATTTAATTTCCATTGCATTTAGTTTAATTGGTGATTTGTTAGTACTTTCATGATTTGCATGAAATTAAACAAAATTAATCAAATTGAGTAATTGAATTAATTAACCGAGGTCAAGCTATCTTAACCCAACAAGTGGTATCAAAGAAGGCACACTTTGATTAGGTTTTAGTAGTTACTATGTGATCTATTGGCCCCTGTTGTTATGGATCGTGGGAAATCCCTGATTATTCCTCCATCATTTGATGGGACTTGAAAGTTCAAATAGTGTGTAAAATACCTATGTACATTTAGACCCTCAAATTACAAATTACTAACACAATCTTATAATCAAATAATGTATATGCGGAATATGAAAATAAGCTAAAATAGAATTGGTAAAACAATCTAAACCAAAATTAATCACAACCACAGTAGTAATTAAAAGGCAAAGATTAAGGGAAGAGAAATGCAAAGAAATCGAAGTCCTCAGCTTAAAACCTTTTTGCCGTCCTCCAAGCGGTCAATAATCCACTAGAGAATATAGTTGGGATACATGAATAGCAGAAGACCCTCCAAGCCTAATCTACCCAGTGCACCTAAGCCCTCCAAGCTTCTTGCTCCAACAGGGTTACACCGAACCTTGTCTTCTCTAACTTACCGGATCCCACAATCGCCTATTGCATCAACCAAAATGAATTAGTCCCTTCTGAATTGCTTCCCAAACACCAAAAAGCCTTCTCACAGATATAGGTATGGTGAGATAAGGATTTGGCTAATGTACCTCTTAAGGATATAACAATGGAGAGGGTGAGAGTAGAGGAATTTGGAGAATCAAAGGATGAAGATTGTGGATGAGTTAATCTTGTTTTTCTCTAGGGTTTCTTTCTCAAAATTCTCTCTAGAAGTTCTCTACAATACGTGGGTATAAGGGTATTTATAGTAGGGTGTGTATGGAATGCGAAGAGCCAGTTTTGTAACAAGCAAGGTGTTCTGGCGACTCGAGCTCGCGATTGGAACGAGTCGCGAGTTTGAGTTGCGAGCTAACGGCCTGGCCAGATTGGAAGTTTTGTCCTATAGTGCAACAGATGGCGTGACTCTTCAGCTGGGCATGCTTCACACATGTGCCGCCTTTGGCAACTCGCTAGTCGAGAGCCAGTTGCGAGGCCCTTCTTGAGTGCACACTCTTGAGCTTTTCTTCACACTCTCTCACACACTACTCTTACATGATTCCCACCTAAATATAGGGTTTCTAAATGCTGAATTACAAGTAAATTTGGCACGGAATAAAGCCAACAAAATGATTGAATAAATTCAACCTTACAATCTCCCCCTTTGGATATTTCGTGACAAAACCCAAAAACAAACTCTAGACTTAACATATGAGTTGGGAACAGTTGAACAAAACTTACTCACACCTAACTTAAGAATTTGTGAAGCTCTTGAACCATACGAACAAGTATTTCCTAAAAATAATACACAATACAATCATTGAGAGCAGAAAACTTGAAATGCATATGGAGCAAGTATAATGCGATCAAGCAAAAAGGAATGAAGCAATAAATCATGGCTTGACCAAAAACGAACAATCATTATAAATAGTGACCACAATGAACATTCACATAAGGAGTGAACATCTGGACATGCAAGCTAATAAGTTCAATGCAAAGTATCATTTGCATGTCCAACACTCAACCAATACAACAACATAAGGTAATTGTATCAATGATATAAAATCCAACAAGGGCACAAGAGTGATGTACTTAAAGAAATGCATAACATTATCAATAAGTACTAAGCTACAAAGCATGGGTACAAACTACAAAAAGTACTGAATAGAAACTTAAACATATAAACCAAAGTACCAAAAGCTTTAAACAGTACCAAAAGCTTTAAAACAGTAGCACAATGTAAATTCCAAGAGTTTAAAAAAAATATATATAAACACAATATGAAAAATAGAACAAGCCAAAAGTAAAGTATGTGTATATGTATCAGTTTCCTTCTTTTGAGCTCACATAAATCCCCCTTTCAATATGCACACTTCCTATTCTTGTGTTGCTCTCCCCCTTGCTGTATGCTATCTCCAAACTATACAACGAGTTTGCTCTCCCCCTTTTTGGCATGAATAGCTAAAGGCTGTCCTTGAGTTTTTGTTGAATAGCATCTAATTGTGTCTCAATGGCTGTGAGACACATTTGAACTTGATTGTTGGTGAAGTAGAGAACCTTTTCAAATCCGGAAACACGCTGATACAGATCCTCAATCAAAGTGCTTATTCTATCGGCTTGAGAGCTAGGATTTGCAGGCGGAGTGCTACTTGTCTGCAACTCAGAAGTGTGAGGAGATACAGTCTCGGTATGCATAGGTGTAGTTGAACCTTGACCTGATGGAGTGGCATGAGTAAAAGATTCACTTTTAAGTGCTTTAAAGGAGTGACTCTTACATACTTGAAGAGATATCATGGATAATGGGCGAAGACGTGCCAGTATTGTTCCATCTGTTGGTGGACGAACACCTTCAAAAACCATAATCTTCATGAGAAGACTACAAAAAGGAAGACATGTTCGTGCTGCTGTTAGAGCTGCTGTTTTCCCAATGGTCTGAAAAATGTGGGCACAGATGTCAATCAGAACTCTGGTGATGAGATCACATAGGAATTATGCTCGGCCATGGTTAATGAATGCAGTGTTCGAGAGTGGATAAAGGTTGAAGAACATGATCAATTTGAGAGTCGTCAGATCAGGTGCAAACTTTGCAGTTCCAATGGACGTGCCTTTGGATGAAATCTCATGATCTAACCTAAGAATTTGAAGAATATCTTGTACCCTAGGAAGTTTATCATCATATGGAGTGAAGTCTACATTTGCCGGTCTATTGATTCGAAGAACTTTCGCAATGTAGTCTGGATTGATGCTGAACTCCTTTCCTCGTAGCAAACACTTTAACTCAACTTTGGTGTATCTAGCATTTGAATAGATCTCTTTAACCAATTCATCAATCGAGTCCTCAAAGTTCTCGAACAGATTAGCCCAATCTTTTGCTTCAAAGATCCTAAGGATAAATGTTGTTCTCAAGGTATCAAATTTTACAACCCTTTCTACCACAGTAGGAGCATTTTCAAAAATGCTTGAGAAAGTCTGTGAATCGAGGGGAGTCTTAAATCTCTCACTGTTAGAAGCTTGAGACGAACGTTGAGTCCATTTTGAAATAGGGGATGTAGGGGATGAGGGAACATTAGTTACAGGCTCTTTTCCTCGAAAGGAACGATGAGACATCTACAAAATAACATACACACAGCAGAGAACCAAGTGCAAAATCACAAGACATAAACATAAACTTGATTAGATCCAAGTTAGTCTATGAAATAAACACACATTGTTATTTAGAAAGACATATCACTCAAACATGGTAAATGAACCAAGTATGCAGCATTTAAGCAAGTATTTAAGCATGAGCAACACTGGTGTGTGTGGTGTGCAAAAGTGATGAATGTGCAAGCACAACTAAGCATAATGTAATCTATGAAATCCACAGAAACACATGAAACTGTCTTTGAGACAATTTACTATAAGCATGATCTGCATAACACAGTACTATCATGATATACTACTCAAAAAAATGAAAAGCATACGCAAAAACATGTATATCAAGCACCATATTATCAATGTCAACAATATCCATTTAACTAACTCAATCAAATATACCCAAGCCATATTCGAAACTTAAGTTTTTCAAAAACTCATCAAAAACTCAAAAATCAAGAAATCCAAGGCTATAGACATGAAATACTTTGAAAATAAATGAAAACTCATATCTTTTCTTGAAGTTTGAAGAAGAGATGATGATGAAAATGGTGGATTTTTGGAGTGGAGCATGGTGAGAGAGATGAACGGACAAGACAATGAACAGTGAAAATGTTTAAGGGAAAATTGAAAAGATTTATAAAAAAAAAACTGTCCTTAAAGCGCAAAACACGTAATTTTCGAGACTGAGCTGAGTCGCGAACAAGTTGCCAGACACCTATGAGACAAAGATCAAAAAATTTGTCTAAGTGTTTTTCACGTTTGGAAGGTCCATCCGCGAGGTAGTTGCGAAGGAAGCCGCGAAACTTTCTGAGTACACCTTGTGACTGGAGCTTCCACTCGCGAACAAGTCGCCAAATCGAGTCACGTGAGATCTAAAAACCCAGTTTTTCAAAAAAATTTCTAAGTCTTTTTCGCGATTGGGACTTTGACTTGCCAGTGAGTCGCGAGAACTTACTGTGTAAGCTAACAACTGGGGCATGCGACTGGCTTAACCCGCGAGGCAAGTTGCCAAAACAGGGTTGCACATTTTTTGAAATTTTTGACATTTTTCAAAATAAAAACACTTTCCAAAAACAATTAAAACACTAAAATATATTTTTGTGTTTGATCAACATATAATTGAGCATGTGCAACATATTTAATCAAGTACAATCACATAAATGAATAAGACATTCATTGAACATAGACATGTGTAATGTGTGTGGGTACCAAAGATGAGATAGTCTTTAGTCTAATGTGAAGGTTCAATGATCAATTCAACCAAGGCATACACAATTAGCACTAGGAAAAATGACCTATCTCAATTATAGAAATATGCATATATGACCTCCCACAAAACTTGATAACATTAACTTTGAAGCTTTTCATTTGGCTTCATATACATCATATCATTTGATCTTTTTGAATCATTACATCTCATTTTGAGGTCGATACTTGAAATTTTTGATATTTCGATTTGATGAGTAAGCCTTTGCCTTTTTGGGCATCATACATTAAAAAGAAATCGCTTTCCCTTTTTCCTAGTCAAATACTAATGTGTGCGATGGATTTTGCAGCTCATTATCTCTTTTCATTTTGAGATTTACATTTGTTGAGCTCTTTAAGCAAAAAAAAAAAAAAAAGAAGGTAAAAGAGTGGGAAGATATATAGGCACATTTCTATGCAAGTTTCAAGATCAACAAAACCATTGACTAATCATTCATGACAAGTTTGAATATCTATTTACAACAGTCAC
Organism: Quercus gilva; assembly: GCA_023621385.1. NCBI lineage: Eukaryota > Viridiplantae > Streptophyta > Magnoliopsida > Fagales > Fagaceae > Quercus > Quercus gilva. The sequence continues at coordinate 30,801,985 of CM042478.1, read as the reverse complement.
ATAGATTTCAAGAATTTTCCCACAATGATATGAGTGCATAAAGAACAAGCTACGCTCGTAAATGTATAAAGCCATTAGTACAAAGGTATAAGACAAAACATGTTAGTGACAATATACAATAATGTCGATCAAACGTTTGGATTTTCTACTTTTTATGTGTTTTTGGATTTTTGACACAAAAGCAAGTAAAGATTGATAAAATAAAAATGTAAAAACATTCAAAGTACAAAGCAAACAAACACAAATTTTTAGCACATGCTGGAACAATAACAAAAAGCACACAACGAATCAAAGTCACAAAGTATATGAAGAATTAATGCATGGACATGTTGTAATGCTTATGCATAAGTACCCTTCTTCACCCACATGGCACGTGCGTTTGGGGTGATATCTCTAGAGGATTGGGTACTATTGTTTTGGCTTTTAAACCTTTTGTTGGAGCTTGTCAAGCAGGCAGTGAATGCATCAATCATCTTCATTACATCTCCAATGTTGGACACAGCTTCTCCCCCTTTCGATTGCTTGGGGTTCCCTTTATCCTTTCTTTGTCCACTTGGCATTTGATAGTTTTCATTCTTTAATGCCTACAGCTTACGATAATTCAGTCTGGTGTGTTCTTAAATTCCACAGTGATGGCAGAAATGTTGAGTTCTCGGACCTCTTTGTGACTTTGGGAGTGATTTCCCTTGAGCTTTATGGCATGTTTGGATGTTTAAAAAAGGAGAGAGAGTAGAGTAAAGAGAGGGAGAGTAATCCAATTAACTTGTTTGGAAGTTTTTTAAGGAAGGAGGGGGAGGGGTTTGGAGGGGTTTCAACTCCCTCAAACCCCTCATTTTTAATTCCCCCAAATTGGAGAGATTTGAAGGAAGAGTAGAGTAAATAAATTATTATCCAAGTAAATTCCCTAATTTACAATTTCTAACAAATTAATCACAGACCAATGTTGCAAGTCCATTTTCAAATAAAGGTAAATTTTTCTATTTTAATTATTTCCTCTCCTCTCCATCCTAATTTTTAAAATATCCAAATAAAGGGAAGAGCTAATTACTCCCTTTCCCCTTACTAATTTTAAAAACATCCAAATAAGGTGGAGGGGAACCATTCCCATCTACTCTCCTCCCCACTACTCTCATCCCTTCTACTCCTCTCTATTCTCCTCCCTCTCTAAACTTCTAAACAGGCCATTAGGTTTGACACTAATTGGTTAGAAGGCTTAGTAAAAAAATGTTGAGTTTTCGGACCTCTTTGTGACTTTGGGAGTGATTTCCCTTGAGCCTTAGGTTTGACCATTGATTGGTTAGAAGGCTTAGTCAAAAACTGTTGGTCAGTCACATTCTGCTTCTTCTCTGGCTTCACTTTCTCAACAACTGAAGTTTCTATCACTGGTTCTTTAGCTTTCACAAACTTCATATCCTTGGACACTTTGACACTTGAACTGCTCTGTTCGGGGTATCCCAATCCGCTTTTATCGGAGAAAGATTTTTGATGAGCAAGCACTTCATCAAGCTTCTTGGAGGAGACCTGCTCTACTTTAGCATTCGCTTGAATCACCTCAAGCTCAAGGAATTTGATTTTTGAATACGCTTCGGTTAACTCTTCGTTCAATATCTCCATTTCACATTTGGTCTCCTTGTATCGTACTAGAAGACTTCTATAATCTTCCTCTGCCTTCTTTATCTTTTAATTGTTGCCTTTGCCACTCTTGCATATTCTCCTGACTTCTCAAGAGGGAATTTTAGGTCGCTTGCAGTCCCACTGTTCTTTCATCATCCTCAACATCGGATTCTTCTACTATTCCCATTGATTCCACTTCAGTGTGCTCCCCAAGCTCTTCCACTAGCAAAGTCAAGTCATCTAAAGATTCCACGGGAGCAATGGTCATGAATGTAGATAAGTTTCTTTTTCCATCACAGCTTTCATTTAAATCTGAATCAGAGGAGTCGGAATCACTAAGGGTAGTGGCATATGCCTTGCCCTTCCCTCTCAAATAATTAGGATAGTCTTTCTTGAGATGTCCATGTCCATTACATTCGAAGCATGTGATTCCTTGAGGAGATTGAGACACCTTCCCCATCTTTCCTCTTGAAGTCCTTTTTCTCCTTTCTGAAACTTGGAAATTTTCCTTTCTCAGCAAATTTTCCATTCTTCTTGAACTTCAAGAACTTTTAGAAATTCTTCACTAGATATGCTACATCTTTCTCGACCTCATCCTCATTCGATCAGTTGTGATCTTCCACCCTCTCATTGATCATCTTTAAAGCAAGGGATTTGCTCTTCCTTTGTGTAGGTAGAGACAGCTCATATGTTTGAAGTGAGCCAATTAGTTCTTGAACTTTGATATCATCAAGGTCCTTGCTTTCTTCAATAGTAGTAAACTTTGCACGGAAGCTCTCCGGCAATGATCGAAGGATCTTTTTCACTATCTTTGAGTCCTCCGTTTTTCTTACCCAAGTTGAACTTGTCAATAACCACCTCATTCAGCTTGCCATAGAATGAGTTGAAAGACTTGTTTTCGCTCATTTTCAGCTCTTCAAATTGAGTAGTTAGCATCTGCAACTTAGTATCTTTCACCTTCTTAGTGCCTTCATACGTGGTCTCCAATATTTGCCATGCTTTTTTGGCAATTGTAACGTGAGATATCTTGTGAAACTCATATGGAGGAACACCACAAAAAATTGCATTTAAAGCTTTACTGTTAGCATTAGCTGCCGCAAGGACTACCATATCCTAAATGGATTTAGCGGCCTCCAGCCTAGTCCATCCTACATCTACTGCATCCTAAACAGTCTCATTGATTGAACATAGGAATGCCCTCATGCGGACTTTCCAAAATGCATAGTTGCTACCATCAAAATATGGTGGAGCATTGAGAGATTGAGATCGATCCATATCAATGGGGTCAAGGATCGCACTTAGGCAATTAAACCACAACAAGTGCACCTGCTCTGATACCAATTAAAAGTTCAAATAGTGTGTAAAACACCTATGTACGTTTAGACCCCCAAATTACAAATTACCAACATAAGCTTATAATCAAACAATGTATGTGCGGAATATAAAAATAGCTAAAACAGAATTGGTAAAACAATCTAAACCAAAATTAATCACAATCACAACCACAACAGTAATTAAAAGGTAAAGATTAAGGGAAGAGAGATGCAAACATAAAGACAATACAGCGATGTGTTATCTAAGAGGAAACCGAAGTCTTCGGAGGAAAACCTCTCCGCCACCATCCAAGCGATCGATAATCCACTAGAAAATATAGTTAGGATACATGAATAGCAGAAGACCCTCCATGCCTAATCTAGCTAGTGCACCTAAGCCCTCCGAGCTTCTTGCTCCAATAGGTTACCCTGAATCTTGTCTTCTCTAGCTTACAGGATCCCGTAATCACCCATTGATTCAACCAAAATGAATTGGTCCCTTCTGAACTAATCCCAAACACCAAAAAGCCTTCTCATAGATATGAGTATGGTGAGATAAGGATTTGGATAATGTACATCTCAAGGATATAACAATGAAGAAGGTGAGAGTAGAGGAATTTGGAGAATCAAAGGATGAAAATTGTGGATGAGTCAATCTTGTTTTTCTTTAGAGTTTCTCTTTCAAAATTCTCTCTAGAAGCTCTCTACAATACGTAGGTATAAGGGTATTTATAGTAGGGTGTGTATGGAATGCGAAAAGTTAGTTTTGTAACAAAGAGGGTGTTCTGGTGACTCGAGCTCACTATTGGAACGAGTTGTGAGTTTGGGTTGCGAGCTTACGACCTGGACAAACTAGAAGTTTTGTCCTGTAGTGCAATAGATGGTGTGACTTTTTAGCTTCCCTGCATGCTTCACACGTGTGCCATCTTTGGCGACTCGCCAGTCACGAGCCAGTCGTGAAATCCAGTCGTAAGGCCTTTCTTGAGTGCACACTCTTGAACTTTTCTTCACACTTTCTCACACACTATCCTTACATGATTCGCAACTAAATATAGGGTTTCAAAATGCTGAATTACAAGCAAATTTGACATCGAATAAAGCCAACAAAATGATTGAATAAATTCAACTTTATAGTACTAACTATGCATACTAGAAAGTACGCATGAGAGCATTTTTGCAGTCTTTAGATGAAAAAGTATGGCTTGTAGTTGAAGTAGGTTGGAAGAAACCCGAAGAGCCATTAGAAAACGTGGGATGATACTAAGATCAAAGCTGCAAATTTTAACAGTAGAGCATTGAATGCTCTGTTTAGTACTTTGACCAATAAAGAATTCAAGAAGATCTCCTCCACTAACAATGCAAAGGAAGCATGGACTATTTTTCAAAATACCTATAAAGGTACAAAAGCTGTTAAAAACTCCAAGCTCTAAAGGCTCACTACCAGTTTTAAGGAAATAAGGATGAATAAGGATGAGTCATTCAATAAATTCTATGCTAAGCTCAAGGACATAGTGAATTCAGCCTTCAATCTTGGAGAATAGATTCTGGAGCCCAAAATTGTTAGGAAGATCCTCATATCTCTTCCAGAGAGATTCCATGCCAAGATCACTGCCATAGAAGAATCAAAGGATCTTAACTCTATTCATTTGACAGAGATGATTGGAAATTTGTAAACCTATTAAACTAGGGTTAGCAAGAGTTGGCAAAGGTAGCAAAGGCAAAAACATGGTTTTGAATGTTAAGAATGATGATAATGATGAGTCGTCTGAAGATGAGGATACTAAGCTCAAATCTTATATCATTAGACAATTCAAGAAGTTCATATAAAATGAGAAGGTCAAAGCAAGTGACAAAGATCACAAACAGTCTGGATTCTCTCAATTCAAGGCCCAAGACAAAGGCAAAAGAGAATTCAAGGATGCCGGTCAAGGCAACAGTGTTCCTGCTAGGCTAAAGTGCTACAAGTGTCAAGGATTTAGACACATGAAGCAAGAATGTCTCACATATCTCAAATCCATTGGCAAAAACAAAGCTCTAGCTGCCACTTTGAGGTATATGGAACCAGAAGTAGATTCTGATGAAAGTAATCAAGATGGGATAGTGAATGCTTTCACAGCTATTGTTGAGTCCCTTGGGGAAGCAATAGAACTAATCTATGAGGAAAAAGAGCTGATAGAATCAAAGTTTGAGAAGATGCATGAGCAAGACGACATTCACACTGCCTACTCTAAATTGTGCAAGGTCTTCAAGAAGTATGAGAAGCTTTACAGGTTAGCTATGAGAAAGCTTAATGAAGTGGAGTTAGAATGAGAGGAACTTTCCACCAAGGTTGATGAAGCTAATCAAACCATTGGAGCATTAAGGTTTGAGAACAACTTTCTTGTTGAAGAAACCAAGAAACTGGATGCTGAATTGTTTCAGGTAAGAGCAAAATTGGAAAGGACTTCAAGTGCCAAGTTGGATGAAATACTTAACTTCTAGAAGTCTGCGTTTGACAAAATAGGTCTCAGGTATGATCATTCTCTCTTTTCTTGCAGTACCTCTTATAATGCTTTAAATAGAGTTTTTTTTTTCACCTTGCTATTAATGATAACTTTGAGGTAACTGATCCTAAGACTGAAAATATGAGTGAGGATAAAAGTGATAAGGGAAAATTCATTCTAGGAGCACCCCTTAGGGTTGGTAAGAAAGAGACTAAGTAGAATAATCCTCATGCCACCAACAAGAAGTCTCAACCAAAGAAACCTCGTTTCTGTCACTACTGTGGAGCATCTGGGCACACTCATCCAAATTGCTATAAGTGATTAGCCACTCAACAAGGCAATAGCGTGTCATCTTTTGGGAACCAAAATCAACTCCAACTTTCTTTAGCCCCCCTTGGAGAACTTCTTAAGGCGGTCATGTTACTCTTTAACCTAAATGGTTTCAACTCGCCTTCGTATCCTTCTGAACAAAGGTTCATGTAAAAGAAAGGCTCTCCATCCAGGTCTCCCATTTGGAAGGAAAAAGATTCTAAGTAATTCTTTCACTTTTTTGATCTCATGCATGGTGTGAGTTGTGGTTTGAGTCAGTCTAGTTTTTGATGCTTTGTTTGTTTACTTGTTTGTTTTCTTTATGCTTTGTTTTAAGTTTTCTTTAATTAAAAAAAAAAAAAGGAAAATTTTGAAAAATACAAAAATAGTGTGTGTTTATGTATACTAGTACTTATGTTCCTTGGATGGCCATTGACATAAAGTTCTTAACTTTGTATCTTTTGTAACTTAGATGAGCATCTTCATGTACAACTAAGCAATGTAAGCTTCGTGGCTCTTTCATGTGATTTGTATGATTTGGTTAATCTTTTATCTTTCATATCTTAAATCACTCTTTTTGACGAGAAGGATTAAAAAATCCTAAGAGAAAGGCATAAATAACCATCTCATCACTAAAACTTGTCAATCATACATCTGTGTGCAATTCATAAAAGCCGTACTCGGTAAGATGTAACACTTGTACAGCAAAAATAAGATGTTTGGCTTTCATAATTGGGTAATTCTTTTCTGTCTTACTTACCTATGCATGATATGTCATTTCATGTCTAAAAGAAAAATATTCAAAGAACATGCGAAGCTAAAAGAATCAAAATGCTTTCATATATGGTTGCAAGTGTGTTTCTAAGAGATGTGAGAGTTATATGATGTACCTTGAAGGTGATAGTTCCCATCAAACAGTTATTGTTGGTTTTTAGACCCCTTAAACAACAATTGGATTAACCTAGTTAATTAGCCAAGTGATTAACTTAGTCAAATTATGCAAATCTAGGTTATTACAATCAAACAATCATGTCAGGTATAGCAATGGAAATATAAATAATACAATGATATAATGACCTAGGAAACCACACCGGTAAAAACCTGGGGAGAATTTAACCTAGCTATCCTTAAGGTAAACTTGAATCTACTATATGAAAGAATCGAAATTTGTACAATAGAACTTAGACCACTAACATTCTATTGCTACCCACCAGTAAAACTTACTAACATGACCATGTGCAAGCTCCGAATACATGGACTCCTTCTTTCTTGGATTCTCCAGCAAATATAAGCACACCCGCTTGTGTATCTTTAAGCTCTTATGGCAGTAACTGAATAATCAAGTTCTTGAAGAAATCTCCTCCTTGATAATCCTAAACTTGTGTGAAGGAAAACTCCTTACAGATCTCACAAGAGATTCACACAAATAGCAATATGAGCAACATCTAAAACGTGGCCAGGGTTTGCCTTACATACCTAAGGTCATAAAACCCTAAAGGTTTTAAATGAGCTAGGGCTGAATTGGAATTCTGTAGCCGAGATTCGATTGATCGAGCCTAAGTTTCGATCGATCGAGCCAGATCGAAATGCATAGTGACTTCTGCATCAGCTCGATTCCAACTTTACATAAAAGACACAACTTAGAGCAAGTCTAAACAAGACTAAACAACCTGTTTTGATCATGGTTTGTCAACAATACAAATTAGAGTTCTAAATACATTAGTTCTAAGTCTTTAGAACCTAAGAAACTCTCCCTTTGGCAATCCGTGACAAAACACAACCTAAAAGCTCAAAGTTTACAAATAAAAGCCCTTTACAAAAAAACGCTCATTACAACAAATCCAATCCTAACCACTATCCATCAGTTGCAAGTGTAGACAGCAGCAAAATTGAATCAATTTGTATATTTCCTGAAACACTAAACAAAACGCATAAACGCATGTGTGGAAAAATACAAGTAAACAAAATAAAATCTTGATTTCACAAAACACAAAATAAAGACAAATATCAATGAATAACATCATAAATATAAATCAATAAGCAGTGAAACAAGAAACATATATAACAAAATAAATGTATCTCCCCCTAACATGAATAGCCCAACAACATACATCAAGAGCCAAAAAAATGTAAATACAAAGTGCAGCTCCTAGATACAATCTAATCACCACAGGCTCTCAAAGACAAACAAAACTCCCCCTATCAACAAAAACTCTACAAGCTACTCAAAATGTTACTCCCCCTTTTTGTGACGGAATGCTAAAAGACAATCAGAATCCATCATTAAAAGGAAGTGGCGAAGGTGATCATCTAAAATGAGCCAACTCTGCATGCAAAGTACGAACCTCATCGAGCAAGTCCACCAAAATTTGTCCATGAGTCGCCTGAATGGTCAAGACATGATCCAACGTACGTCGAATGTCAGAATCATCCGAAGTAGTCGGTGAAGGAACATCAGCATTAGCAGCAGCAGCACCAGACGCCTCAGCCTGTGCATCACCTGTAAAAGTGGGAGGAGGGGATACAGTACCAGAAGGCTCAACTCGAGGAGCTCTCATATGAGTAGCCATCTGCCTAAGGAAGGTGGCACCAATGGGAGCGATGACATGAACGGGCTCAGAAGTGGGGAAACCATCTAAACCTAAAAACAACAAAATCCTATAAATGAAAATAGGATGAACAAGAGCGTGGCCAACAGTGGAACTCCTATGAACTTTGTTCAAAGAACGAAGAAATAGATGAGGGAAGGAAATAGAAGCACTAGAAACAAGGGCATATAAAAACACACATCTCTCAATAGGGATGGTGTGGAGGTGAGAAATAGGCCACAAGGAATGACACACTATCCTAAAGAAGAGATAGGTAGTCTTAGGAAGCTTAGCGGATGTTATCCGAGGATCAGAAGCCCATTGGATAGAAGAACCAGTGATGTATGACATAATGCCATCAAGGGGTGGAGACTCCTCATAAGGATAGACGGGTTGCCTAATGATCGGAACCCCAAGAGTCTCAGCCACTACCCTAGGGGTAATGGTGAACTCAACACCTCGTATCCAACTCCTAAATAAGGTGTTGGAATCATAGATGTGGCAAGAGATATTAGAATAGAATTCTCTAATTAAGGCGGACGGGAGTGGATGATCTATCTCTAACAAGGATAGCCAGCCCCTACTCTTAAAAATTGCCCTAATGGCAGGATCTTATCTAACACAACCTTTCGCTTAGCCCAAATATTTCTCTTAATGTTCAGCTTCTCATAGGCTTCTCTGTTTTGGTCACTCCAAAACAATTCACTCCTAGAGGGAGACTTAGAAGAAGTGGAGGGTGTCCTATGGGCTCTAGTCTTCTTAGGCATGGTGCTAAGGAAAGGACAAAGACACAAAGCAGAACTAAAAAGAACAAAAAAAGAAAAACCAAGGGTAGACTGCAAGTTAGCACAAAAAAATAGACAAAAATCTATACGATGCATGAACAGTTAAATGTCATGATGCATGCTCTAATGCAGTGAAATACTAAGTTCAATTTAAGTTCAAATTCACAAAATTGGCTTGAGCCTAGAGTTTCTAACAAAAACTCCAAAATTTGAAAAACCACTTGTTTGTTTTTATAAAAAAATTGACCAATTCATCATCACACAAGATAGAATACAGTCTAGAATGATCAAATACATCAATCCAACAAGCCAATTTCATCAATTAAACCCAATTTGAACAAAATCCCCAATTCAGGTTAATTACAAGCCCTAGACTTTTCAATTTCTCACAAAGTACAAAATTGATCAAATTAAACTATTAAGAATATGTTTATAACATCATAGGTACAAAACCCAATGATCAATTTCAGAAGATAAGGCTTGATTCATCAAAAACCCAAAATATGCATAGGTCCGAAAATTTCAAAATAATGCATGAATTTATACATGAAACATGAAAATAAATGCAAAAGGAAGGGTATAATGGACATACCGGCTTAGAGAGAGGAAAAACTTGCGAAAAATTGGGAGGAAAACGACAAAAATTTGATATGGAGCCTAGTCCGAATCGGAGAGAGGGAGAAAAGTTTGAAAACTTTTTGAAAAGGTATGAAGAACAAGTCAAACTCAGTTTTTGAAAAACCTTATTCACGATTTTCGATTGATTGAAATATTAGGTTCGATCAATCGAAATAGACAAAGGCTCACTTCAATTTTTAATCGCAATTTTGATTGATCAAAAAACATGTTCAATTGATCGAAATTCTGGAAAAATCAAAATTTTGAAAAACAAAGAAATTTTGCACAAAAACTCCTCAAAGCATTGAATTTTCAAAATAAAATGCATGAGTATGAGATGAAATGCTTTTCAAAAACACAAGTTTTAAACCCAGATTTCCCAAAATTATGATTTTTAAACATTCTCTTAAATTCTCAAGCAACAAATATGTTTTGCATAAAACTCAAGGTATTTTCAAACTTGGTTGGTCAGACCAAAAACACACACAATAACATGTACAGTGTTTAGCAAAGAGTAATTTGTGTAGTGTGTGCAACTAGCAAAACCTTGAGATACATGTGAGATGATATGTGAATAGAAATCAAACACAAAGTCTACAAAATTCATCACATAGAATTTAAAAGAGACTATCACCAAAAGAGTTACATCATATAACTCTCGCATCTCCTAGATCTTAAGCTTGCAATCATGTAAGTTTCTTGATTTTGTTTCATAATATACACACCAATTTTAAATGTTTTGAAACTTATTAAATAGCCAGGATAATGTACACATCAATTTTATTTATTTGATTTAGCTTTAAGCCCAATAATGTACACACCAATTTTAAGCAATTAAATCGAGACTACACATTATGTTCTTTTTTTGCATGTGCTACACTTTTTCGAGTATAAAATCTTACGATATGTACTAAGGTGTTTATGATTGGCTAGTGAACAGTGGTGAGATGGTTATTTATGTCTTTCTCAAAAGGTTCAAGTCCGACAGTCAAAGACATGTGACTTTAAGATCAAGACAAAGTGATCAAAAACCATAAACATCTTTCCCACACAATATGCACTACAAAGCTCAAACTAGTAAAGTGCAATAAATAAGCTCATCAAAGCTAAACAAGGTATAAAGATATGTTATGTGAAAATAAATTGACCAACCTTGTTTTCAAAACCAAGAAAGTAAATACAAAATACAATTTGCTTCCCTTTTTCCTTTTTTATTTTTTTTATTTTTAAAAGAGGAAACAAAAGAAATCCTAGAATGAAATGCAAGAATGTTATACAATGTAAATCCTAGAAACAAAAAGAAAAAGAAAAATAAAGAACAATGGTCACAAAGGATAGAGCAATGAAGCATAAGGACTATGTCAGAAAGACTCAATTAGTTCGAGTCTTTTGCATCCAAAATCTTTTAGATGCACCACGAGCATTAGAGTTCTTATTCACGTTAGAGTGATTTCCAACTCTAGGATTGGAATAAAGGTTGAGAGCCTTTACCAATTCACCAATAAGTGCCATAAGATCTCATGCTTGAGGCATAGGCACTTTTGGTTTATTTGCTCTTTTAGCAATTTGCAGCATGCAACTGTTTGGACGAATGTGTCCAGGCTTCCTACAAAAATGACAAACCCAAGCAGGCTTACCATGCATCTTGTCCTTAGAAAGGGTAGACTCCTTAGGTTTAGACTCTTTCAGATCAACCCTAATTTTCTTAGATGGTGAAACTTCTATGGGTTTGACAACCTTACTCACAGGGGGTTTAACAGTTTCACTCATAACCTCACTCACAGAAGATTTAGAAGAAGATGAAGGAACAAAGTTTGTGGAATGGGGTATAGGCACGTAGATGCTTTCAATAAAACCTAATCCAGATTTGTCAAAATGAGACTTTTGAACACTTAGCATTTGATCAAGTTTAGAACTAGCAAATCTAGTAACGGATAAATCAAGTTCCAAAGATTTAACTTTATCAAGCAATAGCATATTCTTAGTTTTCACATTGTTCAAAAGTTCATTAGCATCAAATAATTTTACAAGCAAATTCTTCTTATCAAGCTCAAGAGATTCAATTTTCTTTAGGCTAAGTTCAACATTCATAGCATCCTTTGCAGCAACTTTGCAAAGTTTATTGTAGGCCTCTTGAAGATCTGCATCCTCAGAGAGTTCTCCATCAAAAGGGTTCTCTTCAACAGACAAGCTTTTATTGACTACAGCAGTAGTAGTGAAAGCAATAAAGTTTCCATCCTCGTTACATCTAGACTCATCATCAGAAACTTCATTATCGCTAAAGGTTACGGCCATAGCCTTACCCTTAGATCTCAAGAATGTTGGACATTCAGATTTCATATAACCATACCTTTGACATCTAAAACACTGAGGACCCATAGAATTATTAGACGATTGACTAACTTTTTCTCTAGGTTTTTTATTGTTGTTAACCTTAGTGGGATCATTCTTCCTAAAGTTTCTAGGTTCAGCAGTGTTCGTACCTCTTGCCTTTCTGTTACTATTCCTAAGAAAGTTTCTAAAGTTCTTGGTAAGGTAAGCAATCTTTGTAGCAGAAAGCTTATCATCAAATCCACCAACCTCAACATCATAAACTGACTTAAGAGCCATTGATTTGGATTTGCTAGTTTTGGGTAGGTCTAACTCATAGGACTGAAGAGATCTTACAAGTTCATCAACATGGATGAAGTCTACATCTTTGCTTTCAGTGATGGCAGTCACTTTAGGTCTAAAATCTTCAGTTAAAGATTTAAGAATCTTCCTAACAATTTTAGGTTGATTATAGATTTCACCCAAGTTGTATGCAAAATTAACAATGTCATTAAGTTTAGCATAAAATTCATCAAATGATTCATCATCAGACATCCTAATGCTCTTAAAACGAGTAGTCAATTGCTGCAACTTATTTATTTTAACTGCTCCCTTTGTGCCTTCATGCACAGTCTGAAGGATATTCCAAGTAGTGTGAGCAACCTCAATATTAGAGATTCTCTTAAATTTCTCCATAGAAATAGCATTAAAGATAGCATTCATAACTTTGCTGTTGAACGCAGCTGCTTCTTTTTGAGAAGTTTGCCACTCACTCATAGGAGTAGTGAGCTTCTCCCATCCGTACTTAACGGAATTCCAAACTCTCTCGTCAATGGATTTTAGGAAAGTTTTCATCCTTACTTTCCAATAGGCATAATTATTCCCATCAAAGTGAGAAGGAATAACTAGAGAGTGTCCGTGTTCCATGACAACAGGGGTCAAGGATCAGCTCAGAGTTCAAAAGATCTACAACAAGAGAGCAACTTGCTCTGATACCACTTGTTGATTTTTAGATCCCTTAAACAACAATTGGATTAACCTAGTTAATTAGTCAAGTGATTAACTTAGTCAAATTATGCAAATATAGGTTATCACAATCAAACAATCATATCAGGTATAGTAGCGGAAATATAAATAACACAATGATATGATGACCTAGGAAACCATACCGGTAAAAACTTGGGGAGGATTTAACCTAGCTACCCTCAAGGTAAACTTGAATCCACTATATGAAAGAATCGAAGTTTGTACAATAGAACTTAGACCACTAACATTCTATTGCTACCCATCAGTAAAATTTACTGACACGACCATATGCAAACTTCGAATCCACAGACTCCTTCTTTCTTGGATTCTCCAGCAAATACAAGCACACCCGTTTGTGTATCTTTAAACTCTTATGACAGCAACTGAATGATCATCAAGTTCTTGAAGAAATCTCCTCCTTGATAATCCTAAGCTTCTGTGAAGGAAAGCTCCTCACAGATCTCACAAGAAATTCACACAAACAGCAATATGAACAACATCTAAAACATGGCTAGGGTTTTCCTTATATACCTAGGGCAAAGCATAAAACCCTAAACATTTTAAATGAGTTAGGGCTAAGTTGGAATTCTGTAGAAAAAATGCATTTTGCTCGAGATTCGATCGATCGAGCCTAAACTTCAATCGATCGAGCCAGGCCGAAATGCATAGTGACTTCTGCATCAGCTCGATTCCAACTTTACATAAAAGACACAACTTTGAGCAAGTCTAAACAAGACTAAATAACCTGTTTTGATCATGGTTTGCCAACAATACAAATTAGAGTTCTAAATACATTAATTCTAAGTCTTTAGAACTTAACAGTTATGATTGTGTGTGAATGTATTTGATTCTCTAATATCATTACTCTTCATATAATAATTCACTTATACTCTCTTGCAAAAGTTTCACACACAACACGTATACTCTTTTTTACTCTTGATACTATTGTACAGGTACAATGTGATTTAGTCATTACAAGGAATACATGTAGTAGTAGATGTTATCTGAATTGTCTAAACTTGTTTTTGAACTATAATTAGTTAGACTTGTTTAATGTTTTTTTTTTTTTTTTTTTTTTTTATCTAGGAATGCTTTGCATCTAGAGTTGATGATGTGTTTAAGTGCTTAACATGCTCTTTAATTGTTTGTTTTGGTATCTATCTTGGTTGCATTCATCTCTTGTTGTTTTCTTCCTTGAAAAATATCTGTTCTGAACTCTCGATATAAGCTCGATAGTGGCTTGATAGCTGCTTGACACCTCCTTGATCTATCGAGAATTTCTGGGTTTTCTCGATACCTCTCAATAGATAGCCTGATCCATCGAGCCTCTTCTCTAAAGTATATATCTGCTCGATAGCTGCTTGACACTTCCTCAATCTATCGAGCCTGTTTTTTCGTTGATACCTTCTCGATACCTCCTTGATCTATCGAGATTTAGTTCTCGACACCTCCTCGATACCTTTTCGATCTATCGAGTTGTTTGTTTCTATATATACTTGAGGTTCGACCCACTTTGCTCTTCACTCAAATATCTCAATTCTTCTTTCTTTTGTCTTGACCTATACACCATTTCTTCTCTTAAATCTCTCTACCCATCAAGTTTTCGGTCTAATCCTCACATCATTTTGCCGGAAAGTCTTTCTAAACTCTCTTTCTCTTCATTTTTCACGCATTCATGAATTTTTATGACCTTGCTTTTAGGTTTTGGGAAATTTTTGGGGGTTTTTTTTTTTTATGGTTTTGCTAAGATTTTTGGGTTTGGTTCTATTAAATGATCTCACATGCTCATGCATTGCATTCTGTGTTCATTTTAACAATGTTTCATGCATTCTAGGATTGTGTGACTAATTGTACCTTATGAGTGCTGTAGTTTGGATTGGGTTTTTACCTATGATGCAATTTTCTTTAGCACGTAACATGTTCATGCATTGCACTTCATTCTTATCTTCTTTCCTATGCCTTATTCTCCTAATGTGTCTCTCTATTTCTCTTCTTTCTCTCTTAGTTTAGTTTCCTTCTCATGGCACCTAAAAAATTTGTTCCCTTTAAGAATCCGATAAGACGTCGTGGTTCTTCCTTTTCTTCTCCTGCTCTTTCTCTTCCTGATTCTATGAGGTTCCGTGATGAGAAGGCCATAGATGACTTCTTTGAGAACTTCTCTGACTAGGCGATTCATTTGTAATGCTAGGTGATTCTATTTAACTTTCAGACACTCCTCTACTGGATGCGTTTAGCTCTCGGGGTTGGGCTTCTTTATGTGAGACACCCAAGAGGTGTCCTGGTGTGTACATTCAAAAGTTTTACTGCAACATGCACACCATCGATATCTCTGTACTTAGGTTTACTACAGTATTCTAAGGTATCCGTATCATAGTCACCCCAAGAGTTCATTTTTGAGGGATTACATGCTCCTAGGGTTGTTCATCCTGATTACCCTAGTCACCTTTGTCTCAGTTCTGTTTCTCGAGACGAGATGGCCTCACTCTTTTGTGAGAAGGCCATGGTGTGGGAAGAAACTCTAAATTTCTCCACCACTAAATCGCTAAGGGTCCATGGATCCTTAATATGGTGATGACCTTTGTTCTCACTCAACGGTCTTATCATAACACTATCATCGAGCCTTGTGCTCAATTTCTTCTTTCTATCACAGAAGATCTTTCTATAGATTTTCCTTCACACATGATAGAATCTATGATAGATTGCTATTGAGATACTACCACTCATGATAAGCTAATCTTTCCTTCGGCTATCACACGCATCCTTTCACACGTGCACATCACTATTTCTCTCTCTTCTCCTTTCTATGTTATGGGTGCCATCAGCAAGGAATCTATTCGGAGGAGTGATGCACTGCTAGCTACCAAGCGGCCTCGTGTGGAGTTTACTTCAACGGATGCTGCTCCTACCTTTAGACCTTCTTCATCATCTATTCCCCCTTTTTCTTCTTCTAAAGTTGTGGTTTCTCTCACTGCCATTATGGATCAGCTTCAGCTAATGCGTGCTGACTTTGGTAGTCATCTTGCCCATCTTTCTGATGAGATGTGTCAGATGAACACTAGGATTGGTCGCATCGCTCGCCACCAGTCTCGCTTTGGTGGTTTTGCTCTTTCTTCCTTACTCGAGCTAGCTGAGTCTTCTTCGAATGGTGGAGATTATGATAATGTCACGCCCTAAACCCCAAAGGGTCCAAAGCATGAGAAAGATGTCTTAAAGTACTTGTAGATTTTTCCTTTTTGACAATCCAATCCACATAAATCATATCAAGTATAACATCGAGAATTACCATAATAATTCCATTGAATATACTCTCAAATAAGTCAGAGCTCTAGGCAATAATTAAAAAGACTATTGGCCACAAAAGAATAGAGGTCTGAATAAATAATTACATAACATTAGCTTGTCCCATCAGTGGGAATAAAGTCACAACCACAATAATATACAAATGAATGAGCCAAGCCTATTCTAAGATGTACATCATCTAATATCTCCATTACAAAAGTTCAGCCTCCATTAGTAGTTAGTCTAACTACTGTTGGCCACCAAAAGCTATTTCAAAAGATTGTTGCCTACTCTGAAAAATTTATAAAATAATGGAATGAGACAGAGCACAATAAGTAGCATAATTAATGGGAGTGGGGGAAATGCAAGTTTCATTTTCAATAATAATAAAACGCTATGACAAGAATGATTTAATAATGAAACATAAAGTTTCTCAAAGTAAAAACCTTGAAACAATATACTAGAATTTGTGAGCACCAAAAATATAATTTCCAAAGCCATAAAATCTAACATAAGGTAATTTATCACAAATATAGCACATTACCACATAGACTAGTCAGGGGATTCACCCATTCACAACTGGCATGATATTGTCCTCTCTGGTATGCAGACTCTTAGCCCCATGGACAGCAGCCTCACCCATACCCTCAAGGTTTTTCTCTCCTCCCATGGGTAGTAGAAAAAACGCGTCAAATAGAACCTCTGTTGCCTGTGGTCTTTTGGCCCCATGGACAGCAGCCTCACCCACACACAATCAATGAATCTCTGCCCCCTATGGGCAGTAGGGAAGAACGCGTCATCCAAAGTGAAGGGGTACTGACCTAGATTTGATTCCGTTGTCACAAAGACTTAAACCAAATCGGGTGATCACCGGGAAATCACGCATGGCATGGTGTTAAAAAACAAATAAGCTCACAGGTTACGTTACTTTGAAACACATAGGTTATATCCGGTATTTTTAGAAAAACCTTAAATAATCTAACTTCTACAAAGTTTGTAAGGTTTTCAACTTTATTCTTGTCAAAAAGATTTTCTATCAATTTCCCAAGTACTAAGACAAGATAAGCATCTTTAAATTTTTCAATACACCATAAAATCCATGATTTTCTTATCAAATATTAAATAAAAGATGCTCATTTTTCTACGTCAACAATTCATGCATTTCCCCAAATGCAATACCAAATATGATGCTTTTTCATATATATAATCATATATATATATATATTAAGGTTACGACACAATAGTTTTTAGGAAAATATAGTTTCCATAGGTAGTTTTCAAAAGCGTATCTCACCCAAAAACAACATTTATGCAATATGGATATTTTTCAAAAATCTCATTAAAAAGCTACTTACCTCGCAACCACAAAAGCCTAATTCTCCAAGCTCCAAGAAGATTAGCTAGAACCTAAACAATATCAAGTAAACCTATCACAATAAGCATAGAGCTTGAAATTGTATCTAGCTACAATTTAGGAATTGCCAAATGAGCACTTAATTAGGCAAGCCTAATATTTAACCTCATCAATAATAATATATTCCACTTCCAAAGTTTCTCAACAAATTGATTCACAAGGCATAAACTCCAATTTATAAAGTTAACCATTTAATATCATTTCCAACATCATGACTAGCTTCCATAAAATTTACACTGCATCATTAAGAGGCCCATGAAAGCAAAATCAAAATATCCTCAAAGACAAGAAATTTAAAACTTCAACTAACTCCAAATAAACCCAATGGCAATGGAAAAATTAGATTTATCAATCATCACATGTTATAACTCAAAACCCCTAAATTTCCACCATACATGAATTTTAAGTAGTCATCATTAGCACAAACCATATACCCACTCATCAAATAATTCCACCAATATAAAACCCATACATGCAAACACATAAATATCACTTCCAATGCTCATAAACCACATGGGTATCATTATTAAAGTTTAGATAAAAATAACTTCAAGCAAAAATGCAAAACCCACCAAAAAAATTAGAAACTTTTACCTAAAAAAGAAGGATGTGAAGGTGCTTATGGGTTCTTAAGAATTTTCCGGTGATGTTGCCGGAAAATGATGGTGAGATGGTGGTTTGGAGTGAAGTTTGGTGGGTGAGCGTGGAAGTGAGTGTGTGTGTGTGTGTGTGTGTGTGTGTGTTTAAGTAAAGAGAAAAGAAAGAAAATGAAAGGAAGAAAAGAGATGGCTGGCCAAAAGAGAGAAAATGGATGGTGTGAAAATGAGTGGTGGGGGTTTGTTGGGTTAGGTGGGGCACATGTGATCTGGCTGACTGGAACGTTATAAATGATGCTCCTTTCTCCGAGACTGATGATGAGATGACTCCTTTTCAGTGATTCACCATTTGTCACTTGTGACAAAAAGGGGGAGTAATTTTGTACATAAGAGTAGTCTTTTCGTTAGGGGGAGAGCTAGCATAGAGATAGACTAGTTAGGAGGAGGGTATTTTTGAGTGATGTAATAAGGTTTTGTTGTATCTTTTCTCTCTACATGTACCATGGTCATGTGACCTTCTTACTCATACATTGTATTGCTTCTTTCTCTCTCTCTCTCTCTCTCTCTCTCTCTCTCTCTATATATATATATATATATATAATGTATGTTCTTCACTTTATCTCACATTTGTTGTTTCTTTTCTCTCTTTATACACATGTTTCTTCTTGTATACAACTTGTCTATGTTTCACACTTAATGCCTTTATGAATCTTGTTTAAGTGTTTCAAATAAGACAGGTTGCAAGTCTATCATGCCATAATCTCTTTTCTTGCAAAGTTTTTCAAGAGCTCATTGTATTAGTTAGGCTTATGTACTTTTGGCTTTTTGGCTTTTGTAGTAGTTATGGAGTTGTTGTTTTATACTTCTCTCATAATTATACTTGTCGTTTTGTCACGGATTGCCAAATGGGGATATTGTTAGGGTCATATTTTATGTAATTGGCTAATCTTTTGACAAAATGCATTTTACTTGTAATTGGGTAGATCTAAGATGAGTTTAATACATCAAGAAATATCTTGTTCAAAGTATATCAAGTGTTCATATTAAAAGTCATGAACATTGGTCCAAGAAACTAGTAAAGAAAAGCCATTCATTAAGTTTTGATAGATAGATCAATAGATGCCTACTATCAAGACTTATTGTGAAGCTCGATAGATAGCTTGACAATAGCTTGATCTATCGAGACTTACGATTTCCAGTTTTCCAGATCTGAAATTCGGCCTAGGCTTTTGTATTTGTTTAGGGTTTCTTTTCTCACAACCCTAAATATATATAAGGCTTACTTTAAGAGTCATCACACATGGATACAAAGACCAAGAGATTTATTTTCTCTGTGAGAAGTTACTACATTTGTACGCCATAGGGTTTTGTAACTAAGTGCTTCTTGATCTTCATTATTGATGAAGTAAAGAACTTTACAGTCAACAATATCTGTTCAAGTTGTTGGAGTTAGTCACGTACTAGGATCTGTGCAAAGGGTTAATCATAGATTGGAGATTTGTGCATCAAGGGAAAGAAGGCTACTACAAGATCAAGTCCAATTGGGAATTGAGCGAAAGTTCAATTGTAGGTTGGTATTTCGGGATAGGCCAAGGTAGCTGGTAAGATTCTTTATACTTGTAACCGCTTGATTGTTGATTAATGGATTCTTGGGAGTGCTAACCTTAAAATCATCCGGTGGGATTTTTGCCTTGCGAGAGGTTTTCCTCATTTTTCAACAAATCACCATGTCAATTTAATTTCTGCTACATTTAGTTTAATTGGTGACTTGTTGGTGCCTTCACGATTTGCATGTAATTGAACTTAATTAATCAATTTAGGTAATGAAATTAATTAACCGGGGTCAAGCTATCTTAACCCAATACCCCTAGTGTTTGAAAAAAAGTCAATTAGTATATATATCAACACAACAAAATTTACTTTTGACTCTAAAATTTATAACTTGGCCCCCCTTCCCAAAACATTTACAAGCTGACCCATGAAATCCCAAAAATGGATAACAAGAAAAATCTATATATATATATATATATATAAAGAAAAAAAAAGCACATATTCGGATAACAAGAAAAATCTTTGGACAAATCATAAATCTGGTGTAAGCAAAAACAAAAAAAATAAATCAATTATAAATCCTAGCAAAAAAAATCACAAAAACCCAAATAACCTTTTCCCAATTTCTCATTCTCATTTGAGAGTTCTATGTCCTTCTCAAATGACTCCACCTTGTAGCTACATAGACAACTCCTATGTCACTGATCACTCCATCCACAAACCAATCAGTATCATCAACAGCTTTTTGTTTTCAATACCCTAAGCTTAGCTGTACATGGAGGGTTAAGAAACCCTAAGCTTTTTATTTTTTATTCTTAAAAAGGTTTGACATGAAAAATTGTGGAGGCTCCAAAGCTTATGTGGCATAATATGAGCAAGTCAACAAATAGTTAAACATCTATAGTATATATAGATATATAGATAAGTCACATTATTTATTAAAAAAGAGTCACTAAAACTGAACATAAATAATTTCTTCAATCACCATAGTGAATTGAAAAAAAGTAGCTACAAATTTGGAATCATTTTTTTATATAATATATATATATATATATATATATATATTGTACATGCAAGTTAGATTTATCAAGACTATGTAAGGAAATGAGTGATGTGTCTACCAATACATTTGAGTGAAAAAGCTTAAGAACAATAAAAATGAAAACTTTAACACTCTAATGTCGAGAGAATGCAAAAGTGAAACAGAGAAAGTAAAGGAGACACTAAAATACGTGGAAAACCCTTTGAAAGTGATGAAAAACCACGGGTGAGCAAGGGAAGAATGTCCCTTACTCCTAAGAGTTCTCTATTATGTGAAAGTTAGTATTTTTACACAATAGTCATGTTCTTCCCAAAGAAAACCTCTCTTTTCTCTCTAGACTTTTTGCCTCTTTCTCTTTGTCTTTCTAGGTTCTTGCCTTAATTCTTTAGCAACATGTTCCTCTTATAGTACGAGAAATGTTGCTAGGTACATAAGGATAAGTGTTAAACTGTGATTCCCCCATTTCAAATCCTAATTCAGTTATTGTACTATGTAATGATTGGAGGAGAGAGAAGACACGCCAATGTCAGGGTAGTGGGATGGATGGCAACTCTGCTATGTTGTAGGGAGCAAGCCATGGACAAGGAAAGGGACATCAGGGATGCTAGAAGTGATACACATGTCCTCAACAATGGTCCAACACAAGCTTAGCCAATAAGGGGGGTTTTATAGCATCTGATTTTAGGGGTCACTATCTTTCTTTTTGTGCTAGTGTTGGGTGTCCATGCTAGGTACGTTCTCAACCTTCCCCAAGATGGTCATGCCATTGACACAAGCCAAAGATCAACTTCTTTAGCCAAAGTTACCTTTTTCTTCCTCACATCCAGCCATGTCAACACTCACACATGCCTTGGTTGGTGTGATGTACATTAGCCCCCTAACTGTCAATGGCATTAATAACCAAGGTCATTGATAGTCACATCGTATTAGACTTTAATGCTCTTTGTAATCATGCCTTGTGATGTTTGAAGATCGGGCACGTGGTAAACAGACATTAATCTTCATAAATGGCACGCCTTTTCACTTGACTTCGGTTAGTGATTTAAAAGGAAAGAAATCTTCCTTCATTCTTCATTCCTTTTGCCTCTATACACTTTCCTTCTTTTACACAGAAGAATCCTTCATTGTCAACGAGATGACTAGCCTATCATTTGCAGGTTCCAACTCTCCTAGGAGTGACTCAGACTCCTTAAGTATTAACAATGCACCTCCGACCATTCCAAATCCCATTCCTCCTCCTCCTTCTCTCTCTTTTTCCATCTTTCCCTTCCCCAAGCTAAGGAAGTCCAACCATGGGAAGGTAGTGAAGAAGAGGAAGAAGAAGAGGACTCAGAAGAACTTCAGTTGAAGGCCGAAGAGGACGCCTTCATGAAGGGCGTATCAAGGTGTAGAAAAAGGCGTAGGGGTTCCCAAGCCAGTTCCGATTCAAGCATGACAGCCTTTGATCCTTCCAGTGGTTCTGACTCTAACTCAAGGGGGAGGGGGTTAGATTCCTCAGAGGACTCAAACTCCAAAGATGAGGAAGAGCATGAAGAGGAAGAAGAGGAGGAGGAGGACATCACCTTGAGCTATCCCCAAGAAGACTTTGATTCAGGGAGAGACTCGGATGCCTATAAACCCCGCTCTCTTTAAGTTACTCACCTTTAAACTTGCAACAATTTTGTTCTTGTGTAGACTGGTCATACGATAGGCCTTAAGTTGTAAGTTATTTTGTTTTATTTTGTTTTGTTTTGTTTTTTTTGGTTAATGTATAGAAAATGGGTGATAGGCCATAAGGGCCAAATTAAAATGTAAATCTCCCTTTTTCCTTTTGAACATATTATTATAAAATAACTTTGTTTTGAACAACTTTGAGTATATTTTGCATGTTTGTTTTTATGTCTCTCTTTTTCTTATACTTAGAAGATAACTAATTTGTGAAAAAGAGGTTCCTACACAAGAGAACAACATATAAACATATCAGTTAAATAAAATACAAAGTAAAGGTATAAAAAGGAACCTCTTAGTGATGAGTAGTGCCTTTTCACAAGCAAATGCGGTTTTCCTTCTTGTTAATTGACTTGTTAGGGATTCTGACATTTTCCTCTGTTGACACGTGTTAAAAATTTTGAAAAGGTGCCTCACTTTTGAATGGTTCTTTTTAGAGGGAAAATAATAAATGCCCAAGATATAAAAAGAAGGAAATTGCTTCCCTTTCCCAATTTTTCTCATTATCTTTTTCTTTTTCGAGCCCAAATCTCAGAATTTTGTTAAGCACAAAACTCATGGGTGTCAAATGCAATCTTAGATTTAGTTCTTCAAAGGCTACAAAACCTTAAACCCCCAAAACCAATAGGCCATTGTTAAGGGGAAAAGAGAATCCTTCCATAGAAGAGTAATGTATCATCCCTCCTTTCTTTGAAGACTACTTGTTTGATAAAAGTTTTGATAGAGAGTTTGTTCCTTGCTTTATAGAACCTCCTTACACAGTATATGGAGAGCTTGATGATCTTTTGACTATGGATTTGGATTTGAAACATGCCCTTCGGCTTGGCACTTGTAAAGGAGATTTTGCCCCCACCACTGATGTGGTCTTTAAATCTCACACCTCTGTTTCCAAAGGCCGGAGAACTTGCTGTCAAAGAGTGCTAACACACCCCTCTTTCATGGATATCCTACAGATAGTGCATCTTGTGCATACTGTATTGGTATTCTCTGGCCTAGACATTAGTAACGATGGTAAAAATCTTCTCTCTCTCTTATACCAATTGAATTCTACTACCCATACTTTCTTTACAAGGTGTCAAGAAGTCTCTCCCTCCCTTGAAGATGTCCATGAGATATCTGTTTGGTGATGGAGAGGTAGCTAACATTTCCTTGTCTCTTGATGAGGCCAAAGTTGTTTAGTTCCTTAAAAATGTAGTAAAGAAGACTTTGAAGAAACCAATTTTAAAGGCGACAAGTGTAGACACCGCATTTTGTACCCCTTATAACTTGGGCCGCCGTTCCCCAATAATGCTAAATTCTAAGACTCAAGGTTGGTTTAGGGCCTAATCAGATGCTAAATTGACTTGAGAAATGTTAAAATGAAAAATATGACTTTTAATGAGCAAATAAATCTATTTTTGGAAAAGTGAGGCTAAGGAAACCCTCGTTATGTGCAAGCAAGAATCGGCTTGCACACGCAGGCACAATCCTGCACACGCATAGTGAATTTCAGAAACTAAACAAGACAAGTTTTCTACATTAATGTTGAGATTTGAAATAAATCCCACATCATCTGGGAGTTATTCCAAACCTCTATTTTCACACTATAAGTAGCTTTACATGGTATATTTTTAAAACACACAAAAATCCCACAAGAAAACACTAAGATTCACTAGAAATAGTAAATCAAAGAGGGAGTTTTTCACAAAACATCCTCAAGTCAATTTTCTTTTGATTAAGGCCTTTTTAGTCCTTGATCTTTTGAGTTTAAGATTAGTAATCACTCTTTTATTAAATTGTAAATAGATTTGACTAAGGGGAATGGTCAAAAATCAATCTTGAAGGGTTTTTTTTTTAGGTATAGTTCTAAACTTTTTCTTTTATTTTCTTTAGTTTAATTCTGATTTTGTTTGTTTCTTTTCTTGTTATCTGTTTCAATATGTTTATGTAGTTTAGGTTTACATTTTTGTATGTCTAAAGAGCATGTTAGGATGTTAGATTTAGCGTTTTAAATCTTCGCTATGTTTCTAGGGTTTTTGGGCAGAAACCCACATGCGCAGGCAAGATTATGCGCATGTAGGGTTGTTCATGCACGCGAATGAACCTGTCCAGAGAACTCTAATTTTGTTTTGTCTATTTTTGCTTCTGTTTTCACATGTATACCTCTATTTTAGATCATTTTTCATGTATTCATGGTTCTAAGTCTCTATTTCACATGTTTGTTTGCTTGTTTGCTTTTCACATGTTAGAATTAGGGTTTATCTTGTGTTTTCCTTGTTTAATGCCATGAATATGCATTCACATGCTCATTAATAATGCCATATGTGCTAAGTTACTGCAAGGTAAGTGAGGTAAGTCATGCATTGGGATGAACATGCATTTTAATAATGTAATGTGTTTGTTTGATGTTTGATTTCATGGCTAAAAGCTTGGAATACATGTGATGACCTATGTTTGCTTGCCATGCCTATGTTTCTGCCTTGAATGGATATGATGATATGATGATAGTAACATGTTAGAGTTTATGCCATGCCATGCTAGATGGATGCTAGGTTGGTTGACATGTATGCTAGATGAATGTTAGGGTCTATGACTTGGTGAGATGCTTGATTAGATGAATGTTAGGCTTTGGTCAACAAGCATGATAGATGTATGGTTAGGGATGATTGATGTCATGTTGTGTGTTTAGATGCATGGTAGTGTGTGTGTGTGAGTTAGATAACAATATTAAGTGTGCCTTGAATAGGGTTAAGACATAAGACACAATGAGAAGAAGCCAACCTTAGGGTTAGGTGGTTTTGGGTGCCTAACATCTTCCTAAGACCGTACCTTAACTCCGTACCCATATCTCTGGTAGTAAGATCAATGGTACTTACTCGAGAGGATGCTATATATATGGTTCCTAGACCATTGCAAAAACTAGGTGGTGACTCCCATTTCCATTATATCCACAACAAGGAAAGGGAAAGACCCCAACAAGGAAGTACTAAAAGACACTAGTGTTGGTGGTGACAAAGGTTCCAGGGCTAACTTTTGGGGATGGATCAGATACTTCTAGAGGGAGTATGCTAATGGTGTGGATAAAGAGGCAAGCTCAGATCCTTTAAAGGTGGGTACAAACTTTGTTGTGGGAGAAGGTAATTCTAGCCCTTATGAACTTGAGGTTTTCGTTGCTGTCTTACTATCCCGCCATTTATTTGAAGTATATCCTCATGAAAAGATCCTAGGTGGACATTTCCCTTTAGCTGTTAAGTTGGCCAAAGGACACTCTTTCCCCCTTGCCCTTTATTTCTTAGGGACTCTGTATTCTCATTTAGATCGTTTCACCCTCAACCGACAACGTTCTTGGGGTAGATTCCAAGTAGAAACATTCGTACCTATAGCATTCTTACAAATCTGGTTGTGGGAACACTTTAAGAATTACACTTCTGTCCCCAAAGCTTTAAGTTTCTTTAAGACAAGTTTGCCCTCAACCCAGGGATTACCATGATCATGGGGTCGGAATAAGGTTGTTGTCACGACTTAAACCAGTACTTCAAAATTTAGAGCATGACTGACATGTTAATATCAAGTTTACCTCAATAATAACACGAACCAACTAAAGCTAAAGGTGCTTATCAAAAATCGTTTCTTGTATTCCTCTTTATTTCCTTGTACAAAAGCCATAATATAAAAAATTTGTAAAACTTTGAAACTTTATTTCATTTTGAACTTTGCAAGATTACAACTTGGCTATAACTTAAGATATTTGTGTAAATATTACATAGCTAAATGTTTAGAAAAACTCTTATTTACAAGCCTAACCCCAAAGACGTACAACTGGGGTTCAAAACAAACTAAGGTTCCAAAATACATTTGTGCTAAAAAATATCAAGTACATCTTGATTCCTCCTATACAATAAAAGAACTAAACTACTATACAACAAAAAAACTATACATTCTAACAAACAAGAATCACAGATTTATTGTCACCTCTAATACTCTCACTGCTTCCAAGAAAGAACTTGTGCACTGAAATATAATAGGGTGAGTTGCGAAGCCTAGTAAGGTTTTAAGCTCCATGAGCATTTAATAAGAATGCAAGTAAATCAAATATTTTATGGATATGCCAGCTTTGATAAATAGTCTTCATACTATTCTTAAAATAACTTAAGAACTTTCAGATGAAAGTACATTATTTTCCTTTCATATAATAATAAAAGGACATAATAAGGAACTTAATATAATTCAGTAACCTTATCTTTAAATAGACTATAAAATACTTTATCATAAACTTTCCATCAGACTTATAACACATTCAGCATACCTTTCTTATCATCGTACTTTTCTTATAAATTCCAAATAGCTTAATAGCTTATTCATGATACATATTAGTCAGTCCAATTGTAAGTCTGTGATAACTCTGGGAGGCTTCCAGCACATAAGGCTAGGCATCCAGCATTCCCCACAATGCTAGGAAATCTCAAGATCATATCAGAGAGTATCACACCCCTTTCGGTGTGATCATATCATCAACTATGGGGGTTGGTTGGCATCCTCCATAAGTTGGCTATTCCCAACGAGAGCGGGTACAACAGAGTCCTCACTACTTATAATGGACAATCAACATGTCCATGGAAATGCCAGTACTATAACCCTTACTGGTTGAGTTCAGATCATAACTATTGGGGTTTATGCCCTAAAAT
Organism: Quercus gilva; assembly: GCA_023621385.1. Taxonomy (NCBI): domain Eukaryota; kingdom Viridiplantae; phylum Streptophyta; class Magnoliopsida; order Fagales; family Fagaceae; genus Quercus; species Quercus gilva. The sequence continues at coordinate 30,774,686 of CM042478.1, read as the reverse complement.
CCATGGCATGTCATAAATAATTAAATTGTTTAATTATATGAAACTATTTATAAATGATTTAATGGGACATTATCATAGTTCTTGAGATGCATTATATGTAATTTATGTGATTTAGTCATAGAAGATATAAATCATAAGTTCCTTATAAACTCAAAACATAGTTTGTAGTCAGTGATGAAATTGGGTTTTTATCTGCGAAGACTATAACACATCAACTAAAATGGTTTGTCTTGATCATGGAAGTGTAGACGTCTAGTTGATGTGTTAATACATCTTAAGAGTTAAAACATATTGAACTGGACCGTTGTGAGATTAATTATTCAATCAACAACTGTCACCTGAATAATTAATCTTACGACTTCTAATTTCATAGACTCTCAATCCTGAGAGGGTAGTGAACCCGATCATGAAATGTAAGTTACTTTGATATATTAAGAGTGAGATCTAATATTCACGGTCAAAATCTCAGTATGTTGGGTAACCACACGTAGTGTTGAGGGAACACATATTTTCAAGATGGAATCCATAATATCTTTTTATAAAGACACGAAATATCCCATTGAGATAAGTTTAATGGGAACTGGTTATTCAGGGCACCCACTTTAGTAAGGAGTTACTAACGATTATATTTATTGAAATTGGATTTCAATAAATGTGAATAACTAAAAGATTAAACCGGGTACTCAAGGATAAAATAGTTGTTTACAAAGTGACAGTTTATTATGACTTTTTCACTATGGATATTTCATGGATGGATCAAATGATATCATTAGAGTCTTGGGATATAATTTATTAATAAGGCCTAGAGTGCAATTATATTTATATAGTGGTATTAAATATAATTAATGGTAACTTTGAACTTGTCAAGAGTTGACAGAAAAGCCCAAAGCCCATTGGAGCTAGAGTCTTATTTGTTCATTCTGGTCCCATCTCAAGCCACAAACTAAGCCCAATTTGGTAGACCCAAAAGGCTAACCCAATTAGATAATCATTTTTCATTTAATAAGAGTTATTAAATAAAGTAACCACTAAGGTAGTTAGTATGTACGTATGATGAAAAGAAAAGAAAACAGTTTTTTTTACAAGGAGAAGAAGAAAGATTTTCTTTGAGAATCAATGTACAATAAAACTGATTGAGAGACTACATTTCTTGGACACCATGTGGAATTGAGATGAAGATTATAGGTATTCTCAAGTCTTGGTTTCGAATTTCACTACATTAAGGTACGCTTTCTATTCTTTGTTCTAGAATTCAAAATTACATGTTACCTCTCATGAATGAAGTAGATCCGTGATTGTTGTTTCCGCTATGTGTTTTGTATAAGATGCAAAACCAGATTTTCCAACAATAACAATGGAATAACTCAAAAACTATATTTTTTTTAATAACTATGCTTTTACATAAATATTTCATAATCGTAGCATATCCACTTTATTTTTAAATATTATGTTCGTGATATAATTTATAGCATCAATATGCTGAAATTATCATATATATAAGATTCAATAATTCACGAACATATATTTTTACGTAAATCATGCTTACATGTAATAGGTCTAACTAATACTTATCAAACGCACATGTTACATATCCTTTACCTAAAAACAGAAGATGCAAGAGATTTGTATAAGAGGAGCTCAAGTATCCACATTCTCATTCTTGTCACCTAAATGAAAGAACAAAACTTATTGCTGACAAATTCTTCCTAAGTATTTAAACTTATACATAAATCACAACCTAACTCTCAAACTCAAGAAAATCTTAATTCCCATCTCAAAAGGTTCCTTAAATACAAAATACATTCATCAAACACATTATCCACATTCTCATTCTCGTCACCTAAATGAAAAAACAAAACTTATTACTGACAAATTCTTCCTAAGTATTTAAACTTATACATGAATCACAACCTAATTCTCAAACTCAAGAAAATCTTAATTCCCATCTCAAAAGGTTCCTTAAATACAAAATACATTCATCAACCACATTATGTACCAAACCATAGAGAAACCAAGGCATACAAAATTTATCTATGATCCAGACATACCAAAAGATGAGCATAGTAATTTATAGCCCCAAACATTCACTCCTTAAAGTCAAGTATATCATTTACTGTTTACTACTTATTTCAACAGCATATACCTCATTTATAAAATACAAATTGGCTATCTATTCACATCTAATTTTCATGAAATTTTATAGAGCCACTCCTATGGATGTCTCGTAGATACCATATCAATTTCAGAGTCAAAGCATAGAACCATGATTTACTAAAAATCATACAAGACAACATACTCAAATCTATCCTAGCAGAATTTCATGCAACTTAGAAATTAAACCATTATTTTTATATTGATTTGATTGTTGTGGGGCCACTTCCATTACAATCATGTGTGTCTTAGAATTCATAAGAACTACTAGCATTCCAATTCACTGAATATGATTTAATCTAGATTTTTCATGTTGTAAACACCAAATCTGTCATAGTGAGGCTTTAACATATTTCCTCACAAAATCATCAAATAAATGCAATTGGCCTTCATTTCGTGTGGGTATTTTTATACCTATACTATTCATGTTAAAATACATTCATAGGCATCCAATTGACCATAATATCTTCAATCTTTTAAATTGCTAACACAAAACCACAAGTATCAGCTTTCAACAATCAAATTAGAGAATATAGAAGGGAAACTAAAGAAAACAATTACACCATCAAAATACCCAAAACAAGATATAGTTTAATTTACTTACCCACAAACTTTGAAGCTAAAACTTTAGTGTTAAGCTTTTAATTTCTTCTTTAGAGAGAGATATATGGTTTCGATGAGAGAAAGGAGGCTGTTGGTGTGTGAGATGGTGTTGCCGATTCAAGAATAAGGAAAGAGGAAAAGAAAGGAGCAAAGAAAGTGTTCTGGTGCAGCAAAGAAGACAAGGGATGATAATTTAGGTGGGGCATGTGTTTGCTAAGGGGAAAAGGGTTGATGAGTCACCCTTTCAACTTTTTAAAATTTACTTACCACCCCTTCATAACCTTATATTCTAAATCGACCCAAATAATAAAATAACTTTGCATATAAACCCTTACCATTATAAACTTCTTTCCATGATATAAAAAAAAAAAAACCTATATCTTTTATAACATCAAAATATCAAAGTCTTATGCACTTAAAGTAATTAAGATAATAACAAGCGTATAAATTCATAAATTAATCATGCAATTAAGCTGGGATGTTATAGTTGTGGTATCTTCTGATAGCTTCCTTTCTAAGGTGTTGGATGACCCTATCAATTAGACAGCTAGACCTTATTGCCCTCTTGAAAGTGGACTTCCATTTTTGTTTCACTCATTGAAAAATGAAACTATTTCTCATTATAAAGATGCTCCTTGGACTGAGGAGGGGCTCTCCTTTGTTGGTTGTGCCTTTACCTCCCATTTTTAGACACGTTTTCAGGATGACTTTGAAACCCAAGCCTACAACCTTCAGAGGTTTGCCAGCCAATTTGGTTTTGATCAAGGTATACTGAGTCATTTCTCCATTCTAGCCCCACCTACTTCAGTGGCATCATTAACTTTCAAGAGTGGGAATCTCATTAAGGTGTTGGTGCCTAGTTCTGAAGTCCCTCTTGCCTCCCCATCCAGAGTTGGATTACTTACACCTAGGTTTAACGCGTGGTGGTTTAGTATTAGAGAGCGTGTTAGAAACTTTGGAGAAAGTGGATCCCAACGTGTGGAAATCCCATCTATCTTCTAGGGTGATTTGACTTTGAAACTCTCTGCCAAGGCCAAACTTTTAGCCAGCAAAAGGAAAGGGAAGAACATCAAAGTTCCTGTTGTGAAGAAACCAAGAATGTGTACCTTCCTTCCTTATCTTATTCTTTTGTAATGTTTTCTTGATCAATGGCATACATGACTTTCTTTTCTTCTTTCTCTATTTTGACCTTTGATAGGTTAAAGAAGTTATTTCTCAGATTTAAACAAAAGTGAAAGCCACCCTTTTGGCAATAGGTGCCTTTGTACAGGAAGTGGTTTCTGATGAGGAAGTAGAATCTGATGCTAAAAAGGGGGATTCTAACTGGATGTAAAATGACAATCTCCAAGAGAAAGAAGGATTTCATAGAGGTTACTTCCAAGGATCGAGAAAGTGAAAGCACTGAGGCAGACCCCAATCCATTGTTCTCATTACTTTCTCCCCCTTTGAAAGTAGTGTGTTCCAAACTGCTTTCAAAGTATCCTGAGATGATGGGAGATACTGACAAGTGGACACTGCCTCTTAGGAGCTTTATGTTGGAGTGAATTAGGTTTGTCCTGTCCTGATTGCAGTTTAAAGGTAAAGAGGACAGCTTAACTTTTTCCTTTGATGAATTCCTTTCCACACTAGGTGATGCTAAGAGCGAATGGCTTAAAAGCTGTGTCATAGCATTGAGGGACCTAAAAAGGGTAGGGCCTTCTGTTCATGCTTCTTTGTCCTTGCTTCAACAATTAAGGATTAAAAGAACCCTTTGTATCAATAAAGCAGAGGAGAGAAAGTTGGCCATAAAGACGCACAACACCTTAATCACCCAACTTTAGGAATCCATAACCAAACTTCAAAAGGATTTGTCATCCAAGCAGGAAGCTAGTTCCACCTTTTAGACTTAGCTAGAAGGTGTTGCAGCAGAACAAGGTTCTTTAAAAAAGAAATTGAAAATTTGGAAGGTGAGCTAGGTGCTCTGAGCCATTTGGATTTTTCTCTTGAAAACATTAGTGCTCTTACAGACATTATTTAATTTTCAAGTTATAATATTTTATGGTCATAAAGGACCTAATTATTGTAAACTTAACTCTATTTCTATTCAATTAGGATATTTAACTTTGCATGCATATCATGAATAGTATAATATAAAGTAACTGAATGGAAAAAAGTCTTATTTATAATAATATAAGTTTTGTAGAGCAAAAGGGTATCAAGTTACAAAATTAAGCATAATACTTCTAAAGGTGAGCTCTGTTAATGGGGGCTATATGCCTTTGTACCTGCCTGATCTTTCAGCTAATAGTATCTCGTTTGGTGTGCTTCCTCCATAATGTATGCCCCTTACCATTTTGGTGAAAACTTGTTTCTAATGGCTCCAGCCACACCTCTCACATGAGGGACTGTTTTCCAAACAAGTTCTCCCACTTGAAACTTTCTTTCTTTAACTTGGCCTTCATGCCTCACCTTCATACTTGCCTGATAAAGGTGGTTATGAGAGGCAGCGTTGTCGTGCTTTTCTTCAACAATCTCTTATAGGTTTTACCTGGGTACTCCTGCTATCTCTGCTAGCTTCACTCTGGTTTTACTAAATCTATAAGGATGACAACCACTGTGCCATAGAGTAGGAAAAAGGGTGAGGCTCTTGTAGCTTGTGATTTGGTTATTCTGTGAGCCCAAAAAGCTGTAGGAATTTCCTCTTTCCATCATTTTCTATTCTCCTTAGCCATTTTTCCCAATAATTTTAGTAACCTTTTGTTGAAGACCTCAGCCTGGTCATTTCCTTTGGGATTATAAGGCGTTGATGTCATATGAGTTATGGAGTACTATCCCGTTAAATGGCATACATTCTTGTTCAAGAATGGTGTGCCATTATCAGAAATCTACTTAGTACTCCAAAACGACATATTATATTTTTCCTCCAAAAATTAGCTATTGAGCTACCTGTCGTTTTTTTTATGGCCACAGCTTCCACCCATTTGGAAAATAGCTTAGTGGTTACCAAGAACCAAATACATCCTTCAGAAGGGGGATTTATAAGACCTATGAAATCTAGCCCTTAACTATGAAAAGGATATGAGGCCATGGTTGGGTGGAGGGTCTGGTGGATGGTATGTATCTCATCTCATCGTCTTTGACATTCTTAACATTTCTTGGCAAAATCCTGGGCATCTCTTTGTATGGTAGGCCAATAGTATCCCTAGTACAAAGCCATTCACTATAGGTTCTTGTTGCTAGGTTGTCCTGCTGGCTCTCCCTCGTACAAATCCGAGAAAATGCCCTTTACCTCTTTGCTAGAAATGCGCATTAACCATTTCCTTTAGAAGCTCCTCTTGAACAACTTCCCATCCACTACTTTGAACCTCGTTGCATATTTTTTTAACTTTTCATTTTTCAATCGATCAACAGGTAGTCCACCTTCTAAAATGTATCTCAGGTACGGATCTTGCCAATCTTCTTCTTCAAATTCACCATTTAACATTTCTGCTTGGTTTGAGGATACCATAGAACAAGTTTTGCAGTCTCTCTGCTCTTCCTTGGCATCACTAGCCAACTCTGGCCAAAAGACCCCTACCTTTGCAATCTTCTGCATATGCTGACATCAAGGTTTACCCCACAAATGTCATGGTGTGACCTATGAAACTATGTTAGCCCTTCTTATCTTGAGACACACTTCATTAGCAACCCCTTTTCTTCTTTGAAGAACAAGTCTCCATTGATCTTGAGGAAGTCCTTCATATTAGGTGATAAACTTGACCCAACATCCTTACCTTGGGTCATTTCCTTCAAAAGGGTTTCTCGCTAATCTTCTAGGAGACATAACTCACCTTTGATCAAGCCGGGTTGTTTCTTCACCTAAAGTGTCATCTTTTCTTTCTTTAGCACAAATTTGGTGGCTAGGGTGGCTAGTGAATCAGCCAATTTGTTCTCATTCTGGTTAATCACTTTGCATTTTATGAAGGTGAAGTGTTTCATGAGTTTCTGTGCTATGACCTTGTAGGCGGCCAAGCTAGGATTCTTCACCCCATAAGTTCCTTCAATCTGATTAATGACTAACTCAGAATCCTTAAATACTTTTAATCTTTTTATGCCAAGTCTTTTGGAAGCCTTTAATCCTACTACTAGGGTTTTATATTCTGCTTTATTGTTTAAACAAGGGAAACGCAGCTTGTAGGTAAACATGTGTTCTTCCACTAGTGACTTCAATAACACTCCTATTCCTCCTCCCTGAAATGTAGATGAGCCATCAAAGTGAATGGACCATTCTTGCTCCTCTGTCACCAGAACTTCTTATTAGGAAAGTGAGAAATCACTTGTCCCTAGGAAGTTGGCTAACAGGTTAGCCACTACTTATCCTTTAATGGTAAATGGCCTTATGCACTCAATATCATGGCACAATGTCAGGATGACCTATTTAACTATTATCCCCAACAATTGAAGGCAAGTTATGAGGTACTTTACAAGATTACTCTTGGTCACTAGATGTATACGATGCCCTAGAAAGTAATGATTGAATTTTGACACAACAAAAGCTAAGGATAAACATACCTTTTTTGTCGTAGAATACCTCAGCTCTAGTCCCTTCATGAGCCTGCTAATGTACTAAATAGGCTTTTTCACACCTCCTAGCTCCTGACCTAATAAAGCCCCTATGACTGCTCCGTGTTGGCTTTGTATAATAAAAAAGGCTTGCTAGGTGATGGAGTAACCATGGTCTAAGGATTTGCCAGAATAGCTTACATCTTCTTAAATGCCTTCTCACATTAATCACACCACACAAAAGCTTTCCCCTTCTTGGTTTGCTCAACCAAAGGTTTCAAGATTTTAGCTAACCCTAGAATAAACCTTCTCAGGTAGAACATTTTTCCCACAAAGCTCTTTAACTCTTTCAAAGTTGTTGGCAAGGTGAGTGCAGCTATTGCCTTAGCTTTAGTGGGATCCAAATCTATCTCTCTCTGATGGACAAGGAACCCCAGGAACTTCCTCAAGGATACCTAAAGGCGCACTTCGAAGGGTTCATCCTCAGGTTGTACTCCTTGCTTCTCTAAAAAACTTGCCTTAAATGTAATAAGTGTCTAACCGGGTTCTTTGCTTTCACTACCAAATCATCAACATAGTCCTCCACTTGCTTGTGCAACACGTCACCAAAAATCAAGGTTATGGTCCTCTAGTAGGTAGCACTAGCATTCTTCGAAAGGTATCATCTTGTAGTAGTAATTCCCGAAAGGTCTCTTAAAGGCAGTTTTTTGGGCTTCCACTGGTTCCAAGAAGATCTGGTTGTAACCATTATAGCCATCCATAAAGGAAAAGCCCTCGTGACCAGCAGTTGCGTCCATTAGAATGTCAGCATTGGGCAGTGGGAACTCATAAATAGGGCAAGCTTTGTTAAGATCTCTGAAATCTATACAAATCCTTATCTGCCTGCCTTTTTTCTTCACAGTAACTATGTTTGCCAACCATTCTAGAAACTTGATCTCTTTTATGAACCCTACCTTCAAAAGCATGTTCACCTCAGTTTTAATCTTTTCTTCAACATCCAAACGATACTTCCTTGCTGGTTGTTTCATAGGCTTGGATTTGGGATCAACATTCAGCTTGTGTGTGACTAGCTTAGGATCTAGGCTTGGCATCTCTTCATAGCTCCAAGCAAAAACATCTTTATATTCCTTTAACAAAGCGACTGGCTTTCTCTTTTCCCTCTCTTGTAAACCTTTACTTATCTTAATTGACCTTATAAGGTTGAATTTAATCAACCATCTTGTTGGCTTTATTCCTACCAATTTGCTTGTAATTTAAGCACTTAGTAACCTTGTATTTAGGTGGGATCATTGTAAGGGTAGTGTGTGAGAAGATGTAAAGAAAAACTCAAGTATGTGCAAGATGGCAGAATTTTGCGACTAGGACTCGCAGTTGACTTGCGACTGGCAAGCCGCCAAATGCAGGCACGTGAGATGCACACAGGGGAGCTGAAGGGTCGTGCCAGCTGTCGCATTACAGGACAAAAGTCCCAAGCTGGCCAGGTCGTTATTTCGCGGCTTGAACTAGCAACTCAGACCAGTCGCGAGGCCAAGCCGCCAATCAGCCCTGTTTGGCAAAAACTGACTCTTCGCATTCCTTTCTTACCCCACTATATATAGACCCTTAAACCCACCAAATGTAGAGAGCTTCCAAAGAGAATTTTGTGAGAGAAACCCTAGAGAAAAACAAGATCGCTTTATCCCCAATCTTTATCTTAGAGACTCTACAAATTTCTCTACTCTTTTCCTCTCCATTGTTGAATCTTTGAAAGACCTTTTTACCAAATCCTTATCTCACCATACCCACGTCTGTGAGAAGGTTTATTTGGTGCTATTGGGAAGCAGTTAGGAAGGAATCAATATCCATTAGTTAATGTTATGGTCTAGTAGCGGAATCCGAGAAGCTAAAGAAGAAATAGGTTCGGCGTAATCTCGTTGGAGCAAGAAGCTTGGAGGGCTTAGGTACTTAGGTAGATTAGGCTTGGAGGGTCTTTTGATGTTCATGTATCCCAACTACATTCTTTAGTGGATTATTTACTGCTTGGAGGGCAGCGGAGAGGTTTTACGCCGAGGGCTTCGGTTTCCTCTTCGATAACATATCGTGTGTTGTTTATGTGTTTGTATCTTCCTTTTCTTTATCTTTGCCTTATGTTTACTGCTGTGGATGTGTTTATATTTGGCTTAGATTAGTTATCAATTCTGTGATTGGCTTATGTTCATATTTCGCACATTAATTGTTTGATAATAAGCTTGAATTGATAATTTGTAATTTGGGGTCTAAACGTTCAAGGGTGTCTTATACCAATTTTGAACATTCAATTGGTATCAGAGCAAGTACACTTGTTGTGGTTTAAATACCTAAGTGTGATCCTTGACCCCTTGTGTTATTTACCATGGATGTTGCATTGTATGCCTCTTTATATGATTTGGTTGATGATAAATGTAACATGTCACGTGTTTGTGAAAATGCCTCCATGAGTGATAATCCTCATAATTGTGATGCTATGTTACATGAATCTTTGGATATTGCTGATATTCCTAACATCAAACTCCAGAAGAAAAAGGCTAAGAAGTTTAATAAGGATTTGAACAAGTTATTTTGTGAAAAGGATGATTTGATTGCTAAGCTCAATGAATCCAATAAATTGGTTGAAAAATATAAGAAACTTGCTGAAAATTCTGTTGAAAAGCTGAAAGAGTTTGAATGTTTGAATATGGACTTAGATGCTAAACTTGTTTTGTCTAACAAACTTGTTGATGAGCTAAAATGTGAAAATGAATCTCTTAAGATACATGCCAAGTGTTTGATTGCTGAACCTATTGTTAAAAGGGACGAAATTATTTGTTGCAATCATGTTGTGGTACCCGATTTTGTGTCTATTGTGTGTTCTACCCCAAATGACAAATCGGTGTACATTCCTCCACATAAAAGAAATCAAAAAGGTTGAAAGAAAGGCTGTTAAGTCAAAGTCTCTGTTTAGGTCTCAACCTAAGGCTTTGGATGGATCTAAGTTTGTTCCAACTTGCCATCATTGTGGTGTGATTGGTCATATGAGACCTCAATGTTATAAGTTGAAGAGAGAACAGAACCATGGTGCTAGATCCCTTCCCAAAAAGCTTAGTAGACCTAAATACATTGTTTGTCACCATTGTGGTGCCTTTGGTCATCTAAGACCTCAATGCTTTAAGTTTCATGCTTTTAAAAGAATCAAAAGAAAAGAGAAACTTGAGCTTCTTAGAAGTTGTGCTAAAAAGAGTAAACCGGATTTAAGTGAAAATAGCATGTTGTTAAAGAAAGTGTTTAATGCTTTTAACTCCTTGATTATGTGCATCTCCGTTTCTCATTCTTCCAACCCTCGTCTCACTTTTCATGAGACACTCATTCCAAACAATCATTCCGTTTGGTTGAGGAAGGGTTCCTATGGTTGAGCTTTTGCTCTTTTGGTCCTTGATTTAATTCTTTCGATTTTTGTGGGACCCTTCATGCATTGCATGTTATATCTTCATGCATTTTGTGCATCTTGCCTTTATTCATATGCATTGTTTTTGTTTTGATCTTATTTTTTGTTTTAATTTTGTGTGAGTAAAAAATCCAAAACCACATTAAAAGTGAAATATTCAAAAAGTTTGATCGTATATGTTTAAGCACATATCACATGTGAGTTTTGCCTTGTACCTTTGTGCTTATGGCTTTGTGCATTTATGAGCTTAGCTTGTTCTTTATGCACTTATATCTTTGTGTGATTGTTGTAAATCGATCTTCAAGCTTGTCATGAATGATTAGTCAATAGTCATATTGGTCTTGATACATGCGTAGACTTGTGCCTATATATCTTCCCACTCTTTTATTTTTATTACTTAAAGAGCTCAACAAATGTAAATCTCAAAATAAAAAGAGATAATGAGCTGCAAAAGCCGTCGCACATACTAGTATTTGACTAGGAAAAAAGGAAAGCAACTTTTATGAAGATGTATGGTGCCCAAAAGCCAAAGGCTTGTTCATCAAATTGAAATATCAAAAATTTCAGGCATTGATCTTAAAATGAGATATATTGATTCAAAATGATCAAATGTTATGAATTGTAAAGAAGCCAAATGAAAAACTTTAAAGTTGTGTAATCATTTTCTTGTGGGAGATCATATATGCATATTACTATAATTGAGATAGACCACTTGTCTTAGTACTAGTTGTGTATGACTTGGTTGAATTGATTATTGAAACTTCATTCTAGACTAAGGGCTATTCCACACTTGATACACACACACAACACACATGCCTAATGTTCAATGAATGCTTTATTCATTTGTTCGATTGTACTTGTTTAAATGTGATGTGTGTGTGCTTAACTACATATGGATCAATCCAAAAAGATATTTGATCATTTTATATGTTTTTGGAAGTGATTTTTATCACTCTTTGTGTTCATGTGTAGTGCATACATTATTTTTCAGTGTTTAAACATGTTCTGGGTTGAAAAACAAGTGTCAGAATTTTTGGCTACTTATTTTGGCGACTTGCAACCAGCCAAACCAAGTCACGAGTTTTGGTGACTCGTTTAGGCAACTTGTCCAGTCGCGAACCCAGTCGCGAGTTCACACAGACTAGTTTCGCGGCTCATTGGCGACTCGTTCGCGACTCGCCCAGTTGCCAAACGCCCCAAAACAGTTTTTTTTAAAGTGTTTTTCATAGGAAAACTGTTTTAAACTTCTTCTATCCTTTTTTAAACCCCTCTTTTACTATTTTTTCATTAAACCCCAATTAATTTGAATGGTTTTTCATTCCATTAACATCTCTAAGGTAATTATATACTCTTTTCATTGGTTTTGATCCTTAAATTATGTTTTGGAGAGTTTTGTGCTATTGGTTGGGATTTTCATCATAGGAGTTGGAAAAACTTAATTTTTGTCAAATTCTTGTTTGGGATTGGTTTCTATTGATGCTTTGCTTTGGATGTTGGCCCCTTGTGGCAAAAAGAACATGTATTAAAGGTGGTTTTCAAGATGTTCATGCATTGTTTCACTTTGTTCTTCATAGTGTGCATGCTAGGTGTTTGATAAAATGCCTCTTAGGCATTTTCTCACTTGTTTGGACTTCAATGAGTATCAAACTTTGAGGTTTCTCATGTTTCCTCATTAGGAACATGTTCGGTTCATTGGTTGTGTGTTTAACACGCCTTGCCCCACATGTGCATTTTCCATGCATTGGTCATGCATTGCACTTTGCCACCTCTTGCACACACCTTGCTACCTTTGTCATGCATTGGTCTATACCTTATTTCTTCATCCTAGCATGTCATGTTTAACTTATACTTTGTAGCATTTTGTTTTGTCTTAGGTTTGAGTTTCATTTTCTCATGCATCATTGCACCCTTCATGCATCATTATCATTGTTTATATCTTCATCTCTTGTCCTCGTTTCTCCTTGATCCTTTGTCTATTCCTGACAAAAAGGGGAAGAGTATACTCTAGAGAGTATACCGGAGAGTTTTTGTCATTTCTATATGACCTTTGTGCACATTCTTAAGAGGAGAAATACTATTTCTCGTGCACATTTGTAGGGGGGAGATATTCCATAAGGGAGATGCATATACCAAAAGGGAGAAGACATTGTGTTAATAAGAAAACTTTGTTTTGGTGTATGGTGTATGATCAAGTTGCTCACATGTTTCACATCATGTTTACTTGATCGCAATTTACTTGTTACATTATACTTGTCCGTTTATTACTTGCTTTACCTTGAGAGTCTAATGTGTTTTGTGCAAGTGTTTCAGGGTACAGGTATATATGTTCCAAACTCATCACAGCTCCTATGATTCATGATAGGAGGAGTGATATGATAAGGGAAGTATTTTATATTTTGTATGGTACATTTGTACCCATGTTGCTTATGTAAGCTTTTAGGGTTGTTTTCATGCATGTTTGTAAGCTTTTATGGTTTGTATCATGTATTTGCAACACTTTGCTTATGCAGCCTTTATGCATTTTGCTTTAGTACTTATTAATGCTATGTATTATCTTAAGTACATCACTCTTGTGCCCTTGTAGGATTGTTCCTAGATGCATATACGTTCTATGCATTGGTTAAGTGATGAACACTCTTGTGCCCTTGTAGGATTGTTCCTAGATGCATATATGTTTGTATGCATTGGTTGAGTGTTGGACTTGCAAGTGATACTCTTCAATTGAGCTCATCACATTACATGTTCGGATGTTCATTCCTTGTGTGAATGAGCATAGTAATCACTTTTGTGTAGTGATTGCTTGGTTGATCAAGCCATGATTTACTGCTTTATTGCTTAAGTCTATTTTTTGCTTGATCATGCTTTTATTGCTCCATATGCATTTCAAGTTTTCTGCATACAATGATATTATTGTGTTGTTGTGTTTCAGGAGTTACTTGTTCATATGTTTAAGAGCTTTTCAGTATCTAGATTTAGGTGTGAGTGAGTTTTGTTTAACTGTTCCTAACTCACGCGTTAAGTCTAGAGTCTGTTGTAAGGTTTTGTCACGGAATAGCCAAAGGAGGAGATTGTAAGGTTGAATTTAATTAACCATCTTGTTGGCTTTATTCCGTGCCAATTTGCATGTAATTTAAGCACTTAGTAACCCTGTATTTAGGTGGGATCATTGTAAGGGTAGTGTGTGAGAAGATGTGAAGAAAAGCTCAAGTATGTGCAAGATGGCAGAGTTTCGCGGCTAGGACTCGCGGCTAACTCACGACTGGCAAGCCGGCAAATGCAGGCATGTGAGATGCACACATGGGAGTTGAAGGGTCACGCCAGCTATCACACTACAGGACAAAAGTCCCAAGTTGGCCAGGCCGTTATTTCCCGGCTTGAACTCGCGACTCAGACCAGTCGCGAGGCCAAGCCGCCAATCAGCCATGTTTGGCAAAAACTGACTCTTCGTATTCCTTTCTCACCCCACTATATATAGACCCTTAAACCCACCAAATGTAGAGAGCTTTCAGAGAGAATTTTGTGAGAGAAACCCTAGAGAAAAATAAGATTGCCTCATCCCCAATCTTTACCTTAGAGACTCTACAAATTTCTCTACTCTTTTCCTCTCTATTGTTGAATCCTTGAGAGGCCTTTTTATCAAATCCTTATCTCACCACACCCACGTCTGTAAGAAGGTTTATTTGGTGCTGTTGGGAAGCAGTTAGGAAGGAACCAATATCCATTGGTTGATGCTATGGTCTAGTAGCAAAATCCGGGAAACTAAAGAAGAAATAGGTTCGGCGTAACCTCGTTGGAGCAAGAAGCTTGGAGGGCTTAGGTACTTAGGTAGATTAGGCTTGGAGGGTTTTCTGCTGTTCATGTATCTTAACTACATTCTTTGTGATCTAAGAAAAAATATATTTTCATAAATGATTGTTCTTAAACAATTAAAAACTTATAATTCGGTTGAACTGAGACAATTTAAGAATATATAATAACCTAGATAAATAATGTGGTTAGAAGTTTTCAGTAAAACTCATTCACTTTAAAACCTGATTTCTATTTGAAACTATTAGAAATTCATCTAAATAATAAGAAAATCATCATTGAACTTATTGAAAGTATGGAAGAACTAATACATCAAAAGAAATCTAATTGAACAATCAAATATGTTGTTGTCTAAAATCTTAGAAAGAATCACATTGAATATTCATATCATATAGAAGAAACATAACCTATAGCCCTAGCAAAGAGTTTAGGCTGCCATTAGGGAAAAGAAAATACAAGTTTCTCTCTGCCAAATTCGTTCTCCCCAGCCTCCCCTCAGAACCCCAACGTAAAAATGTTGAAAGAAAATAAACTTTTACTATATAATTTTCGTCCAAATTTACAGCAGTAACTTATAAGTTAATTTCGACCTTCAAAAATTATGAATTCTGAAAAACTTCAAACTAGAAAGTTGTAGATATTTAAGTCACGGTTACAAATTAAGCATAGTAATAAAGAGATAACGCTTACATAAATACATAACAAGTATACATTTTAAGGCGTTATCACTTGGTGATCCTCTTTATCTTAGGAGGCCTTTTCGACTCTATAACTTCTCCATCATCTTCCTCATCCCTTTCTAAGATAGTAGCATTGAAAGGAGGGATCCTATTTTCTCCCTAAGGTTCAAACTCTTGGTACAAAGCTGCCTCAGTGTAATGGAGTTCCACCCTATCATAAGGCATTCTGGTGGCCTCAATGGTCACAAACCTGCCTCTCCAAACAGTCTTTACACATTGGTGATATGTAGAAGCCATGACTTTGTGTGTTTTGAGCCAAGGGCAGCCCAAAATAGCATGGTATGAAGTATCACCATCCATTACGTGCATAAGGGTGTGTGCTCTAATAGGTCCCACCCTTAAATCCAAAGATACATGCCCCAAAGTGCACTGCTGCAATGACCTTATCCCTGCCACTTGAAGTGGCTCTCGAATGATTCTTTCTCATGGAATGCCTAAGGCATCTAATGTTGGAAAAGGAAAAATATTGGTGGAAGCGCCAGTATCCACCAAAGCCCTTTAATCTGCGAGGCTTCTAAGAATGCAGTGACATATAAGGGTCTTTCACCATTAACTGCTCAGTTGGCTAAATCCCTAGCAAAGGAAGTTATTGATTCCTTGGTCTCCTGATACGTCACTTGTAATAAGCTTCCTTCAGAAGTAGCCACCCCTTGACTTCTTTCCACCACTTGAGTCAAGGCTTGTGTTGCCTCCCTTTTAGCCAATGGCTTAAGACCTATTCCTTTAAGAAAGGAATGGACTTTGTCATCCTGCTGAATCCTCAGCGACAACTCTTCGTCTTGCAAAGGCGGGAGTGCAGAGCAACTACTAATCATATACTCAGCCTCTTCCTCCATAGGATCTTCATAACCCATGAAAAAGGTCATAGTCAACTTAGGCCTATACAGCCTTATGTCTACAAGCTTTCCCTTTTTAATGACCAAATCACCTTTGGCCATATTCTTATGAAAAATGTTCCTCAGAGCATAGCAATCCATAGTGTGGTAGTCACTCCTCCTGTGATACCTACAGTAAGGCATACCTCTTTTTTTCTCCTCTGTTGGTTCACACTTGCATTCAGGTAAAACCACCACGCAGTCCTTCACCCAGGCTTCCAGGATGCTATACAGCTCTTTTGTTGAGACAGAAAAAGGAGGAGGAATACTGTTTCTCTTCCTTTTCTTGCCTTTAGTGGCCTTCTTTGGCTTCTCTACCACAGCTGCTTCCACCTTTTTGCTCTTTCACTTACAAGGTTACTTGGGAGCACTTATGGTCTACGAAGTCGAACTCTTGGAAGGCTTTCTCACTAACATGCCTGTCCTCCTGGATGCTTCCACCAGCCTTGTGAAACTTGGGATCTACAAATTTTCTATATAAAGGTGGTACTCATACAACATGTCGGTAATGCAAATATCCACCAATCTCTTTTCCTCTATGGGTTCATAACATATTAGAGAGAGGTTCCTGAACCTATGGATGTAGCCCAGTAACCCTTTTAAGATCCTCTGCCTCTCTTGTTGTAGATCTGATAGGGTAAGCTTTTCAACCAAAGCGAAAAACTTCTTCATGAACTAGGTAGCCATGTCGTTCCAGCTTAAGACCGACCCTGGTAAAATGCTGGTATACCAACTCCTTGAGTCTCAACTCATGGTCATGGGAATGAGCTGTTAAAGCATCTACATACCTTCTGATATGATCTCTAGCATTTCCCACTAAACCATCATACTTAGGAAAGATAGGAGGTGTGTAGTTGGTAGGGTAAGATCTCTTAGCCATCTCCTCAGGATGAAAAGGTCTTATGTCAATGTAAGTAGAGCTCTTCGCCTTTCTAGGCTCAAGTAAAATAGCTGCAACATCCTCCCTAGTTAGGTAGGGAGATGCTTGAGGTTCATTAGTTTGTGGGGGTGCTCTCTAATCTTAATTGAGAGGCGAATCTTGGGTCTGAGGTGGAACATTGGTTGACCGTTCGGTCTCTCC
The DNA here is from genome assembly GCA_023621385.1 of Quercus gilva. Classification (NCBI taxonomy): domain Eukaryota; kingdom Viridiplantae; phylum Streptophyta; class Magnoliopsida; order Fagales; family Fagaceae; genus Quercus; species Quercus gilva. The sequence goes on along the minus strand of CM042478.1, from coordinate 30,757,469 downwards.
ATGAGGTGCTTGGCCTCCTTGTGGGGTCTGAGGAGTGGATGTCTTTTGGTGCAAGGACTAAAACTCTATCCATATGGTGGCTTGAGAACATTAGAGGTCCTCAATGGCTGCCACAAGGTCTTTATTGCTTGGCTGTCTAACCTCTTTAGGCGACCCTGTACCCTCAATATGCATAGAAATGTGGTCCACACTTGCTTCTACTTGCTGTTCTTCACCTAAACCAGCCTAAGCGGTTGCTTTCTTCTTTCTTGAAGGCATCGAACACCTGAAGCAAAAGACAAGCAGATATATATCCAAAAAGAGAATGACTAGAATGTAACCATATATAAACAACCAGAGATGCTCCACAGCGGAGTCACCAAAAATGTACATGCAAGTTAGATTTATCAAGACTATGTAAGGAAATGGGTGATGTGTCTAACAGTACATTTAAGTGAAGAAGCTTAAGAACAATAAAAATGAAAACTTTAACACTTTAACATCGTGAGAATGCAAAAGTGAAATAGAGAAAGTAAAAGAGACATGATAAATACGTGAAAAACTCTTTGGAAGGGATGAACAACCATGGGTGAGTAAGGGAAGAATGACTCTTAATCCTAAGAGTTCTCTATTAGGTGAAAATTAGTGTTTTTACATAGTAGTCATGTTCTTCCCAAAGAAAGCCTCTCTTTTCTCTCTAGACTTTTTGCCTCTTTCTCTTTGTCTTTCTAGGTTCTTGCCTAGTGTGTTGTCACAGTCAACCAAAAATAAAATCTATACTCCTAAAAATATATGTAGTAGTGCGAGTAAGGATCGTTCCCACAGAGAGTATATAGCTTAGTTTTATGCTACCTGAACAAGAAGGGGGGGGGGGCTGTTTTAAGTATAAGGCAAAGAATTTTAATAAAAACAACTAAGGAACAATTCAAATCAAAGTATCAAAATCAATCAAAAGAACAAACCTTGGTCTAAGTCAACATCCACCATCGGAATATTATAACTGATCATCGATGCAAGTATATATCAATTCACACTTTGAATATTCACCGTTGGAACTATTTTCCTATCTCTCCTTAGTCGCAGTTAATTAGAAAAGAAGCGATCTAATAAACCCTAACTACTAAACAACCCAAGACAAGCACTAAAGGTTTAATCTAGTAGTAGCCTTATAGAGAGATTGATGAAACTAAACAGCACAAGCACAAGCGGTTGTATTTTATTTAGTCGAGCATTCTTCCTAAGATCTAATAATTTTTGACGTAGCAAATCATTAAATCTTGGTTGCTTCACAAATTAGAGAGATCAAACAATTACGGATTTGATATCTAACCTAGCAGTAGATTGCAACGAATAATAAACTAGTAGGCCTCCTAGTAATTAAATGAGACAATCATGAAAATAGGCACAGAAGAACATCAGATATTCAAAGCATAAATTGAACAATAAAAACAAATTAGATCTTACAGTTTTATTGATTCCGAGGCTTTAGTTTCCTTCGACCAAGTATAAAAGTTTAGCCAAGTAAGGCCATGATGAAAACTCAAAGGAGAAATTAGAGAAGAGGGGAGAGAGAGGTGTGTATCCAAGTATGATTTTTCCTCCCCCTTTATACACATTAATTTCCCCTTTTCCAAGCCTACAAGATCTCCTAAAAATATTCTAAATATTATCCTAAAATAACAACGTCCAAATTTGACTAATTAAAGAAAAATATAAAATAAATAAAATAGAGTCCTAATATAACTAGGAAAGTGGTGTTTTCAGCGGGAAATTTCGTGCACCAGATCTGCAAAACTTCCGAAAATAAATCGCATCAGATCCACGTATTAGAATTTCAGGCAAAGGAACATTCCAGAATGTCAGCAGTGCAGGTACAACAAATTCAAGCCCGATTTTGACCTTGATGCAGTCAGTGTCTCTCAAAACTCAAAACAAGAAAGTTGTAGAGATTTTTCTTGGTATTCCATAGCATTTTGAATCATCTCAATCAGAGCTCATATGAGAGAGTTATGCCCAGATTACAAAGCGGTGTCGAAACTATCCAGAATCGCCCAATAAGCTACGTTTTGCACTTAATGCCTCCATTTGCATCCTAAATCAAAATATAAGAATAATGAGTACATTTAGACACCAAATAAATATAAAAAGAATAAACATTAATGGAGAAAAATATGACATTTTGCTTTCTCATCATTGCCCTAATTGTTTAGCGACATGTTCCTTTTATAGTACTAGGAATGTTGCTAAGTACATAAGGACAAGTGTTAAACTGTGATTCCCCCATTTCAAATCCCAATACAGCTATTGTACTATGTAACGACTGGAGGAGAGAGAAGACACACCAATGTCAGGATAGTAGGATGAAGGGTGGCCCTGCTACGATGTGGTGAGCAAGCCATGGCAAGGAAAGGGACATTAGGGATGCTAGCAGTGATACACGTGTATTAAATAGTGGTCTAACACAAGCTTAGCCAATAAGGGTGATTTATAACATCTGACCATGGGGGTCACTATCTCCTTTTTTGTGCTAGTGCTAGGTGTTCATGTCAGTTACATTCTCACCCTTCCCTAAGAGGGTCACACCGTTGGCACGGGCCAAAGATCCTCTTCTTCAGCCCATGTTCCATTTTTCTTCCTCACAGCTAGCTCACATGTAGGGTTTGGATCCAACCATGTCAACACTCACATATGCCTTGGCTGGTGTAATGTGTGTGTGTGTGTGTGTATACACACTACTATTTAAGGGGATTCCCCTATTTGGAATGGACATTTTTTTTTGTTTCAAAATACCCCTACAACTTACGTTTAAGTAGGGGAAAAATTTGGTAAAAATATTTCTTAAACTCCCACGTAAAACACTATCTACAAAATAGGACCACACTCCAAATACACTCGCGTTAGTTTTCAAACTCATACTGCTTCTTCTTCCTACTAAAAGGTATGTGTATGTCAATGTATATTGGTTTTTTCTATTTTGGTTTTCTAATTCATGAACAACTTTTTTAGAAACAAATCAAATATTTGTGTAAAATAGCCCTTTTATTTCAACCTCACCTTTAATTTCTTTCACATATTTCTTCAAGTAATATGCACTTGGGTGTGGATCTTCAAGATTTTCGTGTGCTTTGACCTCTAACTCCAACAGATTGTTTGGACTTTGGACTTGAAGTGTAGTCAACGACAAAAATGTCAGTATCTTTGAAGATGACCTCCATTTAGATGCCTTATGCATGTTGGGTTCATTGTATTATAGCAAATTATGTTTGCTTTTATGAGTTGTCATTCAGTATTTGTTTTCCTGTATTTGGTTGATATTTGGTTTCCTTACTTTGTTATTATTATCATTTTCATATCATTATTTTATCTTATCTTTTCTCTAATTAATGAGTATTTTTTAAAGAGTGGGAATGATATATATATATATATATTATTATTATTATTTTTGTGGTTATTGGGTTTGACTAATTATTTTAGTGTATGTGTTCTAAGTGGTGCTCTCTCTTCCTCCTATTATTATTTTTGTCTTTTTTCTTACATTTAAGCCTTACTCTCTATTTTTTTTGTCATTTTTTTAGGTTGACATATCAACAATTTTGTTAGTTGCATAGCGGACACATTGGATAAATTTGGGTGAGCGAAATGGTAGTCAATCTATAAAGTAGTTATTAAAGACCATTTTTTGTAATTATCCTACCTATATACACCTATATTTATCAATTTTTGTAACACTGCGTTTTCAATTAATTTTCCTTTGTTGTGCCTTTCATTGCACATTTTTTTTAAGAAAGAAAATACATTTTAAAAAAAAAAATTTTAAAGGAATGGTAACGTTGACAACCCTTCTTAGTTTTTGTGTGTGTGGCTTTTTTAAGCATCCTAAAATTTAGTTACGGATGTGTACTAAGTGCCTATCTTTTAGGATTAAATATAATTACATAACTACCATCTAAAAAAATTGAATAAAAAAAATGTTGAGTTTACATTGTGAGAGTCTTTAGCATTTGAAATTTTTGTTATGAATGTATAATAACTAGCTACCTTTTAGGACTAAGTGGCTGCCTTTTAGGATTTAAAAAAAAAAAAATTGATAACCCTCATTTAAAGAAAAGAAAAAGAAAATAGATTAAAAAAAAAAAATTAAAAGAATGGTAACGTTGATAGCCCTTCTTAGGTTTTTATTTTTGGCTTTTTTAAGCATCCTAAACTTTAGTTATGAATGTGTACTAAGTGCCTATCTTTTAGGACTAAATAACTACCATTTAAAAAAACTGAATAAAAACAAATTCTGAGTTTACAACGAGGGTCTTTAGCATTTGAAATTTTTGTTATGGATGTGCAATAACTAGCTATCTTTTAGGACTAAGTGGCTACTTTTTAGGATTTTTTTAAAAAAATTGATAACTCTCATTTAAAAAAAAATTGATAATTGAAACACTCTATGACTAGTATATCTTTTTATGTCATTACAAAGTTCACAATCCAAAAGGAATAATTTTCATTCATTTAACTTTTGGGCTTGGGTTTAAAAAAATAATAGATGCACCAAAAAAATTACATCGCTTGATATTAAACTTAGAGAATATGTGGACTTCTCAAACGGTATTCTTGGTGTTTTAAGAAATTAATACTATTTAAATTTTCTTTTACTTCAACTAAGCCTTAATCCTATTTCCAACTTTGTGAAAATTAAATCTGAGAGTGTGAAAACATTCAAAATAATATATTACACTCAAAATCAGCTACCAATCAATTTTAATCCAACATAACAATTAAATAAATTGCTATACAAATTAAATCAAAAAATCCATATGCACAACGAAAATACACAAATGTATATATCCAAAACCAATGTACTACACAAATGAATTCAAAAGCTACTGACCTTTCTGTATTGAAGGTGTTTTAAAAAATTTACTTATTTATTTATTTAGTTATTTTTATGAATTTTTTTTACTAAGTGACTATCTTTTAAGATTATAAATAATTTCATACTAGCCTCTTCCATATTTTTGGGTAAAGGTTAATAATTTGCAATAATTATAATTTGAGATTACTACGTTTTTCAATTACCAAAAAAAAACCTAGAGGTGTGATGAAAAAATTATTTCACCCATAAATGCATAATACTCATCACAACCCTAGTTTATTTATTTATTTTTTAAATTTTTTGTGATTGAAAAATGTAGTGATTTCTAATTGTAATTGTTACAAATTATTAATTTTTATTCAAAAAAATAGAAGAACTTCTGAGCGAGTGCATGCTTAGAGGTTAGTGTGTGTGTATTCCCTTTCTATCATAGGAGGGAAAAAAAAAAAAAAAAAAAAAGGGAAAAAGGAAATATGAGGCCAAGCCTGTTTAGATGATCACAGGCTCTTCCACAACGGGGTGATTCGGCCCAGCTATCTTGTAGGGCCCATCGGATCTGATACTTTCTCATCCTACGGTACAGAAGTAGTATACTACCGAGTACAAGTTACGACTTCTTGTGAGCTGTCCAATTTTTTGTTTTATTTTTTTTACCATAGCATAAATTGCACGTCCCTGATTGATTCATCCAATCGCTACACTCAAACTCAAACTCACACTCATCAGAATCAGATATCAAATTAAAAAAATATTTTTCATCTCCATATCATTTTGGAGTTGGAGTTGTCCTTCTCCATCTCCCATCCCTTGTTACGATTCTTCAATTTATTTGCGTACGTCTAATTTTATTTTACTCACATGATTATTTTATTTTATTATAATAATAATAATAATAATATTTTCAAAATAAAAATAATAATGTGACTTGGTTTTGTTTAAGTAAATAATATACATAATGCACATAACATAGTTAGTCTTTTTAAATCAATAAATAGTATGTCTATAATATTTTTATAAATAAATTTTAAGTGATAGGTTGTTACTGGTTGTTATTATTAGGGTAAAAAAGTAATCTTAGTGTTAATTTTAAATTTGAACTAATAACAACTATTTACCTGTAATTTATTATAAAAATATTATAATATTGTTGTAGACTTAAGGCGTACTTTAACCCCACATTTCCGAACCTCAGCTTCGCACCCGTACAAAGCTCAGCCTCCGGCTCCGAACCTAAGCTTCGTGCTCTGTTCAGCTTGCGAACCTTTCAAAGTTCAGACTCCACAGCCTTCTGATCACAGAGACCTTATTAGTCTTTCAAATTAAGAAAAAAAAAAAAAAAAATAGCACCGAATTGGCAACACATTTGATTAGTTTTCAAAATTGAGTTAAAAATTGTTCATTGGTGATCGTTTCCTTCCGCACCAAGGCCAAGACCGGTAATGTACGATTTGATTCATTTCTCATTTTCAATTTAATTACTTTATTTTGTTGTTGTTTATATTTTAGTAGAATTATTATATCTTTGTTCTTTTAAAATTTTTATTAGTTTTCAAATTTACTTCAAAAGTTGAATTTTTCATTCAAAATTCAGAATTGGTAATCTTTGATTTGATCCATTTCTCCGTTTACTTTCAATCCAATTACTAATTTTCATTTTAGTAGAATTATATCTTTATTCTTCGAAATTTTTATTAGTTTTCAAATCAAAAGTTATAAACTTTTTAGTTGAATTTTTCATTGAAAATTCAGAATTGTAATGTTGGATTTGATCCGTTTACTTTTGAGGTTGCTTGCGAATTCTATTTGATTTTTGATTTAGTTCGGAGGTGGTTATTGAGAAATTGAATTGAGATCTTTTGGTTCTAGGCAGTTTGGGCTTGTTTTGGAGCAGAGAACAATGGCGCAGAGTAATTGGGAAGCGGATAAAATGTATGATTGATTTGCTTACTATTACTATTATGTTAGTTGTTGTTGTTTGTGTAAGATTTTTCTGATAATTGGTTTGTTATTTTGGCTAAAAATGGCTAGGCTTGATGTTTATATATATGATTATTTGATGAAGAAAAAATTGCACGCCACAGCGAAATCCTTCATGACTGAAGGGAAGGTCGCGCCGGACCCCGTAGGTAATGGAATTTTAGTATTTTTGTGTGATTTTATTAGAAAGTACATAATTTAGCTTCTTTGATTTAAATTTTTTATATTTTTGTAGAAAGTACAGAATTTAGCTTCTTTGATTTAGATTGTGAGTTGAGAAATGGATTGGAATGTTTTAAGTGTATATAACTATTAGGTTCAATATGCAGCAATTGATGCTCCTGGGGGGTTTCTTTTTGAATGGTGGTCTGTTTTCTGGGACATTTTTATTGCTAGAACGAATGACAAACATTCTGACACCGCTGCAGCTTACATAGAGGTGGCTCTTTAATATATATATATATATATATTTTTTTTTTTGCTTATAAACTATCTTTGTTCTGCATCTGATGCCTATCTCCTTTTTGTTCATTTTCCCTAACATGGGGCTGGTTTGCAGGGGCAACAAGTTAAAACAAAAGAGCAACAGCTGCAAATGCATCAGTTGCAACTAATGCGACAAGCTCAGTTGCAAAGAAGGGATCCTAACCATCCTCCTCTTGGTAGCCCGGGAAATGCTATCAATTCTGAAGGAATGCTTGGGCAGTCGACTGCTAGCGCATTGGCTGCCAAAATGTATGAGGAACGCTTGAAGCATAGTAATCCAATGGATTCAGAAACATCCCAACCACTTCTTGATGCTAGGATGGCCCTTTTGAAATCAACAACAAATCATCCTGGGTAAATTTTACCTGTAGATATTATTTAAATAAAACATTCATTTGATATTTTACATAATGGGCAGTTTAAATCTCTCTTGGCTTACCCTTCTGAAACAGTCAGTTGGTCCAAGGAAACTCTGGAAGTGTGAATGCAGCATTGCAGCAAATCCAGGCACGAACTCAACAGACAGCCGTAATTACTTGGATTAGATGATGCTACATTTCTGCCCTCTTTTATTCCTTTCTTTTTCTTTTGTAATTTGGTTGAGCTATTGATTCATTTTGTGCTGGTTGAGTCATTGATTCATTTTGTGCATTTAGGATATCAAAAGTGAAGTTAACATTGGTGCTACTCAAAGATCCTTGCCTATGGATCCTTCTCCAATGTATGCCCAGGGAATCATGCAGTCAAAACCTGGAATTGGAAATGCAGGTATGATTACCTGACCCGGTATGAGAGAATAAACATTCACAGCACAAACACCACAATTAAAAAAAAAAAAAAAAAAAAAAAAAAAAAAAACTTTTGACAGATTTAAGTTTCTATAGGGTGGCAGTTCAACTAGTAAGTACTAGGAAGGATACCTTGGGGGGGGGGGGGGGTGTTAGTTTTACCACAGGTGCAAATGTTTTGAAATAATTGGTGCTATAGATTTGAATGAAACCTTTTTGCCAGAATATGAGTGTTCTTGGTAGAGCCCTCAGCTTTGTGTTTCTACCCACCTGCCGCCACCTGTACATTTGCCTCTTGGTAGCATGCTTAATTTTCCATGTGCCATTTTTTCTTTAGAGACTCCATTTTTGGGTGTCACAATTTTCTTCCATTGAGGATGTTCAAAATTGTGAGGGTATCTTGATTGAGTTTGGTATTCTTAGGCTTTAAAATTTCATTCCATGTTTGCATCACTATTTTTCTGTTAATTCCCATCATGGTAAACAAATTTCAGTTAGGTATTATTTCATTATTCTAAACCTTTGTCATCTCATATATATGTCTAATATAATCAACCAATTTGGAGAAAAGGGTGGTTGATCCAAGAATTGATGTTGAGTCCGGAAACATGTATAACATGCCATGCATGAGTCACATGACTATTGTGAGCAATGATGTGCAATGTTTATGGATGGATGGATTTACTGACATGATATTAGAGCCAGATTTTTCTAGCACATCTTGTGTTTAAATCTTGAACTCATTTTAATTAAGTTTTGGAGTTACCTCGGCCTCCTTTTTTATTTCGGGTTTCACATTTAAATTTGGGCTTGTGTGAGAGAAAAGGTAGCGTATGCATGATATGCGTTGTTGTCCTGCTTCCCAATGACGTAAGCTTTTGGTATAGATGGTTCACTAGTCACCAACAAAAGTATCTTAGAGAGATGGGCTGGAGTAACTAAAATTTTAGCTCAGCTGGGGAAGTTTTGTGCCATTAAAAACTGTGTGGTAACCCCAGATAGACAAACTGATTACCTCTTTATAGACGATGTTCTGTATTTATCAAATTGGATTACCTTAAGAAATGATATCTAGGAAATTTAGGCTCCATTTTACTTCAAGTCATTCTTTTAGTAAATTTTATAATTTGTAGCTTTCTTTGCTTTTATTAGGATTGAACCCTGGAGTTGGTGGTCTTCCATTGAAGGGGTGGCCTTTAACTGTAAGTTGTACACTGGACCACATAGGCCCTAGAGCTTCATGTAGATTTTCATTGGTTCACAGTTCTTAACGAGGTGTTTGCCAAAATATTCAGGGCATTGACCAAATTAGACCGGGTTTAGGTGCACAAGTTCAAAAGCCTTTCCTACAGAATGCAAATCAGTTTCACCTTTTGCCACAGCAACAACTCTTAGCACAGGTGCAAGCACAAGGAAATCTTGGTAGTTCACCTATCTATGGAGATATGGATCCTCAAAGATTTAGAGGATTATCCAGGGGAACTTTGAATGCAAAAGATGGCCAACCGATTGCAAATGATGGATCTATAGGTTCTCCAATGCAATCAACTTCATCTAAGGTAAGATTTTCTTACTTGTGATGCCTTCACTTGTTCTCATTCTAGTAACATAAATATCATGCATATGTACATACATATACCTATACATATTTTTAAACAAAACCCTTATTAGAATTAGATTGACTTTTGAGTATTTCTTTTGCGGTGGGATCCTTTGTTGATATAGAATACTGATGCAAATTGGCGTTCATCTCTGATCAGGGAATGATGGGCTCCACGCTCCCCCCCCCCCCCCCCCCCCCCTTCTTTTCCCACCCTACCACACAGTCAGCACCATTCCCTCCTCTGCTCCCCTTACTACCACTGCCATTCAACCAGCCACCTCCTCAATTTTCTGGTTTCTTTCCAACACAGTTTCCATCACCTTTTGGATTTTTTTTCATATCACCTTTTTTGCCCATCTCATACTTCTTCACCGACCACCCCACCCCCATCTAACCTGCCTTTACAATCATCGTTATTGCCTAGACCAACCACTACAGTATCACCCACACCTCTTCCTATCAAATTGCCTCTCCCTAACACAACTTCTAAACCTTTTCTTGAGGGCAGATGGGGCAATAAAGGTTCTTTTCGCATAGATACTAAATTTTTTTCTCTCTCTTTTGATGGTGGACGGACTGATTCTTATGCTATACACAAGAGTCGCCGGAATATTAAAAGTTCCGTTTGGGTGGGCTGTAAAGGATAGGAATGGATTCTCTCTTGTTTCACTAATATTTGAGATTGGGTTCTAGGAAAGGATTATTTGTGCAAACGCTATAGAGAAAACAATAAGTTTTTCGAATTCCAGGGAAGGTCGAATAAGGCTGGTCTTTTTGTGGATATGGTTGTGTATTATGATGGACCTCGTCATGGTTGTGTTATGATACCTGCTAGCTCAAATCGTTCTGGGTGGTGCTTGTTTACAAAAGAATTAGACAGATTCTTATCAGGTGAGAATACTATATTGGTGGAAGGGATGACTTCCGATGGTGCTGTCGGTGGTGGTCTGATGGATGGCGGTGGAAAAAATGGGAAGAAAACATTCAATTATGGTAACTAGTGGAAGTTAAGGAATTTTGAAAATTCTGGAGTTATTTTGGGGCATAACGTGATTAAGGGTGATTCTGCCGTTAACATATCTAATATAAATGGTAGACCCACGTGAGTTTACTTTTAAGTTGACTTCTGCCAACTTGGCGCTGAGGGTGTTTAAATCAGATGGGGGAAAACGAGTTGTATCCTGGATGGACCCAAATATTTCACACATCCAATAAAAGTGGGCCTGATGTTTTAAAACGTGAATCTGAGCATGACAAAGCCCAAGTGGCTAACCCGAAAGGAAAGGCCCATTTGGAGGTTTCCTATCTGAGTGGTGTGGGTGAGAGTGTGCACAGTGATCAGAGTGAGAGTTTTTTGGGCAAGAGTCCAAGGTTACTGATGGAGGTAGCGGCGGCATCGGTGGTGTCTGAGGCTTCGATGGGTGCTATATCGCCGATCCTTAGCAACAAGCCTCTTCTTGGTCAAGCTATGGAGCTTCTCGCCTCCAACTTGGTGGTTTCTCATCCCGATAGGGAAGGCAAAAGTTTTTCTAAGGTCGATCCGAGAACCACGGTGGAGCCGCGACAACCTGGGCATCTTGAAGTTGTGGGCTTAGGGTTGAACCCGGTGATGTCAATGCAGGAAATCATGCTTTTGATTGGCGATGATCATCTTGCTTTTCATCATCGTCTTCATCGTCCTCGGTGGGAAGCTTTGAATCGTTTTTCTCCCTTGCCCAACTTGGATAGGGAGGGGGATCCTTGGTCCAAGGAGGAAAAGGAGGTAGTATTTACGGAGGCCCATCTCGAGGTCAACGAGGGGGGTGCTTCCCAAACAGGTATGATGTTTTCGGGTGTTAATCTTGTAGATGGGTTGCAAAATGGTGGGTTGGAGCTTCTGCTTCTTCCATGGGAGCAAATTGGAGTTGACACTAGTGTTTCTGGTAGTGGGGGGCAAGAGAGTGGTCCTTTGGGGTGTGTACCGCTGTCTCGGTGGGATCCTAAGGCAGTTAAGGATAAGGTGTTGACTAGGGTTGATGAAGAGGGTGAACAATTGAAATACAGTCTACAATGATGAGAAGTTTTTGCAAAATGGTGGTTTTCCTATTGTAAGACATGAATCTCAATGTGTGGCTTTATTTCGTTTACTAGAACAAGAATGTATTGAGGCTGTAAATGAGGGGTGTATTTGAAGACCTATTAAATCTGGTCAGAAATGTGTTAGAGAACTTCGGGGTCTAGTATCCACAGTAAATTATGATGGGTCCTTTTCTCGTAATAGAGGTTCGTCAAATGGTTTGGGGGCTATTGGTAGTTATAAATGACTTTAAGACTCCTTTCTTGGAATGTTAGGGGTTTGAATAATGCCTGGAAGAGGGAGGTTTGTAAGAATCTCCTTAAGGAATGGCAGTGCGATATAGTCTGTCTTCAGGAAACTAAACTTTCTTCGTTAAATTCTGCTGTTGTGCGTAGCTTATGGGGTAGTCCCTTCACTGATTGGGCTGTCCTGGATGTGGTTCAAACATCCCGGGAGGGGGGGCGGGGTTTGCTGCTTTGGGATAAGTGGGTGGTTGAGAAAATTGATGTTTTTGTTGGTCAATTCTTAGTTAGTGTACTTTTTACGGGAGTATTGGATAGTTTTGAATGGGTTTGTACTGGTATTTATGGTCCAAATGTAGACCAACGTAGGGCTGCTTTGTGGGAGAAGTTATCAAGGGTGTGTGTTCGATGGACCACGGCTTGGTTATTATTTGGAGACTTCAACAACATTAGATATCCTGGTGAGAGGCTTGGCTATGACTCTTTCAACCTAGCCATGTTTGCTTTTTCGGATTTTATAGAGAATAATTTCCTTGTGGATTTACCATTAGATGGGGCTTCTTTCACCTGGTTTAGGGATTCTAAACTGAAGTTTATGTGCCGTATTGATAGGGCCTTGGTCTCTGCGGATTGGGAGGACCATTTTGGAAATGTGTCTCAAAGGGTGCTTCATTGTGTTATTTTTGATCATTGTCCACTTTCGGTGGAAACTAGTGGTGTTGGTAAGGGGTGCTGTGCTTTTAAGATTGAGAATATGTGGCTAAAAGTTGAGGGTTTTGTTGAGAAGGTTCAACAATGGTGGAATGGTTATTGCTTTAGGGGCTCTCCAAGTTTTGTTCTGGCTCAAAAATTAAAGGCTCTTAAAGAAGACCTAAAGAAGTGGAATAAGGAGGAATTTGGAGATTTGGCTTTTAAGAAGAAGAGTTTGTTGTCTGAATTATTGGGTTTGGATGCTAAGGATGAAAGATTGGGCCTTCTGCATGAGGAACAATCTCGCAGAACACGGGTTAAAGGTGATATTGAAGTTTTAGCTTCTTTGGAAGACACTTTCTGGAGACAAAAGTCCCGTGCTCTGTATGTGAAGGAGGGAGATAACAACCGCTTCTTTCATAGATTAGCGAATTCTCATAGAAGGGCTAATCATATTAGCAGTGTAGAGGTAGATGGTGTTATATACGAGGATGAATTTGTTGTATGTTCTTAGGTGGTCCAATTTTATTAGGAGCTTTATACAGAGATTGATACGTGGCGTCCAACTATGGATGGGTTGGATTTTGCTTGTATTGGGGAGGATGAAAGGTTGTCCCTTGAGAGAAAATTCTCGAAAGAAGTTACCCAGGTTTTGATAGAGATGGAGGGGGATAAAGCCCTTGGTCCGGACTGTTTCACCATGACATTTTTTCACAAATGTTGGTGGGTTGTGGAGGATGATGTTATGGCCGTATCTAAGCATTTTCACAGGTGCTCAGTATTTGAATAGTCTCTAAATGCTTCTTTTCTCTCTTTAATACCCAAGAAAACTAATGCTTTCAATATTAAGGATTTCCGACCTATTAGCTTGGTGGGCAGTGTTTACAAATTGCTGTCTAAGGTGTTGGCAAATAGGTTGAGGGTGGTGTTAGACAATCTAATCTCGGAGTCAAAATTCCTTTGTTGGTGGGAGACAAATTTTGGACTCAATGCTTATTGCAAATGAGTGCCTAGACAGCAGATTGAAGTGTCATTCACCGGGTGTATTTTGTAAGTTGGACATAGAAAAGGCCTATGATCATGTAAATTGGGATGCCTTACTCTTTTTGTTGAATATGATGGGCTTTGGGTTGAAGTGGAGGGGGTGGATTAAGGCTTGCATATCTACTGTTCGCTTCTCTGTTCTTTTGAATGGATCCGCAGTAGGTTTTTTTGGAAGTTCTTGTGATTTGAGACAAGGTGATCCTTTGTCCCCTCTTCTTTTCCTTTTGATTATGAAAGAATTAAGTTGGATTCTGAAGAAACTGATTCGTGGTTTTCATGTGAGACCAATTAACTCTATTGGGGTACGCATATCACATTTGTTGTTTGTAGATGATACCATTTTGTTTTGTGATGCTTCTAGAGAACAGTCGTTGTCCATTAGGTTGGCTGTGTCTTGCTTCCAAGCTTTTACTGGTTTGAAAGTAAATGTGGGGAAGAGTGAGATTGTCCTGGTTGGGGAGGTTGGTAATATAGATGTTTTGGCTAACATTCTTCGTTGTAGGGTGGGTTGCCTGCCTATGAAATATTTGGGAATGTCGTTGGGTACTCCGTATAAGACTACATCCATTTGAAATCCTATTTTGGAGAATATGGAGAGGAAATTATCTGGTTGGAAGCGTCTGTATTTGTCTAAGAGTGGTAGACTTACTCTTTTGAAGAGTACTCTTTCTAGCCTTCCTACATACTACCTATCCTTATTTACCATCCCTGTAGTTGTGGCTAATAGACTAGAGCATATTCAAAGGAATTTTTTATGGGGGTCTTCAAAGGAGTGTTTCAAACATTCTTTGGTGGCTTGGGAGAAGGTGTGTTCACCATTAGAGATGGGTGGTTTAGGGATTAGGAAGTTAGGTCACTTCAATCAAGCCCTATTAGGAAAATGGTTATGGAGGTTTGGCAAAGAAAGAACTCATCTCTGGCGGAGGGTTATTGCCACCAAATATGGAGAGGGTCAAGGGGAATGGAATACTAAAGTTTGTAGAAGGGCCCACGGGTGTGGTCTTTGGCGTGGTATATATGATGGTTGGGAGAGGTTCTCCAAACATTTGGCCCTAGTGGTGGGTGATGGCTCTTGCATTCTTTTTTGGCATAATAAATGGATTGGGTATACCTCACTTAAAATGCTCTATCCTCAATTATACGTGTGTTCAAATGACAAGGAAGCTTGCATTTCTGATGTATTGTGTCATCAGAAGGGTGGAAATGATAGATTTTGGAACATGAGATTTTATAGGGATTTTCATGAGAGGGAATTAGAAGCTTCCTTCTTGTTCTTGGATTTCATTTAGTCTTGGATTCCGAGAGGCATTGGGTGTGATAGTCCCCATTGGTGTCTTAATGGGAATGGTAAGTTCGAGATTCGGTCCTTTTACAATAAGATCAAGGGTACTTCTCTCTCTAGCTTCCCTTGGAAGGGTATTTGGAAAGTCAAGGTTCCTAAAAGGGTGGCTTTCTTCATGTGGACTGGATGGTCGGATACTTGCCTTGGATATTTTGATGCTTCGGGGTCTCCCTTTGGCGAATCGATACTGTATGTGTTGCTGTAATGAGGAATTTGTGGACCATCTTATTGTCCTGTAGCTCACTCTTTGTGGGTGCAAATGTTACAAGTTTTCGGGATCCAATGGGTCATGCCAGGTTCAGTGGGGAGTTTGGTGTTTTGTTGGATTAATTGGTTGGGGAAATTTTCTTTGGACATGGTTCCTAGCTTTTTGATGTGGGTTGTTTGGATGGAAAGAAATTGGAGCTCTTTTGAGGCTAAAGAGAAATCGCTTGTTCAGTTACAAGCTCTATGCCAGAGTACTCTTTTTGATTGGGCTAGGTGCTGGGGTTCTTCAAATCGTTCTTCTATTTTGGAGTTTGTTACTTCCCTTGGAATTGTCCCTTAAGTTGTTTTTTATATCTTTGTTGTTTTTTGTTGCTGTTTCTTGTGTTCACCATCATGGAACACCTTATATTTGCTGTTTTCGCTTTTTCTTCATGATTAATACGATTCTTATTACTTATATAAAAAAAAAAGGTAAGATTTTCTTTCCACCACCTATGAGAATATGATAGCCTTCATGATACATGTTGTAAAAATGCTATAATTCATTGTATTCTTTCTTGTATGATTAAGAGTTCTGTTTTTAGTTCCAATTAGGGTGGCAAACATTTAAAACAAGCTTATTAACCCACCCTAGCCATCGCAATATAGGGGAGTAATAACCAACCCATTTAGATACTAGGTTTAACGGTTACAACCCCATTTATTACCCATTTAAAGTATGTATTAAATGGGTACCCGTAGGTTATCCATCTGAAGTACTATTCAGTTGACATTTAATGGCTGCTCAATTTCAAGCTTAATCATTGTGGTGGAGCAGACTAGGGATTGCGGTTTTAGCTTGGCCCATGGGTACCTGCTCTGCCTAGTTGCAGATTTAGGGGTCAAAGCATCTTCCATGGGGTGGGAGCAGGTTTTCCATTTCCACCTACAATGGTTTGAGGTATGAATTAGCTCCCCCACCTCGAACCTGATCCATTTATATTAGAAATATATTTGGAATATTCAAAATTTTAAGCGACTGGTCTTTAGCTCAAATGACACTTGCTCTTCCCATAATAGTGGGATGAAGGGGATTATTAAATTAATAATAATAATAATGGGTTAAAGGGTGAAGTCTTGAGTTCAAACCATTTGTTGCTTGTGTAGCTTGTCAATTAAAAAATATTTAATATTTTATTTATATTAAAATCCAATTAATATATATATTATCACTTTCCAATTTTTTCCCTCCCTTATCAAACCCTAGCTACTGAACAAACCTCTCTCAATGTTAGTCTTCTCATTTGGCACCACCGCATTCTAAATAACTCTTTGCGCCATTGATGTCATCCCCTGCCTCTTCATCAAACCCTCCCTTTTCCACCTAACATTTTAGATGATTACTTTTTTAAACATCAACCAATACTACAACTTTTAGATCTCTCCTAAAGCACTAGATGACTCCTTTTTTAAACAACAACCAATACTACAACTTTTAGATCTCTCCTAAAGCACCACCTCTCCCTCATCCTCCACCACTCTAAATACTTCTCCACCCTTTTATCTGACCGATGACAACCCCACAATGACAATAATCTCAACTCGAAAACCTTCAAACTTCCATCAATAGCATCTCCACTATCAACACCCTCTTAGTCACCCTCAAACTCCTCTTTGAGGCAATAAAAACATGGCTTTTAGTCTTGAAATTTTTGGGGTTGCCAATGGATTCTCTAGAACTAATTGGGGTCAGCCCCATGTATGGAAGGAAACATCCCAACTTGTGTGTGTAAAGGTTCCGATTAATAATAAAGTGACAAAATTTTATGTTGGTTGTCAGCCTATTGCAACCCTCCCTTTTTGTGGGTCACTAGTCTACCACAACCCTTGAATTGACATTGAAGAACATGAATAAATATGAAAGATAAAGTATTAATTAAAATAAGCAATTAAAGTTGGAGGAATGGAAAATTGAGAAGTATACTAGTGAAACTTCATTTGTTTTCTAACAAAATACAGGAATTTATATTATTATTATTATTATTATTATCATTATTATTATTATATTTGTAACAAAATAAAGGAAATTGAAAAATGGTTTTTCATTTTAAGGACTTCATGAATGGATCAGAGCTGTGTTTCCAGTTACCTCATCAAGTTTTATTAAGTTTCTAGATCTGTTGAATTTTCATACATAATTTGTACTTAATTGCAGTGGTTTCCCTCTAGGCTATAACATACATCTCGTGAATTAGGGTGTAGCCCTTTGAAAATTTCCTGTGATATGAGAATTGCCTGTCTTACTGCTCCCAATTTGTCAAAATGTCAATTTTAATTATTATTAGAGCATCGGTTTTATGAATTTTGATGAGATTTCTCATTTCTGTATGAAAAGTGAAAAGTTACTGTCATATGCACAATTTTTTTTTTTTTTTTTTTTTTTTCAATTTCAAATTGAATTGGTCTATTTTACAAGTTACAGCAAATAATTATATATTTATATGTATGCGCAACATTTAAGTTCTTTTAAATGAAGGTGACAATCTCAAAACAGTCTGGCTAAAATCTTACAGCTGGCTGAACTATGCTGGATGCTGTTTAGTGGGTTAGAAAAGTGAAATTAGTTCCTATTGTGAAAAAATACTGCCTAATTCTGCATTGCTGTTTACCACTACTTTGGCATGGTAGATTTTAAAACAAACCCCCATGGCCAGCTTGAGAAGATCCTGAATGGTCCTCTTTATACAGAAACTCTCTGGTTTTAGTAGTGGCTGGGTTCTATGCTATTTCTGCATTCCATTTGGATGTCTATTTGGTGACATTTGTCTGAAACTTTGGCTTGTTTAAAGCAGATTAACATGCCACAGATACAACAGTCTTCTTCTCAGCAACAACAGGATCCTCTGCATCCACAGCAAGTGCAACAGGTTATGCTCACTTCTGTTGACATGATGCTATTAAGACTTATTTTCATCACCATTAAAATTATAAATTTCAATGGAATCCAGTTCTTACTTACAAGAAGTTTCATGTTTTACCGCTACCTCTAGCTGCAGTTAAAAAATTTATATCCTACAGTATATATATTTTTTATAAATGTTTTATTTGTTATTGCTTGCAATTAGTGACTTGGTTATTTGTTATGTAATAGAATAACCGAAAACGGAAAGGGCCCTCATCTTCTGGAGCTGCTAACAGTACTGGAACAGGAAATACAATTGGTCCTTCGCCAAACTCTCAACCATCAACTCCATCTACTCATACTCCTGGTGATGGAGTTGCTATGGCGGGTAATCTGCAGAATGTTGGTAGCGTGTCAAAAGGTTTAATGATGTATGGTGCAGATGGAGCAGGTGCTCTTGCATCATCCACAAACCAGCTGGTATATGAACTTTTGAGAAACTCCAACCTGCATACTACACACCTGATGGGAAAATTTTAAATATGCATACTCAGGGTTCAACAAAACATGTATTTGCATGCGTTGCTTGCAATTTAAATTAATATGTTTTTCACAAGTGGCCTTGGGTCTTGAACCCATGATGTCAACTCTCCACCCCAATTTTTTACAGAGCAAGGAATGTCTAATAGAGCTACAACTGATTTGGATTGCACATTCCAAAATGAGGCAATACTTTTTTCTAAAAAAAATATTTAGAATCTAGAATGAACTGGCATAGCTGGTTTGGTTCCACATATGACCGCTATTTATATTGCTCATGTCAGTCATTCATTTGGTTTGGATACTTGAAGATCCTTGCTTAACATTATTTTTTGGATTGGGGGAGAGTTTAGTAGAGGGGAATAGGGGTGGAGATTAAATTCTTCCTGTTTTAGATAGTTTTTAGAAGGAGATGGGAAAGGATTGAGGGACTTCCCTTCTCTTCTTCTTCTTCTTCTTCTTCTTCTTTTATTTTATTTATTTATCAGTTCCTCCACTTTGGAGGAATTTGGAGGGGAAGGGACTCAAGTTTAATGAATTTATATGTACGATCTACTTTGCCATTAATATTTCTTGAAAGTAGAGTTTAATAAATGAAGGGTATAATTGCCAAATTATTTATACATGATTCTTTCCTTGCCTTCTAACCCTAGAATAAAATAAGGGGAGGCACCTCTACTCTCTTCTTTGCCCGTTTAATTTTTGAAACATCCAAATAAGGGGGAGGGGTATTTACTCCCCTTTTCCACTCCTCTCCTCTCCTCTATCTTCCCCTCTTATCCTCTCCCTCCATACTTCCATAGTTTAAGGGAAAAGAAAAAGATAAGAAAATGTTGCGCCTATTCGGTTGTGTTATGTTTTAAAGTATCCTTTCTGAGAATGGTGCATGATGAGTTACTCTTTAAAGGCCTGTTCATGACTTTGTCCCTAATTACAGGATGACATGGATCATTTCGGAGATGTTGGCTCTTTAGATGATAATGTGGAATCTTTTCTCTCACATGATGATGGAGATGGAAGGGATTTGTTTGGTGCAATGAAACGAAACCCTTCCGAACATCATGCAGAAACTTCGAAAGGTAATCTATGATCTCATGGCTTGAGCAGTGATGATAATTCTAATTGACTGCAGCCAACAATGTGTCTTCTCCATATTAGGTTTTTCTTTCAATGAAGTTGGTTCCATGTGTAAAAGCAACAGCAAAGTTGTCTGCTGTCATTTCTCATCAGATGGGAAGTTATTGGCCAGTGCTGGGCATGACAAGAAGGTATAAGGCATTTTAGCAGGCAAGGGAATGAATTCCAAGTTTTAATTGTACACTTAAGGACAGATATTAGTGATTGTTTCTGTATTTGCTGATGGTTTTGTTTACAATCTTTTAATTTAGTAATTGCAGCCTTGCAGGTCAATAAATACACCTACGCTACTAAAAAAGCTTAAAGAGCCTCTTTCCAATATTCCAATTCCGTGTTGACTTTAAAAAATCATTAATTTTAGCCCCTTTCATTGATGTCCGTTCTTGCGTTTGTTTTACTTAACCAGCATCCACATATGTCCTCTTGATGATGAAATCAATGCCTGCATTTATCTTTTGGAACTTGCTAGGGGTCATTAGATATTATTATGATGTAATTTTTACTAAACTACTAATTTCCAATAATAATTGTTACGACAAAGTTTAGCTACAAAATTGGTTGTAGTTTTAGGCTACAACCTTACTCAATATTTTTTTATTAAAAGTGAATTTTGATGAATCCACCATTGGATTACATCTTTTTTTTATATTCTCCATGTTTGCAAAATTTCTAAAAAATTAAATGTCAATAGCTATGTTATTAATAAATTGTTTAAATTGCAAGTTTTTATAGTTTAAAATTATGCACAAAACATAAGCTTATAGATTATATAGTAAATAATATTCGATTGACACAAAATTTAACATGCATATTAAGAGCGTAAAAACATGCAATTCAACGGTTAGATTTTCAAAATATGTAGTAATATCTATTTTATTGAGTAAGGTTGTAGCTTTAGACTACAACTAATTTTATAGCTTAACTTTGTCCTAATTGCTATACTTCATGAGGTCTATACACTTTTGGTAATTTTCATAAGTTTTATTATGAGTGTACTCTTGATTATTTGTGATCATGATGATTCTCATTATTAGCACTTGTGTAGGTTAATATGTAATTTAATTACATTAGATGTCATTTTAATTGTTTATAATTAGGTTAGAGTTTAAGTGGGAAACCTATTGTGAATTTTTGTTGGTTTTTTGACCGAGCAATACCTTGTTATCGTCTCTTTCTAGCATCTTGAGAGTGGATTTATTTATTTATTTATTTTTATAAATTTTTTATATGTAACAAAATCTTTATTGATACCGAAAAAACCAAGTACACCAAAGGTGTTCCTATGGGAGTGGTACAATCAATCTCCCAAATTACAATGCTCAAACATATCAATAAGATTGAAACATGTAAAAGTTGTGTTTGCATTTCAAGTTTTGCTACATGTTCCACAATGTCCATACTTAGTATCTTAAGTATGGATATTGTGGAATAGATGTAGCAAAAGTTGAAATACAAACATGACTTCCTATGCTTTAATAATTATTTGGAGTTGTTAAGCAAAAAAAAAAAAAAAAAAATTATTTGGAGTTTGCAGTGTCTCTCCCATATCATAACGTCTACTTCCTTGGTCACAGTTCTCCCCTCTTGTGTCACTGTCTTTAGTCAACTTCCCTGTTGAGTAGTTAACTGTTGTTTTGAAAGATGAAAATTGCAGTTACATAATAATTTCAGGAAATGCTCTTTGCTTCCGATTTAATATTATACTTTGATTACACATTTCTTAGGGTAGGTCTTTAGGTAGATGCATGGGTTTTTTTTTTCTTGGATTATACTTTGATTTATATAATCCTGGGAGTTGGGAACGCATGATGTGTGTGCGCACATGTTGCTTATTTTTTTATTTTTAAAGAACTTATCAAAATTTTAAAAATAATAAATAATAAATAAGAAAAAGAAAAATACAAAAAAATGAACTATTTGAAATCTATTGCCCTTCCTTGGAATATATTTATTTTCGTAGATGATGATTCTATTTTACAGAGTACTAGTATTTAGGCACATCCAATGTGTGCCTAAATACTAGTATTCTGTAAAATAGAATCATGACAAAGTAAAAATATTGCGTATTTCCCTTATATAATTTACTTTGTTAAACCCTAAAATTTAAATTATCATGTTTGTTTTACATCATTGGATAGGAAAGACTGCAGTCATCTCTTACCTTTATCTTCTCCATGCTTGTTTTGCTTTTTTTTTTTTTTTGAATTGGATAAATGGTTTGCATTTTTTTCTCATTAGCTTTTTGCTCAAAAGGGTGATGGTGACAGTGAAAAATGGTGAAAGTGCCCATAATGGTAAAGATTCTATGAAAAGCTATAAATATCATTAGTATGAATCTGAATATTTTTACATATAAAAAAAAGGTATGAATCAGAATATTGAGGCCACCACTACACCATCCTGGTAAGATATGGTGTAATACCAAGAGGTCGTTTGATGTGCCCTAAGACCTGTGACATAGTAAATGTTTTCCTTGCATATTAATCTTAAATAGCTTTCATCTAGCATATATTTCAGAGGTTAACAAAACTGAATTTTTTATTATAGTATCTAAAAACATCTCTACCAATGGTTAGAATCTTTTGAGAGATGTGGCTAAAGCTGAAGCTTCTTCTAGTCTTATAAAACTTCACAAATGTTACTTTTGTGTAGTTTCGAGTGGATTTCTTTTGTTTTGGCATTATTACTTTAAGATCTATGTTTTAGGTTTTAATTATATAACTAATTGTTTATTTTTCCTACAGGAGTGTGTATGTGGTTGTTAATTTTAGCTAGTCACAGACTTTTGTAATTGTTTTGAGCTCCTCATTGACATGTTTCATTTCAGTGGGCAACTGCAACAATTAGATTTTATATAATTACAGTCCTCCCTAACCCACACACGCACACCACCCCCCCCCACCAAAAAAAGAAAAAGAAAAAAGAAACAGATTTGTATGCTTATCATTTTTCATGTCAGTAGGTTGTTCTTTGGAACATGGAGACACTACAGACTGAGAGTACTCCAGAGGAACACAGTATGATAATTACTGATGTACGCTTCAGACCAAATTCAACACAGCTGGCAACATCTTCATTTGATACTACCGTGCGACTTTGGGATGCTGCAAAAGTAAATTCTACACTCTGCAGGAATTTATTTAAATTAGTTAGTAGTTGCTAAGAAATTTATATTGTTGTCACTCCAATTGTAATCTTCATAGTAATACGCAGTATGATGGCTGCAACTGGTTGCTGCATTTTTACCGTATTGTTGCTGCCTCATGCAATTTGACTTCTTCAAAACTAATGGCATGTTTGGATGGAGGGGGGAAGGAGGGAGAGTGGAGGGGAGTAGAGTAGAGTTGGCTAAAAATAAGCTAATTTTTTGCTAAATTGACTCTACTCTACTCTCTCTCCTTCTTCCTCAATCCAAACAGATCATAAGTAATCACTTATGTATGACAAATATTGTTAATAATTCAACATAAGAAAATGATTTTTTTTTTTTCAATTTCTTTTAGCAATGATAGCTTTAGACTTTTACATTATTGAGTACCTAGATTCAAAATGGGTTAGACAAGAGGCATTGGTACTCTTCTATACCACCAGGCTGAACTATTACTATCATATGCCCAGTCCAAACTAAGGTAAGTGGGGAAGAGAAAAGGTGATATTACTCTTCACACACCACTGATTACCTAACTGTCCTTCAGAGACATGTAAGGGCAAAAATTGTCATTCTGGATTACCTTTTGAGGGTGATTTGTAATTCATTTCTAGAGGTGTCCGTCCTGTTTATATTTAGAGCCTACTTGCCATGTATTTTTATGGTAAACTCATGTCAATACCATCAGACCTCAAGACAGTAGGAATAAATTACTGGACTTTATGATGTGAAGCCATTTCTTTACCTATTGTACCTTCTGGCATTTAATTATCAATGAAGATTCTGGTTTACGTATCATGGGCACTTACTTCAGTTTATTGTTGCAGCCAAGTTATGTCTCACAGCCATTTACAGGGCATGCTTCGCATGTAATGTCCCTTGATTTCAGCCCTAAAAATAATGAAATTCTCTGCTCTTGCGATGCTAACAGTGAGATTCGTTTCTGGAATATTAATCAGTATTCTTGCACCCGTGCTTTCAAGGCTAGTTTTGGAGCTTTCTCATTATCTGTTGTACTGTTTAAATATTTGAAGATTTATTGGATTTGGTTTGTTTTGCCTTCTGAACCTTTGTAGTTTGATGATCAGGGAGGTTCAGCACAGGTGAGATTTCAGCCAAGAATTGGACAACTTCTGGCTGCAGCAGCCGAAAAAGTTGTGTCCATCTTTGATGTCGAGACTGATAGGCAGACACACTCATTACGGGTATGATATCTTTGTCAAATTCAGAAAAAGTTGGAGTCCATTATAACTTCTCTTTCAAATGTTCATTTTGTCACTTTCTTTGTTTCTTTTGCATAGGACATGCCATTTCAAACAACCAACCCCCCCCCCCCCCCCCCCCCCCAGCCTCCTGTCCTATCTCTCTCCCTCTGTGTTTTCTAAAATTGGATTTTGCATTCTAATATGCAGTTAGTAATTCTAATGTGCGGTCTTATGAATTTCAGGGGCACACTACAGATGTCCACTCTATTTGTTGGGACACAAATGGAGATTATTTGGCATCTGCCAGTCAAGAGTCTGTCAGGGTATGGTCTTTAGCCTCTGGAGACTGCATTCACGAGCTCAGCTCCAGTGGAAACATGTACCATTCTTGTGTTTTCCATCCAAGCTACTCCACTCTATTGGTCATTGGAGGCTACCAGGTGATATTTTTGCTTTGTTATTGTTGTATACCTGTATTTTCATTTCCTTGTGATGATACATGCATTTTCCTAGGTGAATTTTTTGCCTGCCAGTTTATTACCAATAAATAAATAAAAAAAGGCAATTCTTAAATGGCTATAATTGGTCAACAGTTGGGACTGAATTGATTTCCAACAGATCTTATAGATTGCTGACATTATTTATACTGATCGTTCTGCAGTCTTTGGAGCTTTGGAACCTGGCTGAGAATAAGTGTATGACAATTGCAGCTCATGATTGTGTGATAGCAGCTTTGACGCAGTCACCACTAACAGGGATGGTTGCCTCCGCCAGTCACGACAAGTCTGTTAAGATTTGGAAATAAGTTAACTGCCTTTGGTTTATAGAAATTTCCCACTATCAAAGTCTACCAGGCCTACCAGCCCTTTCATTCCAGATGCAGTAAAAGTCTGAATAAAGAAGAAAGAAAAGGAGAGAAAAATTTACACCTTGTACTTATTTATTTTTCTTTTTATTTCACTTTCATTATTTATCTTTTTTTATATGTAATAAAGGGAGTGTAGGTTTCCCTGTGGTCTCATTTGGTAGTTAATTTGGCCGTATTGCATTTGTTGGGTTTTGAAAACTTCTTTCGTGAGGTTTTGGAACCCTGGTAGTTGTGATTAAGTGGTTGAGGTACTGTATTTTTAGGTGGAATATCACCGTCAAAATATCACCATTTCCTCATTTCAAGGACCCCATTGAGGAATGGCATACTTTTTTGGTGCAGTCATTGTTTTCATGCCTATGGTCATGTATGCCGTTTGATAGAAATGCAATTCCAATCTAACCTAACTGTAAACGTGCAATGCAATTAAGGCAGAAATGGTATTGGATGTAACAGTTACATATGACATATCTTGCGATTAATTCTGTAGTATTCCTAGAGCACGGTGAATGGTGTTTCCCTCTCATATTCATGGTAGAGTCTATTCATTAAATTCATGGCGTGGTTTATCATGAATGTGAGAGGAGAGAGCACTATTTCACCATACTCTAAATGTACGTAAGTATTTTTCATATCTCACATGGACATGGATCCCACACTTGTAAAAAGGATGTTGCATGTCATTAAGATACCTTTTATTATTATTATTATTATTATACCTGTTTTTGTCTAGGAATTTTTCGCAAAAATTTAAGATCTACAACAAATTTTAAGAGCAAAAATTGAAGGGATAATTACAAATTATTCAATTGAGGTTAGACTCAAATTTGCTTAGCGTATTTGTACTTTGAAAATTGTTACTTTACCTATTTGAGGTTGGCTTTGTTAAACGGTCATTGTTTTCATTGTTAAAAATGTTAAAAGGAAAAAATAAGGAAACATGATCAAAAAGCAGTATTTATAAAAATTGTTATGTTTGTTTCAAGATCTTAAACAAATGATGGTTTTGGGCTTCATTAATGCAAGACATAGGGATTTGTAATGATTACAAGCAAGAAGATCCAATTTCTATAATTGACGCATATCTCACAGGAATATTTGTAATATAAGGTTTTGGAATTTTGAAGAAATTCATAAATACAATAGGCTTGATTCATGCAGGAACAATTTCTCTCTCTAATGAGTCTAGCTTTTTGGTGCACTATTCTGCTGAGCATTCTGGGTGAGATTTGGCTTTTTTTATTATTATGTGAGATTTGAGTATTGATTTTTTATTTTTTTTATTTTGGTGAGGGGTCTTAGTGATGGCGGGGTTGGTGGGTGTGAATACCATTTGAATATGAGAAAGATATATTGTGAGGGAGAGAGGGATGGAAGGGAACACTTTTAGGGCTTTTATTTTGCTCTATCTAATCTTCTTGTTGCGTTCATTATACTTTTAATCTACGTGTTATCTTGATTTCAACTAGGGGTGTCAAATGGGTGGATTTGAAATGGGCATAATTGTTATGATCCTAGTGTCTCATATAGATTAAGTATAAGATTAACCATGTGTTTATAAGCTCTTGGGCACCCTCCCCTTGCAAACTAGTTTTCAAGGGAGAGTTCTACTCATGGGTTTGTAACATTTGTATTAGAGCATTATGATTCTAATTCACCACCATGATTGAAACTCGATCAAATTCCCAAAACTCAGAAAAAATTGCAGCTTTATCCAAGATTACAGATTGCCATGAACATACTCTACAGGAAATGCAGAAGCAATTGCAAATTATCAACTCATCCATGCAAAGGACGGTTGAAGCTTGATAGGCCAAGAATGTATTGACCCATTTTGGTAAATTAATCAATTAATTAGCCAAGTGAATTAATTAGATTCAATTACATGCAATAAGCGCGGTAGCAAAAACAAATCACCAACTAAATTAAATACAGCAGAAAATAAATTTGACACAGGTGATTTGTATACGAATGGGAAAAACTAACAAGGCAAAACCCCACCGGGTGAATTTAAGGTCACCACTCCCGAGAATCCATTATTATCAAAACAAGTGGTTACAAGTAAAAGGAATCCTAGTACCTAATACCATCCTATAGTTAAACCCTTACCCCAATACCCAATTAGACTTGTAATGTAGCGGCAATTTCTCTTTTCAATGCACGACTCCTAATACGTGACTAACCAATGATGCACGGATTCCAGTACATAACTAAGTCCATAGCAACCCTTTGATTGTTGTAGTTGATTTGCAACAGCTTCACATAGAAACACTAATAAGATCTTCAATAATAGTGTGAGAGACTTTGCTTGGTTATAGAACCCAAAGGCGTACAAGAAACGTAGCAAGAACTCTTTCTTCTGTAGGAGGAGACTAGGGTTACAAAAAGAAAACCTTATGAAGCTTTCTAGGGTTAGGTTTTTCTTTTTCCACCTCCTTTGAATATGAGCTTAATGGGCTCTCCTATTCCAAATAGGTTTACATAAACTTTGGGCTTTCCTAGTCCAATAAGGATTATACAAACTCACAAACCTTGGGTTTTCCTAGTCTTATAAGGATTATACAAACCCGTAAACAAATAGCCTTTTAGAATAAAAATTTTGCTGGCAATAGTCTAAATCCTGTAAGCTCGATAAATCGAGACATGTGTCAAGCTTTAATAAATCTCGACAAATCGAGCTTCTGTCGAGGAGGTATCGAAACCTACAGAATGCACTTTTCTTGAGCAGTTCTGGAGTAATCTTCATGTCTTCAATTTAACCACTTGTAATGATCATCTTGAATATTCTTAGATCTACCCAAATACAAGTAAAGTGCGTTTTGTCAAAGGATATGCTAATTACATAAAAATATGTCCTTAACAATCTCCCCATTTGTAATGATCATCTTGAACCTTCTTATATTTACCCAAATACAAGTAAAATGTGTTTTGTCAAAGGATATGCCAATTACATAAAAATATGTCCTTAACAATCTCCCTCTTTGTAACGATCATCTTGAACCTTCTTAGATTTACCTAAATACAAGTAATGTGCGTTTTGTCAAGGATATGCCAGTTACATAAAAATATGTCCTTAACAATTTCCCCCTTTGGCAATTTGTGACAAAACCACAAGAGTGCATTGAATGTCTTAGAATAAATTCTACTCAAAATTACAGAATAAATAAGCCTAGTCTAAAAGATTTGAACCTTGGAAGTTGTTGCAAGAAGAAGGTTTGGAATCTTGACTTGGCTTTAACTTTTCTTTCCTAAAAGGCACTAAACAAAACACATCAAGGTAACATGTGGAAAATAATGACAAGTTAAATAAACAAGAAACATGTGTATAAAGAGAGAAACGAAACAACACGTGTGAGATAAAGAGTGAAACACATATATCATCATCAAATATAGAAACAACACATGATGTATGTAAATGGTTACAAAACCAAAAGATACACAACACAAAATATATGTCAATATCAAAGTGTATAAGACTAACTCTCTCCCTAAGTTAGTTACATTAAAAACTTTCTTCGCTTTAACATGAAGTTCTCCCCCTAAGTCTATTACTTCCCTTAAGGAAAGACATTCAATTCTCAAATTTCTCCCTCTTTTTGACACGATTGTCAAAGGGCATAAAAAGCAAAAAGACTTGACCAGAGATAGACAGAAAATAGATAAAGAGGAAACGAGGAGAACAAGGAATCATAGACCTACAAGAAAAAGAAAAACAAGATGCTATGGACACAAAGGAAAAAAAATGCAAAACAAAGAAAAAAAGAAATGCATGTAAGGGTATCTCGATCGATCGAGGAGGTGTCGAGAATTTATCGAGAAGAAGCCAATCTCGATGGATTGAGAATTTGTCGAGAATCTATAGGCCAGATAGAAAGTTTCTCGATGGATTGAGAAGCCATCGAGAAGCTATTGAGACAAATTACAGAAAGTTCGATGGATCGAAATAGCGCTAACTTCTGTTGAGAAAAGAAGAAAGAAGGGCTTGATAGAAGTGAATCTGTCAAGGATCTGTCAAGAAGCTGTTGAGCTTGAAGAAAAGGAGTTTTTCAAAGAGGAAAAACACATAGAGATGAATGCAACAAGCAAGCTACCCAAACATGTTGGGCTTTGTGGAGCCTAGTTGGGTTTAATCCAGATGACGACCTAACTCGAAATAATGTTGCGTGGCTTTGGTGATTAGGGTTTCTTGATGTAGTTTTTTTTTTTAGAGAAAAAAAAAATGTACTGCCGCACTTTGTATTTTTCCCTAATAATAGCGAAATCCCTGCAACTTTGCAGACGTAGGCAAATTGCTGAACCACATAAATACTATCTTGTGTGTTTAATTATTTTTTTTCTTTGGCGTGTATTTTCTCTATTTTTATTTCTCATAGGTTGGGAATTTCGTGTTAATTCCCTACAAAACATAGATTCAATCAACATGTTAAGCTTTCAAAAACATCTCTCAACAAGAAAAAATGCAAAGCATTCATGATCCAAATCACACACACACACACATACGTGAAACAAGTCTAACCAATTTTAATTTTCGAAAACAAGTTATGACAGTTTAGTGAGCATACATTTACATATTATTTCTTGTGATGGCCAAATTACATTGTACCTGCACATGTATCAAAAGTAGTAAAGAATTTTGCGTGTGGTGTGTGAAAACATAACAAGAGTGCATAAGTGTCTGATTTGAGATATGAGAAAATCACATACACACACACAATCATAACTGCTTGATGAGGACTATCACCTTTGAGGTATATCCTATAACTCCCACATCTCCTAGAAATACGCTTGCAACCATATTTAAAAGCATTTTGATTCTTTTTGCTTTTGATTTTCTTTGCATATTTTTTTTCATTGTGAGCATATCATGCATGGGCATATAAGAGAAAGAGAAGAAATACCCAATTATGTAAGCTTAAACATCACAATTTTGCTATGTCGAAGCATACAGATGTTATTCATGATTGATAGGATTTAGTGGTGAGATGATTATTTATGCCTTTCTCTTAGGATTTTTTAGTCATTCCCATAAAAAAGAGTAATATGAGTGTTAAGTATAAGAGATTACTTAATCATACTCATCATAATCACGAGTTACAAAACTCACTTGCTTAGTTGTGTATTGAGATGCTCATCTAAGCTACAAAAGATACAAAGTTTAGAAAACTTTGTTTCAATGGTCATCCAAGGTACACATGTACCCATGTACACAAAACACACACTGTTTTTGTATTTTTTTTTATTTTTCAATTTTAAAATAATCAAAACAAAACTAAAATCACAAACAAAAACAGACAAACAGCTATAAAGCAAAAAAAAAAAAAAAAAAAAAAAACTAGATGCATATGCATGAAAGCATGATTCAAAAAACAGATAAGAAATCAAGCAAGAGAATCCTACTTTAGATAGAAAGAATTAAAGTAGAGGACAAACCGAAAGACAATTAAGTCTTAGGCTCTTTTATCACTCACACAGCATGGGTCTTTGGCCGTGAAGATGAAAAGCCACGTGTCCTAGTATGACTACTAAAGGACAGAGAGGAATTAAAATTCCCCCGAAATTGAGTCAAAAAGCTCAAAACTTTTAATAACTCACCAAGAATAGGTACAGAGCCTTTAGACAAAAGGATGAGACCTATTTGACACTCGCTTATGAGGAAACAACTTGAAACAATTAGGATGAGTGTGACCAGAAACACCACAATGGTGATAAACATAAGTATTTTTTGAACTACTATGCTTCCTAGAAGGAGGTCTAACCTTAGAGGTTGACAAAGACCTTAATTTAGGATAATTTGGCCTAATATGACTAACAATATGACAATGATGACAAGTGGGGACAAATTCAGAATTTTTATTCTTCCTAGGAGAATTTTTAGACATAGGTTTAGAAACTTCAGTGTTAACATCATAATTTTTACCTTTGTCTATCCTAGCAATATTAGCCTTCAACTCTTCATTATTCCTTTAAAATGGAGGAATTTAAAAATATTTTTCTTTTGAGTTAGGCTCAACAACAAGTTTGGCATTAGTTAATTTTTCAACTTCAGTTTTAAATTCAACTAGTTGCTCTTCCAAACTCTTAATTTTGTCCACCTGAGATGAAATTTGATTTTTAAAATTCTCATTCAAATTATTGGCTTCATCCAATTTTGCAATCAAATCATCTTTTTCAAGCTTGACCTTTTTAAATTTAGCTTTTAATTTTGTAGAACTTTTAAGAGATCTCATACAAAAATTATAAAGCTTACAATAGGTATCTTGAATATTATCATCATCATTCAACACAAGATCATGCAAATCAAAACAATCAAAAGTTTCCATGACAACAGGGGTCAATGGATCACATAGCAAAGATTAAAACCTAATTAGAGTGTGTCTACTCGAATACCACTTGATAGGCCAAGAATGTATTGATCCCTTTTGGTAAATTAATCAATTAATTAGCCAAGTGAATTAATTAGATTTTAATTAGATTCAATTATATGCAATAAGCGTGGTAGCATAAACAAATCACCAACTAAGTTAAATGCAGTGGGAAATGAATTTGACATAGGTGATATGTTTATGAATGGGGAAAACCACCGAGGCAAAACCCCACCAGGAGAATTTAAGGTCACCACTCCCGAGAATCCACTATTATCAAAACAAGCGGTTACAAGTAAAAGTAATCCTAGTATCTAATACCAACCTACAGTTGAACCCTTACCCTAATACCCAATTAGACATATAATGTAGCGGGAATCTCTCATTTCAATGCACGGCTCCTAGTTCATGACTAACTAATGATGCACGGATCCCAGTACGTGACTAACTCCACAGCAACCCTTTGATTGTTGTAGTTGATTTGTAGCAGCTTCACATAGAAACACCAATAAGATCTTCAATGATGGTGTTAGAGAATTTGCTTGGTTACAAAACCTAAAGGCGTACAAGAAACACAGCAAGAACTCTTTCTTCTGTAGGAGGAGGCTAGGGTTACAAAAAGAAACCTTATGAAGCTCTCTATGGTTAGGTTTTTCTTTTACCACCTCCTTTAAATATTAGCTTAATGGGCTCTCTTATTCTAAATAGGTTTACACAAACCTTGGGCTTTCCTAGTCCAATAAGAATTATACAAACTCACAAACCTTGGGTTTTCCTAATTCTAAAAGGATTATACAAACCTATAAACAAATAGCCTTTTAGAATAAAAATATTGCTGGCTATAGTCTGAATCCCGTAAATTCGATATATTGAGACATGTGTCGAGTTTTAATAAATCTCGACAGATTGAGCTTTTGTTGAGGTGGTATCGAAACTTGCAGATTGCACTTTTCTTGAGCAATTCTTGAGTAACCTTCATGTCTTCAATTTAACCACTTGTAATGATCATCTTGAACCTTCTTAGATTTACCTAAATACAAGTAAAGTGTGTTTTGTCAAAGGATATGCTAATTACATAAAAATATGTCCTTAACAAAGCTTAGGAAAAATGACAAGTATCTTCAATGCATGGATCAAGAGCTCTCCTCACTAACAATGCCAACAACCTAGAGCCCTCAGCTATGAATTACATCAAGAATCTAAACTTGGAATTCCTTCGTTTTCAAGGGGAAGATCCAACTTGTTGAGTTTATAGAACAAATCAATTCTTTTCTTATCACAATTCTCCAGAGCATCAGAAGGTGATTTTGGCCTCATATCATCTTGATGGAGAATCTCTAATTTGGTTCTAGGATGCTGAGCAAGTTGGTGGTTTTGCTAGTTGGGATGTCTTTGTCAAAGCTCTTCAAACTCGTTTTGGTGCCACAACCTATGATGATCCCATGGAGGCACTCATTTGACTCAAACAGACCACAACTGTGATTTCTTACAAAAGTGATTTTGAGATTCTTTCTGATAGTAATAGGGGCTTGTCTGAGTCTTATAAGTTGAGCTGTTTTTTGAGTGGGTTTAAAGATGAGATTAGGCTACTAGTAAGGATTTTAATGCCTAAATCTCTTAATGAAGCCTTTGGTTTAGCTAAAATTCATGAAGAGCACCTAATGAGTAGTAGGAAATCTTTCAGGAATGTGATAGATAATGGTAAACCTTCTATCTTGGGTTTGCCTAAGGTGAAGGGTAAGACCACTACTAAGGTTAGGCTGCCATTACAAAGGTTAACTAGTGCTCAAATGGAGGAGAGAAGGAAATTGGGTTTATGTTACAACTATGATGAGAAGTGGCAGATGGGGCATAAATGTAAGGGAGCAAAGTTGTTTCTACTTGAGGGTTGGGATGTGGGAATTGAGCATAAATTAGGAGTGCAACTAGTTGAATTAGAAGATGATGGTGTGGTGATGGGACATCAAGATAATGAGCAAGAAGATGTGGTTCCACCTACTGAAATTACACTCTATGCATTGGTGGGTAGCCCTTCATCTCAGACAATGGGGGTTAAAGGCAGGATTAAGAATCATGAAGTAGTGTCTCTCATTGATTCTGGGAGCACTCACAATTTCTTAGATGCTGCTGAGCTGCCTACCTTACATTTACAATTAGACACTTTACAAATCTTGGAAGTTAAAGTAGCTGATAGTAGTGTTAAAACTTTGGGGGTGTATCATGGAGTCAGTATTTCAATTCAAGGGTATAAATTTGTGGTGGATTTCAATGTACTGCATTTGGGGGGTTGTGCAGTGGTTCTTGGCACCTAGTGGTTATGTACCTTGGGAGAAATCATTTGGGACTTCAAGTTATTAACCATGAAGTTTTCTTACCTGGATAAAAGGGTGTTTTTGCAAGGCCTGCACCCATTAGGGTCTACTCTCCTAGATGCTAATAGATTCTTTAATAGCTCTACCAAAAAAGGTCTGGTACTTCAGATTGAAGCTGTCAACAACCTTGGTCATGAGCATCACCATTACCTACTGCACTGTCAGAGTTATTGAACCATTTTTCTAAGGTGTTTGAGATTCCATCTGGCCTGCCTCAATTCTGAGGACATGAACATCAAATCACACTTAAAGAAGGCACCTCTCCAATCTGTGAGAGACCCTACAAGTACCCCTATTTCCAAAAGACTGAAATTGAAAAAATTGTGCAAGAATTGCTTGAGGTTGGTTCCATCCAGCATAGTCAGAGTCCTTTTTCCTCACCTGTTTTACTTGTTAAAAATGCTTATGGGAGTTGGAGAATGTGCATAGATTATAGGGCTTTGAATAAGGCTACTATTAAGGACAACTTTCCAATTCTTGTGGTTAATGAATTACTAGATGAACTTGCTGGTGCTACTATCTTTTCTAAACTGGATTTAAGGTCAAGGTATCACCAGATTCGTATGAAACCTAAGGATATTCCTAAGACAGCATCATGATGAGTTTCTTGTGATGCCCTTTGGTTTGACTAATGCACCATCTACATTTCAAGCTCTTATGAATTCTATTTTCAAACCTTATCTCAGAAAGTTTGTTTTAGTCTTCTTTGATGATATTTTGGTCTTTAGTTCTTGTTTAACGGACCATTTGTCACACTTGAAGATTGTTTTGGAAATTCTGCTTTCCCATCAATTGTATGCCAAAATGTCCAAGTGTGAGTTTGGATGTGCTGAGGTGGAATATCTTTGCCATATTATCATTGGAGATGGGGTTAAAGCTGACCCCAAAAAGACTATTGCAATGCAACAATGGCCTGTACCAACTACTGTCAAGGCTTTGAGTGGTTTTTTAGGCCTCACTGGTTATTACAAGAAATTCATTCAAGGGTATGGTGCTGTAGCTCAACCTTTGACTGATCTCCTTAAGAAGGATGGGTTTCACTGGTCTGATAAGGCTCTCATTGCTTTCAATCAACTTAAAGCAGCTGTAGCTCATCCTTCTGTCTTAGCTCTTCCTAATTTTACAAAGCCTTTCATAATTGAGTGTGATGCCTCTGGATTTGGGTTGGGGGTTGTACTGATGTAGGTAAATTGACCAATTGCTTTACATAGTCAAGTTTTGAAGGGCAAGCATCTTCATTTATCCACCTATGAAACTAAGCTGTTGGCTTTGGCCATTACTGTCAAGAAGTGGGGGCCCTATCTACTTGTAGTCCTTTCATTGTAAGGACTGATCACCAAAGTATTAAATTCTTGTTGGAACAGAGAACTACTGCACTTGCTCAAAAAAAGTGGCTTGCAAAACTTTTGGGATATGCCTTTGTGGTTGAGTACAAGAAAGGAGTGGAGAATAGGGTAGCTGATGCCCTTTCTAGAAGATCTGATGGTGTTTCTAAGTTGTACCAGCAAGGTGAATCTCATAAGTCTAGTTGCTTGTTTATTCTTTTAGTCCCTGATCCTACTTGATTGGCTATTCTTAAGGAGAGTTATAATTAAGACCAGTCTACACAGCAGTTAATTCAGTCCATTCAATCTGGTACTGCTCCAAAGGGGTTTACATGGCAGAATGATTTGATCTTCTACAAGAGTAGGTTCTTTTTAGGACCACACTGCCCTTTGTTACCTTAAGTTCTCCAACTTGTTCACAGCACCCCTGTTGCTGGTCATTCTGGGTTTCTCAAAACCTATCAAAAAGCCAAGAGGGAGTTCTATTGGCATGGTATGAAGTTTGACATCAAGAGGTTTGTTGGGGAGTGTGATGTGTGTCAATAAATTAAATCAAAAACTGATGCACCAACTAGTTTGATTTAGCCCTTGGAAATTCCTACCAATCCTTGGACTGATGTAAGTTTGGATTTCATTGAAGGTTTGCCTAATTCACAAGGGTTTAAGGTGATTCTGGTGGTAGTGAATAGGTTGACCAAATATGTCCACTTCAGTCCTATTTCTCACCCTTATACTACTGTTAAGGTTGCCTCATTATATATGCAGTATGTTTTCAAGCTCTATGGTATGCCTGCCACTATTGTTAGTGATAAGGATGCCATTTTCACTTCCTTCTTTTGGTCTGAGTTGTTTCGTTTGCAAGGTACCACCTTAGCCATGTCTACAACTTATCACCTTCAATTTGATGGCCAAACTAAGACTGTTAACAAAATCTTGTGTTAGGACATATGTGGTTCACATGTTAAGAACATATGTCATACTTATTTATGTAAATTGGCTAATCCTTTGACAAAACGCACTCTACTTGTAATTGGGTAGTTCTAGGTATTTTTAATACTTTAAGAAACAAGGTTTCAAGATCAAGTGTTGAAGTCATCAAGTCTATCCAAGAAAAACAAGCTGAAGTGCAAAATCATTAAAGCTCGACACCTTCTCGATAGCTCCTCGACACCTGGCTATCTGTCGAGTTCTTTAGCTGATTCTTATCGCAATCTTGATAGCTTCTCGATAGCTGGTCAATCGATCAAGAAAGTTTCTGTCCCCTCGACACCTGCTCGACACCTCCTCGATAGCTGCTATCTGTAGAGGTTATGGGAATTCAGATTTCTGTTTTTGGGCTAGGCTTATGTATTTGTTTAGGGTTTTTTTTTCTCACAACCCTAGACCTATATAAGGCTTATTTTAGAGGCCGTCACATAGGAGAATACAAGGAGAACATATGAAAAAGTGACCAATGCCTTGTTCTCTCTAAAAGAAGCTACTGCGTTTTTGCGCCTTAGGGTTTTGTAACCAAGTGCTTCTTTATCTTCATTCTTGATGAAGTGAAGAACTTTGCAGCCAATATCTTCTTCTAGTTGTTGATTGAAGTTGCGTACTGGGATCCGCGCAATTAGTTAGTCACATACTCGAATTCGTGCATCAACAAAAAGGGTGGCGTTCATATATTAAAGAGTTTAGAGGTTTTGAAGCGATAGAAGGTTTCTGCTGTGAGTTTATCTACGGGGATTGTAGAGTCTAGGGACAAAGGTTTTGTACTAAATCTGAAACTTCTCTTTACTATAGTGGATTGCTTTTCGGGAAGGTTTCCCCCCAGGTTTTTTACTGTGAAACTGGTTGGTTTCATTGGTTTTCCTGGGTCATCATATCTTGTCTTATTTACTTTTCCGCTGCATATTATTTTGACATGATATTGATGTTTGTTTGTTTTAACAGGTTTTATTGATAACAAATTTAATTAACAACTTGGGTTTAAAACTTGTTAATTCTATCAATCGGGGTCTAAATTTCCCAACAGTTTAGAACAATATTGGAGGGCTTTTACTGTTGATAGACCACATAGATGGGTAGAGTGGTTAGCTTTGGCAGATTATTAGTTCAATTCTAATTTCCACACTAGTCTAAAGTTGACACCATTGGAAGCATTGTATGGTTTTCCCCCTTCTACATTACAAAGCTACATTCCTGGTACCACTAGAGTGGATGCTTCAGATTCTCTTTTGTGTCAGAGAGTTGCAGTTCTAGCTACTCTTAAGGGCCACCTAGTTGCTGCACAAGAGAAGATGAAGTTCCAAGTTGATAAGCACGGGCAAGATAGGTCCTTTAATGTGGGTGACTGGGTCTATTTGAGGTTGTAGCCTTATAGGCAAAAGACTTTCGCTTATAAAAGGAAGTGGAAGATGTCTCCAAGGTTTTTTGGACCTTTTCATATTCTGCAGAAAGTTGGGACTGTGTCTAATAAGTTGGCTTTACCTACTAAGTCCAAATTACATCCTGTTTTTCATTTTTCTTGCTTGAAGATGAAGCTTGGTCCAAATGTGCATCCCATGCCAACTCTGCCACTAGTGGATGAGGAAGGCTAGGTTTCTAGTGAGCCTATAGTTGTGCAGTAGTCAAGGACAAAGGCATTGAGATCTCGAGTGATCACTAAGGTTTTGGTGCAATGGATGGGCTGCCCACCTGAGGATGCTACTTAGGAGTCATGGGCAAGGTGCTTTAAATGGGGGGAGTAATGTTAGATGCCGATAGTAATTAGCATGCATGAGCATAGTAGAGTAGTATTACTTATAATGACAGGTGGCATTTTAGTTTGCCCTTTATAACTAACTAACTGATTAGTGGTTAGAATTAGTTAGTTGGGGTTTTGTAACTTGCATATATTGGGAAGAGTACATATTGTATTGGATATTGAGAATTGAATTGTTGATTTGTTTATTCTTCTTCTTCTCTCTCTGTCTCTCTGTCACTCTCTACCTTCCCTGTAATTTTGCTATGGAGGATTAGGTTCCCTCGAAGCAACCTACAAGAATTTCCTAACCCATTCCAGTTCTTAACATTTGGTATCAGAGCCAACCACCATGTTGAGTAATTGAACGTAGCTCATTGAATATGGGATCAAATGAGTTGCGGTTTTATGCTCGGATCCTGGAGGGGGTGACCTAGAGGCTAGATTAAAATAACTAATAGGTGAATGGAGCCACCAAAAGAGAAAGGGCCACCATCGGGCCAGTGTCGCTAGAGTGAGTTGTCGTGGACGTTGATTGTAGAGCATAGTGGTATGTTATGATCCTAGTGTCCCACATAGATTAAGTATAAGCTTAACCATGTGTTTAGAAGCTCTTGAGCACTCTCCCCTTGCAAGTTGGTTTTTAAGAGTGAGTTCTACTCATAGGTTTGTAATAATAATTGGGTTGGGTACATAAAACTCATTTACCAATTCATTATTTATTTAGCTAATTACTTCTAACCCAAATCCAATACAATCCAATTATTATGGGTAAACCCCAACCCACCCAATAATCAAAATTACCAAAATGCCCCTAAAACTTGAAAATGACCAAAGTACTCCTAAAATCCTTTAAAATTATCAAAATACCCCCTAAATCTAAAAAAAGACCAAATATGCTCAAAAACCACTAAAAATGACCAAAATACTCCCAAAATCTAAAAAATGATCAAAATACCCCGAAAACCTAAAAATTGACCAAAATACCCTATAAACCTAAAAATGACCGAAATACCCCCAAAACTTAAAAAATTAGCAAAATATCCCCGAAATCTAAAAATTACCAAAATACCCCCTAAAACCAAAAAATGACCAAATACCTTTGAAACCTAAAAAATGACCAAAATACTTCTAAAACCTAAAAACTACCAAAATACCCTCTAAACCTGAACAATGACCAAAACACCACTGAAACCTAAAAAATGACCAAAATACCCCCGAAACCTAAAAATGACCAAAATAATTTCAAAACCTAAAAATTGACCAAAATACCCCCGAAACCTATAAAATGACCGATATACCCCCGAGGCTTAAAATTGACCAAAATGCCCCTTAAACCTAAAAGATGATAAAAATACACCTTAATCCTAAAAAATGCCCGAAATACCCCAAAATCTTGAAAATGACCAAAATACCCCGAAACCTAAAAAAAAAAAAAAAAATACCGAACTAACCCCAAAATTTAAAAATTAATGAAGCACCCCTAAAACCTAAAAATTACTGACATTCCCTTGAAACCTACAAAATGACCTAAATACTCTTAGAACCTTTAATTTGAAGAAAATAGCCTCGAAACATCCAAAATACCCAAAGCGTATATTTTGGTAATTTTAGAGGCTTTTGGTGTATTTTATTCATCTTATAGGTTTAGTGGTAGTTTGGTCATTTTAGATATTTTGAGGGGTATTTTGGTTGTTATAAAGGTTTAGAGCTATTTTGGTCGTTTTATATTTTTTAGGGTATTTTTGTTAATTTTAAAGGTTTCAAGTTATTTGTGGTCATTTTAAAGGTTTAGGGGTATTTTCGTCTATGAGAGATCGGAAAACCAGGGGTGCTCTCAGAAAAAGGGTGAGGCATTGGCACCTTCCTTTTTCAGCATTATGTGTGGAGTCGCCACTTATTTTTTTTGTTACAAAAAGATAAGAAAAAAGAAAAAAAATACACAAGGTACATATTTGAATAATACAACCTCTCAATAATTTGAAAGAATTACAATTTGATAAAATGAAATATACACGGCTTTGTTTCCTAGATTACAATCTAGTAAAAAAATTACAAAGCTTTGTTTCCTAGATTACAATCTAATGGAAAATTACAAGGCTTTGTTTCCCAGATTACAATCTAAAAAGGAAAAAGAAAAAGATAAAGCACTATCCTAAGAACCAAAATCTAAATTCGGGGGCTAGGTTGCAGAATTGGAAGGTGTTAGACACCCATTCTGCCCAGACGGAGTTTGTTCTTCTAGACTCAAAATGACCATTTATATTGAAAATATAGATTAGTTTTTTATGCAGAAAAAATTTCATATCTGTATTTAATGAAAATATAGATTTGTTTTTACTTAGAAAAAATTTCAGATTTGTGTTTAATGAAAACACAGTTCAGTTTTTATTCAAAAAAAATTTCAGATCTATATTTAATGAAAATACATATAAGTTTTTATCCAGAAAAAATTTTAGACTTGTATTTAATGAAAATATAGATTTGTTTTTACTTAGAAAAAATTTCAAATTTGTGTTTAATGAAAACATAGATCAGTTTTTATTCAGAAAAAATTTCAGATATATATTTAATGAAAATACATATAAGTTTTTATCCAGAAAAAATTTCAGACATGTATTTAATGAAAATACAGATTAATTTTTTATTCAAAAAAAAATTTCAGATCTGTGTTTAATGAAAATACAGATTAGTTCTTATTCAAAAAAAATTTCAGATATGTATTTAATGAAAATACAGATCTGTTTTGTTGTTGTTCTTAAAAAAGAAGAAGGTGTTTTTAGTAATTTATTGCAAATCTTGAAATTTAAAGAAGAACTAAATCTTAAACGCGTTAATCAACATTAAAAAACATATTAAACATGTGAACATGGCAAAAAAAATATGAACAAGATTTTATGGACAATGAGATACATCTATGAAAATATGCAATGAACATAACATATATATCAGATAGGAAAGAAAAGAATAAACAAAAGGGTGGGATTAAAGACATACTTGCATGAATGTACCCTTCAATGAAAGAATAATTTAGAAATCAAAGAAGTTCAACCTCTTTGAGATCTAAAATATGTTCACTTACGGAAAAGAAACCCTTAAAGCCAAGGCTTCCAGAACGTCTTTAACGTAAGGGGAGCAAAGAAGTCAGAAAAAGAAGGTCAGAAAGAGAGGTCTGAAAACGGGGTCCCTTGAATGTTGGGAGGCCTCCCCTATTTATAGAGGTGTTAGTTGATTAGAAAATACGCTAGGTTTGCTAAAAATTAAGTCCATTCGGCTTAAGAAATAAGCAAAAAATGTATGGGGAAAATCCTAAAAAAAAGGAGATTTGGATAAGAGTAAGCTGATTTTTCAGATCAGAATGAGTTTCAATATTTTGATCATATCTTTGACAGATGAAGGGGAAATTCAATTCTCTACAACTTTGCTAGAATTAGCCTAGTCCAAATTTTGAGTTTTACCTTGCCAAAAGTGCCTAGGAATGTGAATTTGAAATCTGCTACTTGATTAGCACATTTTTGAAGTATTTTCCAACACTAAAACTGTATTTAGACGAATATTAGAGTTATTTTCATGATCAACCTCATTCCAAAGTGATAATTAGGATTTTTAAAATAATTATTTTGAATATAATTATACCAAAAGCCTAATTATCTACCGTCTTTAAATATTATTAGCTTATTTGTTTTAATCCGATGCAACAAATCTCAGTTTAAGAAAAATAATTAACCAATCAAAAAAATTCATTTAATTAATTTTAATCATTAACCAATCAAAATTAATTTCAATTAATCACATGTGATCAGTTTCACCTATATACAATGCATGCAAACATTGAACATTTAATCTTCTGATATCTTTCAATCCGACGGTCTGATTTGAGAATTGGACATACTGTTGTGATCATTAGAATCTCAAGATCATTTTTATGATATGCAATGAATGATTTAACTCATGCAATGCAATTATGATTTTTGGGTATTTGAAATGGTCATTTTGGTCATCTTTCACCATTAAATTATGAGTGAAAAATTGAGTGTCTACATCGTCATTTTATAGGTTTGAGGGTATTTCGTCATTTATTATTATTATTTATGTTTAAAGGGTACTATGGTCAATTTTTAGGTTTCAGGGGGTATTTCGTCATTTTTTATGTTTAAAAGGTATTTTGGTCATTTTTTAGGTTTTGGGAGTATTTTTGGTCATTTTTTATGTTTCAGAGGTATTTTACTCATTTTTTAGGTTTATGGGGTATTTCGGTCAATTTTTATGTTTCAGGGGTATTTTACTCATTTTTTAGGTTTATGGGGTATTTCGGTCAATTTTTAGGTTTCTGGGGTATTTTGGTCATTTTTTAAGTTTCGGGGGTATTTCGGTTATTTTTTAGATTTTGGAGGTATTTCGATCATTTTTTTTTTATTTTTTTATGTTTTTTATGTTTAGGGGGTATTTTGGTCATTTTTATGTTTCGGGAGTATTTCAGTAATTTGTTTGGTTTAGTAGGTATTTTGGTCAGTTTTTAGGTTTAGGAGGGGTATTTTGGTCATTTTCTATATTTAAGAGGTATTGGTCATTTTCTAGGTTTCAAGGGTATTTCGGTCATTTTTTTAGGTTTCGGGGGGTATTTTGGTAAATTTTAGGTTTTGGGGGTATTTATATTATTTTTTAGGTTTATGGGGTATTTTGGTAATTTTTTAGGTTTAATGGGTATTTGGCCTTTTTAGTGGTTTTGGGGTATTTGTAGAAATGATACTTAGGTCATAATTTGGTCTAATTGGGTACATAGTTAAACTGAATAAAAATTAATGTTAATTGGCTTTAATTGGGTAAATATCCATTTAACCCAATTAATAATTAGGTGGGTTTTGGATTTTTTTTTTTTTTTTTTTTTTTTGAGAAGTAGGTTTGGATCTTATTTAAGTGGGTGGGGTTGGGTTAATTTTGCCACCCCTAATTTCAGCTAACATGGAAAGTATAATTCCATGTTCTTGTTCGTGCTCTTGCTCTTGCTCTTACTTTTTTACTAATTTTGTTTTACTTTGATCTTTGTTTGTTAATTTTAGGATGTGGGTGTTTTTTTTTTTTTTCTTCTAATTTTGGCAAACCATAAATCTTAAATTAATGAAGCCCACGACCATGTCAAAAGGGATAGATCTTGGATTTCACAATAGTAAGGCAATGTTTTTAGAGAGTGGCTATTTGATCCATTTTCTTTTATGTTTTACATCTTAAAAGTTTTTTGCGTAAAATATCATTTTTGACCCTAAATTATCACAAAAAGTTTGTTTTTCATCCCTGGACTTTCAAAAGTTCTATTTGCATCCATAAACTTTGCAAAATGTTCAGATTTATGTACCTTCATCTATTTCCATTAGTTTATCTCTTACGTGGTCTGACAGAGTGTTGACGTGGTACCTGACTTGGACTACATTATTAAAAATTTTAAAATATGGACACATGGCAAATAATTATAGGGACACGTGGGAACCATTTTTAAAAGCCTAAAATTAGCCCTCAAAACAAAATCTCCAAGTCCAGGTGTGCATGCGTTAAGCTAGAATCCCTAAACCGTGAAAACCCAATCGGCAGAATAGTTCCTATTCAAATCAAACCAGTGACCCCTTAAAAGTTTTATAGGAGACTAACGGCCTATTGAAAGTTTTATAGGATACTAACGGCCTATTGGGCTCACTGGTTTTTGGTTTATTTTATTTTTTCTAACATTACGATAATTTAAAATTACAAAATATATCACATCATTTTAATCTCATTACTTTCGTAAACAATGTAATGCTATATTTTTGTATTGAGATTGCATTAATGTAAGATTATAATAACGTAATATTATGGCATAATGTAACATTATGGCGAATCAAACGCCCCCTACATTTAAGTAGTCAAATTAAAATAAATTAATGATATAATGTTCAAACGAGAGTTGTCCAAACAAATATGTTAACAAAAAAGATGACCTTAAGAAAATTTGCATCCATACAGCTAACATCCAAAACAAATGTGGATTTTTAATGGATGCTTGAGTTGACGCTGCTAGTCTTTCACAATCTTCCCTCTCTACATTCTACCGTTTATAAATGTTGAAATTTAGCTAAAAAACTTCGATGTTCAAAAAGAAAATTCGAAAGGATATATATATATATATATATTTAAAGTCAAAACTAAGAGAAAATTCAGCTAGATTCTTAATTTTGCGCCATATGTTCGTCTTTTTATTATTATTATTATTATTTTATTATAGTCAAGTGAGTTATTGGGTTCAAAATCTGAAGAAATTATCTATAACTTTGCTCTACAATCCCTAGAAACCTCCAAATCTCTCTCTCTCTCTCATACCTTTTGATCATTAAAAGGTTTTTTATTTATTTATTTATTTATTTATTTTTTTTACCTTTCTCATGCTTATCTATAAAGGTTGTCCATTTTCCCATCAAACACAAACACCAAATATTTCTCCTTCTCTTACCTCATTCAAGTGCCAAAGGTCTCTTTCTTCTTCAAAAAAGAAATTGCCAAATGTCTATAAAACACTAAATTTCTACTCCAATCTAAATCATAGCAGTTACTATTGTAATAGAACAGGAAATAGTTATTGAAAACCCAAAACACAACCTAAATCTTTTTACATAAAAAGTCACAGACTAAACTACTTCAATTCCATGCACTTCATCTCATTTTTTCTTTTTACAAAAATAAGATTAATATAAACACTCAATTTTGCACCCAAAATTTAACCTTGGAAGATGACCAAAATAATTATTCTAAGTACCTAAAAATAATAATTGTATTTCATGCATTAAATCATTCATCACATAATATAAAAATGATCTTGATATTCTAACAATCGCGACTATATGCCTGGTTTCCCAAGTCAGACCATCAGATTAAAAGATATCACAAGATCAAGTTTTAATAGTCTACATGCATTCATTTGGGTGAAACTGATCACATATGATTAATTGAAATTAATTTTGATTGGTTAA
The DNA here is from genome assembly GCA_023621385.1 of Quercus gilva. Classification (NCBI taxonomy): domain Eukaryota; kingdom Viridiplantae; phylum Streptophyta; class Magnoliopsida; order Fagales; family Fagaceae; genus Quercus; species Quercus gilva. The sequence continues at coordinate 30,712,633 of CM042478.1, read as the reverse complement.
TAATTAAAATTACTTAAATGAATTTTTGTGATTGGTTAATTATTTTTTTAAAGTGAGATTTGTTGCATGGGATTGAAAAAATTAAGCTGATAATATATAAAAACCGTAGATAATTAGACTTTTTGGATAATTATATTCAAAATAATTATTTTAAAAATCCTAATTATCACTTTGGGATAAGTTTATCATGAAAATAACTTTGAAAAAGAGAGAGGTGCCGATGCCTATCTCTTTTTTGAGAGCCAGTCTCTCATAGTGGTAACTTCACTGGGGATGTTAAGGGCTAAACTTCATATTAGATTTAGGATGATCAATTAAGTACCCTTTTTCTTTTGTATGATATTGTATGAAATGCCATGTTGTTTGTTTATTGTTTTCTTTTAACTACCATTATGCATGTCATGAAACAACAAATTATGCATCAAAAATCTGGTAGTAGTAATCATGGATCACTGGTCTTCCTTAGATTCGGGTACCCAATGAACTCACCAACTCATAACCCAAAGTCACTTGATCATTTCTTGTTGATTGTAAAGGATAAAAACTATGTCATTTGGACCAACGCAACGTTCATTATGTTACAAGTTAGGAGGTGTAATGTCTTAGCTACAGGAAATAATAAAACATCAAACCCACCCTACAATGTAATGGCTGCAAAACCTATCCTTAGGTCAATCCAAATAAATGATGCATTGCATTTCGTGTGTTTGTTTCGATTGCTTGAATGATTGAAATAGATGGGGACATAGCTTTGACTGAACCAGCCTACCTTTTCCTAAAAGAGAATCTGGTTAAGATCAGAGGGAAGACCTAAAAGAGAACCCAAAAGCGATAGCCAAGCGAGTTCTAGTTCAAGGGCTGTTACAGTACTGCAACCATTGCGCATACAAGGCACTCCACAGCTCCAACACTGCAACCTAGTATTTGATTCGCAAGATAGTCCAAGCAACAAAAGATCAGAAGACTCTATCATTGTGACAGAAAGAGATGAGCACTAAAATGCTAAAGAACAGATGAGCACCCAAGAGTTACTAAATACAATGGTAGCTAGTCAAATCCAGCTAAGAGAGGATATGAACCTCATGGTTCAACAATTCCAGAATATGAAGAATGACCAAGAAGGAGAAAAGACTGACCAAATTTCCTTCATCATAGAACATGAAAAGAGAATTAATGAGAAGATGAACAAGATGGAACAAATGATCAAGAGGTCAAGAAGGTTGGACAATCTCATAGATTATCGATCACTGTCTCTCTTCAAGGATGTAAGGCTACTCCCCAAGTTTAAGATGCCAATCCTGGACAGGTTCGATGGCATCGGATGCCCTAAATCCCACCTGAAGATGTACTTGAGGGCTATGCAACCCCTAGGAGCTACTGAAGAGATGTTGGCCGAAATGTTCCAAAATACCTTGACAGGAGCTACCCTCAGATGGTTCCTCAATGTAGAAGACACTAGAACTCAAAATTGGGAGGACATATGTAGGGAGTTCCACAATCAATACAAGTACAACATAGAGGTGTACATAACAAGAAGAGACCTTGAAACTACAAAGCAAGGCCCCAAAGAATCATTTTCTTCTTTCATAACCAAATGGAGAGCCAAGGCAGCCTAAATGATCATGAGACCTAGTGAAGAAGATCAAATCCAAATGGTGGTGAAGAATTTGTTACCCATATTCCACAAGCATCTTTTTGCCCAATACTTTCCGAACTTCAAAGCCTTGGTCATAGTTGGCACTCAAGTAGAAGATGCTATTAATAACGGCATGTGAAGAAGGAAGAACGCTCCATTTTTGAGAAAACTGCAGCCTATACCACCAATGAGGAAACAATCAATGTTGTAGGTGCTCAAGCATCATCAACTATGAATTCTAGGCCTCGAAGGAAGTTCAATGAACTCCACGTGCCTATGAGCCAATTGTTTGAAAAGCTCAAACTTGAAAGGTATCTTGGCCCACTTGACCTTTGACCCCTCCAAGCCCAATGCCCAAAGGTTACAAGTCACATGAGTTTTGAAAATATCATCAAGAACCTAGTCGACAGACAGATAAATGCATCAATCTGTGGTATGCCATTCAAAATTTGATTGACAAACAAGTCATCACTCCGCCTTCATCGGCCAACCGTTCTAACTTTGCTTGAATTCCATTTACAAGATTTTTTTAGATTGGTTATTTGATCTTATTGTTTATTTTGGATTTGCTTTCTAGTTGGTCTTTCACTCAATAAAACTCATGTTGTGTTTGATGCTTATGTTTGTCATGTTGTTCATATGTACATTAAAAAAAAAAAAAAAAAAAAAAAAAAAAAAAAAAAAGAGGAAAAGAATTTAAAAAAAAAAATCGAAATAAGTTATGAAAAAATTTCAAAAAAAAAAATTTCAAAAAAAAAAAATTCTTGAAAAATCTTTCAAAAAAATCTTTTGGACTAGGGGCATTGGGCCTTCAAGTCATTTCAATTCATTTTCAAAAAAAAAAAAAAATCTTTGGACTAGGGGCATTGGGCCTTCTTAGTAACATTTTTCTAAAAAAAAATTTGTTCTTTAAAAAATTCAAAACATTTTCCAAAGCCTTCTTCTCAAGAGAATAAAGAAGATCCATTTGACAAAACTTTTTCCAAATCATGATGATTAATTGCTCTACCAATCAATTTGTTCAAATGAGGGACTTAACTTCATTCAATCCATGCAAGGACTTTACTAAACATTTAAAATATGAGAAGAAAAGGTCCTAAAAGGCAATCAAAGAAATCTACCCATTCCTTCAAAATTCTCAAGCCATATACACTCCATCCATATCTCCAAAAAAAAAAAAATTGTCACATCATTGGAGCATTTGTTCTTTTATTCCAAGAGGAATTTATTAAAAGTGTTTAAGTCACTGTACTTACAAGTAAGTATCACTAGGGATAAGAGGCCACCTTTGGTAAGCTACATTATTCCTTGACACTCATTACAATAATTATCCATTGCTAGCCAACTTGAGCTTTTAAACACTTAGCTTGTTTTTCAATGAACCCACTAAAAACTTAAATCTTGGGTGAGAGAATTAGGTATGCATGCTTAAATCTTAAGTTGAGGAAGGGTTGACATTATGGATTTAGCACCGCTTGGTAAGGTCCTCAATGAAGACAGTGTGACAAGTTCTAAAGAAAATATGAAGAGTTCAACAAGTTCAGAAAATAGATCTCATCAAAGAAAAGGGATAGTTCACTCCATCAAGTTAGGAAAGAAGAAAATCCATCAAAGAGAGATAAGGTTTTGAGAAAACATCAAACTATGAGAAAAAGAGATTGTCATTAAGCTAGAAAAGACTTCAACAAGAAAAAAGAAATGAAAAGAATAGAGTGCAAGAATTTTCATCAAGATGAAAGAAAAATGATTTATCAAAAGACACAAGAGAAATGAGATTCCATGTAAGATCATTCAAGTTGAGAGGGATGTGCAAAAAATGAAGATTCATCAAGAGTAGAAATCTTTTGTGAGTGAAGTTGTTAGGACATATGTGGAACTTGTTAGAACATATGTCATGTAGAATTGGCTAATACTTTGACAAAACGCATTTTACTTGTAATTGGGTAGATCTAGGATGTGTTTAAAACTTTAAGAAACAAGAGTTCAAGTCTAGTATTGAAGCCATGCAAGTCTGTCCAAGAAACAAGTAAAGAAGTACTGTTCATTAAAGCTCGACAGATAAATTTATCAAGATTTAATGTATAATTCTCGATAGCTTTCGACAGGAGTTGCATCTATCGAGAATTATGAAATTTAGATTTCCATATATGTTTTTCACACATATCCAAGTTATTTGTGTAGGGTTTCTTTTCTCACAACCCCAGATATATATAAGGATTATTTTAAGGCCCGTCAAAGGTGATGCAACTTGATGCAAAGCAATTGTTCACTCAAATTGTGATCGGAGAAAATTTGCCCTAGTTTATCTTTCTCTTGTAAAAGCTGCTGCGTCTTTGCGCCAAAGGTTTTGTAACCAAGGAGCTTCTGATCTTCATCATCTGGATGAACTGAAGAACTAGTCATGTACTTGGATCCATGCATGGATTGGTTAGTCAAGTATTGGGAGCCGTGCATTGAAAGGAGAGATTGTCACTATATTACAAGTACAATTGGGTATTGAGGTAGGGGTTCAACTGTAGGTTGGTATTAGGTACTAGGATTCCTTTTATTTGTAACCCTTGTTTTGCCTCGGTAGTTTTCCCCATTCGTAAACAAATCACTCGTGTCAAATTTAATTTCCGTTGCATTTAGTTATTCGGTGATTTGTTTGTGCTACCATGCTCATTGCATGTAATTGAATCTAATTAATTTCACTTGGCTAATTAATTTGATTAAGTTATCAAAGGGGTCAATACATTCTTGGCCTATCAAATAGTATTAGAGCGGGCACACTCTGATTAAGGTTAATTTTTATTGTATGATCCATTGACCCTTGTTTGTCATGGATAGAAGACAGTTTTAATTATCCCTTCTTTACTTAATGGCACTAACTATGCATACTAGAAAGTACGCATGAGAGCTTTCATTTAGTCCTTAGATAGAAAGTGTGGCAAGCTCCACAGATAGGCTAGACCAAGCCCAAGGAAGCACTGGTTGATTGGGATGATGCTAAGATCACAGCAGCAAACTTCAATAGCAAAGCATTGAATGCTTTATTTAATGCAGTCACCAATGAGGAGTTTAAGAAGATATCCTCCACCGAAACTGCTAAGGAAGCATGGACTATCCTCCAGACAACCTATGAAGGGACTAAGGTTGTCAAGTATTCAAAGTTTCAAAGGCTTACTACGAGCTTTGAAGAGATTAAGATGGAAGATGATGAGTCGTTTGATGAGTTCTATGCCAAGCTGAAGGACATAGTGAACTCTGCCTTTAATCTTAGGGAAACCATTTCTGAACCTAAGGTTGTAAGAAAGGTGCTCAGATCTCTACCGGAGAGATTCCATGCCAAGATCACCGCTATTGAGAAATCAAAGGATATTGATAAAATTCATTTGACAGAGTTGGTTGGCAACTTACAAACCTATGAATTGGGTTTGACTAGAATCGGGAAATCAAGCAAGAGCAAGAGCATGAGCATGGCATTAAAGGCCAAAAGCAGTGATACAGATGAGTCCTCTGATGATGAGATTCTAGGATAAAATCCTACATCACCAGGCAATTCAAGAAGTTTATGAAGAATGTCAATGCAAAAGGATTCGACAATGACCATAAGTAATCCAGTTCTTCATAATTCAAGAGCCAAGATAGAGGGAAGAAGGATGCTAAGGAAGGCAATCAGTACACTGTTTCCTCCAGACCAAAGTGCTTCGGATGTCAAGGTTTTGGACATATGAAACAAGAATGTCCAACATATCTCAAGACCATTGGAAAAAGCAAGGCCCTTGCTGCTACCTTGAGTGACACCGAGCCTAAGGATGATTTAGATGACAATGATGACGAGGGAATCTTGAATGCCTTCACTGCTATAGTTGATCCTACTGATGGGGTTTCAAAAACAATATATGATGAAGAGGACTTGGTGGACTCCAAGTTTGAGAAAATGGATGATTAAGATGATATCCATATAGCTTATGAAAAATTGTACAAGGTTTCTGAGAAGCATGAGAAACTACAGAGGCTAGCCACTAAGAAGCTGAGTGATGTTAAGCTAGATCAAGAGGAGCTATCCACAGAGTTTGATGAAGCTAATCAGACCATTGGAGCACTGCGGTTTAAGAAGAACTTCTTGGTGGAAAAGACCAAGAAGCTTGAAGCAAAACTGTCACAAGTCAGAGCTCAATTAGAGAGGACTTCCAGTGCAAAGTTTGATGAGATGTTTAGCTTTTAGAAATCTGCTTCTGATAGAACCGGTTTGGTGTATGATTTTTCTTCTCCTAATATTTCTTATTCTAGTACTACTGTGTTTATCTCACCTACTAATAATGTTAATTATGAGAATAATGATGTTAAAACTGTTTTAGCTAGTGAGAACATAGACAAGGGAAAATCTATCTTAGTAGCACTCCCTAAGCTTGATAAGAAAGAGACTAGAAACCCTAAGACTAAGAAGGGAAATAATCAAAAGTCTAAACAGAAGAAGCAGCATCTCTGTCATCACTGTGAAGCTTCAGGGCATACTCGACAAGTGGTTAGCCACTCAATATAGCAACAACATAATCTCATCTGGAAACCAGAATCAGTTTCCATCCTCTTTTGCTCCTCTTGGAGATCTTCTTAAGGCCTTCATGTTCCTTACGAACTTGAACGGTTTCAATTCTTCCCCCTCACCACCAGATCAAAGGTTGCTCAACAGAAATGTTCTTCCAAGGTGTGGAAGGAAAAAGGCTCAAAGTGATTTAGTCACTTTTTTTCTCTCTCCCTCTTTTTGTTTATTTATTACTTGTGTGTTTTGCTTTCTTGTTTTTAAGTTAGTCTAGTTTTATGCCATGTTTTGTTTAACATGTTTTTGTTTGTTTGTTTTCAGTTTTGCTTTATTTTGTTTTTCATAAAAATAAAAATAAAAATTGAAAAAGCAGAAAAATATAAAAACAGTGTGTGTTTTGTGTACATTGGTACTTGTGTACCTTGGATGACCATTCTAAACTTTGTATCTTTTGTAGCTTAAATAAGCATCTCAATGCACAACTAAGCAAGTGAGCTTTGTGGCTCGTATTTGTGATGAGTACGATTAAGTAATCTTTTGTACTTAACGCTCATATCACTCTTTTTTATGAGAAGGACTAGAAAATCCTAAGAGAAAGACATAAATAACCATCTCATCACTAATACCCGTCAATCATGAATAACATCTGTATGCTTCGGCATAGCAAAATTGAGATGTTTACGCTTAACATAATTAGGTATTTCTTCTCTCTCTTATATGTCCATGCATGATTTGCTCAAAAAGAAAAAATATGCAAAGAAAAACAAAAGCAAAAAGAATCAAAATGCTTTTAAATGTGATTGCAAGCATGTTTCAAGGAGATGTGGGAGTTATAGGATATACCTCGAAGGTGATAGTCCCCATCAAGCAGTTATGATTATGTGTGAGTTAAATTGATCTTATCATATCTCAAATTGTCATAACATGAGACATTTATGCATTCTTGCGATGTTTTCACACATAACACGCAAATTCTTTGCTACTTTTGATACATGTATAGGTACAATGTGATTTGGTCATCACAAGGGATACATGTGTTAATGTATGCTCACTAAACTGTCTTGACTTGTTTTTGAAATATAAAATTGGTTAGACTTGTTTAGTGTGTTTGTGTGTTTTGGATCATGAATGCTTTGCATTTTCCTGTTGAAAGATGTTTTTGAGAGCTTAAAATTTGTTTGGATCTTTGGTTGAGTAGCTTGCTTGATTGCATTCATTTCTGTGTTTTTCCTTTCTTTGAAAATCTTTTTTATCAAGCTCGACAGCTTCTCGACAGATCTCGACAGATAGCTATCTATCGAGACCCTTGGACTTCTTTTCTCGACAGATCTTATCTCATCTTCGATCCATCGAAGCTTTTTGGAATTTGTCTCGATAGCTTCTCGACAGATTATTGATCCATCGAGAAAGTTTCTGTCCAGTTGATAGCTTCTCGATAGCTTTTCGATCCATCAAGGCATTTTTGCCGTTGATAGATTTTCGACAGCACCTCGACAGATTTATCTGTTGAGAATCAGTGCTCGATAGATCTTGACAGATCCTCGATCCATCGAGACGTGTTTTCTTTAAATAGTTTCAGTGCGAAATTATATCTCATTTTTTCTCTCTCAACAAAAACTTGTCTTTTCACCTTCCAAACACTCCTTTCTCTCTCAAAACCTCCTACCCTCTTGGATTACGGCCTAGGTTGATCATTTCTTCTCTGGTATGATCTCTCTATCCCTCATTCTTCATGCATTTCACACATTTAGACCTAGGTTTTGGGTTTTCTTGATTTTTGGGTTTTTGAAAATTGATGAGTATTTTGTGAAATTTTTGGGTTAGGTTTTGCTTATATGATATTATATGCTCATGCATTGCATTACATTTGCATGTTCACAATATTTCATGCATTATAGATGTGTATTTATATGTTGAAACTTGTGTGCTTTTATGATTGGATTGGGTTGAACCTATGATGCAATTTTCTTTACATGTCACATGCTCATGCATTATTCATGCATACGTACCTTTTCATTTCAATATTCTGGTGCTCTTTGTGATGGTGTTTCTCTGTTTGTCTCCCTCTCATTCTTTCTCTCTCTTTCTCTCTCTCTCTCTCTTTCACACATACACACATAGTCTGCGCATGGCACCCAAGCGCAAATCCGCTCCATCTCGGAACCCTCTTTGTTCCAGGACATCTTCTGCTGATCCTACTCCTCTTCACGTACGGTTTTGTAATGAGTTGGCCTGCCTGGACTTCTCGAAGAACTTCTCCAAACATGGCATTCATTTGGAATGTCGCTTGATTCTATCAGACTTTTCCCATACTACTCTACCCACTTTCATTCACAGTTGGGGATGGGAATCTCTATTTGAGATACTTGTGCGTTGTCCCACCATGATCATTCAGGAGTTCTACTCCAACAAGCACGGTTTCGATACCTCTATACCTCAGTTTGTTACACAGGTTTAAGGTACACGTATTGTGGTTACTCCGGAGCTTATTTCTGATGTACTACATGTTCTGAGGGTATTAGATCCTGATTACCTCGGGTGTCCATGTCTGAAGACTGTGTTCAAAGACGAACTTCTGTCTCTTTTATGTGAGATACCTTCTTTATAGGGTGATCGCCAAAACACCTCATGCTCGGGCTTTACAAAAGGTCTGGGGTTTCTTAATATGGTCATGAATTTTGGTTTCCATCCCTTGTCTCACTATAACTCCATTATCGAGCCTCGTGCTTGCTTTTTGCTTTCCCTCATTGAGGACCTTACTATAGACTCTCCCTTTCATTTCATTTTCTCCCTAATAAAAGTCCATAAGGATACGGAGACCAATGATAAGCTTATCTTTCCTTTTGCTATCACGAGTATCATTCGCCATTCTTCTATCCCTTATCCCGAGTTTTCTCACTTCACTGTCATGGGTGCCATTAGCGCAGCATCTATTCGATGGAGCAAGGCCCAACTTCGATCGAAGCGGCCAAGGACCGAGATGGCGACTCCTCCAGCCCATTCTGCTCCACCCACCTCCGCTCCTTCTTCTTCTTCTGCGGGTGGTGTGACGCTAAAGGCCGTCATGGGTGCAGCTTGAACACATGGATGCTCGCCTCGATACATTCACTACTGAGTTGTATCAGGTGAACACCCGTGTTAGTCATATCGCATGACGACAGGTTCGCATGGGTGGCTTCACTGCATCTTCATCTCCCTCTCCATCTCCACAAGCTTCTGAGGACGACGACGATGATGATGGCTCTGGTGATGATGATGATGGTGAGGATGAGAATGCTAGCTTTTCCAGTGATGAGGAGATGACCGCTTCTCAGTGACTTGTCCTTTGTCATTCGTGACAAAAAGGGGGAGTAGTTTTGGGTTGAGAGTAGTCATGTACTTAGGGGGAAAGTTAGCATAGGACGTTTTGATAGGGGGAGTGTTTATATCTTTTGAGGGATTTAGTGAGGATTTATGTACTTTTCTTTTATTTCTTTTTAGATACATTATCTTTTTGTATACCAGTCTTGTGTTGACACCCTATTTTGCAACTTGCATTTAACCTCACATGGAGGATAAAAGGATAATTTCACCTTGAAAATATGCATCTTGATTCTAGTCATTAGATCATTAATCTCATTTCACCAAAATGATCTTGATGTTATAACGATCAAATTGACTAGTCATAAGCCTTAATCGGACCATCAGATTGAAAGTTATCATTAAATCGAATTTTAATGGCCGAGATGCACTATCATAAATTCAGTCCGACTATATGTGATTATGAACAATTGATTCCAATTTATTATAATTATAATCTATTTGAGATTAATGACGTGTCATAATTTGATTGGCTAGGACTACATTTTAGGATAAGGTTGCACACACTTAATGAATTAGATAGTCAAACATTAATTATTCAATGAGTAATTTGTGCAATTATTTTTTAATTAGGGTAAATTTGGAACTAATTAAGTCTAAAATGGGAGTGATTGGAGCCTATTAATGTTAATTGGAAACTGATTTGGGAGCTATTAATGTTAATTGCGCTGAAATTATTTTCTAACAAGTAACCTTTGCTCACCATTTTGTTGATATCTCTCAGAATATTTTGAATCTGTGAATGAGGTTAATTTTACCAGAAACTAGACATCTGGGGCTTCAATTTGAGCATAAGAATGAGATAATTCCGATCATAATTGAGGAAGATATGATTTTTTGAATTTGGCTCTATAGGCTGTTATAGTAGCTACGGGAAAATTGAATTTTGTTTGCTCTTCACTCCCACCAATCTCTAAATTTAATGCACACAATTTCCCCAAAGGTTATACAATAAGGTCTAGGTTCAAAATTCCTTATCAACCCTTATTAAATGACCTTCCATTCATATTTTCTCCACCATTACTATATAAACCCTTCCTCTCCTCCATTCCAAGACAACATAAAAACCCCCTCTCTTTTCCTCTCTTGAGTTTTAGTGAAGTAGAGTAGTCTAGTCATTTCTTGGTCTTCTTGAGACTCAAGGTATTGAGTGAGACTCACTCTCCCTTTCCTAGCTCTTTTTTTCCCCCACCCTTAGGACCTCTACCAAGAGTCTCATCCTCTACCATATGGATCTTGCATGAAGGTATAATTCCTTTCCCTAACTTGTTTATTTTTATGTTGCCATGATGAGAATTTAAGATTAAAGTATGATAGTAATTATTTAAATTTCATTGAATATGTTTGAATATTCTTATGTGTTCTTCACATGTTCTTCGTTGTTTATCACATGTTCATGCATAACACTAGTTTTGATCTTAAATCCACATCAAAAACATGAAAAAGATGTTTGTTTAATAATTCTTTCAAATCCTTGAATCTAGAATATCACCATCCACATATACTCACTAGAATTTATTTTTCAATCCAAATGAAATGCTTAATAAATTAAATTAGGGTTTATCACATGCACACACATTAAATTCAATATGCAAATTGATTGATAACATATTGGATGATGAGATATGAATGTTGACCACTATAGTCTAGAAGACCGGTTTCACCAGGTAAGGTGAGTACCTAACACCTTCCCATCTTATAACATAGCCTCCGAACTTATATCAAGAGTTGATAGGTCAATGTTTATTCTTGTAATTTTCATTTTCTAGATTGTAACTAGGAAATAAAGCCATGTACTTTATCTTAGATTGTATCTAGGACCAAAGTCATATAATTTTCCTATGATCAATGTAAATTCATTTTGAAATTAATAAAATGATGAATTTTTCAATTTTGGTTTTCTTATTTATTCCAATAATTAAGTAAATGACGACTCCATTGTAAAACCCTTAATCTAAAGAGGAAAATATAATCAGTCGAACCTCCATTTTGAGAAGCAATAACATGACTCCACCTATTCACGTGAGTTTGGCCCAACAACATAAAAAACGGGCCTGGAGCGCAGTTTCACACATCTTGTGACCATTTAGTGATAGCAAATATTGTACTTATATCTCTTTTATATATATATATGATGATGTTGTTATCATTTCACCTATCTCTCCATGTGTTGTTTATTTTCTCTCTTTATACACATGTTTCTTATTATATATGCAATCCTTTATTTCTGTTTCACACTAAAATACCTTAATGAGTTTTGTTTAAAGTGTTTTAGAAAGACAGGTTGTCAAAATCTATCATGCTATGAACTCTCTTCTAGCAAAATTTTTCAAGAGTTTGTGTCAGGATTAGATTTTATTGTACTTAATAAGTGATTATGAGTTTAGTGATTTATGACTTCTCTCATACTTCATTTGTTTGTTGTGGTTTTGTCACGGATCGCCAAAGGGGAAGATTGTTAGGACATATGTGGAACTTGTTAGAACATATGTCATGTAGAATTGGCTAATCCTTTGACAAAACGCACTTTACTTGTGATTTGGTAGATCTAGGATGTATTTAATACTTCAAGAAACAAGTGTTCAAGTCTAGTATTGAAGCCATGCAAGTCTGTCCAAGAAACAAGTGAAGAAGTGCTGTTCATTAAAGCTCGACAGATAAATCTATCGAGATTTAATGTATAATTCTCGACAGCTCTCGACAAAAGCTGCATCTATCGAGAATTATGAAATTCAGATTTCTAAATCTACTTTTCATGCATATCCAAGTAATTTGTGTAGGGTTTTTATTCTCACAAACTTAGACATATATAAGGATTATTTTAAGGGTTGTCGTCAAAGGTGATATAACTTGATGCAAAGTGATTATTCACTCAAATTGTGACCGGAGACAATTTGCCCTAGTTCATCTTTCTCTTGTAGAAGTTTTTGCGTCTTTGAGCCAAGGGTTTTGTAACTAAGGAGCTTATTGGTTTTCATTGTCTGGATGAACTGAAGAACTTTTCAGCCAACATCTTTCTCAAGTTAGTGTGTTAGTTACGTACTTGGATCCGTGCATGGATTGGTTAGTCACGTATTGGGAGTCGTGAATTGAAATGAGAGATTGTCACTACATTGCAAGTCCAATTAGGTATTGGGGTAAGGGTTCAACTATAGGTTGGTATTAGGTACTGGGATTCCTTTTACTTGTAACCGCTTGTTTTGATAATAGTGGATTCTCGAGAGTGACCTTAAATTCACCTAGTATAGTTTGGCCTTGGTAGTTTTCCCTATTCGTAAACAAATTACCCGTGTCAAATTTAATTTCCACTGCATTTAGTTATTTGGTAATTTGTTTGTGCTACCACGCTCATTACATGTAATTGAATCTTATTAATATCACTTGGCTAATTAATTTGATTAAGTTACCAAAGGGGCCAATACATTCTTGGCCTATCAAAGGTTAGTATGATTATGTTTAAACTTGGTTGATTTTTAAAAATTTTCTGAAATTTTCAAATTGCTTCACAAAATTAACCAAAAAAATTATTGAAGTACTCTTAGATGCTTTTTAAGAAATGTTTTTTTTTTTTTTAAATGTCCAATGAAATGGATATTAGTAAAATGAAATTGAATCCAAAAAAATGAATGGCTCTATCCGCGTAAAAGCCATTTTTATTTTCAACTATATGTATTGCAAATCAAGCTAGAGAATTTACATTCGGTTTTGCAAACTTTTTCTAAAATTTAAAGTAAAAAGACTTTTTTTTTCTTTTATATATTTTATCTACCACTTCTTAATACGCCATAGTCTATACATCGCACTCTTTATTTCTTTATATATGTCTATGAGAGAGAGAGAGAGGATGAATTTTTTTTACAAAACACTATTGTGCTCTCTTGTAACAAATCCATCTAGTTTTTAAGGGGAATAAAAGGAATTTGACTTAGTTTGAAATAAACACCATCTAGAAGAATAACATAAAGGGAGAATTGAGGGAGAGAACTTTGTGACAAAAAAGTGAAGAATAATAGAAAGGAAGAATTGAGGGAGAGAGAACATGAGAGAAAAAAGTGAGAAAGTTATGTTTTATTTCTTCAATTATGAAATGCTATGTATTACAATTATTTATGCAAGTTACTTACAAGGTTTATTGGCCAAAATAACCGACAAACAATGTGTAACCAATCTAGCTCCACTTCTTGAACACTACTACTTGCAATCTTAACTGAATTCGCTGCACTTCTTTTTATACCCTCTCCTTAAAAGCGTATTGTCCACGAAATGGTGATATTATTGTTGTCCATCTCTATGTTGGGTTCTTGAACCCTTTGTTATTCATTAGTAAACGTCTTGTTGTTACCTTATACTTATAGAGACTTAGTTAATTTGAGAAACTCTTGTTCCTTTTAATCTCTAGGTTGACTACTCTGATATCAACTGTAATGAATCCGTTTGGTTTTCAAGGGGGGAATGAATAGGAATGAAAAGAATTTCACTTAATTCGAAGCTGTCTTGCTCCAAGAAAAAGAATAGAAAGAGGGAATTGAGAAACAGAATTTGAGAGACCAAAGTGAAATAGTTCTGTCTTATTTCTTCAATTATGAACTCATATGGATTACAAGTATCTGTACAAGTTACCTTTATTGGGACAATAAATAAAATAATGATACATGTCGAGGCCAAAGTTTAATTTTATATATATATATATATAAAATGTAATGTTCATATGTTTTTTTTTTTTTGGTTGAGAATATTAAGTATTTTTAACACACACGGGGAGAGGGGAGGAGGGTTTTTAAAGAATGTAACGTTCATATGTAATAATAAACAAATTGGATATGTACCAATAAAATGAAGCTTTATTCTATTAAAATAAAATAAAATAAAATGATGCTTTAGGCGAATATAAGTGTCACCATAAATATTAGGGAATTTATCCTTCATCAGTTAAAAAGTGTGAGAGATCGCAGAACCAATTTAAAGAATATAAATATGCAAGCAATTATTCAAGCATTCAAGCACATGAGAAGCATGTGAATGTGTGAGCAGTCATTTGAGTAGGAGAAGAGCACATTGTCATGCAAGCAATTATTTGAGCACGTAAAAGGCATATTAGTGTGCGAGCAATTATTTGAGCACATGAAGAGCACATGGGCATGTGAGCAGTTATTTATAAAAGAATTTGTTTGTTTCAAGTTGTGAGATGATGCAATAACTACCAAGGATTGGGTATAAATAGGAATAAGTTTTTATTTCACAAACATACACATAATCTAACAAACTAGATTTCTTTCCCAATCAACGGAAGGATAATTTCATGCTTGTAAGTGTGCACCGCCTCTCAAGAATTATCTTGAAGTAGGTTTGTAACTTAACTTAGGAGTATTGTAACTTAATTTTGGTTTTGTACTTGTGCGATCTTGAAATTTGATATTTGTAACTCATTACAATATCAATAATAATATTTATATGTTGTTTTGTTGTTTTGTTCTTGGTTGGTTTGTACTTTTGAAAGTCCTATTGGTTTAGGTAGTGGCAGAGTCCATCTTTTTGGAGCAAAGTGTTGGGTTATAGATTGACCTCAGTTAATTATCTAATTACCCAAGTTGATTAATTAGATCAAATTACATGCAAATCCAATTAAAGCACAATCAAATTACCAAACTAAATTAAGTGTAGCGGAAAATAAATTTGACACAATGATTTGATCAAGATGGAAAAAACCCTTGTAGACAAAATCCTATTGGATAAATTTCATGTCACCACTCCTGAAAAATCTGCTAACAAGTACAAGAAATTTTGCCATATCCCAAAGCATCTACCTACAGTAGAACCTATTGATCTATAAGGAAGTTCAACTCCAATCCCCAATTGGACTACTTCCTGTAATAAACTTCTCATTTGCACAAATCTCCTATTTGTGACTAGCAGCACAACAACCCTTTTAATTGTTGTAACTTTGTAAGGTTCTTTGATTCTCGCTTTGATGAATTGGTAGGCAGTAGCAGCTTGGTACAAAATCCTAGGCGCACAAACGTCTCAGCAACTCCTGTTATGCATGTAACTCTCTATGTCTATGATGACAGACATAAAATATGTTTTTTATATACTCTGGAACCCCAATGCACGAATCCTTATAAAGATCAAGTCATCATGGGTAGAAACAGAAAATTACCTTTTAGTTTTCTTGTAACTCGATAGATCAAGAGATATCAAGCTTGGTATCGAAATTCATTTATTCTAAATAGGTTGACAAGTGTTAAGCCATGTATCAAGACTTATAGTTTCATCTTTTCTTGAGCATTCTTATGTCTTCAATAATACCACTTATTCACACTTGTTGTACTTCTTGAACACACTACAAACTAATACTTAATTACAGATAAAGTCCATAAATATATATAAATATATTTCCCTCACATAAAGTCCATAAACAACATTTCTTGAGTGTTATGATCTCAAATATGCCAATACATAAATATATTTCCCTCACATTAAGTCCTGTCAATACATAAAAATATGACCCTTGCATAAAATCATGTCTCGTAGTATCTTAGGCTGCGTTTGTTTTGGTTGAAAATGGATTTGGGAAAACAATTTACACCCTGCCGTGTGTTTGGTTGCGCATGGAAAATATGGTCAAATGAAAAATCATTTCCGTTAACCATAAAATACCCACCCCACACCCGTAAATCATTTTACACTTTCATTTTAACTTCAAACCATTTCCACTCTCCTCAGAAAATTTCTCTCCTCACTCACTCTCATCACTCACGCCAAGCCTAAGCTGAAGGATAGAGAGAGCTATTGTCGGTGAAACCTAGATCCAGTCCCCGACCCACGGCCCCGCCGGTCTAATCGCGCCGCTCAAACCTATCGCCGATCTGATCACGCCGCCTCAGCTCCTCCGTCGTGCTCAAATCCATCTCCGATGAACCCGGTTTGATCATGCTCTCCTTTGCCTTCGCTGCGCGATCTCACCTCTAGATCGAACCCAGTCGCCTCTCTCTCTTCCTTCTTCTCTCAATTTGACCGGATTTGATGAATTTTTTTTTTTTTTTTTGGGTTTTGTTTCTTTTGTGTTTCTCTATTGAGAAATGATATTATATATTTGTTTGGAAGCTAAGAAAATGTGATCAATAAGTAGAAAATGTGTTTTCTATGGTATTTTCAAGAACACAACTAAATACTAAAAAATATTTTTCAAACTATTTTTTAAAATGCCACCAAACACCTAAAAATATTTTCTTTTCCGAAATATATTTTCACTTAAAAATATTTTACATTTGGAAAACATTTTGCATGGAAACAAAAGCATAGTTTGCGCTCTGAAACAACTTTCAAGACTTATTGGCCAAAATAACCAACTAAAAATTGTAACCAATTCGGCCACTTCTTGAACAGTTCTTGCAATCTTAACTAACCGACACCTTTTGTAACCTTACTACTAACTAACTAATCTTGTAACTAACTAACTGTTTTCTGACTCTTCTTGATTATTTACCAAGATTTCTATTTGATTACAAGAATTACACTAATAATTACACGATAGTTTTTTTTTTTGGTAGTTTTATGGGGAAGTAATATTATCTGAATTTTTTACTAGACTATTTCTATTTATGAAAAATTCTAAAAACTCCATTGATGAATAGTATTGTGGATGAAATTTTGGGAATTCTACTATAGGTCTTTCAAGTCCACTGATTTTTGGGTTTACAGCATTGCAATATCTTATAAAAACTTTATAAAGTGTTAAGAGGGCGAATATAAGACATTTGTGGATGATTCTTTATAAAGTGCTATTCAATTTGGCTAAAAAAAAAGTTTTGAAGATTCAGATGCTAGTCCTTAGTCCTTACTCCTTACTCCTTAGGCTAAAGCAAAAAGATACGTGATCGTGGTTCACGGGGGCGGGGTGTATTTTGATAATCATCCACCCTCTTACCAAAGGGAAGAAAATATTCCAACTTCCAAGCAACGTGAAGAAGATAATCCTCTAAAATTGCTTTGCAGCCATATTCATATTCAGTGATCTACCAAAAATATTGAGAGTCTGTTCTGTCCACAAGAGGACCCTATTCCTAGTCCTACGGTGCTAGCCACCCTCTTGACTTAGCTATGCTAGTTCTGGTTCCTCAACAATTTCAAAGTCTGCAATTATTTTGACGCACCAGTGGTTTTACCCAAACAATACAATACATTAGGACTTCTGATTGTGACTTAAAGACTCCAGATGATCAGATGCTCAAGTCTATGGGATTCTTCTAAGAAACTCTATCTCCGCCAAAATTCAATGACTTTCCTATTTGATGGACTGCCACCAGGGTCATTCAATTCACAGAAAAAGTAAGAAGAAGCCACTCTCTTTTCAAGGAGACTACCTACACTCTTCAAATGGGTGTGCTACCTGCAAAAACTTACGACATTGTTCACAGTTACATAAGATTTTACTTATTTTTATTTGAATTTTTACTTACTACTAATAATTTACCAAATATTTTAAATTTAAAATTTTTTTAGACTTTATATTCATCAAAAGGTCCTATTACCAATGGTCATATTTTTTACCACGCTCTTTTTCATAACTATCTTATTTGACAGATTATGACTAATAATACGTTACTTTTACATAAACTTATAACTCATCTCATATCAATTAATTATTTTATAAGCCAAGTATACATGCCTATGTTAAAAGTGATTCTATAACCACAAATTACTCTCACGTCCCAATTTATTTGTCCTCTATTCCATTTTGGTATGTTCCAAAATATTGTCCTGTTTTTAAAAATAAAAATCATTAATTTACTAATGTTCCTATTATACCCCTATTTTATTTTCAAAATTATTTGAAAAGAAAACTAACAAATATTTAAAAAATCAATCTAATTGGAGCGCCTTTTTATTTGTCTCATTAAGAATAATTCTTTAAAAAAAAAAACTAATAAATTTATTTAAGAGTAGTTTTGTAAACTTGTACATTTTTATAATGCAGAAAAAATAATAAATGATATTCTCTTAAAAAGTTTGACTTTTTAAACAGGACAAACAAATTGGGACGGAGGGAGTATTTTATAACTTATTTACTATAAATTTAACTTACTTCTAGTACTTTTTTAATTGAAGATCTCTTTTTGTTTTAAAGACACTAAACAAGTGGTAGTGAGTTTTAATCTCCATATTTTAATTAGTTAGTAGGTGATATGATAATTTCTTATTAAAATAAAAGGAGATTCCAGTTAAAAAAATACAGAAAATAAGCTAAATTTCTTTACTATAACTCTTGCTGGCAAATTATAAGTAATTGTATATTCCTTACATATAGGCTCACCATAATTTGTTTCTCCAATTAAACCATGCCACGTCATAATTGCAATGAAAAGTATATGAAATTGAGGCAAAGAATTTTTTTTTTGTTAAATGAGGCAAAGAAATAATGAAATAGTGCGGTACCTAGAATTTTTTTTAAAAATTTTTTTTATGTTAAAAGTCTACGAGCGCGTGAGAACAGTTTCCATTGAAGAGCAGTGGGGGGTGTTCCTTAGCCAAGAAAAAAAGTTGGAAATAGCTAAGGAAAATAAGAAAGAAATCAAAATGGGCTTTCCACCTGGCCACTGAATGAAGGAATCCAATGACTTCGCCTTCTAGATTAAGTCACGATATCTCGCGTTTCTATTCATATATCTCGAAATAATAGCTTCCTTTTCCTTTTCTTTTTCTATATTCTGGTAATCGCCTAAAAATAGAATCATGCAGTAGTTAATAATTATACTAGCAGCGCAATTAATAAGATTACATTTTTCCTTTTCTTTTAAATCTTTGTGGCAAAATTGCAACTTCGCATGTCTTTTTCTTTTTTTTTTCTTTGCTACAAGCCTAAAATGGTTTGAGATAAATTTCTTTAAAATCAATACTTAAAATCAAGGGTATTTTAACTATTTTTAATAAACCCAAACCCCAGAGTTGTTTCATGCCTCAAGTTTCTTTGGTATAAAAGGTAAACTTTTTCTATTTCCTTCTAACAGTTTGGACAGCACATGTCATAACATTATTGCAATTATATGCTTTAGGGGGTGAACAGGTAATCAATGGTAGATAAATAACAACTAAAGATGGAAAAGGAAGCGGGAGAAGTAGGGAAATGTTCAAATAGTGTTAAATGTTATTTGTAATTAGAGAGCAAATTGGATATTTGTTATTGGCAATTTTTGTTATTGGGCTAATTGTTTTGGGCTTGTATATTTTATTTTAGATTTTAGATATATAAATTTTTTTATGGCCTTTAAAATGAGAAAAGAGCTACAATTTTTTTTTTGCAAATTACTGAAATGGTGAGTGATTATTGGTAAGTAAAAAATTGTCGTAAATGGAGACCCAAATGTGAACTAGTGATAATTTGTACCTCAACAGTTTGTAAAAATATTGTAAAAAAGTTTTCGGTTGTAGCATTACTATTAAAAGAATCAATGATATTGTTTAGGGACAGGGGGGGCAAAGTGTAATTTTTTTTTTAAAAATTACTAAAAGTAGTAACTATATATTATGGGCACAACGCGCAGTTGGTGCCACTTTTTCATGTTTGGAGAGTACCCTTGGCCAAGTGGACTGGAGCGAAGAAACAGGAATCGCCACCTAGTTTTATGGTCAAGGAACCATGAATATAGCATCCTTACTTGGAAGAACTGATCTTACTACTAGAGTATGGGTTCAGAGTTTAGATAAGATTTTGGGAAGGTGTTAGGTACCCAAAACCGCTTGACCTATGGTTCGGCTTCCACTCATTGTGTCTTACTTCTTAATCCTATTAAAGGCACATTCAACATTGTATCTTAAACACATACACCTAAGCATACAATATGACATTTCATCCCAAACCCTAACAGACATCTATCATGGCAATCATCTCATCACAAACCCTAGCATACATCTATCATGGTAAACCATCTCATTCAAGGCAGTAAACAAAACAAGGCAGCAAGTATACATGGAAGAATCACAAACATGGCAAGATCTAAATAAACATGTGATTGCATCAAGAATAAATCATCCAAGCAAACATTTTCATATTCGTCATCAAACATATACCCAATGCATGTTCATGTGAATGCATGACTTACCTCACTTATCTTACTGCATCTCAGCACCTATGCATCAATGGATGGACATATGAATGCATGTTCATGTATTAAAGCAAGAAAAGAAAAGAAACCCTAATCTAGCTCATTAAAAGCAAACAAGTAATTAAACACATGAATAGAGACTTAAAAAGCATAAAAAGGAACAAAATAGAGGCATATTATTTGAAAAAAATCAAAGAAGCAGAAGCAGAAAACCTGAATTAGGGTTTCTGGGCACGAGTATGCTTGTAGATACATAGGCTTACGTATGCAGGCCAATTGTATGCGTACGCATACTCGTGCCCAGAAACCTTAATCCAGAAAGTAAGAACAAATACTAAAAGAACAACAAATCTAGCAGCCTTGTATGTTTTAAAACAGATAACAACTAAAACATAAACTAAACAAACAAGTTAACACATAAACAAAACAATGAAACAAGATTAAAAGCAAGATTAAAGGAAGAAATGAAAGAAAAGAGGTTAGAACATATACCTCAAAACAAAAGCTCTTTTAGCTTGATTTTGACCGTTCCCTTCAGTTAAATCTATTTACAATCAAACAAAAATTATTAGTAAATTTCAAAACTTGAGGATCAAGACCACAAAAAGTCACAATCAAAATAAAATTGACTTGAAGATGTTTTGTGAAAAACTCCCTCTTTGATTCACTATTTCTAGTGAATCTTAGGTTTTCCACTAGGATTTTCTGTGTGTTTTTGAAATATAACATATAAGGTTTTATATAGTTGAAAAATTGGGGTTTAGAACGGTTCCCAGACAATATGGGATTCATTCCAAACCTTAGTCTTTAGTGCAGAAAACTTGCCTTTCATAGGTTTTTAAAGCCCTAGCTGCGTGAGCAAGTCCGTGCCTGCATACGCATGCATCTGACCTGCGTATGTAGGCCGAGGGTTTCCTTGGCTTTTTATTTTCCAGAAATATATTCATTTGCTCATAAAAAAGTTATATTTTCCATTTCAACACCTCTGAAATCAATTTGTAGTCAGATTAGGCCCTTAACCAATAGGGATGGCAATTTTTGCCCGACCCGCGAGTACCCGGCCCGACCCAACCCTAATGGGCCGGGTTTTACCTGGTCCGATTAGGAATAGAGTCGGGTATGGGTTTAAAAAAAAAATCCGAAGCAGGTCCAGGTCGGGTCTGGGTTTTATAAAAAAAAAATCTAAAACCCAGCCCGGATAAAACCCAGTTTTCCTGAAATTACAAAAATACCCCCTATATATGTATAGCTATAATCTAACCCTAAATCCCTCATTTCTTCAGCAGCAACTTAGTCCTTACCCTCTCCGACACTCCTTCAGCTTAGTCCCTCATTTCAACTCCTGCAGTCAGCCAGTCACCCTCATTGCCTCACAAAAGCACATGGCCTCACAGCCCTTACTCACTCTCAGTCACTGCCTCACGCACACGCCTCATCTTTTCCAACTTTCATTCTCTCTCCTTTTTCTTTTTCTTTTTTTCTCTTCAATTCCTAACAAACCCCAATAACAAAAACTCAGTTTTACTTGAAATCCATGGATGGATTTCATGAACTAGATCTCTAATTCCAAAAAAACCCACTTACAGAAATCCAATACAAATCAAACCCAAATACCAAAAACCTTAACTTTCTTCGAATTTGGCTGATTTCTCAATAGCCTAGAACTCAAATAGACCTACAAAAATAAAACCCACTTGCAGAAATCAAAAACCTTGACTTTCTCAGAAATTGGCTGATTTCTCAATAGCCAGGAACCCGATCTGAACTCCAAAAAAGAAAACCCAGTTGCAGAAACTTGAAAAATCAAAGTCAACCCACGGTTCCAGAAGAGTAGATAGGAACTTCCCCTCTTACAAGACAAAGTGATTTCAGAATAAACAAAAGACAACACTCTCGAAAACTGAGTGATTTCAGAGAACTCAGGGCTCAGAGAAAAAAGGAGCTTCGAAGATGAAGTGAGGAAAGAACAGGAAAAGCTTGAGTTGTGGAATTAACATAGGGATGTAAAAGAGCGCAGAGAGAGAGACAGAGAGATGAAGTGGGTGAGCTTGTCTTTTTTTTTTTTTTTTTTTTTTTTTGGTTGGGTCACAAATTGGGCCCAATCCCTTAACGAGGCCCACGGGGCCCGTGGGGCCTGCCTGGGGTGGGTCCGGGCCATAAGTCTTGGCCCGCGGGTCGGGTTCGGGTATGGAAAAACCCGGCCTGAACCTAACCCGTTGCCATTCCTATTAACCAACCTCGGGCCTTAGAATTTTAGCATCATTAGGGAATGGGGCCTGAGTCTTAAGGGGTACAAAATATGGTGTCTACATATATATCCTAGTAATTTTATATATAAAAACCTTTTGGGGGTGGGGGGTGGGGGTGGGGGTGGGGGTGGGGGGCATTGCCCCCCAAAGTCTAAGTGTGCCTTCGTCCCTGCCATGTAAGCTTGTAAAGATGACAAAGTTCTATAATTTTGAGGCCTAACTTATCCACAACCTCCCAAGAAACAACATTTTTGTAGCTGCCTCCATCAATCACCAAGTTTCATACCATTCCACCAATGTTGTAGTAGTGTGGAAAATGCACTGATTAAAAACCAGACTGTATTGGCCAATTAAACCGAGAACGGGACACGAAATTGGTCCGGTAAAAAACTGGCAAAAAAATGGTCAAAATGGTAAAAACTGAGAACTGGTCTCTTTTTCAGTTTTTTAATCGTTTCGGTTTTTAAAGCCATGGAAAAATGTTACTTTGCAACCAATCTTCTTGGTCTTCCTGTTTGGGTGCAAAAAAAATCTTTTTCATCGCTAAGGCAACCCTTTCTTTTACTTTTGAGTCACATCCAATAGTTTCTTCAATGCAAAGAACATACATGGAGTAGTCTTCGGGTGAGTTTGGTTCAATTTTTTGAGATTGTACTTTTTAAAAAAGTGGCGGTTTTAATAAGTGCAGTTTGGAATTGGCTCTTTTTAAAAAGTAGGGTGTTTTGTTAAAATTGTTAAAAAGTTCTTTTTTAAAAAAACTAAGTGTTTGGTTAATATTAATCAAAATTGCAGTTTGACGGTAAATTACCAAAAATGACAAAATATATATACTAGAATTCTTTGATACTTATGACTTATGAGTTACCTTCTTAATAATAATAATAATAATAATAATAATAATAATAATAATAATAATAATAATAATAATAATAATAATAATAATAATAATACTTTTTATTTTATTATTATTGTTGTTGTTGTTGAAATCAATCATAATTATAATCTTTATAAAAAATCATAATTATAAACAATTTTTACTGTAATAATAATGTTATAGAAGTATTGTAAAAATATCATGGACATAGCATTTCTCATAAGATTATATTATAGTAATTTTTTTTATGAAAATTCAAAAATAATTGTTGTCCACACATAACCCTTTTTTTTTTTTTTTTTTTTTTTTTTTTTTTTTTTTAACTTCTGTAATTTATCGTCCACACATTTCATTTCATCCACCTTTTATATTATCTTACCAACCTTCATATTCTTTCAAGATTGATCTTCTTCTTTTCTCTATTTTCCTTCATAGACACATCCCTAATCTTCAGAGGCCAATTGATATATATTCTTTTCTTTCCATAATTAAAAGGCTTATTTAAGGGTGGGGACATTCAAGAGAGTTCTCTCTCTATCTCACTGTCATAGAGAGAGAGAGAGAGAGAGAGAGAGAGAGAGAGAGAGAGAGAGATTCCATTGGCATGTTTGGCGAGGTGTTAGGCAGCGAAAACGACGTTTTAGACGATGCACAAGGCGGCGAGATCTAGAAGATTACGTTGAAGACTGAGGCATGGCAAGTCCTGCAAACAGTTTGGTCACCAAATAGCACAGATTTTCTAAGAATGGGCTCTATTTTGCGGTTAAGGTAGATGGGTAAAATTGAGTTTTTGAGGAAATGATGTTGTCCAATTTTGTAACGGAAATTGTAATGTAGCTAAGGTTGTCGTTCCACTGAGATAAGGAAAACAAGAACACGTCAAAAGCATCAATAATATGTAGAAAAATATGACTGAAACTTAGGAAAAATAAAGTTTGGTAAATTCAATAATTAAAACCACTAGGGCGTTAGGGTTTGTCCACCAATATTGTTAAGCATCCATTACCAATCCAATTTAGTACACAATTGGGAAAGTAAACACATAAACTATTCGATTGGAAGATTTAAGAATAAGCTTTATTAATAGAACTCTCTTTGGTTGATTATATTCATCAATTGTTCTAGCAATTTAGTTTAGAAAATAATAACTTTGCTAGAAAAACTAAAGAACATCACATACCCTAGAGGCAATATTATGGCAAAAGTAATATCTAACAAGATTACCACTTTTTACTAGAGAGATTATAAAATCATATTCTAACCATATTTTAACAAGACCAGAAAAAGTCCCAATAAAATAAAATCGACTTGATGATGTTTTGTGAAAACTCCCTCTTTGATTCACTATTTCTAGTGAATCTTAGGTTTGCCTTAGGATTTTCTATGTATTTTGAAAATGTGTTATGTATGGCTTTATATAGTGAGAAAATAGGGGTTTGGAATGACTCCCAGACAATTTGGGATTTTTTCCAAACCTCAACATTAATGCAGAAAACTTGTCTTTCATAGGTTTCTGAAACCCTAATTGCATGCGCAGGTCTGCGCCTACGTACGAATGCATCAGACCTACGTACACAGGTTTTGGCCTGCATACGCAGGCCTAGTGTTTTATTGGCTTTTTATTTTTCAAAAATAGATTTATTTGCTCATAAAAAGTTATATTTTCTATTTTAACATCTCTCAAGTCAATTTGTAATTTGATTGGACCCTAAACCAACCTTGAATCTTAGAATTTCAGCATCATTGAGGAACGGGGGCCCCAGCCATAAGGGATATAAAATACGGTGTCTACAGTTGTATGCACCAAATACTGATTAGATTGAATGCAATGACAGTGCATCTTGAATTGTTGCTTTGAGACCACATAAAAACTTCGCTACCATTTGTTCTTCACGTTCATTGAGATCCACTCAAGCGACTAACTGGTAAAATAACTCAATGTGATCAACAACATTGTTTTGATGCCTTAAAGTATGCGATTGCTTGTACAATGATTGCATAAAGTTGAAAGATAAAAAGGAAGAGAAAAAGAAAGAAAGTAGAAAGTGACATTTTAGAAACTTGGAGTATTAACGGATAAAATAGTAGAGATGCTAGTGGGCACTTCTAGGGAATCTTTCGCTCTCCTGCAAATAATTTACTTCTTGCAAACTTCCTAATGCTTAAAATGACTATCTGATGGTTCATATTCCAAACCCCATAGTTTTGTGCTCACCGTAGATAGTAAGACTGTTGTGAGTTGGGGTTAAGATCTTTTTAGTCTATTTTCTACTGAGTGCATCTTATAAGTGTGTGTGTTTGTGTATTACATGTATTCATATGCCTACAAGTATTTATTTGCTTCCTCTAAATATTTGGGCTAACAGTACTTGAGCTAACAATCATTGGGCTATTTCGTTATTGTTTTTTGGTGTTTTAGAGTGTGTTATTTTGTACACAGACCGATTTACAAGGCCCACATCCTGCCGAGAGAACCAGTCGCAACTCCCTCAAAGCTAAGCAGCCTTGTCCCAAGTCCACAGACAGAACAAAAAAGGCCCCTACAACCAGTCCACAAACTCTCCCAGGGTTCAAACTCCCTTTGAATTATGGTAGGTCTGTTTTGATATTTGGCTCCCACCTTAGCTCTTCTCTGGGAAAGGGTTGCAGGTGTATAGGGCCTTGTCTTGGTTCCTACATAGGTATCTTTTGATGCCCTCTCACAGGTTGGTCAAATGGATTATCAAAGTTGTTGCTAGAATCTGCATCAACATCTTCAATTTGCTCACCATTACTCCTGTGAATCTGTGATGATGAAGTAGGCTTCTTCTTACTTCCGTAGACGTGGTTGTAAGTTGCCTCCTTAGCAAATTATACGATTTGTTCTAAATTAACTAGAGGCTCTACTTCATGGATTGGTGGTTGCTATTGCTGATTTGGAACTTGTATTTTCTGGTTCATGAATTACAAAAGCTTTGTTGAATCTCCTTGCCCCTTAACTTGAGCACAAACAAATTTGAGGTTTGTTTAGGCTGCAATGACGGGTAAGGCTCAAAGAAAAAGAACAAAAAAATTATTCTTGGTCCTTGACTGCAAAATTAAATCCTTATCATAAATTTGGATCTACAAAGTAATTATTTAGTCTCATTTAGATGTTTTTCACTCATGGTAGTACTTGCGGCATAGTTGACACAAAATTAAGCATAGCCTATTTTTTTGGACTTGAAAGATAGAAATGCCCATTATTAGTTAGGTATTTGGATTAGCTCTTCAACATTTGTAATAACTAACTTGTAACTTCGTACATATACATGAGATACATTCACAAATAAGCATAACTAAATGTGTATTAAAATTTTACCAAGTTTATATAATATATGTGTATGTATATATATATATATATATAATGTTTGTATATTTGAAAATATAAAATAGCTACTTATATATAAAATAAATAAAAGTTTATTTGAATGAGAGAAAACTTCATTTAAATTGTTATTGTGGGAGGGAGCAACTCGAGTGTAGAAGGGCATAGTGAATGGGCTTTTTGAGAAGTCAGATGGGCCCTACTATTCATCGGTTTGGGCCCAACCCAGGCGAGGTAGCTAAAAACCAGAAACCGAGTATAGAATGGCTCGCCCGAGGAGCCCTAGAAGCACGCCCTCCTCAGGAGATTGGGGTCCAGCCTCAGAGCTCCTAAGGTAATTGCTAAGGAAGGAAGTAAGACAAAGTAAGTAAAAGCATGAGGTATCTTCCTGGAGAAGCATCCATTACCTCCACATTCAATACTCCTTGCCAAACCACCCCACTGCATTAAATGGAGAATGACTCCTTAACAGTACTTGCACAAATTTCACAGCCTGTTCTACCACCACCAACAAGGTAGTGATGGGACAAGTATCCAAAGCCAAATTTGAAGGACGTTCAAGTGGAAGGCTAGGATGCACTTCCTCCTACTATATATATAGAGAGGCAAGTCCCCAATGAAAGTGGCTAAGAAAAAAGTGCATGAAGAGTTCCTAGAGAGAGAGTGAAAAAAAGAGAGAATAGTAATTTTTGAACACCTGAATTAGAACTCGGGCTCCTCGGACGAATCGAGGAAGACCTTTAATATACGAAAATCATTCCTTAGCTTTATCTTTCATTTTATCCTTTATCTTAATTATCTTTCCTTTAGTACTACTAAGGTCCTTCCATATAGGCTTGGGTTGTTGACTTTGACCATCCACCTCTTCCAAATTAGTTGTATTAGGCTTGCTCAATTAGCTGGCCCCTCAACTCATTGGGTTGGGCTTGTTTTCAGTAGTTTTTGCCCCCTACAACTGGTGTCGTCTATGGGAATAGTCATCACCCATCTTTAATTGTGGTCCTAAGAAATCAAGAAATGGCAAATTCAAGAGGTGTAACTTTTGCTCAAAGTGAAGGACAAGAGTTCATTGGATCCAGGCAAAGGGATGAGTTCATAAACTAGGAGTAGAGAAGGGATTGTAAGCTAGATCAATCTGCTAGAGTAAGGGCTGTGTCTGTTCATTCGGACCACATAAGTTGAAGCCATTCCTAGTCCATGAGGCAACCCTCACGTGACCAGGAGATGCATTATATCAGGATGGAAGTTAGCCATCTACGGCGGCAACTTCGCCAAAGGGTGCATATAAGAGAGCATAGAACGCCATTGCCAAGTCCAAGCTCCAGCTCAGAAAGGGAGTGGAGTTATAGACGAAGGACCAAGAGTCCTCAGAGTAGTACCTATGAGCACCCTCTCACTCGTTTAAGGAAAAAAGGCGTCCTCACCAAAGGAGTAGAACACCCCTCCAAGGGAATATGGAAGATGATGCCATGAGCAAGGCCTTACGCCAGATCGCTCGATCACCTTTTTCCGGCTATATTGAAGATGTTGAGCTCCCCCATTGCTTTGCACATCTAGCTTTCACGATTTATAATGGTTGAACAGACCTAATTGAGCACGTTAGTCATTTCAATCAAAGGATGGCCATTCATTCCAAAAATGAAAGCCTTTATGTGCAAGGTCTTCCCATCAAGCCTTAGCCCTACTGCCATAAGATGGTTTGACGGGTTAAAGGAGGATTCTATCAGATCTTGTAAGGAGTTGACGAGGGCTTTTGGTGCTAGGTTTGTCACCTATAGCAGGGTTTGTAAGATTCCCTACTTCCTACAACTATAAGGAAGGGAAAGTCCTTGAAAACCTACTCAAATAGGTATTGGGAACTCTTTTAATGAGATTGATGAAGATTTTGAGGATGTGGCTGTTCGAACCTTCAAAGTGGGGCTTCCCATGAACTCAGACCTAAGGAAGTCCCTAACCATAAAGCCTACTCAGGACATGTATCAACTGATGGATCGCATTGAAGAGCACAAAAGGGTCGAGGATGACCAGGCCCAAAGTAAAGGGAAAGCGAAGGCCTTTACACCCGAGCAAAGGGACCCTCGGCTAGATCATTTCAGGCCCAATCGGTTGAGGAGGGAATTTTTCAACATTTGTATTAGAACTTGGGCTCCTTGGACGAACTGAAGAAGACCTTTAATATATGAAAATCATTCCTTAGCTTTATCTTTCAGTTTATCCTTTATCTTAATGGTCTTTCCTTTAGTACTACTAAGGTCCCTTCATATAGGCTTGGGTTATTGACTTTGACCATTTGCCTCTTCCAAAATTAGTGGTATTGCACTTACTCAATCAGCCGGCCCCTCAACCCATTAGGTTGGGCTTGTTGTTAGTAGTTTTTGCCCCCTACAGTTATCCATGATATTCTCAATTTTAATTTGTCCAATCTCTATTTGTATAATAATAATAATACCATATATAATAAAAAATGTTGATAGCAAATGTTATTAAATTTGTTCTATGCTAGAGTTAAGTTTATGCTGATTTAGATTTGGTCTAGATGAGAACGAAACCAAAGCTAAAGCCTAAGTCCAATATAGATATAAAATCCATTTTCATCATTTGTTATTTATTTTTTATAATTTTTCCCAATCCCCATTGTCAACAATCACGTTAATACCTTGTAAAAGTCAAACAAAACCTTTCTTTTTCATTTTTATTTTTATTTTTATTTTTATTTTTGACTCTTTAGCTTTGCATTAATAATAACTCACTTGGCATAATAATTAAAAATTATATGGGACATATTTAAAAAATTAGACTCCAATTAAAATTTTAATTAAATTTTCTTCCAACTTTGCCTCATAGAGAGAGAGAGAGAGAGAGAGAGAGAGAGAGAGAGAGAGAGAGAGAGAGAGAGAGAGAGAGAGAGAGAGAGAGAGAGAGAGAGAGAGAGAGAGAGAGAGAGAGAGAGAGAGATTGTCATTTATGCTCACAATAGTGGTTAAATGATTTGATATGCCCATTATGACTACTTTTTACCTGTCAAATTGATAAAATGAAAATTTCTAAAGTATTAATAGCAAAAATTTATTCCAATAAAAAAAAATGTCAACTTTATTATTTTTATGATCTCATTAAAAATTAAGAAAATAATTAACTACCAAAGTAAAATGAGTATAATTGTTTTGGGAATCTAGCTTTTTTTTTGGAAGAGGGAATCTAGCTTAGAAATTAGGTTATAATTTTAAAAAACAAATTTAATAGATATAGTAGAGTATCATCAACCTATGGTGTTTGCTTTATCATGATAGATTTATATCATCAAACTAAAACATTAATTAGTTTTTGGTGTAGGAAAAGTTTAAACTCATATTTCTTATACAACAACAAAAGAATTTACCTATTAAGTTAATTGAAATCCATAATTTCAAACAAAATTAAACCATAGCAAAAAAGTATGACAATTTCATGTTTTTATTTAGTTATTTTTTTTTTGTCTATAAAATTCAAAAATTTTATTAAAATTTTGAATCTCTCTCTCTCTCTCTCTCATAACGTGATATTTGTATTGTTTAATTATATCATCAACTTACTTAATCATACATAATTAAAATAAATAACCAAAATTCATTTTTAGAGAATTGTCTTGGTGTGTGCTTAGAAATTTGAAAGTCATGCTTTTCATTATGTGTCTCTTCCCTGTTTTCGTGGCCCTATGACGAACCTTTAGAATAGGTATTAGTGTTAGAGAAGGGTTTCCTTATCTATTGACATGGCAAGCATAATATTCCTACCCAATTGAGTCATTAATTTGTATATCCACTTAACAAATGCTATAAGCACCCACAGGCCGCAACCTTTCCCATTAATAGAGATAGAACAAGAAATGATCGTTATATCATCATTTAATTAAAGTCAATTATACATTAACAATGTCACAGTTGATAGGGGTGGTGGAGTAATCAGTAATGGTAGGTTATATATTAAATTCTTAAATAAGAGATAATCAAATAGTTCATTATTATGTTCCCTACAAATAATTATCTTTCTATCAAGCAAATCGACTTATTTTAATACACTTGTGCTCTACCTCTTGACTCAAAAATATTAAATATTCCTGAATTGGAGGTTGAAATTTAAACTTTCATTTTTGAATAATTGCTCATATAATGATTGTCTTTTATCTCTCACTCCCTCTCTCTCTTTCTTTTCTTGAGCAAAAAATTCTCTTTGTCCTTACTTTCTAAGGATTTTAAAATGATTATAATCATATAAAGAAATAGGAATTTTAATTATAGGACAAAAGATAAAATAATAAGGGCAAATAACACTCCCCTCCTTTGAGGTTTGGGAAAATGACACTCACCCCCAAACTTAAAGGAAAAAAACATTTTCCCCCCTTTGACATTTATTTATCTAAACTCTGTTAAATTGGCGTTAAAAATGTTGTGCACTAACGTACCCTTTGGTTAATAATGTATTCCCAAAATTGACTCTGAAAGTTTTTTATATTGATAAGTGACTTTGAAAATTTCAAACTCATTTTTAAACAATAAAAGCTTGAAAGTTTCAGCAAATTGTTTTATTTCATAAATTTTGATCCAAAGTGTTAGAGAGAGGAGCGATTAAAAAATCTAAGAGGATCATCAAACTTTCAAAAATCAATTGGAAAGGTGCTATAAGAGACTAAAAAATCAACATAAGCAACATGTTTTATAATATACTTTATATTCCGTTACTAATATTAACAGAAGGGGGGGGGGGAGTGTTATTTTTTTAAAATCTCAGGGGGGGAGTGTTTTTTCCTTTCAAGTTTGGGGGTGAGTGTCATTTCTCTAAATATCAAGGGAGGGGAGTGTTATTTGCCCAAATAATAATGTTAAAGCACAACAAATTTTATAATTTGTTGTTTGTGGGAGTGAGTGATAAATTATGAATAGTATAAAATGATACTAATATACTAAACACAATCTATTATTAAGACTAAAAAAAAAAAAAAAAAATCATAACTTATCATTATATTAGTTATAAATTTTTTTTTTGGTTGAAATTTGTGGTGTAGTCCAAAGAAACACAAATTTCGTCTCTTCTGTCTTGATTTTTATTTTTGTATAATAAAAAATATTGAAATTGTGCATTAAATGATAAATTCAAATAAAATAAAAGGAAAAGAAAATGGAGAAAAACGTGAGAAGTTGAAATGAAAGTACAGTGGCCCTGACTTCGCGAAACCCTACCACCATACCACAAAGTAGATATAATAGATAGATAATTAAAAAATATATATATATATATATATACACACACACATTTGTGGGCTGGGGGCACTACAAATAGCACCGTCCCCCTGAAGTTTTTTCTTTCTTTCAACAATTTCTCTCTTTTTGAGAGAGAGAGAGAGAGAGAGAGAGAGAGTTTCTTGAATAATAAGTTGAGAGAAGAAGGAGGAGGAGGAGGAGGAGGAGGAGGAGAGCATAGAATAGATAATAGAATAGGTTTGAGATTGAGAGAGAGAGAGAGAGAGAGAGATGGGGAAGTACATAAGGAAAGCTAAAACAAGAGGAGAGTTAGCAGTGATGGAAGTATCTCAGTCCTCTCTCGGGGTCCGTACACGCGCCAAAACCCTAGCCCTTCAGAATTCTAACTCTAACTCTAACTCTTATTTACAGCTTCGTAGCCGCCGCCTCCAAAAGCCGCAACCAAACGTTGTTGCGAATGGTACCCACCACTATCACCACCACCACCACCACGACTCTAAGCGCCACAAGAACTCTAACGCCACCGCCGCCGCCGCCACTACCACCGCTAACGACAACAACAGTAAAGAGCCTCATATACAGAATCACGATGAGATTGTGGGTGTGGGTGAGGAGGACGCTAATCAACAAGAAGACAACCTTATTAATAAAACTGATTTTGGGGTTCAAGAAGCTTCTTTCGGAGAAAATGTTTTGGACTTTGAATCTAGAGAGAGGTGGGTCTTTCTTTCTTCTTCTTCTTCTTCTTTTCTCTTTTTATTTAAATCTCTGTTGTTTGCGCCGAGGAAACGAGCGAAAAATCTGTCAAATTGTATTATTGAATCATAGGGTTTCTTTTTTCTCTTTCTTTTTTATATTATAAAATTGGGGTTATTCGCAGGGGAGGGAATTTCTAGATTATGTTCGTTTTATGTTTAAGTTTGAAGACAGAGAGAGATGGGGTTTTCTTCCTTTCTGGTTTTTTTTTTTTTTTTTTTCAATGTCTATAATTTTCTGAGAAAACGAGGGAAAATCTAGGAAATTTTTTTTTGAATCATGGGGCTTTCGTGTTTTTTTTTTTTTTTTTTATTTTATTTTAATTTCATTGGGGTAAAGAGAAAGGGAGGAGGGACTTTCTGCATTTAGTTCGTTTTCCTGGGTTTGGAATCAATAATTTTGGGTTTTTTCTTTTCTTTTTTTTTTTTTTCTAAGCTGTTTGGTGGTGTAAAAAACGGTGGGGAATTATGAGGAGTTTGAAAATTTTAATCTTGGGTGTTTTCATCTTCTTAATTGAATATTAATACAACTAGTAGTACAAAATTTTGAAATTCTGCCTTTTGAAGCATTTTACTTAGGGTTTTCAAAGCAAAGTTGAAGTTGGGCTTTTGAATGTTTTGGTTTGAGATAGTTAATTGCTGTAACAATTGTACAACTTTTTCATATTGGAGGAGAATCAAAGTAACAAAACCGAAGATAGCAATATTTGAATTTTCTTTTTACTTTAATTCCCTTGGTTTCTGGGCAACCAAACATACTTTAGAGTGTTTTATTTTATTTTATTTGGGAGTTTATTCAAAATTTGTTTTGATTGTTCAATATTTGTTAAAAGCTACTCTTTGTTTATTTTGATTTTTTCCCATTTCTTATTAGTGTTTTCTTTCAAAGGTCTGTTTGTAGTGTTTTTTTTTTTCCCCAAATTTTTTGCTAAGTAATAAGAACAAGAGTAGCAGATGAGGGCCACCAAGAATAATCCCAAATTAAAAGGGAAAAAAACAGTTACGTTTGTGTTTTAACGTCTTACCTGCCTAGATACAAAAACCGTTATTTTATTTTATTTTATTTTTTTTCCGAGTGAAACGTTCAAAACTGGCTTTCTGAAATTTGAAGAACGTATTAATATCAGAATTCTACTATTATTCGCTGCTGCTTTCTTCATTATATATTCTGGTTAGTAGAGAAGAATCGCTGCTACTGTTTGTTTGTATCTAATTTGATTGTTTACAGGCTGCTTTGTGCTTCATAATGATGTTTTTACTTGTTTCTAAAACTCAGATGGTACTGACACATGAGCTTTGAAATGGAATATATCCTATATTTTGAAGATATTGATCCCACTGCATTATACTTAATTGGAAGGAACAAAATTTTTTGTGTGGTGCCTTTCTTTGGCCATAACTTGTTAGACTCAAACTAACCTGTAGGCTGGTGATACACAGCACGTAAGAGAAAACTATCATTTGATACTAGAGGAAACACCCATTTAAAAACATCATAGAATAAAAGCTCAAAAAATAAATTTAATTAATTAAAAGAATTTAATTGCACCACAGAATTACAGAGTCTTCTATGGAATTTTGGTGACTGAATCATGTCTAGATTTTTTTTTTTAAAGAGAAAATTGTCTTAACGTTTGCTTCTTTGTGTTCTGTTGCTATCCTGTATATGATTGGTGGGGTCTTATTACAGTTGGGAAATGTATGTGGGCTATATCTTTCATAAATTGGTGCAGGGGAGCAGAAGATTAAAAAAAAAAAAAAACAGTGGGATGACACACAAAAATAATAGTAGATACTATTCCTTACTTATGGTATATTCTTTTTCATGTGGATATTTTTTTTTATCATAAAGTCAAACTCAACTATCAGCGTTAGGTGCCACCGTTTGTGATACAAAACTTTCCATGCCTTTTAGTTTTCTGTAATCTTAATGCTAACAACAGGTGTATGTTTCTGGTAGTTCTTTATTTATGTTGTATTTAATAAAATTAATCTCTAAGAAAAAAAAAAAAATCTCTATTGTGACAGGAGCACTAGAGAATCCACACCTTGCAGTTTGATTAGGGACCCAGATAACATAAGAACCCCTGGTTCCACTACCAGGCCCACTTGCTCAACTGAGACTAACCGCAGAACACAGAATGCAACGCAGAGGCATATCCCAACATCACATGAAATCGATGAGTTTTTTGCAGGTGCTGAAGAAGAGCAGCAAAGACAATTTGTTGAGAAGTATGCTACATTTTGTCCTCCTGGGTTTAAAAAAAATCTTTAAATAAGTTCTCTTGCTTGTAAAATTCAAGATCCATTTACATCCCGTGAGCGGATATAAAATAATGTTCATCAATTTGGGTTTTCTCTGCAGGTACAACTTTGATCCTGTCAGTGATAAGCCACTCCCAGGGCGTTATGAATGGGAGAAATTGGACCCTTAAAAGATATCAGTGTTCCATCAGGGCTTCTTTTCCTGCAGTCTCAGTTGATCTTGGAGCTTAGGATTTTGAATTAGCAGGAATTAGTTTTAGTTGGAATGGTGATGGTTTTATTTCCATTTTTCATCACCCCAATCTTACTTGTAAAGAAAAGAAGTAGGACTGTCAAAGATATGTGTAGGCTAATGGTCTGTAACATAACAGAGGTAATGACTTTGTGAGTTACACAAGTAACACAACAAATACAAATCAAAGTCCTTTGTCTAACAGATCATCTGAATCTGAAGAGGGGAAGGGAAAGTGGGTTTGTAAGCTGTAGGGGTTAGGGTTGTTCAGCCAGCCAACTAGGTCAGTAAGTAGAATCTGTGGTACAGAAAATTTACTTTTTTTTTTTTTTTTTTTGGTACTGTATTTCTCATCCCCCTCTCCTTTGTCAATACTTGTACTGATGGAACTTTGAAAAACTGTGGAATAAACATGACCCGTTTCCCTCTCTTCATTGTTTTGTCTCATCCTTTATCATTTTACTATGTTGTGCACAGTTTATCTTTGGCTTCTTTATCAACACGTGAGACAATGCATCTTTCAATCAGCTTTTGATGATGCTGCCTCTCATTGTGCTCTGAATTAAAAAAACAACATTGTTCAAAACCTACTTACTGCGTTCATTCATGTGAGAGACTGGTTGGTGGCTTGGTGTCGCAGCTGGTACTGGTGGGGTTACATTATTATTATTATTGGTGAGTGACGTATTGGATTCCTTCTCTCTCTATTATCATGCTCCGTCGTCGTCTTGTTCCTTTTTAAATTCTCTCAGTTCACCTCAGGCCCGAGATATGAGACGGTTGCAATTTTTTACAGCTTAAATAAATACGCACCGTTAATGAGTGTAGAATTTAGAGATTTAGCGTTCATCAAAAAAAAAAAAAGAATTTAGAGATTTAGCCTCTAAAGAGAGGAACGGCAAAGATTGTAAACAAACTTGATATAAAATTGTGCATGCATATGGTATGTATTCAAACTTCCTGTAAAATATATAATAAAGTAGGGGCCAATTTACATTTTCTTTCAGTGGATGCACAATAATTTATAACGAGGTACATCTCTTGCAGAAGAGATTGGAAAGTGACGAGCAGTTGCAGAATAATGTCTTCCCACGAGCCATTATGGTTTCTTTAACAAATATAGAAGTCTAAAACTTTCATTTTAAAAGTGATGGTTATAAGAACCAAAAAATATACATCCAAATTTCAAACAGTGAATTTCTGAATAATTTTGTGTGCCCAGTAAATCACGCGCAGAGAGGGTAGGGGACGCTTACGAGATCTTATCATTACTCTAGGAAATACAAGATATATATATATATATATATATATATATTGGGAGATCTTATCATTACTCTCGGAAATATAAGAACCAAAAGAGAGGGAAAATGAGCCATATGATGTTGAATTAGATACGAGAAAGAAAAGCTTATGATTACGTGGGGTTTGTTTATTTAAAGACTGTGGGGGTCTTTTTTGTTATGTTGGGCTGGGTTGCCTCTTTGTGATAGTAGACTCAAGTGTTCTAGGTTGCGGGAGTTGAGACTGATCCAACTGGAACTCAATTTAACCGGTTTGTGCGCAAGTTATGCTTCATTTGCCGGGAGAGTGCTTACGACAGGCAGAGCTGTTTCAGAAAAGTTTGTAGCAGACAGATACAATAAATATAACAGAGCCGTATATTCTGGAATGACCAGATAGCTCTTTAATAGGGAATGACCAAATAATCCATAATCGTGGTAATATTGACAACTTTCACAAGTGAATTAAGAGGGGCAAATGGTAAAAGAGGCTAATCAAAATATAAGCTAATCAAAATATAAAGAAATTAAGTTTAGTCCGGTCTGTAGGAGCAATGCCAAAAAAGAAGAACACCTCCTCTTAACACAATTAACTTCCGAGGAAAAGGAAATCCTGCTTATGGAAATTAATGGATTTGAGGAAGGCGGACCTAAATGGACAATGCCTAGGACAATTATTTGCGGAAGAGAGCAGGGATTTGAGAGGGAGAGAAAGAAAGGGACCTATCAGTGCATACCACTAACTCTCGTCTTTTTCTTTCTATCTTACTCTCTCTTCTCTTTTCTTTCTTTCTTTTCCCAGGTTCCCTTTTGTTTTTCTCCCTTATTCTTTTCTTAGTGATTTCTACAATCGTGATTTTTCAGTATTGTGTTTCCTCTGTTTTCCTGTATATCTCCCTGTTGTTGTTATGCCCCCTGTACACGGCAAATGACTCCTTTTTATAATGCCTACTGTGACCGGATTTTACTATTCTACCCCTTAACCACCTTTATCTGGTCTGGTGTACTCGCCGACCATTACAGTTCCGTCTGCGAGCCACTCCCCATTACCAGACAAAGACAACTATTTTGTCTGTTAGTCTGTCGTGGCTCTTCTTCTTGCCGCGGTGATGTTTCTCTCTCTCTATCCCTCATGGCATGCACCTAGTACCTTGCCTCTTTTGGGAGGTATGTCATCCCAGCAGGACGTATCCCCCAAAAGAGCTTGAACAGGAACCCCAAAATAGGTCTTTCCCTCTCCCCACCGCCAAACCACGCCCTCTTACCTCTGACCCATGATCTCACCATGTCCCATATTGGCTGGGTACAGGCTGGTGGTGCCTGGGCTTTGTGCGTGCCTTCTATTTGCATATATCTGAAATCTGTCTGCTGTTCGTGCATCTGCCGTGGACTGGAGACTTTGCCTATACTGCCTGCCGTCTGTTTCTGGCTTTTCATGCGTTGCTACTTTGATTTCCCGCTCCCTTAGAGTCTGGGCTTTACTTAGTACTGGGCTTTGCATTCTTTTCAACCCAATTCTTTAATTGCCTCGGCCTCCTACCACATTACTTGGCATTTCCTGCCGCGAAGATTTGTTCCTGCTGGGCCTTTTTTTAGGCCTGCCGTTCCATTCTTTCCCCTAGTGGCCCAATATGGCAATTGGTGTTCTTGCTTATGGGCTCCAGTGTCCCTTTCTTTTCCCTTGGGCCTCTTCGACCCATTTACTTCCTTTAGACTTCCTCGGCCCATTTATTAACTCTGCATCCCATGGGCTTTTACTAATTTAATTGGGCGTCCCCGGCCCAATTTCCTCATTCTCATCCTTGGGGTTCATGGGCTTGCCATTATCCCTTACTTTATTTGTTTACATCGCTTTGAGCCTGCCGTGGTCCATTCTCTTTTTTTCATACCATATACTGCCCATGGGTGCCATTTCTCTCTTTCTGGGCCTTTTAGGCCCATTTGCTTTCTTAAGACCCAATTGTTTATATTATGGACCTGTGATCCATTATTCATACCGCTTTGGCTTAATGGTTTTACTCTACGCTTGCCATTCCTCTGCTGCCCGCATTGTTGGGTTGGGCTTCCGTCTTTCTATTTAGATTCCAAAAATGACCCTCAACAAAGACAAATTAATAATGAGAAACATGGGGTTTAACGAGAGATGAATTTCACTGAACTACATATCCTTGGTACATATTCTATTTTAAAATGTTGTATTCAGTGCATAAAAACTCTCATTTATGTAGGGTTTGAGAAAGTTCATAGTAGAAAATCTTATCCCTAATTTTGTTTGAAGAGGCTGATTCTTATACTTAAACCCACAACTTCTTGTTCTTTGGTGCTTATCATCACAACAACAAGACTCGACCTCTATTATGATTAATAAAAAACCAAAATGCTTCATCAAACCAACCAGGAGACTATAAGGCAAGGTGATCCTGTCTCCCCATATTTTTTTCTTTTATGTGCACAAAATCTGTCAACCCAGCTGAAGCAAGAAGATAGAGAAACGAATATTCATGGTGTGTCTATCGGCAGATGGGGGGCCAAGAATAAATCATATGTCGTGATCCAATTAATGGAGGAATGCCACTTTTTGCAGAGGATATTTATAAGACTTTGAGAAGCTCATTTAAGGCCGCATGGACTTTGGGATCTTCATTATGAAAATAGAGGGACAAAGATAAATCTTCACACTATGAAGACTTCATAGTTAAAAAGTACCTACAGAGTTGCTAACAGTTTGGATTCAAATAGAACTACTGCGAGTGCTCAAATGGTAATGATGAGAAGGTTTTGATATGAAGGATGAAGCAAATCTGTTTAGCAAAGGCGCCAATTAGAGCATTACTCAAGACTTCATCCTGAAGGCTGACTCTCTTAACTATAATAAAAGGTCAAGTAACAGTAAGCAAATCTATTGTTCACTGTTACGAATCTAACATATTTTGATTAATATGGAATCAATAAAGATATAGGGATATCTTTTACTGATACAAATACAATCATTTGGATTAGAATTAGTTAAAGGAAAAAGTTTAGCTACAAAATTGGTTGTAGCCTAAGGTTGTAGCCAAAATTGGTTGTAGCTTTAGGCTACAATTTTACTTAATATTTTTTTATTAAAAATGAATTTTGACAAATCCACCATTGAATTACATCTTCTTGTTATATCTTCTATGCTTACAAAATTTCTAGAAAATTAAAGATAAAAAGTTATGTCATTAATAAATTGTTTAAATTACAAGTTTTTGTAGTTTAAAATTAGGCATAATGCATTTTTAGTCCCTACATTTTGGTTTTTTTTTTTTTTCATTTTGGTCCCTACATTTTCATTTTACCACTTTCAGGCTCTAAACCAATTAACGCGTGACATTTAAGTCCTTACTGTCATCTAAAAAACAGAAAAAGTTGACATGGTTGACAACACATTAAAATAATAATTAAAAAATATATATATTTTGGCATTAAAATATGACACATTAGAATCTAAATTAAAAAAATTAATTTATTAATTTTAACTAAATAAAAAAAATTAAAAACAAAAAATCACATGAATTGAGATTAAGAGTGCCTTCAACAAGAATAATAAGAACACAAATCCAAGTTTAAGAACAAGAAGAACATTTTCCTTTATTTGACATTTTCTCTTTTTTTTTTTCCCCTTAGAAAACAAACTCAAGATTAAGCAAGAACACAAACACAAATTTAGTAAGAACACAAACACAAACACAAATGCAGACAAATCCAGCGAGAACACAAACACAAATCTAGCATGAATACAAACACAAACCCATCAATCCATCTTTAGCAAAACCAACAATAAGCTTACCTTCATCTACACAAACTCCTAGTACAAACAAGCTCAAATGAAAAAAAAACCCAATAACGAAAGCCAAATTCTAAACCAAAGATATGGGTAATCGATTTTAGTGGAAGCAAAATTGAGAGGCCAAAGTGCTGAACCAGAGAAACCAAACACAAAACCCACCACCAAAACTAGATCCAAAACCACCAAATCATAGATCTGAATGACCAAACCCAAATCCCAGATCTGAAACCTGTCAACAAAACCTAACGATTTGAAACCTCCAAACCCAGACCTCCATCGATCAATGACCTCCATCTGAGAAAGGCCCACTGAAAAGGAAAATTTAAGGAAAGTGGAAGAGAGTTTGGTTTCTCAGAAAAATCTTCAAATAAATTGAGTAAATCTGCTTATGGGTCAAGAAATTTGAAGAATTTTAGTTCTGGGTTAAGAAGATCTCCAAGGTTGAATAGTTGCGCATAAGTGTTCCGGAGTCTTAGACGGTCTCCAAGGTTTACTAATCAGCAAAATATGGTTAATGCACGCGTAGATTGTGAGGAGAAAGTTTCAATGAAAATAAGGAAATCTGATGTTGGGTTGTGTAGTTGTGGGAATATGAGTTCTGCATCAAGGGAGGTTTCAAAATTGAATGGTAGTGATGAGGGCATTGTAGGGCTTAGACGATCTCATAGGGTTTCTAATCAATGAAATTTTGTTGATGAACATGTGGAAGAGAGTAGTAGTGGCAACTCTTTGGATGAAGTGGGTTTAACAATGATGAAAAGTCTTTGGATGAAGTGGATTTAACAGATGATGAAAAAGCTGACAAGGGTGTGTTCTTACTAGATTTGTGTTTGTGTTTTTGCTTAATCTTGTGTTTGCTTTCTTAAAAGAAAAAAAAAAGAAAAAAAAAAAAAAAAGAGAGAGAGAGAGAGAGAGAGAGAGAAAATGT
This sequence comes from Quercus gilva, assembly GCA_023621385.1. NCBI lineage: Eukaryota > Viridiplantae > Streptophyta > Magnoliopsida > Fagales > Fagaceae > Quercus > Quercus gilva. The sequence continues at coordinate 30,671,030 of CM042478.1, read as the reverse complement.
CAAATAAAGGAAAATTTTCTTCTTGTTCTTAAATCTGGGTTTGTGTTCTTATTGTTCTTGTTCAAGGATCTGAGATTTCAATTCATATGATTTTTTGTTTTTAATTTTTTTTATTTAGTTAAAATTAATAAATTAATTTTTTTTTAATTTAAATGTTGATGTGACATTTTTTAATGCCAAAATAATTTTTTTTAATGCTAATGTGCCGTCAGCCATGTCAGCTTTTTCTGTTAGTTGGGTGACGGTAAAAACTTAAATATCATATGATAATTGGTTTAGGGACTAAAAGTTGTAAAATGAAAACCTAGGGAACAAAATGGAAAAAATCCAAAATGTAGGGACTAAAAGTGCATTTACGCCTTAAAATTATGAATAAACTATAAGTTTATAGGTCATATAGAAAAAATATTCAATTAATACAAAAAATTGACATGTTTATTAAAAGCGTAAAGAACACGTAATTCAATGGTTAGATTTTCAATATACGTAGTAATGTTTATTTTAGTGGATTATTATATCATCATTTGTAACTCATAACTCTTCGATTTCTTACGTCTGCATAACTTATAGCTACTCATCTCCTATACTTTTTTTCTTTTTTAATTTCATTAATAAATGATAATTGCACTATATATATAACAAACTAAATTATGAATTCCAATTACAACAAAAGTATTCTCACAAAGGTACGACAACTTATATCTTTTGTCAACTTTTCTTTTCTTTTTTTCAAGTTATTTATTCTTCTCTCTATATTCTATCAATCTTCTTTTCTTTTTTGAAGTTATCGTTTTTTATTTGACAAAAAAAAAAAAAAAAAAATAGAAAGTAGTTAATCTCAAGGTTTTTGTTGATGATGTTATAGAAAGCCACTGATAAATCAAAAAAATCTTGAAGTAAAGTAACAGAGAGAAACATGGAAACTATGAGATTTCACCTCTCTTGATGCTGATAAAGTTCTATTGTTTGTTGATGTTCTCATTAGATAAGCCTCCAAGTACCCCCCCCCCCCCCCCCTTTTTTTCTTTTTTCTTTTTTTTTTTGGTTGTTAAATAGCAAATTTGATGCCATTGATGTTATTAACTATCGGTATGTACACCTCTTTTTTTTTTTTTTTTAAGTATATATAAGTCGTTAATTGAAAATTGCTCAATTGGTTTTTTTATTCTATTATTTACAATTTATGCTTTCAAAGGGGAAAATAAATTAATCAAATTTAGTCACAAATTAAAGAGGACAACATAAAATAATAACAACGTTTATTTAATAATAATAATAATAGTAATAATATATTTTCTTTTAAATGAAGAATACTTTTTTTATAACAATCTACTTATAATATTTATAAATTAATAAATTAAAAAAAGTGTGCAAAGCAAGGGCCAATAACTAGTTTATTTATTAAAATTGGAGGTCTTCGTTTCTTCAAGTAATCAAAACAAATATGTATTTTTTGATTGGTGAACGCATAAAATGCAATTAATGCCTTTAAAACTAAAGTATTTTTTCTTTTTATAAATATATATATATATATATATTATAAAGGATAGAAATAAAATTAAAGTGTTAATTTTTTCAGAAAGTGATAGATTTATCAACTGCCAGGGGCGACGTTACATTCAGGCAAGGACCCCTTGACCTGGCCAAAAATGAATGATTTTTTTGACCCCCTAAAATAAAAATTTGAACCCTTTGACCCTAAATTTTGTTAAAACCCTACTGAAATAAGCTTGAATATGATCATCTTAATGTTATTTTCACAATATTTTCACAATAAAGGTTATATGGCAAGTTGTATCTGGTTTTAATTTGGGTCCACAATTAATATCACTTTTTTACCCACCTTTAACAACTTGTCACCTAAATTTTGTTGTGAAATTTTTGTGAAAGCGTTGTGTTAGTAGCACTACTCTTAAAATATTTAATTTTATAAGAAAAAAATTCTAATTTTTTCTCATTCACTAAAATAAATAAATAAATAAATAAATAAATAAATAAACCTTCTCTCTGAGACTTTGACTTACTTTGCTGTTGATAGAGAAATGAAATTGTTTTTTTCCTAAAATTTCTTCTTCATCAAGAAAAAATTACACTACGTTACAACCGACAAATCTATATCTACATCCGTGATTCTTTCTTCGATCATTCTCTCTATCTTTCTTTCTCTCTTCTATGTTTTCTTAATTTTTCTCTATTTGATCAAGTAGTTTGATAAATACGCTATAGATTTCCAAGTCCAAGAAATCTTTTAGAGTTTGCTCCAATTCCAATAGAATGAACACCTTTATTTTTTAGAAAGAATAGAGTGAACACCTGTATGTTTAAAAAGTCATATATTTGAAAAGTGAAAACTTATATTAGTTACTATTTTATTTTGTTAATTTCACATTTACTCCCAGTCCTACTCCTAGGTGTGTTACTATTTTCTTCTTTATTATATACATTTTTATTTAATTAATATTACATATAAATATAATAAGTTATTATTAATTTGGCAAAAATGTATGATTAGTTATTTAAATATATTTGTTTATGCATTCAATGGTTATTGTCTTACAAATCTTTAAACTATTGAGAACATTTTAAGAACTATTGTACAATATAGTTGTATTGTATACTAAATTGTATTTAGCATAGTTATTAAATTCATACCAAACCACCAGTTAAACTGTGAAACTCGTGAACTAAAGCATTATCCAGAATAGTTTGATGTAAAATACCACATATGTAATGACCCATTATCAAACCTTGTAAACTGATAAGTTGCATGGTTTAATCTTTTTAACCTACGGATAAAAGAAAAAAAAAATACCGTGTGTATATGTGAAAAAATTTAGAAAGACTGCTCTAAACTACTAAAAGTCACTGAACTTTCTAGTTATCAGTTATATTTGGAGATATAAATAATTTTGTTATGCTCTAGGGTTTAATGATTAAGCTAAAAATTTATTTTGAAATTCTATGAGATATGTTTTTTCAAGACTTTTGGACTACATGACTTAGTTATTGGATGATTCATGTGAATGACGTGTTTATTTTTATATTCTCTAACTTTATGTCATATGATGTAATTTTTTTATTGTTATAATTTATTAATTTAACTAAATTGAGTATTTTTATTTTATTTTAGTTGCTTTTTATTGTAATAATAATAATATATTATAAAATTATAATTGTGAATTGCAAATGCTTGAAAACTGGCTTGTGCCCAAGAGCTTCCTTACACTTAATTCATATGGGACACTAGGATCATAACATATATACCACCACGCTTTGCAGCTGTCATCCATGATTGCTCACTTTAGCGACACTGACTCGTTGGTAGCCCTTGAAAACTGGATTGTAAGGGAAGGGTGCCCAATAGCTTATAAACACATTGTTAAGATTACACTTAATCTATGGACACTAAGATCATAACTCTGTCATATGGATCTACAGGTTGTGGTTGTGTTTAAAAATGGAAGATAGGTTTGTGTTTGTGTTTGTTCCTATGATTGTGTATATTTGTTGTTTGAGAGCAAAAGGATTTCGTGAACCAATCAAAGTCTAAATGTGTGATTGTAAGCCAATTATGCCTTTATTTAGCGGTTGTGGGTTTGCTATGGATAGAGAGAAAGAAAGGAAGAGAGGGAAGAGCGAGATTGGTTGTTTATATTATCTGATTGAGTATATTATAGTATTATTTTATTGAGTTGTATATTAAAATAAGAAATGGGATGTTGGGTGTATTATTAAACGAGTTGTTAAAATAGATAAAGTAGTTTTATTACAGTGTAAAATGAGTTTTTTTTTTTAGAACTTCAAAAGCTAATGCTCTTATACACGCATACACATACACGTAAGTACTTGAGACCAATTATTTTATTTTATTTTTAAAAAATCATTCATATGAATATGAAACAATATTTTAATACAAGATAATCCATAGAAAAATAACATACTCATTATATTATGTTTATCTATTGGGGGTTTATCTACGCATCATATATATATATATATATATATATAGATATATATAAAGTAAAAAATGAGAGAAAATCTAATTATAATTCAAATTGGAATTTAATTGGAATCTAATTTTGTACCTTGTGCCTCATTTAAACTTTTTAATTTCTGTATCAAGTGAGTTAATTCATTGCAAAATAAAGGAGTCCAATATAAATGAACCATAAGAAACTCAATCATATTTCTAATTATAGATCTAAAATTAGAAGAATAAAGAATTTGAAAGATTATGTTTTCTAATGACATTTGTTTGTCTAGTTGAAAAGAATACAAATTTATCAACTTTTTACATATCTAGTTATTGGCTTGTGCTCTGCACGGATATTTTTTTTTTTTTTTTTAACTTATTAATTTATAAATATTATAAGTAGACTCGTTCTATAAAAAAAAAAGAAGTATTCTTCATTTAAAAAAATATATTATTATTATTATTATTATTATTATTATATAAACACTTGTTATTATTTTATGTTGTCTTCTTTTAATTTGTGACAAATTTGATTACTTTAATTTTCTCCCTTTGAAAGCATAAATTGTAAATAATAGAATGAAAAAACCAATTGAGCAATTTTCAATTAACCACTAATATATACTTCAAAAAAAGTGCATATACCGATAGTTAATAACATCAAATTTGCTATTTAACCAAAAAAAAAAAAAAAAAAAAGTACTTGAAAGCTTATCTATTGAGAAAATCAACAAATAATAGAATTTCATCTGCATTAGAGCATCCGTAGCAGATGTTCTAAAAATTATGCCATTTTACCACATTAAAGGCCTACTTTATTATTTTACCACATCATTTTACAACATCCTATTTATCAGATGTTTTATAATTCAATTCTATACATTAAAATAATATTTACTACACATTAAAATAATATTTATTACAACACACCAACACACCAACTCACCAACAACCACAGAGAGATGACAGACAGAGGAATAAAAAAAGAAAAAAAAATTTTGCCACACCATTCCGTACCGTGGCAAATTTGCCACGGTACTGTTCAATGTTGCAAAATATATAAGATTTCCCACATCTGCTAATGGGCTCAATTTGGGTTTGGTGTGGGATATGTGCCAAATATTTAGCATTTGGCACATATCCCACATCTACTGTGGGTGCTCTAAGAGAAGTGAAATTTCACAATTTTCGTGTCTCTCTCTATTACCTAACTTCAGGATTTGTTTTAATTTCTCGATGATTTTTTATATATGAAGAACATCATCAACAAAAACCTTGAGATTAGCTCTTTTTTATTTATTTTATTAGTCAAATAAAATAGAAAAACAACTTCAAAAATGAAAAGAAGATTGGTAAAATACAGAGAAAAGATTAAATAACTTGAAAAAAAAAGGGAGAGGAAAAGCTGACAAAAGATATAAGTTTTTTTTTTTTTTTTTTTTTTTTTTGAGAAAGGACAAAAGATATAAGTTGTTGTACCTTTGTGAGAATACTTTTGTTGGAAGTGGAATTTATAATATAGTTTGTTATATATGGTGCAATTATAATTTATTAATGAAATTTAATATATATATATATATATATCGAAGATGAGTAGCTATAAGTTACACATATGTAAGAAATCAAAGAGTTATGAGTTACAAATGATGATATAATAACCACTAACTGTTTTTTGTTGTATATAACTACCCATCGTTAACTATACCTATGGCTATGAGTTATATTGTATCCATGTATTGTATTAATTCATGTATTATGTTTAAAATTTTAATATGTAAATCATTTTTTTTTCTCTTGAACTCAAAAAGACGTAAATCACTGTATTTTTTTTTTTATTCATTTTTTCTCCTAAAACTTAAATAGAAATGGTAAAGTATAGGTGTGTGTAACACAAAAATGTAAGAGTAGCGCATCTAAATCTAGAATCCCCCCCTAAATGATGTGTAATAGTAATACCCACTTTAATGAAAATGTTAATAATTTATTTATTTTTTCTCCCTAAAACTCAAATGAGAATGATAATAAATAGGTGTAATAATATATATATATATATATATATATGGGTAAATTACAAAGTTGGTCCCTATCCTTTACACCAATCTCAATTTGGTTCCTAACCTTTCAATTGTATCAATTTGGTCCCTAACTTTTTCAGCGTTGTGTCAATTTAGTCCTTACCGTTATTAATTGGATGGAAAGAGTTGATGTGTCAAACAGAATAATTTAAATTATTTTTGACGCTACATCGTTTGCCAACTGTACCGCCACATCAAATTTTTTTTTTTTTAATAATAAAAACACTAAATTAAAACTAAGAAATGCGATGTGACCACCAAAATCCCTAAACTCTCTGACTCATCTTCGTCTGTTTTCAATAAATGCATGTAATTATTTAAAACAAAAAAAAGGGTATTCGTTATACAAATTATCAAAATAAGAATTTCAAGCACCGAAGCAAATCGATTCCATTAAAATTCAAAACGAGATCAAATGCAACACAACATGCAACTTGTAAAACTCCAATAAGATAGATCCAAACAAAATTGGATCAAAATGTAAATTCCAACTAAAACTGAAACTCAGATTTGTTAGTTTCTGGGATTTCAAATCGAAAGCACTTGCGTAGACCAACACAGTCCCTTCCAAGGTCCAAAAGCATAGCAAAGACTCAAAGAGATAGAGAGATTCCAAAGCACAGGAAATATAATAAAAATAATAAATTAATAAAGCTTAAGCGAAAATGGCAGAGAAGGTTCTAGGGATTGAAGTTATTGTTTGGTTGTTCGGAGAAAAAAGGTGGGTAAGTGAGGAAATGATAAGGGAAATTGGAATTTTGTTCTGGTTTGTTTGTTCTACATTGTTTTGTGGAAAAATAAAAAGAATTAGAGAACTAATTGAATGAGTGAAGTTTGAATTATTGGTTTTGTTACAAACTAAAAGTGAAATTTCAAGTGGGATAAAAATAGGAATTAATCATGAAAATTTTTCTTTTAAATTTTATTCCACGTGGTAGTACACTTGTCATCAAATGTGACATAAAATAGTTTTTTAATTTGGCTGTTAGCCACATCGTTGTTTTCCATTCATCTTAACAGTAAGGATTATTTTGACACAATATCAAAAGGCTAGGGACTAAATCGACACATTTGAAACGTTAGGGAACAAATTGACATTCAGGGTAAAGGCTAGAGACCAAATTCATAATTTACCCTATATGTATATTTATAGAAAGACATCTACGCTTTTTTTTTTTTTTTTTTTTTTCATTTACACTTAAAAGAGGAATATGTTACTCAAATTAATTTTTTAAGACTTTCCTTTTATTTTGCTCAACCCCCCCCCCCCCCCCCCCCCAAAATGCCATTTAGGTTACCTATATATAAAAAAATTCTTTGTAAAGTTTTGTCCAAGAGAAAAAATGAAAAAAAAAAAAATTTTTGATGGAGTTTTTATTTTATACAAGATAGAATTTCTACTCTAATATAATCTAAGTTTATATGTGTGTGAAGCTCCCTCTTGGAAACTTGAACCCCGACCCTTACCCCCATAACCCACAAGCATTTATATTTGTAGAGTGACCACTGCAGCAAGGGTGCGTGGTGGTGATGCAGTATTTAAAGGAGCTAATAGTGAATATTTGACTACATATTATTTAAGAATTTGTTATAAAGGTGGAATTTATAATGTGTATTTAAGGATAATTTGGAGTATTTAAAGGAGCTTGTAGTGGATATTTATTACAATGGTGGAATTTATTGCTAACACATGGCAAAAAATATTGACATGTACCAATAATTGTCTATATGTGGCATTATCTTTCCAATGTTATATGTGTCATTGTTTTATACATTTTTAAAAGGACACATGTCACCATTGTGTGTATCTTTCAATTTGAGAATCCAACTTTTATAATATACTAGTCATAGACCGACGCAATGAATGGGATTATATATAAATACTGTATAATGGGGTGTTATATATAAAAAGTCACACTTACTTCAAATATTTTCAATTTTTTTTAAAGATTTCTGCAAGTATTTTTTTATCTTTTTGTCTCTACAAATATATCATTCTATTATTTTGTGTGTGTTTGATTAATATATCTTTTAAGGTGAACCATATCTTTCTAATTTTTGTTATGGTGTGTTATTTTAACCTAATATACAACTAAACTTTATAAGTTTCAACTCTCTTAAGGAATAAGTAGATTTCATGATAATCAAAACTCATCACAAAATTACAAATTTATCTTAACCAAAATTAAAATAAAACCAAAGAAATAAAATTTAGACTTTATCATAATTTATTATTTAAAAAATTGGAAGGCATATTCAAATTTATAGCCATGTAGATTTTTTTTTTTATATAAACTGAAATTCCTATTTTCAAAAAAAAAAAAAAAAAACTAAGTATTAACCTAAACCAAAATTCAACCAAAGCTATAAAAAGGAGAGAGAAGATTTTATAATGGGAAATTAAAAAAAAAAAAATGCAATAACAAAGCACATATTAAAAAAAAAAAAAAACCATCAATCTTAATTAGAGTTATAAAAAAACAAAAATTCACTAAAAGAGAGAGAGAGAGAGAGAGAGAGAGAGAGAGAGTACTCATAGTTTTTGTGTGGGAAAAATATGGATTGAATGGAAAAAATAATATCAAATTTATACAAATAAAACGGGAAGAAGAAGAGTCAAGTTATAGAAAAGAGAAAAGGATAAAGGAAGTTTAACGGTGAAGTAGAGAGTAGTGGGAGAGGTAGAGGCAAAGAGGAAAGGGAAAGGTTGGAGGAAGTGTAATCGTAGGTGTGTACAAATAAAATGGGAAGAAGAAGAGTCAAGTTATAAAAAAGAGAAAATGATGAAGGAAGTGTAACAGTGAAGTAGAGAGTAGTGAAAGAGGTAAAGAGGCAATGATTGAGTAGCAAAATGTATTGTGTGTGTGTGTGTGTGTAAGGATGGAAAGAAAATGACACTCAATGTTGAATGGAACTTTCAATATATTTCAATATAGAAAATACACAATTAGAATTTATGATGGCATGTATTTCATCACATTTGCCCACAAAGAATTAATTTTGCAATAGACAATCAATAAAGATGGAAAACCAAAAAAATAAAATAAAATAGTGATGTGGCCGCTGATGTAGCTTAATAGAAGCGCAGGAATAATAAATGTTACACTTCAGCTCTTAGATATATATATATATATATATAGATAGATAGACTAGTGTGTAGCCTTATGCATATGCACGGGTACAATTAAAAAAAATCACAATTATATAGTTTAAATTATACAATTTTTTTTAGAAAAGATTCAAATTATACATAGTATTAGGAAGGGAAAGGTTAGAGGAAGTGTAATAATAGGTGTGTACAAATAAAATGGAAAGAAGAATAGTCAAGTTATAAAAAAGAGAAAGTGATGAAGGAAGTGTAACAGTGAAGTAGAGAGTAGTGAGAGAGGTAAAGAGGCAATGATTGAGTAGCAAAATGTATTTTGTGTGTATGTGTGTAAGGATGGAAAGAAAATGACACTCAATGTTGAATGGAGCTTTCAATATATTTCAATCTAGAAAATACACAATTAGAATTTATGATGGCATGTATTGCATCACATTTGGCCACAAAGAATTAATTTTTCAATAGACAATCAATAAAGATGGAAAACCAAAAAAAATAAAATAAATAATGACATGACTGCTGATGTAGCTTAACAGAAGTGCAGGAACAATAAATGCTACACTTCAGCTCTTAAATATATATAGATAGACTAGTGTGTAGCCCTATGCATATGCACGGGTACAATTAAAAACAATTACAATTATACAGTTCAAATTATACAATTTTTTTAGAAAATATTCAAATTATACATAGTATTACCTTACATTTTTTTTAAACTATATATTTCTAAAATATGTAATGGTTTCTCATTATATATATATATATATATATGATTTAGAATTTAATTGGATTTAAACTCTTTGGTTTTTGCACCCAATAATTTACTTGCCACAAAAATTAAGAAAATAGATGGACATGTGGCAAAAAAATGGACTCCAATTGAAATCCAATTTAGAATCTAATTGGATTTGGACTCTTCGATTTTTACACTCAATAATTTACTAGACACAAAATTAAAAATTAAATGGGACACGTGTCTCAAAATTGAGAATCCAATTAAAATCTAATTGAAATTTCTCTGAGTTTTGGCTATTAATATATATATATATATATATTATAGATACTATGAATAGTCTTTATTTATCAAGCAGAAACTTATATATATGATGTGTGTATATTTTTTTTTCATTGTACCCGTACATATGCATATGCATGAGTTCTAATCTAGTGAATAAGTAATTTTGTAAGCACTCTAGATAAAAGAAAATGAAAAAGTCATTTTGTGTGTGTGTGTGTGCGCGCGCACGTGTGTTTTTTTTTTTTTTTTTTTTTTTTACTTCAAAATTTCCCATTAGACAAATTTCAAATACACTCATGTAAATTCTAATGTTTTTGTTAATATAGACCCAAAAATGATCAAACTATAAAATTTTAAAAACTATATTGTGAACGTATTTGCAATTAAGCACTTGAAATTTAAAAGTTTAACTTGAAAATAATATTAAACTTAGGAGTTTATATATAATTATTCTTATATTTTATTACTTATACACAAAATTTCTTGGAGAATATTACATTATTACATTAAGAATTTGAGCTTCGTTTATCATTTTTATCACTTTAAACTTAAAATAATATTTTATTTCCTCTTTTTGGATTAAAACTCTTGATTCTTTATTTATTAATATTTTTTCCAACCCTTTTTGTCATCTATAGGTTTTGAACCCTTAAAAAGAAATAAATTAGATATGCAATATTTTTATATCGCTTTTATGACATAAAAGTATATTAATTATCATTTAAATAAAATACATAAATCAAATCTATGAAAAAAATAATAATAAGAAGAAAATTTTCAAAATTGAAGATGGGAAGGTGAACTAACTTATTAACGACCAAGACCCAAGAAACTAAGGGATGGGCTTGACCCAGAGTATGGTGATAAGTAAAATAGCCTGCTAAGTAGAAAGAAGCCATCCAGGCTTACGACCATGGAGATTCGTAATAACTTCTTTTCTTGAGGCTCATTTCCAAGGTAAAAAATAGAGCCTTCTCCTTGAGATGGTGAAGGGGTCTCGAATAAAACCTCCTTAATCCGGCCGAGATCCTCCACTTTCCAAGCTCACCCTGACATGACATGGAAAATGCAAAACCTAATGAAGCAATCACCTCTGCATTAATGATACCCCTCACCTAATATCAACCACATAAAATGTTGAATGACTAGCTTGAACAGTGGAAGCACCCCCAAAAGTCCTACCACATGATCAAAAGATGGCAGTGCAGGGGGTTGATTGGACATGTATCCCCTAAATCCAGTTGGGGTCGATCCAGCTAAAGGGGGAGAGAAGGGGGAAAGAGGGCTATAAAAGGAGGAGAGGGATAACAGAGAAGGGGGTTTAGAAAATTAGAGAGAAAGGGTCTAAACAAGAAAATTCTAAGAGAAAGGCATAAATAACACTCGTATCACTCTTTTGATGGGAAGAACTAGAAAATCCTAAGAGAAAGGCATAAATAATCATCTCATCACTGTTGCCCGCCAATCATAAAATGACATTTGTATGCTTCAGCATAGCAAAAGTGGAATGTCAAATGCTTAACATCATTGGGTATTTCTTTTCTCTCTCTTATATGCCCATGCATGGTTTCCTTAAAAGAAAAATATGCAAAGACAAATAAAAGCAAAAAGAACAAAATGTTTTATATATTATTGCAAGCGTGTATTCTAGGAGATGTGAGAGTTATAGGATGTACCTTGAAGGTGATAGTCTCCGTCAAATAGTTATGATTGTGTGTGAGTTAAAGCGATTTTCTAATATCTCAAATTGTTATAACATGTAGACACTTATGCAATCTTGCGATGTTTTTCACACACAACATGCAATATTCTTTACTACTTTTGATACATGTGCAGGTACAATGTGATTTGGTCATCACAAGGAATACTTGTGTCTATGTATACTCACTAAACTGTCTTTACTTGTTTTTGAAATAAAAAATTGGTTAGACTTGTTTAGTGTGTGTGTGTGTGTGTCTTGGATCTAAATGCTTGACATTTTTCGTGTTGAGAGATGTTTTTAATGGCTTAAAATGCTGATTGGATCTGTATTTGAGGAGCATGTTTGACTGTATCCATATCTGTGTTTTTTCTCTTCCTTGAAAAACTGTTTTTAAGCAATCTCAATAGCTTCTTGATAGCTCTCAACAGATAAGCTATCTATCGAGACCTTTCACCTTTCTCTTATCTCATTCTCTATAGCTTTCGATAGCTAGTTCGATTAATCGAGAAACTTTCTATCTCCTCGATAACTGATTGATAGCTACCTCGATCCATTGAGCTTCTTTGTTGAGAAAACCTCTTGTTTGATCCTCGATAGCTCCTCATAAGCTTTTCGATAGCTGGAACACGCGTTTTAAACTTCAATAGCTTCTCGACAGCTCTCGATTGATCAAGCTTTATGAGATTTCTATATAAGGAGGCATCACGATTTTAGATCTCACTCCCTTGATCTCTCTTGATAGATTTCAAGCTTTTCACCTCCCAAACTCACTTTTCTCTCTCTAAATCTTCACTCCATGTGATTTTCGGCCTGTTCTTGCCTCTAATCACTTGGTATGATCTCTCTATTTTTCATTCTTCATGCATTTCATGAATTTAGATTTAGGTTTTGGGTTTGAAAATTTTTGGGGTTTTTCAAAATTGATGAAGGTTTTGTGCAATTTTTGGGATAGGTGTTTCTTAAATAAGTTTAAAACCTCATGCATTGTATCACACTTGCATTATAACAATGTTTCATGCATTTAGATGTGTGTTTACTTTGCTGCTATGCTGTGTGCTTGTAGGTTTGGATTGGGCTGAGCCCATGATGATTTTAAATTTGCAAGTCACATGTTCATGCATTTTCATGCTTACGTACCTTTCTGTTTTTATCATTTGATATTAAAACTGCTTGGTACTCTTTTGATTGTCTCCCTCTCTTTCTTTCCTTCTCTCCCTTTTACGTTGGTTGAGTTAAGGCACCTAAACGTAAGTCCATTCCGTCCCGGAACCCTCTTCATTCTGGGGCATCTTCTTCTTCTTCTCCATCTGACCCCACTCCTTCTCATGTTCAGTTCCGTGATGAGAAGGCCAAATCGAACTTCTTAGAGAACTTTTCACGACACGGCATTCATTCGGAATGCCAAGTCATTCTGTCAGACTTCTCTGACACTGATGTACCCACTATCATCCACATTAAGGGTTGGGAGTCACTTTGTGGCGTCCCAGTCACATGCCCTTCATTGATCATACAGGAGTTCTACTCCAATATGCACAGATTTGATTACTCTATACCTCAGTTTTCTACTCACATCTAGGAATAAGCATGGTAGTTACTTCGAAGATTGTTTCCAAGGTATTACATGTGCCTAGGGTAGCGCGTCCTAACTACCCTTGATATGCGCATCTAAGGACAGTGTCCAATGACGAACTCGCGTCTCTATTTTGTGAGACACCATCATCTTAGGGTGACTGACAAAACACCCTTTGCTCGACCTTTGCTAAAGGTCCGAGATTCCTAAACATGGTAATGACATTTGTTCCATTGTCTCACTATAACACTATCACAGAGCCTCGTGCTCAATTTTTGTTGTCCCTCATTGAAGATATCTCTATCAACTTTCCTTCACACTTTATACTCTCCCTTATAGATGTCTATAAGGACACAATGACTCTTGATAAGCTCATTTTTCCTTCCGCTATCATGAGACTCCTTCGCCATTTTTTTTGTCTCCTATCTTGAGTCTCTCCACTTCACGTTTGTGTGTGCCATTGATGCCGCTACTGTTAAGCAGAGTCTTACACAGTTTCGTGCTCAATTTTTGTTATCCCTCATTGAGGATATCTCTATCGAATTTCCTTCACACTTTATACTCTCCCTTATAGATGTCTATAAGGACACAGTGACTCGGGATAAGCTCATTTTTCCTTTTTCTATCATGAGACTCCTTCGCCATTTTTCTATCTCCTCTCTTGAGTCTCTCCACTTCATGTTTGTGTGTGCCATTGACGCCACTACTATTAAGTGGAGTCTTGCACAGCTTCACTTGAGGCAGCTTCACTTGAGGCCATTATGGCATAGCTTGTGCACATGGATGCTCGCCTTGACACTCTTAGCGATGAGTTGTGTCAGGTAAACACCCGTGTCGGTTGTATTGCACGACGACAGGCTGTGATAGGTGGTTTCACAGTGTGTTCCTCTCCTTGTCCTGAGGTATCTAAGGATGAGAGTGACAATGTCTGGCAGTGCTGATGATGCTGAGGATGATGATGATGGCTTGCCTAGTGATAATGAGATGTCTACTTGATTTATTTGCCTTTTGTCACTCGTGACAAAAAGGGGGAGTAGTTTTAAGATGAGAGTAGTCATATTTATAGGGGGAGGTTTAGTTTAGGAGATAAGGGGAGTGTTCATATGTTGAGGGATGTAGTGAGCATTCTAGGTATCTTTTTTTTTTTCTTTTCTCTCTATTTTAGATACATTATATCTTGCATATTGGTCTTGTGACCATTTTGACATACATTGTATTTATATTTGATTTATATATATTGATGTATATTCTTTCACCTATCTCTCTATGTGTTGTTTCTTTCTTTCTTTATACACATGTTTCTTATATAATGTATGCAATCTATTATTTCTATTTCACACTAAGATGCCTTGATGAGTTTTGTTTAAAGTGTTTCAGAAATACAGGTTGTCAAAGTCTACTTGCCATAAACTCTCTTCTTGCAAAGTTTTTCAAGAGTTTGTGTTAGGATAGATTTTATTGTATTCAACAAGTGAATATGAATTGAGTGATTTATGACTTCTCTCATATCTCATTTGTTTGTTGTGGTTTTGTCATGGATTGCCAAAGTGGGATATTGTTAGGACATATGTGATTCAATGTTAGGAACATATGTTAACATTTTATGTAATTGGCTAATCCTTTGACAAAACGCACTTTACTTGTAATTGGGTAGATCTAGGATGTGTTTAATGCTTCAAGAAACAAGGTTTCAAGTTCAAGTGTTAAAGCCATGCAAGTCTGCCCAAGAATCAAGTAATGAAATGCTGGATTTTAAAGCTCGACAGCTAGCATCTATCAAGATTTAAAAGCTGCTGAAGCTCGTGTCTTGACAGCTATCTTAATAGATGGCTATCTATCGAGATTTATGAAGTTCAAATTTTCAGTTTTAATTTTCATCCAATCCGTGGGTATATGTTTGGGCTTTCTTTTCTCACAACCCTAAACATATATAAGGATTATTTTAAGGGCCGAAAAAGGTTACGCACAGTTGCATAAGAGCACAATTCCACAAGTATGAAGAAAAGTGTCACCAGAAATCTAGTTTGCCCTAGTTCTTCTTTCTCTTGAAGAAGCTGTTGTGTTTGTACACCATAAGGTTTTGTGACCAAGTAACTTCATGATCTTCATCGTGTGATGAACAGAAGAACTTTGTAGTCAACATCCTTCTCAAGTTGGTGATCAAGTCGCATATTGGGATCCGCACATTTGGTTAGTCATGTATTGTGAGCCGTGCATTAAAAAGGAGAGATTGTCACTACAGAACAAGTCCAATTGGGTATTGGGGTAAGGGTTCAACTGTAATTTGGTATAAGGTACTAGGATTCCTTTACTTGTAACCGCTTGTTTTGATAATAGTGGATTCTTGGGAGCGGTAACCTTAAAATCACCCTGTGGGGTTTTTGCCGTGTAGGTTTTCCCCATTCGTAAACTAATCACCGTGTTAATTTAATTTCTGTTGCATACTTAGTTATTTGGTGATTTGTTTGTGCTGCCACACGTTTTGCATGATAATTTGATTAATTAATAAACTTGGCTAATTAATCAATTAATTCCTCACAATGGGTCAATACATTCTTGGCCTATCAGCTTAAACCTCCCATTGTGGTTTTCCTCCCATGTTTTAGAAATTAGTTGGGTAGATCAAAGATTAACTTCACTATTCTTGTGTTGGTTGTTTTTGACCCCCTCACAATTGGCGCCGTTTATGGGAAATTCCACTAAGTAGAAGGATTAAGAGCTGGTTGAAGTAGAAAGATGGCAAATGAAGCAAGGAATGGGGCTTCCCTTTCTTATTTGAGTGTCTCGGAAGAATTGGTCCATGAGAACAGACAACTGCAGTCTAAGGTGAGAAGGGAAATTTGAAAGCAATCCACACGAAATTATAGCAAAGAGCTGCAATCCCCTTCCCATCGGGAAAGATCGGTCGCCAACTCCGCAGGACCTTTTCGTTCTAGTAGGGATCGAGAAATGGATAGGTTAAGGGAGCAAGTATTAGCCTTACAGCAAGAGGTCATGAGGCTTTAAGAGGCCCTGAGGTGAAAAAAGCCTCATGACCGTAAGATTGCTAGTCGTATACGGGATTACTCTCGAAAAGGAGAAAGTAGTGTGGGAAGTCTTCAAAGAGAGCAAGATGGGAGGAATTCCCTATCATAGAAATACAAGGAATGATCGATCATGCCACCCCGGAGGCATAGAAGGTTAGAGTCTCCTCTGCAAAAGGAAGAGAGTAGAATGAGGCCTTCCCCTCAACGAATGGTATTGAGAGAGTGCGGGGAACTCTCGACCCTGCAAAACATGGAGAACGACCCGATGAGCTGGGCATTACATCAAATATCCCGCTCCTCGTTCCTTATTGAAATTGAGAACTCTGACCTGCATAGAGGTTTTTCAAATCATTGTTTACGAACTATGATGGAAAGTCTGATCCTATGGAGCATGTTAGTCATTATAATTAGAGCATGGCTATCTACTCTAAGAATAAGGCATTGATTTGTAAGGTTTTTCCTTCCAGCCTTGGGCCCACGACCATGAGATGGTTTGATAGCTTAGAGAAAAGCTCCATCTACAGTTACATATGATGAGCTAATCTAAGCATTTGGTGTCAAATTTGTAACGTGCAACAAGGTCCTAAAACCCGTTGACTCACTAATTTCCATGTTTATGAAGGAGGGGGAGACTATCAAGGCATATTCTAAGTTAGTGGGAGCTATATAATGAGATCAAGGGAAATAACGGAGGGATAGCTGTCAATACCTTCAAAGTGGGACTCCCTATCGATTTCAAGCTAAGGATCTCACTCATGCTAAAACCTATTACCAACATGCAGAAACTGATGGAGAGGGTGGAGGGAATACAAGATACTTGATGACCAACTGTAGGCCAAATCCAAGTCCAAAATGCCTGTAGCGGAAAGGAGAGAAACCAAGATAAACCCCCATCCTTGACCTAGAAGGATTTTTACCCAAAAGGGCTGCATTAAAGACCCAAGGCAGTTAACTCACTGTGGACAAGATCAAGAACGAGCTTTATTTCCACTAGCCAAACAAAATGAGCAGGGATGCCTCTCGGAGAAACCAAAGTCTATATTATTCCTACCACCATGAAGAGGACACACCATGGAGGATTGTAAGACTTTAAAAGATCACCTAAATCAGTTGGAAAGTCCAGGCATTTGAAGGAGTTCATGTCTCATGATTGCCCCCCGCCTCAAGGAGATTAAGGGGCGAACAGGTCACGGGCCTCAACTCCTTTGTTAGGCCTCATTAAGGTGATACATGCCATTAAAATCATAAGCAGACTTGAGCCAATAGTACCAAGGATTCTAGCTATCACATCCATTTCAGAGGTGGAAATGGGTTCCTAACTAGCTAAAAGAGCTAAGTGGGAAGAGGATTTCTTGGGTTTCTCAGGGAGAGACAAAGAAGGGACCATGCAGCCCTACAAAAATGCTTTGGTGGTAACTATGAGGATCACCGGTTTTGATGTGAAAATAGTCGTGATAGACCAAGCAAGTGAGGCTAAAATTATGTACCATGATTTGTACCGAGGCCTGGGGCTCACCCAAGCCAATCTATTCAAGTACGACACCCCTTTAATGGCATTTGATGGATCCATGGTGATTCCAATGAGGCAAATCCGGCTTCCAGTGGAGATTGGGGGAAGACAGGAATGTGTAGACTTTATAGTGGTGCATTCCTACTCCCCATACACAGCTATCCTTGGCTACCCCTAGATCCATTCTATATGGGCTGTGCCATCCTTTTTACACCAGAAGGTGAAGTTCCCCACAGATCAAGGAATTTTTTAGCTGAGGGGGGATCAAAACCTAGCCCGTCAATGTCTAATTGCTACCATCAAGCACGAGTAGTTGTCCCAACTTGAACTACCCAAATAGCAATTATCGTCCACCTCAGAATATTAGTGTGAAACTGTGAACAACTGGACAAGGTATATATAGATGTTAGGGATTGTGAGAGACCACACCCCTAGCCTTTTTGTTTTTGTTTTTTTTTTTTTTTTTTCTTGGGCCAAACCCACGTGAATGGGTGGAGTTGTGTTATTGCCTCTCAAAATGGAGGTTTGACTGATTATATTTTCCCTTTTAGATTAAAGGTTTTACAATAGAGTTGCCACTTATTTAATTATTGGAAAAAAATAAGAAAACCATAATTGAAAAATTCATCATTTTATTAATTTGAAATTGAATTTACATTGATCATAGGAAATTACATGGTTTTGGTCCTAGATACAATCTAAGAAAAAGTACATGGCTTTGTTTCCTAGTTACAATTTAGAAATTGAAAATTACATAGATAAGTATTGATCTATCAACCCTTGATTTAAGCTTGGAGGCTATGTTACAAAGTAAAAAGGTGTTAGGCACCCACCTTGCTCAGTGAAACCGGTCTTCTAGACTATGGTGGCCAACATTCATATCATATCATCTAATATGTAAATCAATTTGCATGTTGAATTTAATGTGTGTGCATGTGATAAACCCTAATTCAATTTATTAAGCATTGCATTTGGATTAAAAAATAAATTCTAGTGAATATGTGTGGATGGTGATATCCTAGATTCAAGGATTTTGAAAGAATTATGAAACAAACATCTTTTTCATATTTTTTTTATGTGGATTTAAGATCAAAGCTAGTGTTATGCATGAACATATGATGAACAACCAAGATTATACTTGCATGCATGCAAGATCCACACGATGGAGGAGGAGGCTCTTAGTGGAAGTCCTACTAGTGGAGTAGAAAAGAACTAGGAGAAGAAGAGTAAGGCTCACTCAATACATTAAGTCTCAATAAGACCAAGATATGACAAGACTACTTAACTTCACTAGAACTCATGAGAGGAGAAGAGATGGTGTTTCTGTCTCCTTTGGAATGGAGGAGAATGGGGGTTTATATAGTAGTGGTGGAGAAAATATGAATGAAATGTCATTTAATGAGGGTTGACAAAGGATCAAAAAGAATCATGAACCTAGACCCTATTTTAGACTTTGGGGAAAGCTAGTTCATTAAATGTAGAGATTGGTGGGAGTGATGAGCAAGCAAAATTCAGTTTTCTCATAGCTACTGTAATAGCCTACAGAGCCAAATTCAAAAAATCATATCTTACTCAATTCTGATCGGAATTGTCTCATGCTTATGCTCAAATTGAAGCCCCATATGTCTAGTTTTTGTGAAAATTAACCTCATTCACAAATTCAAAATATTGTGAGAGATATCAATGAAATGGTGAGAAGAGGTTATTTGTTAGAAAATAATTTCAATACAATTAACATTAATACGTCCCAAATTAGTTTTCAATTAACATTAATAGGCTCCAATCACTTCCATTTCATACTTAATTAGTTCCAAATTCACCCTAATTAAAAAGATAACTGCACAAATTACTCATTGAATAATTAATGTTTGACTATTTAATTAATTAAGTGTGAGCAACCTTACCATAAAATGTAGTCCTAGCCAATCAAATTATGACACGTCATTAATCTCAAGTTGATTATAGTTATAACCAATTGGAATCAATTGTTCATAATCATATATAGTCAGACTCAATTTGTGATAGTGCATCTTGGCCATTAAAACTTGATTTGATGATAACTTTCAATTTGATAGCCCGATTAGGGCTTATGACCAGTCGATTTGATTGTTACAATATCAAGATCATTTTGACAAAATGAATTTAAGGATCTAATGGCCACAATTAAGATGCCTATTTTCAAGGTGAAATTACCCTTTTACCCTC
Organism: Quercus gilva; assembly: GCA_023621385.1. Classification (NCBI taxonomy): domain Eukaryota; kingdom Viridiplantae; phylum Streptophyta; class Magnoliopsida; order Fagales; family Fagaceae; genus Quercus; species Quercus gilva. Next base: position 30,650,845 of record CM042478.1, on the reverse strand, counting down.
CATGTGAGGTTAAGCGGGTTGCAAAATGGGGTTTCAATAAGGATAAGTATTTGCAGGTTGGCAAAAGCCTTACTATTGAAAAGAAGGTACAACTGCTTCTATATTTTGTGAGCAATGTAGATGTTTTTTCCTGGAACCCATACGAGCCCCTAGGGGTGGATCTAGAATTCATATGTCATCAGCTTAATGTGGACTCCAACTACATCTTGAAGAAGCAAAAGCCAAGAAAATCCTCTAATATTCACTCTGAGGCTATTAAGGAAGAAGTGGATAAGTTGAAGGATGCTGGGGCTATTAAAAAGGTCTTCTATCCATAATGGTTGGCAAATATTGTGGTAGTGAAAAAGAAGAACGAAAAGTGGAAGGTATGTGTAGACTTCACGAACTTGAACAAGGCTTGTTCAAAAGACCCTTTCCCAGTACCAAAAATAGACCAGCTTATGGATGTCACCTTTGGTCACCTAAGAATGAGTTTCCTTGACGCCTTTCAGGGGTACCATCAGATAGTTTTGGTTCTTGAAGATCAAGAGAAAACTTCTTTCATCACACCCATAGGAAATTATCACTACAAGGTCATGCTATTCGGGCTAAAAAATGTAGGATCCACGTATCAAAGGATGGTCACCAAAATGTTTAAAGGATAGCTGGGAAGGAACATGGAGGCTATATTGATAACATGATCATGAAGAGCAAAGCTGTAAAGGATCACATCTCGAACCTCATCGAGACTTTCAAAGTTCTTAGAAAGCATCATTCGAGGCTGAATGTCTCCAAATGTGCCTTTGGAGCGAGCTTGGGAAAGTTCCTAGGATACTTGGTCACCAACCGGGGTATTGAGGTAAATCCAGATCAGATTGTGGCTCTGTAAAATTTGAGGCCTCCAAGAAGCCCAAAGGAAGTACAACACCTCACCGGAATGACCACTACACATAACCAATTTATCCCTAAGTCCACGGATAAAGGCATACTTTTGTTTCAACTCCAGAAGAAGTGGAAGCACTTTTAGTGGACAGAGGAATATCAAAAAGCCTTTGCAGACACAACAGAGAGTGGGAGTCGCCACCTAGTTTTTGTAATGGTCTAGGAACCATATATATAATGTCTTCTTGAGGAAGGACCTTTTGATCTTACTACCAGAGATATGGGTTCAAAGTTAAGGTATGGTCTTGAGAAGGTCTTATGGCTAAACCCTATTAAAGGCACACTCACTATTGCATCTGTACTCACACACACACTAACATACATCTAATAATCAACATGATATTAATCATTCCACAAGACCTAATCATACATCTACCATGGCAACCAACCAAAGCCTAACATTCATATAATCATGCACATCATCACATTACAAACACTAGCATATATCTAGCATACATGTCAAACCAACCTAGCATTCATCTAGCATGGCATAACATAAACCCTAGCATACATCTAGTATCATGTCATCACAATTAAGGCAGAAGCATATGATCATTTCAAACAAGATAGAAATAATGCAAACAAATCATGTCATCATCCAAAACACTAAGAACACAATTGTATCATCAAACCTAAGCAAGACCATGCATGTACATTTGTGAATGCATGACTTACCATTACTTACGTTGCAGTAACTTTGCACCAATGGCATCATGCATGAACATGTGAATGAATGACATAGCATTAAAGTAATAACTTTAAGAGAAAACCCTAATCTAGCGTACAATGACAAATAAACATGTGAACAAAGAAATAGAAAATGTAAAAGCATACAAGAAGATGAAATTAGAGACATATGATGTAAAATAAAAGAAAGAACAGAAGCAAAAAACTCAAAATTAAGGTTTCTAGGCACGAGTATGCATGCGCATACATAGGCTTGCATACATAGGCCAGTTGTATGCATATGCATACTTTGAGCCTGCGTACGCATGCAAGAAGTATGCGCACACAAACACACCCTAAACCTTAACCCAGAAACAGAAATGCAGAAAAACACTTGAAAGCTTAAATCTAACAACCTACATGCTTTTAAGGCATACAAAAATGTAAACCTAGACTACGTATACATATTAAGGCATAAAATAAGTAAAGAAACAAACAAAACAGAATTAAACTAAAGAAAATAAAAGAAAAAGTTTGAAATGAATACCTTAAAGCAAATGCTCCTAGGCTTGATTTTTGACATTCCCCTTAGTCAAATCTTTCATAAATTAATAAAAATGTGATTATTAATCTCAAACTCGAAAATCAAAGCCAGAAAAGGCCCTAATCAAATAAAATTGACTTGGGGATGTTTTGTGAAAAACTCCTTCTTTGATTCATTCTTTCTAGTGAATCTTAGTGTTTTCCCATTGGATTTTGTGTGTTTTGAAAAGGTACTATGTATGGCTATTTATATTGTGAAAATAGGGGTTTGGAATGGCTCTTAGACGATGTGGGATTCATTCCAAATCTCAACATTAATACAGAAAACTTGTTTTTTTATGTTTCTAAAACCCTACCTGCGTGCGTAGGCTCATGCTTGCATACGTAGGCTTCAAGGCTGCGTACGTAGGTTCATGCCTGCATATGCAGGCTGAGGGTTTCCTTTGGCCTTTATTTTTCAAAAATATATTTTTTCTCATTAAAAAGTTATATTTTCCATTTTGACATCTCTTAAGTCAATTTGTAATCTGATTGGGCCCTAAACTGACATTGGGTCTTAGAATTTTGGCATCATTGGGGAACGGGGCCTCGAGTCGTAAATGGTACAAAATGCGGTGTCTACAGCCTTCTACAAGTTGAAAAGGTATTTGCTCAAGGTCCAATTCTTTCCCGACCAGTAGTAGGTGAAGTTCTGTACATGTATTTAGCCATCACCAATCATGCCATGAGTGCTATCTTGATCCACATAGAGTAGGAAGTTTAGAAGCTAATATACTACGTGAGTAAGACCCTCTTGGAGGCTGAGATAAACTACCTTCCTTTGGAAAAAGTAGCTTTGGCCCTTGTTCATGCCACCAAGAAGTTGTATCACTACTTTCAAACTCATACCGTAATAGTGCTCACAAAGCACCCCTTGTAATCCTTGCTCAGATGGGCTGACTTCTCGAGAAGAATATCCAACTGGGGGACGTCCCTTGAGGCTTTTGATATCAAATACAGCCCAAGGACATCAATCAAGGGACGAGTACTGGCCGAATTCACCTCGAGCGGCCCCGATGTTATGAGCGTGCATAGAAAGACCTCAAATCACCGCAAAAAGGTTCCAATGTGGCAGGCATATGTTGATGGATCCCCTAATTGCCAAGGAGCATGGGTTGGGATAGTACGGGTATCACCCGAGGGCATCAAAATGGAGAAGTCGTTAAGGTTGGGCTTACGAGCATCTAATAATGAGGTAGAATATGAGTCCTTCCTAGCCTGGTTGAGAATAGCTAGACAGGCTGGGGCAGATAGACTCACACTTCAGTGTGACTCAAGGCTAATAGTGAATCAAGTGAATGGTGAGTTCGAAGCCAAAGAGCAAAGAATGATAGATTATCTTAAAGAGGTCAAGACGCTTTGAGCTTAATTTGGGAAATTGGACATCTTGCAGATCTCCTGAGGAAGTAATAGTCATGCAGACTCCCTCATAACATTGGCCTTGTCAATGAGCAATTCACTTCCCAGGATCATAATGGTGGAATTCCTCCCATTCCCGAGCACCAATCGCCCAAAAGATGCCACGGTTTTAAGAATACGCCTGAGTCCCAACTGGATGGACCCCATTTTGGCCTATCTTAGGGGAGGAAGTTTACCTAAGGATAGGTTAGAGGTTGAGAAAATCAAACGAAAGTCCCCAAGGTATTGGGTGTCAGCAAAGGGAAAGTTGTACAAATTGTCATTCTTAAGGCCTTACCTGTTGTGTGTCCATCCCGAAACAGTTGAGATACTTCTAGAGGAGTTAAAAGAAGGAAATGTGGAAGTCATATAGGAGGAAGATCCCTGGCCCACAGAGCCTTGACCCAAGGGCATTGGTGGCCAAGTATGCAAAACGAGCTCAAGAATTCTCCAAGAAGTGCAACCAATTCAAAGGTTGCATTCATCAGCTCGGCGGAATTTTGAACCTGATAACTAGTTCGTGGCCTTATGTGCAATGGGGTTTAGACATAATTTGGCCCTACCCCAATGCCATGGGAAACAGAAGATGGCTCTTAGTTAGGCCAGATTACTTTACTAAATGGTTCAAAGAAAATTCCCTGGCCAACAAACGAGATACCGATGTCAAGAGGTTTGTATGGAGAAATATTGTAGCGCGATTTAGTGTGCCCATGATCCTAGTCTTGGACAACGATCTCCAATTTAACAATAGAGCTTTCCGACGGTATTGCTTGGAACTCAACATTACCAACAGGTACTCAACTTCATCCTACCCCCAAGGCAATAGACAAGTTGAAGCTATTAACAAGTCCATCGTAAACGGACTAAAAAAGAAATTGAATGAATCTAAGGGAAAATAGACCGAGAAGCTTCCGTGTGTTATGGGCATATCGAACCACCCCAAGAAAATCAATGGGGGAGAATCTGTTCTCAATGACCTACAGTACAGAAGCGGTGGTTCCCATGGGAGTATGGTTGCCCACCTCCCGCACTGATGAGTTTAGGAAGGAGGCAAATGGTTAGTTAATGGGTAGGCACTTGGATCTTATTGAAAAGAGTTGTGAAGTCGCCTCGGTGAAGCTTGTGAATTACCAACAGAGGGTTAACCGAGGGTATAATAAGGGTGTGAAATGTAGGGAATTAATCCTGGGGGAAACTAGGAGCAAATTGAGAAGGGTCTTTCACGATAACGTCCATCGCGGGACAAGGGCTTATTGGTTAGAAGATTTAGATGAAAGGCCTGTAGCCAGGCCAGGGAATGTATTTAATTTGAAGAATTATTACTTTTAATTGACATATCAATATCTGTTTTTCGTTCATTCCTGTTTTTACTAAGTGCATAGGCTAATAAATCTAGTTTCATCCAACCCGCCCATGGAAAAGTGAGCATTCTAGGTACATAAAGATCAAAAAGAAAGGTCCTGTGGTACTAGATCCTGTCTTCGCCACGGGTGTGTCTTAAGCCAAATTTTCTGTCTTGGCTTGACTTCAGGGTCACTAACAGAAGGAAAATTAAGGCACAACTAAATGAAAGGCCTTTTAGTATTGGACCCTGTCTTTACCACGTGTGTGTCTTAAGTTGAACTTTTTGTCTTAGCCTAACTCCAAGGTCACTAACAGAAGGAAAATTAAGGCACAACCAAATGAAAGGTCCTGTGGTACTTGACCTTGTCTTTGCCATGGGTGTATCTTAAGCTAAATTTTCTATCTTAAGATGAATTTTCTGTCTTAACCTGACTCCAGGGTCACTAACATAAGGAAAATTAAGGCACAACTATTTAAAAGGTCTTATGGTACTAGACCCTGTCTTTGCTGTAGGAATATCTTAAGGAAGGATTTCCTACATTAGTATGACTCCAAGGTCACTAACAGAGAGGAAGAACTAACTTAACTATTCACTCGAGTTTCATTCCGAGATGCAAACTAGGTAATCAATCCGACTGTGACCATTTAAAAGTAAACCAAACACTTTACAGTTTATTAAGCGTATTAGTAAAAAACAATTTCTTGCAACAATGTGAATATCAAAAAACACCCTTTCTCATTTCTAAAATTAAGAGTTACAAAAGGGGTCCCCTCATTGGGAAATTACATGAGAAAAGCAAAAGCAATTAGAAAACTATAGCAGGAATAAAGATTAGGCCACGCCCTCCGAGGTTGGATTTCTTGCTGGGTTTTTCACCGTGCTCTCCACTAAACGATCGAAGATCGAATTCTCCACCACCCTAACCAGAGAGTCATCATTCTCAATAGCTCTTATCTCCGAGTTAGGAACTATTATCGAATTCTCGGGGTACGGAATACCATCCTCAGCCCTCAGATTAGAAGTGGCTTCAATCTGTAACTTGTCAAGGGCAGTATTCCAACCACTGGCGAAGTAAGTTTGGGGGTTCTTTTGCACCTCGGGCCGCACCGAGGCTATACAATCATTTCGGCCTTGGTAGTAGACCTATTATAGCTTCTCGCTGGAGGCTTGCGAAGCGACAATCACCTTAACTTTCTTCTCCTCAATGGCCTTTTTGACCTTTTCAAGCTCCTTTCCCAGGGCATCCTTCCTCTCGTTTAATGACTTGGTGTTCTGTTTAGCCTTGGCCCGGAGTTTCTTGGACTCTATCACTTTGGACATGACATCCAAGATTTTCTTCAGGAGATCTTTGTTTTCAGTCATGACATCCTCTAGCTTCACCTTTGCTACTCAATATCAGCCTTTTTTCTCGACAATGCATTGATAACCTGGCAAAGCAAAAGTCAGAGGTAAGAGTCAGGCCCTAAGTATTAAGTAAGTGAGTGACAAAGTAAAGAGAAAAAGAATAAGGAACTTCCAATCACTACCTCCCTCTTCATGTTGAGAAGAAGATCGTCATCTCCCCATTGCTCCCAATTCCTCATGTCCTTGGGAAGGAGCAGTGCCTTACCTATGCACTCAGCCACGCCACCCCTGTGGCCTTCCCTCTAGGGCCTAGCCCTTTCATTCATGGGCAGGGGTTCCCCTTCAACCATGAAAGCTCTCACATAAGCTAGAACACCTATCTCTGAGGGAACAATGTTTTCCTCAGTTGGGGAGCCCTCTATGTTAGTGAGCGGCGCCGCGGAACTTGAGCTCCGCGTATCACCCTTTTGACATTTCCTACCACCTCGTGATCCATAGGATGGGGCTGCAGGAACATGGGTGACCTAAGGAGCAGGTGGAGCAAGCGAAGTCTAAGTTTGAGAAGTATGGGTGGGTCCTAGGCCCAAGCAGGAGGGGGTGTATCCAAGATCTGGCTAAGGGAGACCATGCTCCGTTGGTAAGACAAGTCTAAAGGAACTCCCTCGATCAAAGTAGAAGGCTCAGCCTCAGGGTTTTGATGCTTGGAAGCGGAGTTGGTTGAAGGAAAGTTGCCTGTTTTTCTTCTTCTCCTCTGAGGTCAAGCAGCAGGGATAGCTACAGTGATGCCAAAACTCTTTGATGTAAAAGGAGGGGGAGATTGGCTACGTACTCTGCCCTCAGTCTTCCATGCAATCTCGATAGGGGATAACACATATCCTTTAACACGAACATCAATATAGGGAAGTTGAGGATCTCTAGTCTTGATTGCTTTACTAGTGTTCTGAAAGCTCTAGTACACGGGAGTGTAACTGAGAATAAGGTGGGCCACTAGTAACTGACCGTTCAAATAGGCATATATTGGGGATCTCAAGAGCCTATTTAGATCATGGAATTAATTAATTGCCTTCTCTTCTGGAAAGCGCAGTCCTCTGAAAAATATTAATGGAAGAAAAGTAAGATTAGGGAAAGGAAAGAACCAAAGACGATAAAAAATGATAATCTCCCTCCATGCTTCTACCCACCTGCTCTAGCCGAGGAAATTGGGCACGGGAGTCCATTGGGGAACCAGTTCCTCGTGATTAAAGGATAATCTCCCTCTGTTTCTTTATCCAAATCTAGGAGATGAGAGGAGTCTCACTTCCCCATGGTAGGTCTTAAAGTAAAATCCCAATGTTTTACTATCTTGAAAACTATACACATAATTAATGTCATGCTCGGTAAGTTTGAGATAGAGCCTCCTATTGAGCTCGACTATGCTACTAACTACTCTAAATGTGTTACAGGTGCATTAATCCGAGCAGACTTTGAAATATATCAAAAAAACTTTGTTAGGAGATTGCTCAGGGGAATCCTAACTCCCCCGTCTACAAATGAAACCAATGGCATGACCACTTTCCCCTCCCCTTTCACAAAATCTACCTCTGAATCAGGGCAATAACTTACCCCAACATTGTCAGGAATCCCATACACCCTCCTAAACCAAAATAATCCCTCAAGTGTATCTACAAAAGATTTGAATTTACCCATCTCTTTTCTACCCAAAACAACTGTAATGCTCAAAGAGTGAAATGAAAGGGAAAAAAAAAAAAAGGAAGGTGGAGAAAGGACTTACTGACTAGGAAGGTTGTAATGAAGCACCACGAGAAGCTTAAACATACTGGGAGCTCTCTATTTCTCTCAAAAAGGCAAAAGAGAATGGAGGAAATGGGAACCCATAAGTAGGCCTGGGCATTCCCTTTATATAGGGAGGGAGGAGCGAGAAACGACAAGAATGACTCTTGGTTTCCCGTGCCTCCTCAATTCCCCAAGCACCAATCTCACCATTCAAAAACACACGTGTCACTCATTAAAGAGCAAGGAAACTGGTCACGTTTGGAGCACTTATTGTGTGATTGCACCCCCTCCCATCAATGATAGTTAATGATTACCCCATATCTTGAGCCACAATCCCCACTTCATCATTAATGAAGAAGGGATCGTGGAGGGCTATTGTGGGGGGATGAATGCAAGCTCGGCCTGACGACCAAAGCCTAAGAAACTAACCTATGGGATAAGTTCGACCCAAAGTATGGTGATAAGTAAAATAGCCTTCTAAGTAGAAAGAAGCCATCTATGCCTACCACCATGGAGATCCATAATGACTTCCTTTCCCAAGGCTCATTATTGAGGTAACAGATAGAGCCTTCTCCCCCAAAATGGTGAAAGGGTCTCAGATAAAACCTCCTTAATTTGGCCAAGATCCTCCACTTTCCAAGCTGACCTTGAGGGACATGACATGGAAAATGTAAAACCTAATGAAGCAATCACCTCTGCATTAATGAGACCCCTTACTTAATATCAGCCACACTAAATGCTGAATGATTGACCTGAACAGTGGAAGCACCCCCAAAAGTCCTACCTCATGATCAAAAGATGGCAGCGCAGAGGGTTGATGGGACAAGTATCCCTTAAATCCAGCTGGGGCCAATCCAGCTAGAGGGGGAGAGAAGGGGGAAAGAGGGCTATAAAAGGAGGAGAGGGACAGTAGAGAAGGGAGTTCAGAAAATTAGAAAGAAAGAGCCTAAGCAAGAACTAGAGAGAGAGAAAGAGAAGTTAGAGAGTTTGTAGTTGGAGTTTTCTGCCTTTGAAACCCTCTCTTGTACCTCAGGCACATTGTTCCCTCATATATGAAAGCTTGATTTAGTCTTATGTTTTCTTCGATTCAATGCTTAAACCTCCCATTTTTTAGAAACTAGTTGTGTAGATTGTTAGGGTACATATTTTTTTACACCTATTTTTATTCAAATAAAACCAGTCTATTCTCAAACATCACCAACAAATTATTAGGCCTCTCCAAAAAATTTTTTTTTTTACCCTATTATCATGCTAGCCCACAACTGTTCTTCTTGCCACCACCAAATTGGGCTACAAATATAAAAATAAGACCCAATATTTTGTGAGACCTATAATTTAGACTCATCCCCAAATTATTTTATTGAAGGTGTTCAAACCCCATAATCAAAGACCATGATCTGAGTCCATGGCAAGTATCGATCAAAAAGCCCAGTTTTCGCTAGCAATATAAAAAAAAATTAAAAAAAAAAACTCAATTATCATTGGCAACATTAAAAGCCAAATTCTCATTGGCAACATTAAAAAGCCCAATTCATATTGGCACTATTTAGTAAAAGCCCCAATATTGTTGATACTTAGGAAATACCATATGATTAAATTACTTATGCCCATAACTACAATTGTTTTAAAAGCTCAAGTACTCATAACTACTTATATGACTCCAAATTCATGGGAAATTATGACTATTTGATTCTATGGTTACTATTCATAATTCTATGATAGTCATTCATCCTACAAGCTTATCACTAAAACTATGACGTGATTATTAGGTCTTGTTCAAAACCATAAGCATCACTTGAGCTATTATCAAAAAATCATGGAATTCGTCATTTTAAATTAGTAGATATTATTTACAAAGCATTTTGAAATAATTAAGCTTATGATATTATTTTATGTTAGGACATATGTGGATCATGTTAAGAACATATGTCATTTAGAATTGGCTAATCCTTTGACAAAACACACTTTACTTGTAATTTGGTGGATCTTGGATGTGTTTAATACTTCAAGGAACAAAAGTTAAAGTTCAAGTATTGAAGCCATGTAAATCTGTCTAAGAATCAAGTGAAGAAGTGTTGTATTTTAGAGCTCGATAGATAGCTCAACAGATGTATCTATCGAGATTTAAAATGTGAAGCTCGACAGCTGTATCTATCGAGAATTATGAAAATCAGTTTTTCAGAACTGTTTTTCACGCATATCTAAGCTATGTGTTTAGGTTTTCTTTTCTCACAACCCTAGACATATATAATGATTATTTTAAGAGCTGTCATAAGGTTGTTACAAGCATATTGTGATCGGAGATAATTTGTCCTAGTTCTTCTTTCTCTTCAAGAAGCTGCTGTGTTTGTACACCATAGGGTTTTGTGACCAAGCAACTTCATGATCTTCATCGTGTGATGAACAGAAGAACTTTGCAGCCAACATCATTCTCAAGTCGGTGATTAAGTCGCGTACTGGGATTTGCACAATTGGTTAGTCACGTACTGGAAGCTGTGCATTGAAAATGAAAGATTGTCACTACAGAACAAGTCCAATTAGGTATTGGGGTAAGAGTTCAACTGTAGGTTGGTATAAAGTATTGGGATTCATTTACTTGTAACCACTTTTTTTTATAATAGTAGATTCTCGGGAATGGTGACCTTAAATTCACCTGATGGGGTTTTTGCCTTGGAGGTTTTCCTCATTCGTAAACAAATCACCGTGTCAAATTTATTTTTCCATTGCATTTAACTTAGTTGGTAATTTTTTTTTTTTGTGCTACCATGCGTATTGCATGTTAATTGACCTAATTAATTAACTTGGCTAATTAATTGGTTAATTTACCATAAGGGGTCAATACATTCTTGGCTTATCATTTTAAAATATTACAAATCATTGTCTAAAAGAGCCATTACAAATATCTATCAAAACCCAAAAATTTATTGAATATCTAACAATAAAAGTCCATGAGGGATGAAAACTCATGGCAGTATGTGCCATTGATACCCATTTTGTAGGTTCCAACATGTGATAAAAGGAGAACAAGCCCAAAGGAAAAGTGACACAAACATAGCTCAATAGAAGGGTCAAGCCCAAGTAAATAAGACCAAGTGAAGAACAAACACAGCCCAGCCAAAGGGTCTAGCCCAAGTAAACAAGCCTAATCCAAAGTTCCAGCCAAGGTAGCCCAAAGCAAAGGACTGAACTAGCTAGGCAGCTTCTTTCTTGTTCATCTTTGACCAAGGTTTAGCTCGAGAATTCCTCAAGGGACAACCAAATCTCTAACATTGAACTAAGGACTGCCCATCAACTTTTCTTCCACTGTCTCCCTAACGTGAACAATGCCTAGAGGTTGTACTAGAAACTAGAGTCTAATGGGTAATGGGATTTCATCATCTTCCTCAAAGCTCTATCTCCAACAGAAGGAAGCCATAACCAAGTTACTCAAATCTTAGTAAATCAGCTCTATAAAAGCCAAAAATGTTCAAGAATTGGTTCATGCACCAAGCCCATGAATCCTAAAGGGGAAAATTCAGAAAAATGTGGTTTGGAGGGCAAAAAGGGATCTCTAGCAGAACCCCCTGAAGTAGGCCCAAAATTTGACACCTAGCTTGGGGTGCTAAATCCTATTCTCTGAGGTCCAAATCTCAGCTGCAGCACCAAGATTCTACCCTAATACCTAGCTTAATCCCATTAGCTAAAGCCAATCCCAAAAATCTCAGCATTTAATGCAAGATTACCCAAATATTCACCCATGCCTGATTTTTCACAAAGAAGCAATGCAACCCAAATGAAAATCCGCCATTTATAGCCAAATCCTAGGATGTGCAATCTACCCCTCTTTTTGCTGATCAACCCTACGTTTTTGGGTTCTTGCTAATCACCCCCCAAGCTCCACTATAAAAGGGTAATCACATCAACCCTATAAACACACACCAACCTCTCAAAAGATTCTGTTATTCTTGTTACTTTGCCATATTTTAGCTTGTAGATTAGTTTCACCAACTCATAAATGATGCCTCTCAGTCCAAAAAAAAAACTCACACTCACCTAGCCTCAAACATTCGTTTCCCTTTTCTGCATATCCTAAGTTCATAAATGCTCCCTAATCAGTCATAAACAACTCTCTTCCCCACTAAAGACTTAGTCTTATCATTACTTCCCCTATTTTACTACAAACTTACACATCCACTCACTCAAAATATCCCCTACTACACCACACATACTCCACATATATATATTCCATAAGAATCTTGGTTCAACATCTGCTACACTGAGTTGGAATCTCTCTCCCCCTTCATATCATGCCAAATAACCATTTTCTTCTCACCATGAAACCATTGGTCTTCACTTTTTGTTTTTCCATTGAAGGATATAATGTGTTTGTAACAATGTAATTTTTTTCCTCTTATTAATGTAGCAGTAGCAGAAATTACCCTAGACCATTTTGACCAAGACACACAAGGACTTTCTATAGTGAACACCTTCTTAAATTTGTTCAATAATTAACTGTTGGACCGTTAGTTTAATTTTACCTTACTGCTGGAGTATTTTATTTTCTTGCATTTTTTTAACAAGACTACTAATCTATTAATTAACTATTATGAAGTGTTTTATTGGGTCTTAATGTTGTTCTTGCTAAGGTGCATCATTTATTCTTGCTTGGATAGGCTTATCACTACACTGAAATCCTTTGGGTATCATCTTAGAGCCCAACGTTGAGTTTCGGCTTGCCTCCCCATATTTTATTGAAAAATATCAATTTCCCTCTCAACATAGATCAAACATCAACCTCACTGTTCTTGTGTTGGTTGTTTTTAACCCCCACAATTATTTTAGTAATTTTGGATGGATTTATGGGCAATGGCCCTCTCCGCTCCCCATGATCTCTGATTCACTTATAACTTTACAAAACATATGCACTGCTCTCCAAGAATTTTAGAAGATAAAAAAAAAAAAAAAAAAAAAAAAAAAAAAAAAAAAAAAAAAAAACTCTACGAGTGGAAATTAACTCTCAAAATGACCAATTAAATACAATAATAGAGAGCTTATTTTCATTAATTTAATAAGCTAAAAAAATAAACAAGTCAACGGTATATGAAAATTTTTACATAAGTCAAATAAACTAAATAAGCTGAGGTAAAATTAAAAAAAATTAAAATCCTATTGGTAAACGTGATTAAGGCTTATTTTTCTTTTTCCTTGTGAGAATTTATTCAATTGGATTTTATCCTAAGAGTATTAGCATCAAATGTGCTAAATGCTAAGTTTTTAGCATTTAGTACATCAAGGCAAACACCAAAAACGCACCTTCATCTAATGTCTCAAATGTCAAATTATTTTAGCACATGCTATAGTACGCTTCTATTAGTAGAAGGGCATTGTAGCATGTGTTATTATTATTTTATTCATTTGATCTCTCTCTCTCTCTCTCTCTCTCTCGGAGACAACATCTCTCTCTCGTCATTCTCCTCTTTCCTCTCTCTGCCTCTCTTACAATCACCGTTGTCACTTTTGACGCCACCACTGTTAAGGATGCAGCCACCGGACATCCTATCTCCAGTCTCCATCGTAACAACTTATCTCTTGGAGACCTCTTTCACTCTCTCACTTCTCTAATGAACCAACAAATCTTAAAGCTACAATTTTGGGTTGGCAATTATGCAACCAAGAAGTCAAATGGTGGTGATTTTGGGCTTGATATAGGCTGTGGTGGTTTACAATGGTCGATTGATTTAGTGTGGTGGTGGGTTGCAGTTTTGATGATGTTTTTTGGGTTGTAGTGGTGGTGATTTTAGTATGGGATTGGCTGGGGATCGTTATCACAGTTGTGCTGGTTGGTTGGTGAAAACGCGGCAATTGTGGTAGTGGCTAGGCTTATTATTCTTATTATTTTAATGGGCTTGATGCAAAAATAGTAAATAAGATGCAAGGTGTATTGTTAAGTACAAGCTAAAATAGATAAAGTATCTTTTTTATGTGTTAAAATAGCTTCTTCTTCTTTTTTATGCACATCTAATGTTAATGGTCAATCCTTTGGCGTTTTTACCTCTGTAAGACCTAATAAAGCTATGTTTGTTTTGGGTGTAAATGAAATTAGGAAAATATTTTACACCCTGATGCATGTTTGGGTGTACATGTAAAATATAGTCAAACTAAAAATAATAAAATTTGGTCTTAAAATAAGCCCTTTGACCCGTAAAATGTTTCACACTTTTCATTTACCTTCAAATCATTTTTCAAACTCACACACCCGAAGAGAGAGAGAGAGAGAGAGAGAGAGAGAGAGCTTGAAGGGAAACTGAACTCGAAGAGAGACAAAGCTTGAACCTGGGACAATCTCATCGCCGCCGTCGGCTCATGGTCACCGCCTGAAGCTCGTCGTCACTGCCATCTAGATCGGAGCCTTGTCATCTCACTCTTGTCGTCACTGCCCTGTAGCTCGTCTCTTCCACCTCTCTCGATCTCGTCGCCGCCGCCCTCTAGGTTGACCCACCCATGACCGATCTCGTCGTCACCGCCTCTAGATCGATCCCCCCTTGACCCAATTTCTATCTCTTTCTCGATCTACCTCTCTAGTTTCTAATACAATTTTCATAATGCAACCAAACAGTAGAAAATATTTTCCTTTCCCGAAAATATTTTCACTTGAAAATATTTTACACTTGGAAAATAATTTACATGTTGCCAAACACAGCCTAAGTTAAGCCTAGGTTTAGTGATGGATATACTCTTTCTTGGATAAATGCTTAAGAAAATTCATTCGAAGCTGACCCTACTAATCTATTCAATTATTATTAAAACTAGTCGCTAACCCATGCTATGCACGAAAACCTACCTATTTGTGAGGTAGACTAAAATAATTTTATAAAAAATTTAAGAAACTACACCATTGCATGATTTGCTCTTGTATGACTTCAATTTGTGTTACGATTTGATGAAGAAGTCAAGCAACATGCAATGGCTTACAAAAATTTGTCAGACAGTTTTAGATACTGCAAAAAAATAACTCAAAAATTTAGATATTAAAATTTCTGAAAGACCATAAAATATTAAAGAATCAGATAATTCACTACTTAGAAATTATTGAAATAGAACAAAATATATATGACTAAACAATAAAGAAATATAAGAGAAAGATGGGTTACATTCGAAAGAATAATTTCAATTATTGCAAGCTTTTTTATCTTGTAAAAAATAACTAAAGAGAGTTTGGTGGTTCATGTACGAAAATTACTTTTTAAAAAATACATGAAAAACCATAAATATATATATATATATATATTTATAACAAAGTAGAGGAGAAGAAAATAATATAAGAAGAGCTCATACCTCTACTTGGTTTTTATAAAAAAAAATATTGGAGTTTGCTTTGCTTTTATAGTGTCCATGATTAACCTCGCAAATTTAGAGATAAATTATCAATGTTTGAGTTTGAGTTTGAGTTTAATTTGGACTTGTTAGAAAGATAAAGTTTCACTTCTTATTAAGTTTGGATTAAAAATATTAGAAGGAAGGTTATTTAAGTAAATTTGTTTATGGGGTCAATTTTATAATTAATATTTCTAAGGGGTTTTTAGAAAATAAGGTTGAAACCCTAGCTATATAAGCTTATTATGTTAATGTATATGGAGAGACATTTTGAGAGTGGAGACTACCCAAATTACTCCAGTAGAAAAGGTTTGACTACACAATTGAGGTAAGAGCTTAAGAATTTCTTTCTTGTCAAATCTAAGTTTTATTTAGAATTAGAGTATTTTCTATGTGGGTATTTTGGCCAGTAGTGAAATTATTTAATTATTCAAGAGTTTTAATTTTGCAAACGAAGAAAAGTTTGGATTTATTTTCGGTAAACTAGACGCTGTTTTATGTTCAGTTTAATCTTATCCATGCCTTTTGTTGCATTGAATGGAGATAAAATTTGCAAAATTTTAGGCTTGGCGGGAGAAGTTTCTGCATAGCCGGAATAGTACCGATTTGATGAGTTGAGGTTTGACAAGTCCAAAAAAAAAAGAAAAAAAAAAAAAAGAAAAAAGAAAAACCACACGTATAGACCCTATATGGCTATAAGTATAGTGTGTTCTATAGGTTTTATTCCTAGAGAACTATTTGCGGCAAAAAGTAAAGAAACAAAAATATTATGACTATGTGAGTTTGGTGTAAGAAACATGAGATTATTGTTAGGCTTAGTGAGGAGACAGAATTTATATAGATGAATTAATGATAGTTCTAAAATATATAAGATGGATATTTTTTAGCAGTTTCTCTTCTGGCTGGATACCGTTATAGGTCATTCTTAAATTATTTGATTATTGAGTAAATGGTACATGCAAAATTGTTTTAGGTGATATCTAAGAATTTTAGAAGAAGTGTTAGGGAGAAGTTCCTTTTGGTATGGCTTTTGGAGGTAAGTAACATTATCCTAATTGGTTTTATTTTGCGTATTTTAACTACTGAAAATTGTTTACAATTGTTACAATTTTATTTCTATTGTATTACTAATTTCAAGTAAATAATTATTACAAATATATCTGATTACTGAATATATGATGTATTTTATTTAATTGTTTTTAACTATACTGAATCAAAGTAAAGAATAAAGAATTTTCCCAAATATATATGAGCAATGAATATAAGATTTATTTTAGCTATATTGATCTAAAGTAAAGAATATAGAAATATCACAAATATATTTGAATGTTGAATATATGATTATATCTATATGTATTTGAATAAGATATATTTTTGTTAAAAACTATGATTTCATATATATGATTATGGACAATCTGACTATGAATTGATTCTGATACCCAAACCAATGGGGGTTATTTATTGGTATTCTGATACCCAAACCAATGGGGGTCATTCATTGGTACTCTAATACCCAGCCAATGGGGGTTATTCATTGGTACTCTGATACTCAAACCAACGGTAGTTATTCATTAGTACTCTGATACCCAGCCAATGGATTTTGATATCCAAACCAATGGGGTTATTCATTGGTACTCTGATACCTAATCACGGGGATATAGCGTGACCATAGTCATAAGATTGTTAAGAATATGAATTACGTTTGAATATTTGAACTATTTTGAGTCCTTAAAACTGTTTATGTATCTTTTTGGAACCTATTGTAAGTTGTAGTTTTTGATTTTTGGAAAACTGATTATTTTCTAAACCATCTATGATATATATTTGTAAGATTAAAGTATGTGATCTATGTGCAACTTATTATTTTAAGACTACGAAACTTCTTTAGTTATTTTGAAAACACATAGTATATTATAAATTTGAAAACACATATTACATCTTTTCCTTTACAGATCTATTGCTTGATAGAACTTATTAGGATTTTGGTTACTTATTGAGTTGTCAGCTTACCCCTTTTTTCCCTCCAATTTCAGATTGTGAAGAATAGCAAGTTTTGGGAGTTTTGATGTTGTGTTGTGAGCAGGAAATGAAGTTTAGTGATTTTGGGATTGGATGGTCTTCAAATAGTTTTATATTTATTGGCCAATTGGCATTATGTACATGAGGTTTGGATTTTGTTCTTATAAAATTATTGGAGATCTATTCATAAAGAAATTGTTGAGGTATTTTGGATTTATTTAATTTAATTTTTGAGGATAAATTTTAGTTGCTAAGAAGGCCTTGCATACTTGTAGGGTGCTTACTTTATAAGCGTGCGGCAGTTGTCAAGTGCCTATCTTTATAGTTGGGTTCGGGGCATGACAATTTTAATGGTATAAGAGTTTAGGTTATGATCTTTTAGGCTTTATGCTAGGTTTCGGTTTAGAATGAAATCTGCACCTTAGGCATTACAATTCTAGTTATTGTTTATAAAGGTTATTAAGCCATCGATAGTGTTCTTTTGATGATTTGATGAGAAGTGTAGGTGAGGTTCCATCAAATGATGAATTTGTTAGGTCAGATTCATTGGGATTTTATATTTATGTCTCTTAGGTTTATGTGTACGTGACTTATAAAAGGAAAATGAGGACTTTAATTGATATACTTCTATATTCTTGTACTAGTATTAAGTGGGTGTATTTTATTCTTGAAAAAATTGTAATTGATCATATTGGTTATTAAAACTTCTTCTTCTTGTTAAAAGGAAAAGAGAGTGAGAAAGAACAAACAAAGGAAATCTTCCTGCTGTTTTGTGACTGATCTTTTGAAAACTCATTTGATAGTTTTGCCTAATATAGTCAACCTACCTAAGGTTAGTTTGATCTGTAGGAGATTCTCATAGGTTTAATTATTGAATGATAGTTTTCTATATGCCCTATCCAGAATTTGGAGTGCTCTGGGGAATTGGAAATTGCAGAACTTTATTTAGGGGTTAAGGTTTGATGTTAGAGCTATGATTCCTTGATTTTAGTTTATATGGAGTAAGGAAATTAACGGAAAGTTTGTGGTGTGAAGGAAAATCAATTTGTGATTGTTGTAGTTCACATTATATTATATGTTATTCTATAAATTCTGAGGGTGTTTAAAGAATTCAGTAATATATTGGAGGACTTCCTTGGATTCTAATGTTAAGGACCGACTTTCTTTGGATCATTGTTCTTGTTAAGGTTGACCTATAGGGATTACCATAGCTTTATTTATGTGTGAGGTAGTCCCTAAATGTTTTTGAGGCATGTTCTGTTACTTAGAAATTTGAGATCCTAATTTTCTTTCTATGGACTTAGAGGATTGTTTAATATCCTGGGGAATAAGTTTTGATGCCAGAAATGTAATTCTTTGAATTTTAACTGATAAGAGTTATGGATTGGCTCAATTAAAAATAAGGTGGATACAACACAAGAACATGGTAGTATTGAATTGGACAAGTGAACCATAATTTTGATTGGATATTGAAGGTTTTGGGATGACAAGAGAGTTTATTTTAAAAGACTATTACAATTTGAATTGTAGTTAGTTGTGGTATATTTGTTTTATATTGACAAGTGGTTAATAATTATAAAGTTGCATTGTACTCTAAGTTCTAGGTTGCTGGGACAATATTATTTGCAAGGTAGAAAAAAAAAGGGGGTTGAGATACTTCATGGACTATTCCCTTCTAGTTGATGTATACTTAGAGATATGAGTTCCAACCCAAGTATCACTGGGAGATTAAAGGTGAATAAATGTTGCTCATTTGAGAAGATAATTTATGGTTAAGATAGAGGTTATATGAAAAACCTTATATCAATGCTCAATTGATTATTTATGGAGATTTTGGAATTTCTTTTTTCTTACAAAACTTGAGGAAGAAAAGATATAGTGATACACGCATATGTTGTAAATTAGTTTTGAACTTAGGAAGGATTGGAACCTTGGATGCACCGCTTAATTTTGAGGTATAGAATTAAATGGACGCTAGCATTCAATGGTCTATGGTGAATCTCAAATTGTGGATTTTCCTTGTTGTAATTTTTGGTGACTACTTAGGCCTTGGAATTTTGTTGAAATTAATAATTGATGGGGAATCCGTTATTGGGGTTAATCTAAACGAATGGGCCTTGGAACTTTTATTCATATTGAAAGGAACATAGAGAGCTATTTAGACTAGAGATGTGTATATCTTAAAAGAATCTTATAATTTTTGTAATATGGTTGTTCCTAAACTTTGGGTAATTGAGTAAGAGATTTTATAGTGGTGTTGTATTATGAAGTGGAAGCATCATGGCTCCATTTGCTTTGGAAATTTTTATCTCACAAATCTTGGGAAGGAAAAGTCTACGCATATGTTGTGAAATAGTTTTGAACTATGGTGATGAGTGATAAACTTGTATAGATCGATATAATTGTGGCTTTAGAATAGCGCAGTGGAAGCGTGATAATTCGTTCAGCTTGTGATGAATTCAGAGGATTGAATTCTTATAAGTGGGGGAGATTGTAATACCCGGGAAAAAAAAAAAAGATTAAAAGGAAGGTTATTTAAGTAAATTTGTTTATGGGGTCAATTTTATAATTAATATTTCTAAGGGGTTTTTAGAAAATAAGGTTGAAACCCTAGCTATATAAGCTTATTATGTCAATGTATATAGAGAGACATTTTGAGAGTGGAGACTACCCAAATTACTCCAATAGAAAAGATTTGACTGCACAATTGAGGTAAGAGCTTAAGAATTTCTTTCTTGTCAAATCTAAGTTTTATTTAAGTACACTAGACGCTATTTTATGTTCAGTTTAAGCTTATCCATGCCTTTTGTTGCATTGAGTGGAGATAGAATCTGCAAAATTTTAGGCTTGGTGGGACAAGTTTGTGCATAGCCAGAATAGTACCGATTTGATGAGTTGAGGTCTGACAAGTCAAAAAAAAACAAAAAAAAAAGGAAAAGGAAAAGAAAAGAAAAACCACACGTATAGACCCTATATGGCTATAAGTATAGTGTGTGCTATAGGTTTTATTCCTAGGGAACTATTTGTGGCAAAAAGTAAAGAAACAAAAATATTATGACTATGTGAGTTTGGTGTAAGAAACAGGAGATTATTGTTAGGCTTAGTGAGGAGACATAATTTATATAGATGAATTAATGATAGTTCTAAAATATATAAGATGGATATTTTTTAGCAGTTTCTCCTCTGGTCGAATACCGTTATAAGTCATTCTTTAATTATTTGATTATTGAGTAAATGGTACCTGCAAAATTGTTTTAGGTGATATCTAAAGATTTTAGAAGAAGTGTTAGGGAGAAGCTCCTTTTGGTATGGCTTTTGGAGGTAAGTAACCTTATCCTAAT
The DNA here is from genome assembly GCA_023621385.1 of Quercus gilva. Taxonomy (NCBI): domain Eukaryota; kingdom Viridiplantae; phylum Streptophyta; class Magnoliopsida; order Fagales; family Fagaceae; genus Quercus; species Quercus gilva. Next base: position 30,630,103 of record CM042478.1, on the reverse strand, counting down.
TGGTTTTATTTTGCGTATTTTAAATACTGAAAATTGTTTACAGTTGTTACAATTTTATTTCTATTGTATTACTAATTTTAAGTAAAGAATTATCACAAATATATCTTATTACTGAATATATGATGTATTTTATTTAATTGTTTTTAACTATACTGATTCAAAGTAAAGAATAAAGAATTTTCACAAATATATATGAGCATTGAATATAAGATTTATTTTAGCTATATTGATTTAAAGTAAAGAATATAGAAATATCGCAAATATATTTGAATATTGAATATATGATTATATCTATATGTATTTGAATAAGATATATTTTTGTTAGAAACTATGATTTCATATATATGATTATGGACAATCTGACTATGAATTGATTCTGACACCCAAACCAAAGGGAGTTATTTATTGGTATTCTGATACCCAAACCAATGGGGGGGTCATTCATTGGTACTCTGAAACCCAACTAATGAGGGTTATTCATTGGTAGTCTTTATTCATTGATACTCTGATACACAGCCAATGGGGGTTATTCATTGGTACTCTGATGCCTAGTCACGGGGATATAGCGTGACCATAGTCATAAGATTGTTAAGAATATGAATTACGTTTGAATATTTGAACTATTTTGAGTCCTTAAAACTACTTATATATCTTTTTGGAACCTATTGTAAGTTATAGTTTTTGATTTATAGAAAACTGACTATTTTCTAAACCATTTATGATATATTTGTAAAATTAAAGTACGTGATCTATGTGCAACTTATTATTTTAAGACTATGAAACTTCTTTAGTTATTTTGAAAACACATAGTATATTATAACTTTGAAAACACATATTACATCTTTTCTTTTACAGATCTATTGCTTGATAGAACTTATTAGAATTTTGGTTACTTTTTGAGTTGTCAGCTCATCCCTTTTTCCCCTCCAATTTCAGATTGTGAAGAATAGCAAGTTTTGAGAGTTTTAATGTTGTGTTGTGAGCAAGAAAAAAAGTTTAGTGATTTTGGGATTGGATGGTCTTCTAATAGTTTTATATTTATTGGCCAACTGACATTATGTACATGAGGTTTGGATTTTGTTCCTATTAAATTATTGGAGATCTATTCATAAAGAAATTGTTGAGGTATTTTGGATTTATTTAATATAATTTTTTAGGATAAACTTTAGTTGCTAAGGAGACCTTACACACTTGTAGGGTGCTTACTTTATAAGCGTGCGGCGGTTGTCACGTGCCTATCTTTATAGTTGGGTTCGGGACGTGACAATAGTGTCCATGATTAACCTCGCAAATTTAGAGATAAATTATCAATGTTTGAGTTTGAGTTTAAATTGGACTTATTAGAGAAATAAAGTTTCACTCCTTGTTAAGTTTTGATTTTAAAAAAATAGTTTTGTTTTAAAAAAATGATAATGATGAGTTTGAGTTTAAGTTGGACTTGTTAGAGAGATAGAGTTTCACTCTTTGTTAAGTTTGGACTCAATAAAAATAATTTTATTTAAATATTTCGCTGACGTGAAAAATTGTGAGAGTTTCAGAAACTTCGGATATATATATATATATATATATATATATATGGGTTAGATTTAAGTTACATTTGGTGTAACATTGCTTGGTGTAACTCTAAACAATTTTACACCAACCAATAGTTTTTAATTGAATGCAAATTTTGACAAATCCATTGTTAGATTGCATTATTTTTGTATATTCTCCATGCTTGCAAAATTTCAAGGTGATCAAAGATCAATAACTATGTCATCAATCAACTACTTAAATTTAAGTTTTTGTAGTTTGAAATAATGCATAAAAAATTAGTTTGTGGATCGAATGGTAAATTACATTTGATTGACATAAAATTTGGCGTGCATGTTAAGAACATATAAAACATGTAATTCAATGGTTAGATTTTCAAAATATGAATTCAATAATAAGTTATTGAGTGGTGTAACATTACTTAGAATTACACCAAGTGTAACTTGAATCCAACTATATATATATATATATATATTTAGATATAATACTCTTAATTTCCTACTAGAAGCTTAGAACTGTGCCTATATCATATAAGTAGGAGATCAAATAGCTAAGATAAAATTTACATTCACATGGTTTAGAACCCCCAAATAAATGCAAAAGAGGGAAAAAAAAAAAATAAATAGATTATAAATTATTAAAAAAAAAACACATACACACATTGACACACACATACTCACCATTGGTAGAAGTCTTCCATATTATACCATTAACTTTTTGCTGGAATAGTGTACTGTTATCATTCTTAAATAGTGGCAGTTGAACTTGGTTCCTCTTCTGATGTGATATTAAGGCAATCTTGCTCACTACCACTTTTTGGCTGTTGGGATTGGATAACGCTGGTTGTAGTGGTCGTGGGTGTTCTTTAAATAGTATTGGATGAAACTGAGGAATCTTCAATTTCCAATGAAAGCTTTTGTAATTTTTCAAATCCGTGAGTACAGATTATTGGTATCATATTTTCAAATGAGCCTTCATTACTTGCTCACGAATGGTGGACTCGAACAAAGAAACTGCCTCCCACATGCATCCTGGCTTTGACAGCTATTTGTAAAATTATTAAATTGTGGTGGGTTCCAATTAGCATAAATCTCTTTCTTATTAAATAAGAGATTTCGTGTTTGATTGGCAAATATTAATTTTATCAACTTATTTTATTATGGGTCATGTTAACGAGTGTCTTTAGAGTAATAATTAACAATCTATTTTAAGAAAGTTTTGACACCACTTTTATGAAAAATGAAAAAAGCTATTAAAACATTAATTACTTTTTTTTTCCATAAAAACTTTCCTAAAATGAATTGTTAACAATTGCCCTAAGGGCTTCTGTTGGCATTTCTCTATTATTATTCAGCTTATATTTCTACTATTTATGGGTCTCACTGCACTTTTTGTTACTATTCATGTATTTTACTGTACTATTTTAACTAACTTTTACTTTTTTCTGTAGTACTTTCAGCAAAAAAACTTCAATTTCAACAAAATAAGCGGATCTCAAATGGACACTTGGTATTCAAATGCTACCAATACCAAAAACTAATTAATGTTTTAAACTAATAATAAAATAAAAAATATATATATATATATATATAGACGGAGCCACTCATAGGCTTTTGGGGCAATGCCCCCTCCCAAATTTTTTTTTTTTTTTTAAATATTAGTATATATGTAGTACAAATTTTAGCAATTTTGTTGATCTATAAAATTATATTTTGCCTCTTTTAATAATATTATTAATTCTTTTAAGAGTAATGTTATAATCACAAACTTTTCTACAAAACTTTTACAAACTATTAAGGTAACAAATTTTTATTAGTTCATATCTAGGTCCACCACTTACATCAATTTTTACTCACCAATAACTACTTATAACATCAGCAATTTGTTAAAAAATATTGTAACTCTAGCATTTTCCTCCTTTTAAAGGCCATAAAAAAAAATTATAGATCTAAAATCTAAAACAAAGTATACAAGTTCCAAAAAATTAGCCCAATAACAAAAATTACCAATATCAAAGCTAAAATATATTTTGCCCAATTAATCAATTTCACCAAAAACAAACAACCTAATCCTAAAAAAAAAAAAAAAAAAAAAACCCATTTGCAGCTAAGCAACAGTAGAGCCACCCCTAACTCCCAGTCTTGGCTTCATCAGGTGTGTGTATGTGTGTGTGTGTGTGTATATATATATATATATATATATAAGCATAATTTTCATTCAATTGAGGGCAAAATTTTCTTTTGAGAAATTATCACCCTCCATCAATTTACTACCCTTTAAAAAGTACTTGTGGCAGTGGATATGTTAGGTTGTTGAAACAGGGAGACCCAAGTTGAGCCATTATGAGAATGAGTTTGCAGGCTTACCGTTCTGGGAGATTGGATGAGTCACTATATGGACATTTGTGCATAACTGTAACTCTGTAACTGTAAGGAGTCCTAAAAACAGGTACTGTCTCTTGAGGCTTTTTAAGCATTGCAGGGGAGCTTTCCCTGGCAATAACAACATATCATTGACATGTTGCACTTTTTTTTCTTTTTTTTGAGTCACTAACATATTTAGGCTATTCACGTAGGTGGTCCTACGTATTATTTTGGCTTTGATGTTGACAATTTTATGATACTTCTCAATATCTAAAATTAGAAAATAAAGAAATAAATATATTAGAATGAATCATAGGGTTTGATCTATTGATTTCAAAATTTTCGTGGAAATCTGTAAGGTTCATTATATTTTTGGGTTCAAAGTGGCCATTTGATGAGTGCCGCTATGATTTGAGAAATACAGCATCCAATAATTTGCTTGGAAAATAAGAAACATAAAAAATCAAAAATAAAAAGGGAAATATATACCATACGTTCTTGACCAGAGTCCAAAACTCTGGGTCAAACAATTTATGGAAAATTGTATGGGATATTCTCTCTCTCTTCCCACCAACACTCTTTAATTTTGCACCTCCAGATTGCCTCCATGAAGGATTCTTGTGAAAGTTTAATTGAATTTATTGTCCATGTCTTCTTACCATACTTATTCTCACAGCATTATTGGCAATGGCATGTTCCATTTGACCCCTCCATCCATCTATGCAAACTTAGCGTGCGTTTAGTATTGGCTTAAAAAACCAACTTTTTTTACTATTCAGCTTATTTTTGCTACTATTCATTGGTTTCATTGCACTTTTTGGTACTATTTATAGGTCTCATTGTACTATTTTAGCTTCCTTTTAAGTTTATCTACAGTACTTTCAGGAAAAGAAAAAAAAATTAGTTTCAACTAAATAAGTTGTTCCCATACAGACAATTAATGTCCATCAATTTCATTGCCCTTGCCCAATGGGTCAAACTGATACTTAACCCAATACAACAACTCAATTTGGATGCAAAGATGTGAGAATTGGAACCCGAGATGATCGAGACTTTTAGAGCTTGTTTGGTAGTAGCTTTCGAGTATTTTTGTTCAAAATGATGCGAAGCTCATGGTGGAGATCAACTATGAATATGTCCCTCCTAACATAAGGGATTTTAAATTGGAGTCAATCATTAAGATTTTTTTTTTTTTTTTTTAAACCCTAAAAAAAATTATTGACATGAAAATATTACAAGAATAATTCAAAAAAAAAAAAATACATGGATTTTTGTTCTAGAAACAAGCTAAAACAAATTAAAGTACAGACTTATTCTCCTAGTTACAATTAAAAATAAATAAACAAAAGCCATGGATAAGACTAAATCTACGTCTCTTAGAGTCATGAGAAGCTTTTAGATAACCATCCTACTTGATCCTAGAGTTAATCTCTTAGGGAACAATGGCTGATATAAACAAGCTCGCACATCCATGATACTATTAATTCAGACATACAACGAAAAATTAAAAGAGAAATTAATGTAGTCAACATTCATCACTCACCACTAAAACTAAAATTAACAAGGCATACTAAAATGAATAATTCAACTTCAAGGTAACACATAACACGAATCAAAGAACAACTTGAACTTATACCTATATATCATGATTTTACACAAAGAATATAATCAATCCTAAGAATGAATGAATATAATTATTATGCACAAGAATGCATGATCATGTGAAAATTTTAAGATTAATATTCTAAATTAGTTTTGTGGTGGTGGCTTCCCAACGACCTTGGGCTCGTTGGGCCTGGACCCCCAATTAATTTGTATCTTTGTTCTTAGTTTAACCCACAATGGGAGATCCCAAAAGAAGCTTGGCTGAGGAATGATGGTTTGGAACGGTTGAGTGGTGATTATCTGCTAGAAATTTGACTATCCAAAGAGAATATCAGATAGCCGAGGTGTCACTTTGGGTGTCCGGAGCTAGATCACCTTTCCCAATCACTATTTTCTAGTTTCTCACTTTTCTCTCGTATTTCTCTCCCTAGCAAGGTTCCAATCCCTTCACTCTGATCCCTTCTTTTGTTCTTATACCCTACTCCTAGTGGACCCATCATAATGATGTAATATCCTGCATGTGTGTGGGTCCCTCCATTCCTAAGACTTGAGTAGCTCTCTGGGTCTAGGCCACTATTCCAGCATGTCTAATCATGTATCATGAGTGAGACCCATGATACTGCTATTGAAATGATTTTCTAGTAACTTGTTCCTAACGCTAAATTTTGTGTTTGGCTGGCAAACTTCCCCAAGGCATTACTTTCCATCCTCATTAACAATAGGCATTTGTTTAAGCATTCCCACCGAAGTTGCACCTGTTCTGTATAGTAACTCGTCATTCACTTAGTCGGTGTTGATTGGGCTTGGGCCAATTTTAACTTCGGCCATGCCCGGCTTGGGCTTGGTATGGGCCGGCCTTTTGCCCTCCTACACTTTCATGAGTGATTTCTTGAGAAATAGATTGTTACATTCATATTATCTCATTTGCCAAACTTGCTTATTTGTTGTCCTTTCGATCTTTTAAAAAATCATTATTATTTCACGTGACTTCTCTAGTGGATTTCATGTGAGAAATGCATAATCTAATCTGTCTCATGTGAATGATTTTTTAAGAATGAAAATCAGATTTTATTTTTAATTTCCTCATAATTTCATGTGATGCAAGATAAATGGATTCATACTTGAATTTTGACTGTTATGCACGGGAGACATGATTCATGTGAATTTTTCGACGAAATAAAATTACTTGCTCACAACATTGACCTCATCAAAGTCCTAATCTATCATGGCATTTAATTCCTCAAATCCAATGATATTAATTAGTATTTCATGATCAATTCTATCATTTCATACGTATGAGTTTCATCTCATGTGCATGATCTAATCTACTGTAACCTATCATGTTCCTGCATGGTGAATGAAGGTTTTATAATGTTTGATGCAAATATGGAAAAATGAATGAGCAAGGAATGGCTTGATAAATCCACTCCTAATAAATTGAACTACAACTTTATTATTAGTTATCAAATGACCAAATACAATACAAATGCATTTAAAAATTATAACTAAGAAAGCACATTATATATCAGTGAACATAATTTATGGTGCGAAATCTATTCTAACAAACACCATGTAAAGAAAAAAATAAACAAATTAAACTATGTAAAACTCCTCACATGAGTAATAGTAATGAGTCTTTCATTACTGATTAATCTAACAAAAAAATTTCATGATGATCACCACATTCTCTACTAAAAATGTTGATTCATGATATCTACTAATAGCCTCTGTGGAGTATATGTGCTATCAAACAAACGATATCTACTACTTCCTCAAATCACTCAAAGGTTATCGCAATTCATCAAGTAAGTCATGAATACATTTGGCTTAGATTGCGTGGTAATTCAACATATTTGAAAAACATGTGAATTATCCCCAAACAAAGATTGCCTAACAACTTTGTATGAAAGTAATGCTACTTGTATTACTCAAATTACAGAAGACCATATGAAATGTGACAAACTAAGCACATTTCATCCAAATTCTTTTATACGCATGAGCTCAAAAAAAGTGGTGATATTAATGTCAAGCAGATATAATCAAGTGACAATAGTGCACAACATTGGCATGCGTTGACTTAAGAATCTTTTCATTATAGACAATGGAAGCTTTACATAGGATGAGTAATATTTTGAAGGATTAAACATACTCTTTCTTATTCGCTGCTTCTTTTTCCCCCAAGGTTTCCCTCATAAGGTTTTAACTTTTAATTAAACAATCCAACGTAAGAATTATTTTACTATTTATCCTTCACCATTGATTTTTTCCCACTAAGTTTTTCCTTGACAAGGTTTTAACAAAGCATATCTAATATTCTTACTAAGTGAACATGCAAGAGGGGCATTATAAAGTTATAAACATGGGTAGCAATCTTTTTCAAAGTCTTATAAACATGGGCATAAATCCTTTATCGTATGGGGAAATTAAATGTCAATTTCTCTACCAATTTTGACTTGGCTTTGTCCCTCCCAACTGAAATTTGAGCTTTATTTATACGTGTACTCTCCCTTAAAAAAATAGCAAAAAAACAAAAACAGAAAACCAATGAGATGTACAACGGTGATAAATCATCAGATTTATATATAGTATGGATCAACGCTTGAAGAATTAAGTTCTACACGTATAATATATCCCATCTTCATATTTTTTTTCTTTTTTTTCTTTTTTCACAACGTTACTAGACATATCATTTATCTCGTTCGTTAGAAAAATTATTATAATTGAAAATATTTTAACATTCGAAGCATAAAAATATTGTAAACTGTGGAGTATTTTATTCAAGCAAAATGAAATTCATTTGTTTGCTCAAAGAATTTTAATAAATCATCTTTTTTCTTGTAAAAAAACCAGTAGAGGTCCCTAAATGAAGATGATATGTCCCTGCCATCCATGACTTTTTAAAAAAAAAGATTAAATTCAATAAGAATATGGTATAAAGCTTAAGTTTTACCTCTCCAATTTAAACATGTCACATTATTATATTACATATTAAAAAATAAACACAATCGCACTCAATCAATTCTAATATCTATTCAAAATTCTAACTTGACAAAATTTATTGAGATATTGTATAGTAAAATGTGACAATATTTTATTAAATAGTGTAAAATATAAATTTTACATTCCATTCTTACCAAATTGTAATACGTAGCCCTCAATGATGCATTTTCACGTTATAAAAAAAAAAAAAAAAAACCATTTCAAAACTATACCATGCATATGCCACGTATTCAGACTTCCGACGTGATTTGTTTTTTCTAAGGCCCAAAAAGCCCCAACTTAACAAAACGGGCTCTGCACTTTTTTTCAACAGGTATCGTTTGGGGTGAGTGACGCACATGACGTGATTGCAACTGTCATTATTACTAATTGATGCCCCAATGTTTGGCGGGGAAAGGAATCCAATGACAATGAGCTACAGCGCTCTTTTTTTTTTTTTTTTTCAAGGGGACCCAAAAAAGGGGTTGGTGAAAGGAAAGAATGACGGTGGTTCACGAGAGGCAACTTTGTCACTCAGCTATTATTTTAATTTTAATTTTAATTTTGTCTGCGACTCTATTCTTTTTGCAAATAATTTCACTCAAGTAAATGACATAGAACAATTAGGAATCCAAAATTCTCAACACATTGAATGGAAGTAATGAACCCTAAGTAGTCATACAGATTGGTTTTTCGTTGTAAATACTAAATACAATACAAGTTAATTTATGAAGAAAAAAAAAAAAAAAAAAAGCTTTTCAGGTTCCTCTTCTTCCGTTTAAAAAATTCCTGCAAACTTTAACTTTGGTTACCCAGAACGATGCAGGGCACAATTACTGGCACAGTTTTGTCTTCAATCATAGAGCACCACCAGAGTTTCTGTGCATCGAGTGAATTTTCCCACCCAAAGGCAGAAATAGATGAACACCAGAATTATGACGTGTATTCAAAAGGCTGAGGAGGCTGAGGTTCCTCGTCAACTGCCATGGCTGATGCAGAACCCTGCTGTCCTGTTGCTGCTGCTCCACCAGCAGGTGATGATGCGGTTGCCGGTGTGTCCGTAAGAGAGAGTACCTCAGGTTCAGTGGGACGTAAGTCTCTAAGTAGAACAAACCCTGAAGGTGCTAACTTCACTGGCACGTATCTGCTATCTTCCAGAAATTTAATAAATTTCTCCTGAGCAGGAACTACCCTGGCAGGGTTGGTCAGCATTTCAAAAGAAGCCTCAGGCTCTGATTTTTTCTCTGGTGAGCTATCAACCTGGCATGCAGAAGGTAGGAAAGAACAATTATGTGATGCCAAAATCTAACCAATTTTGCAAGTTATTGAGTCTGGTCATAACAAATCATTTTGCTTTCTTTCTTTTTTTCTTTTTTGTTGCTCTAGGGTTAAACCATCTTATCTCAAAACTATTTGATATTATATCATAATGACATTTTATTAATTTACATTTTAAATTGAGCCTGGTCATAGAATTGAAAAGGTTGGCATACTCATGAAACAGCTTTAACACCACCAATTCTAAGTTCAATACTTGACTTCATTGAACAATTCATATTTTATAACAATATCTAAGTAAAGATGGTGAAGGGTAAAAAATCGCAACAAAGCAATGGATGACACATACCTGCATAGAATCTGCATCCTTCTCACTAGATGATTTTCCTTTCCCGCTATTGGAAGATTCTGTCCCAGATAACTTTTCAGCATTTGCCTTCTGATCAGCTTCTTTCTTGGCCCTAGCTTTGGCCTTTGCTGATGTTGACAGAACCGCTGTGGGAAGTTTTACAGCAGAAGTAGTTGTGGGAACGGTAGTTGGTTTAGGATATTCAAAAAGTGATGGTTTTGCATGTGATAAGAACTCAAACTTCGGAACTTTCAAGTCATAGTTCAGTCCAATAAAAGCAGTCGGTGAGAATGCCAAGCTTATGAAATATATAAGGGGATACCAATACCAAAACTGGCTAAAAACTGCTAGACCAACTACTGCAGTGACTTTATCATGTTTTGTCTTGGAAAGCAGCCTTATGGTTACATTCCTTCCACCTGCATCAAGAATTCCAGAGGCTAAGATTGCACCCATCTTGCTCATGGTGTCTTCATGCTTATCCAGAATTATTTTTTCCAATTGTCGCCTAGAATTAAAAGAGATGTTAGAAACATAAAAATTAACTGAAAGTTGGAGATAAACGCAAATAATACTAACACAATACCTGAATGTTCCAACACGAGAATCACTGGCTTCACTAATCTGGACCATAACCATAGCCATTGCAATGAGGGCACCTTGACGGACAAAATCAACAACATCTGATGTCAAAGGCTCTAGCAAAGATATAGCCTCACTCAACCCAGTACCAGCACAGGAAATGCCCACTGCAAGAGCCGCACCATATCGAACATGAGGGTTGTAAGACTCAGACAGCAATGAGACAATTCTAGGAGTCTGCAGTTTAAGTGAGATCCACAGCAGTTCATCAGGAGAACTTACAAACAGTGGTAAAAAAACACACATACACATATATACAAAATTAAAAATAAGCAAAAATAAAAAATAAAAAGATAAAAAGGAAAAAGAAGGGGGAAAAAAGCTTGCAAAAAGAAGAGGATGAAACATTCATTCAAGTTGCATTGAGAACAAAAAAGGCAAAAGCAAGATCAGGAAGCAAATCAATGCAAGAAACAAGAAACAACCAACCTGCTCTGGCTCAGAGTACAGGACAAACCCAAGTGCTAGAACAGCAGTCCTCCTTACATCATCGCTCACATCTGATACAGCAAAGTGCAGTAGCTGTCGAATGGCTTTATTGTTTGCTGTCCCCCCATAGGCCAGTGCCAATGCATACATACCACCATAACGTAGTATTGGATCCTGATCCCGAGTCATCTGCTCAATTAGAGTGTCTGCTTCTTCTTCTCTTCCATAAACAGTAAGAGCTATTCCCAGCGCTAACCCCCTGCAAAATACAATCACCATATAAACAAGAGGAAAAACCATGAACAGAGATTCCTCAGTCCTACAACCAGATCACAAAATCGAACTTTACCTAATGATCTTCTCATGTTGTGTCTCATGTGCATAAGCAAGCATCTCACTTGCCTTCTCACTTGCAGTTCCAACCATAAGTAAACCCATACTGATGCCAGCAGCTTCGCCAGCAACAGCACTGTCGGTGTAGAGAACATTCTTTATGTCATCATAGATATCCTCATCAGCAGTTCCTAGAGCTGCTAAACCAAGACCTAAGCATGCACCATGTTGGATAACCTGCACCCAAAAATCCCAATATAAACACTTGCGATAATTAAATTTCCTTGGCTCTGAAAAATGCTACCATTGTTTTAAAATAAGCACCTCCACATTAGTACTACGCAGGCTATCTCGAAGGAATTGTTTGATGCCCTCCCCATGGTTGGCATGAATAAGACCCAGAGCATAAAGTGCTCCACCTTCCGAGTATGGACTGCCACCACCACCAGCCCCACCCTGAGGTAAGTAAGGTGCCATTAGTGACCTCCCCTGTTGCAAGTGGCCTCTATGAATAACACCTAGACCTGCAGTTGCACTAAACTTAGCCCAATTTGTAGCTCTGCTCAACCAGTCCTGACAATTTAAAAAAAAAAAAAAAAAGGGGGGGGGATAAGTATACATAACAAAGAATATATCATCACAGAACAAAAACTGCAAAACACAAGATCTGACTCACTAGATTCTCCCTAAGAAAGGTATCAACTGTAGTTCCTGCATGCATAATCGCATTAGCATAGATTGTTGCACTATGACAGACACTATTTCTCATCTCAACAGACTGCTTTATTGTCTTTAGGATAAGAAGATCCGATCTGTACGCAAATCACAGCCAACAGAGAGTAAGAACCTAATCATTATTTGTTTCTAAGAGACGCAAATTTGCATACAAACTAAGAAATTAAAAAGACAGCAAGAAACCAACTGCCTCACTTGTTATGACTGTACAAGAATTGTAGAGTCAACTGTATCGACGTCTCTCCTGACAAAATTCCCTTGATCTTGGTCAACCTCTCAGCATACATTACTTCATTTGGATCAGTTTCATGCACATTCAGATTAGAAGCAGAGCTTCCATCGGTCATTTGAACATCCTCTGGAGTGGTAGAACTTTCATTTTGAGCAGATTCTGGTTCAACAGCTGCTGGCTGCACTGGTTCTGAAGATTGAGTCTTGGGAGTTGAAAGGAAATCTCTCACTTTTATGAGAAATGCTTGGTGCTCGTTTTCTACAAGATCAAAGGCTATTTGAAATGCCAAGAGAGCTTCATCCTTATTTTCAGAGCGTAGAAGCTTTTCCAGTATGCTTGCAACGCCTTCAGGTTCATCCAAGAACATAAGACACTGACAGATACTCAAATAATCAGGAGATGGGAGCTTTTGATACACTTGAACGAGGAGACGCAAAACCTGGAGAAACAACCAAACAAGGAATGATGTCTGTCACTCATCCCTTGGACTGAGATCCAATACAGAGGTCCAACAGCTAGTACAGAAATACAAACTATAAATATCCAACACACTAGCACACCAATCTACTCACCTCATGCCGATATTCTCTAAGATTAACAAAGGAATGTGAGACATTAATACAATAAGATAATGTCCCATGAACATTATCACTCTTGGTGATTGCTTCCTCAAGTTTATCCAATCTTCGGCATTCAATTGCAATGCCCATAGCTTGTGGGTATTTCCCATCAGCAATACACCTATAATGAAGAAATTGTAAGATAGTTTAAAGACCTGAGGTGTCACATTTAATTAAAAGAGTGGAGGTTTCATACTTATCCAACATTCTCTCCACAATTGCTTCTAGTCTAGGGTCCACCTTTGCCACTTCATCATTTGATTCTGCTGCCTTAGTCTTAAGATTGGCGTATTCATCTATAGCTTTAGCTGTGGATAGGAGCAAAAAATAAAAACGATAATCTAAGCATATTGATCATAAAATTAATTCAACTTAAATATATTACATCCACTTAATATATTTGAATCAATTTCATGATTGAAATACAAAGAAAGATGATAACTCTTACCAAGAAGAGTATGAACATAGTCTGAATCTTCTGAAACATCAAATAGAGAACCCGCTCCAAGTGCATAAGACAATGAATCATTTAGTTCACTTAAGTAGTAGAAGACCTGAGGAGGAAAAAAATTACATGTCTTGTAAAAGAACAGTTGTAAAAAGAAATATATATTCAAGCAGTAAAAGGCAGAAATAGGAAAGACGATGCTCAATAGACAACCACCTAAACATCCAAATCTACCTAACAGATTATCCTGGTTGCTAGTTCACTAATGCTCTGATTAGCCAGTAGTACGTTAATAAATAATCATTGCCTTTTTTTTTTGTTCTTTTTCCAACCCAATGTATCTGGATGAGAAGGGTCTCATCCAGATATAGTGCAGAAGAAAATAGATTTCGTAAAAGCAACAACATATGGGGCTTGAAGCAAGCAATGATAGAGATGCTAGTTTTCCAGGGAAAGAAAACAAGAGAACAACATTAGTCTCCTACCTTTGACACAAGCAGTGCAGCAAGTTGTCTCTGATGCTGATCAAACTCCTCATCTTCATACAAACTTTCTCTGCATTACAATGTACCATAAACTGTCATTTCTAAAGAAGAAAACCAATACAACTATTAAATTATAAAAGACAAAATGCCTAAAATCAAATAAGAAGCTGTCAAATAATGTCAAAAATGAAAGTTTCATATTAAAGCCATCGCTGGGGTTCTTCAAATTGTTCTTCCATCATTGAGTTTCTTTCTTCCCTTAGTATTATCCCCTAAGTTGCTATTTCTATCTTTGCTGTTGTTTGTTGCTTTTTCTTGTGTTCACCATCATGAACACCTTGTACTTGCTTTATTTGTTCTTTCTTCATGATTAATACTATTCTTATTACTTATCAAGAAAAAAAAGCCGTCCAACAACTGGGAGGGGAGACATTATAATTGCTTAAAAGAAAAGCAGGAAGATTAAATGTATAAAAAAAATGGACTTCTTGTCCATAAATAATATTTCACTTAAAATTGCAGGCAATTAATATAAAGTTGCAAACACTTCAATGCAATTTAAATTACTGTGTTGATTTCATGATGCTGTGTAAAATCCAAAATAATTCCAGAGTGAAATAGAGTAGAACGGTATTTTTTTAATATGTAATATTGAAATATAATAGAATGACACTACAGAGGAGAGCGCATTGCTATACGTGCTTCCTGTCATGCTTCACATACTCATAAATCCTTTCTCAAGATTTTTTTTTGGTCCCTAGCTTCTCTGGAGATCCATTATTGTATAGCTTTTTAGCTAGCTTAGCAGAGATGTCAAGGGCAGTATCAAGATAATTGAAATCCCAAATAAAAGTCACTAGTGAAAATTCCTATTGAGTTAGGTGGCATGTGACTGGGAGCCATTAAGATATCCATGATTCATTACTAACATGCCTATGGATGCAAGCACTGAGGGTTATTACAGGAATACCTATTGCAACATTCTTGCTAGGGACCTATTAATTATATCCAACCTAGGAAGCACTGAGACAGATTTGGTATATGGATAACTTACAATACAAACACAGCTATATGCGAATCCACACAAACACACAGCTAACCTATAGTATCCATTCTTCCTAGTCAATCCAGCAGACCAATCACAACTCAATCAGCATATTGAGTTTACCAAACAATATACATTGGCCAAACATCTGGGAGTGACATTACAACCAAACGGAATATCAACTTCTGAGATTGGTGCAGAAATCCAACCAAAACTGAAAGAGTCCATTACTATTAATTGACCAAGTTTGTTGATTACATAACCAAAAATCTGTATTGGTCGAATGATTACCACACATCAGTGATACAGTTTGAAACTCCTATTCCATTTAGGTTTTTCACCATACAATCTCTAATATTAAAATTCCCAAGAAAGTTTTCATCCTAAGCTCTACTTCCCCATCAGACACCAAATTATAACAAAAACAATCAAGGCACAAAAAGTAACCATATTCCCAATATCATATTGCAAGTTGTTCAGAAGTATTAAAATGAAAATTTGCGAATCTGTAAACACTTGCTATAACTGCTGAAAAAATGTACCCCAAGCCCAAGGGCGAGAATCAGTGTAATTGCTTAAAAGAATATCTGAGAGATTATATCCATTAAACAAGTGTGTAATAATCAAAATCACGGTCCCAGCATTAATTACCTCAACCCACAAATCAAAGATATTTGGAATTTCTGTCCATTAATAATACTTCACTTAAATTTGTAGGCCATTTATATAGCATTCTTCAATTCAATTTAACTTGCTGGTTTTAATTTGAAGATGCAGTGTTGAAATCCGAAATAATTTCAGAGGGAATTAGAATAAAAGGGCATTACAGTGCACAGGACCATTATTATAATTCAACAGCTATCTTTTTATGCCTATCTTTTTTCATTGTTCTTCATACTTTTTTATTAGCTCCATTAGTGTTCAGACTTATTTTGCATCAGACAGAAATAGGGCAGCATAAGAACGCATGCTTTTAGGCCCAATATTTGAGAGAATTATTGGAAACAGCTACAGCAACTTTCTCATTAGGGAAGAGCAAAATCATACCTCCTCCAACTTCTTGAAGCCTGACTCTAAACAACAAATTGGGAACCAGAAATTTATCTTTCTAAACATGTTAGATAAATCTTATTAACCTAATTGGAACCATAAAACTCGGTGAGTTGACCCAAAAAAAAACCTGAAAGATTTAGGTATCGCTACTTCCATTACTTCACAGCATTCTAAACATTTGTTATATATTGGCCAATAAATAACCAAACATCAGATGCTGCACCTGAAGCATAACCCACTTAGGAAATTACCATTCTGTTCAGTTCTGCAAACACAATAACAATATCCCCTAACATTAATGTTCAAATCAAGTCTTCCTAATTTCCCATCAGACAACCAATTTCAACCCAAAAAACAAAAAATACAAATACAAATTTCTCTCACAGCTTCAAGAACCCTAGTCATATAACTAGAAAATAAGAGTTAAATTAAAGGTTGGGTTGCTTGGTAATAATAGATTTAAACTTTTGCAGTTTTTTTTTCTTCTGCTTCCACAATGAAAAACCAGAACGATATGGAAAACATAGAATTCAATAAACTATAGGAAACAAAGTTAAAACATTGAACTTTCTAAATCTACAGATCGAGAACAACTAGAACCGAAACCCTAATCAAAGAGAAATCCAAGCGAGAACAGAAAGTTGAAGAGAGAATGAAAGAAAGTACATGATGGGAACGCTGGTGGAGATCTCGGGCCAAAAGTTATCGACAAGATTGTTGAGGTTGGAGAGAGCGTGGAGCTTGAGCGAGGGGTGCGTCTCGTTGAGCATAGCCAGTAGCCCACCCGCCGAGCTCACCATTGTAGCCGCCATGGCTGCTGAAGATTTAGCTTACTGTGTTATCTCGGTGATCCCAATCCCAAACCCTAGGCGATCGGAGAAGACGAAAGCGAAAGAAAAAGGAGAGAGAAAGAGCGTGCAAGTGAATGAACAACGAGAATAATTTGATTGCTTTAGGTATCGGGTTGTATCTATTTATATTTAAAATAAATATTATAATGAAAATTAAACTTACCCAACAAGTCACTACAACTATTATTCATATTCATTTATTATTATATTAGTTTATATATATATATATATATAAGTAAAATATTAACCTTATATATAAGGGCCAAAATGGCCAAATATCACATTTGTTGAAAATTTTTAGCAAAAAAACATTGTTTCGAAAATAAATGGCAAACTATCACATTTTTTAGAACTTGAGTTTCAGAAACTCGAGTTCCTCATTAATTTTGCCACCGTGACACTGCTGAGCTAGAAATTATGTGGTACTTGAGCTTGGTAAATTCGAGTTTCATGCAACACAATACTCAAGTATACCAAGCTCGAGCACCTTTTATAAAAAAATTTATGTTTATACTTATTTCTATGGTACTCGAGCTTGGTGAGCTTGAGTACCTTGTAAGGAACTCGAGTTTAGTAAACCCGAGTTTAGTAAACTCGAGTTCCTAATAACCTTTTTTTTTGGGGGGTGGGGGGATAATCGACAAATAAACATAAACAAAAAAATAAGTAGCTTTTTTATATTTTTATTTATTTAAATAAAAGTATTGTAAAATATAGAGATTTTTATTTCAACATACTTTTTTTTTTTTTTGAGACAATCGACAAATAAAACATAAACATAAAAATAAGTAGTTTTTTTTTTATGTTTTTATTTATTTAAATAGAAGCATTATAAAATATAGAGATTTTAAATCTAGACCAAAGAACCACCAAAATAAAAAATTGGGTAGCATTGTTGCTGTACTTAAATAAGTTGTGACAAGCAACATAAATTGAGCGGCATTGTTACTGAATATTCGAATATGCTTGCTGTATTCATAAAATCTGTTTTCTATATTAATTAAAATTTTTCGTTGTTTTCTCATAAAAATTGTTCACTATTTTCTACATAAACTATTTCTAGCATTCTGTATAAAATTATTTTCTTTTTCAATTTACTATTTAAAAAATTATTCACTGCTTTCTCATAAGACACCTAGTGAAATCGTGTTTTCTAAATTTAAAAGCCAAATCTGAATGCTTTTTCATGTTTGAATATCACAATAATCGAATCTTTTTTTTTTTTTTGCATTGATAAAATCTGTTTCTACATTAATAAAACTTGCTCTCTGCACATCATGTTTACTGTATATTCGAATCTGCTTACTGCATTCATAAAATCTGTTTTCTGCATTAATTAAAACTGTTCATTGTTTTCTCATAAAAATTGTTCACTGTTTTCTGCATAAACTATTTCTATAAATTTGCATAAAATTATTTTCTATTTAACATTATTTAAAAAATTGTTCACTCTCTTTTCTGCATAAATTATTTTCTGTTCACTATTTAAAAAATTGTTCATTGTTTTCTCTTAAAACACCTAGTGAAAAATCGTATTTTCTAAATTTAAAAGCCAAATTTGAATACTTTTTCATGTTTAAATTTCACAATAATCGAATTTATTTTTCTGCATTGATAAAATCTATTTTGATACACACTTTGTCAAAATTATCCAATAATGATAGACTGTGATTGGTTGTTTATCACTTTCTAATAAACTCACTATTTTTTCTACTTCACCTATAGTCTACCATGTAGAAATGTAGAACAAGTGTGGCAAAATGAGTAGCAATTAGAGATGATTTGAATACAATGAATCGTAATGTATTGAAAATATCCCTTTATTACATTTTATTATTATTATTATTATTATTACTCCTTATTTAGTTTATCTAAAAAGTTAAACATTTTTGGGTTTATCCAAAAATCTATGCCACGAAATACATGGTAGGAAATCTAGACCAAAGAACCGCCAAAATAAAAATTGAGCGGCATTGTTGCTGTACTTAAATAAGTTGTCAAAAGCAACATAAATTACCAACCAACCAAAAAAAAAAAAATACAGAAACTAAATCCACCTGATCAAATAAAGGTGGTAGCTTGGGTTTTAAGTTTTCACATACAACTTCGAAGCAGGTTCTTGACCAAATATTTTGTTTCTTTGAAGTCTTTCAATATCAGATTTGTTATATACTTTGCCTCTTGACCAACTTCGAAGCATGTAATGTGGAAAATTTGGATAAAACAATAAGCCACTATTATCAATGTATAACCACATGCACAATCTAAACTATATTTTCTCTTTGTGGGAAGGTAGGCATGGCACTATAAGGGTGGCATAGTGACACGAATCTCAAGGGGTCTAGAAGTAAGAAGAAAAAAAATGGTTGACAATAGCGATTGGAGGCCATGGTCAGAGCTCCCTAAGGCTTTGTTTGATCGGATAACAAAGTTAAAGCTCCCTAATGGTTCATAAAATCTATTTTCTACATTAATTAAAACTGTTCATTGTATTCTCTAAATTTAAAAGTTAAATCTATATGTTTTTTCATGTTTAAATTTCACAATAATCGAATCTGTTTTTCTGCATTGATAAAATTTGTTTCTACATTAATAAAATTTGCTCTTTGCACATCATATTTACTGTATATTTGAATCTGCGTACTGCATTCATAAAATCTGTTTTCTGCATTAATTAAAACTGTTCAATGTTTTCTCATAAAAATTATTCACTGTTTTTTGCATAAACTATTTCTAGCATTCTACATAAAATTATTTTCTGTTCAGTATTATTTAAAAAATGGGCAAATAACACTCCCCTCCCTTGAGGTTTGGGAAAATGACACTCACCCCCAAACTTAAAGGAAAAAAACATTTTCCCCCCTTTGACATTTATTTATCTAAACTCTGTTAAATTGGCGTTAAAAATGTTGTACACTAACATACCCTTTAGTTAATAATGTATTCCCAAAATTGACTCTGAAAGTTTTTTATATTGATAAGTGACTTTGAAAATTTCAAACTCATTTTTAAACAATAAAAGCTTGAAAGTTTCAGCAAATTGTTTTATTTCATAAATTTTGATCCAAAGTGTTAGAGAGAGGAGCGATTAAAAAATCTAAGAGGATCATCAAACTTTAAAAAATCAATTGGAAAGGTACTATAAGAGACTAAAAAATTAATATAAGCAACATGTTTTATAATATGCTTTATATTCCGTTACTAATATTAACAGAAGGGGGGAGTGTTATTTTTTTTAAATCTCAGGGGGGGGAGTGTTTTTTCCTTTCAAGTTTGGGGGTGAGTGTCATTTCTCTAAACCTCAAGGGAGGGGAGTGTTATTTGCCCTTAAAAAATTGATCACTCTCTTTTCTTTATAAATTATTTTCTATTCACTATTTAAAAAATTATTCACTGCTTTCTCATAAAACACCTAATTAAGTCGTGTTTTCTAAATTTAAATGCCAAATCTGAATGCTTTTTCATGTTTGAATTTCACAATAATCGAATCTATTTTTTTGCATTGATAAAATCTGTTTCTACATTAATAAAATTTGCTCTCTGCACATCATGTTTACTGTATATTCGAATCTGCTTACTGCATTCATAAAATCTGTTTTCTGCATTAATTAAAATTGTTCATTGTTTTCTCATAAAAATTATTCACTGTTTTTTGCATAAACTATTTCTAGCATTTTACATAAAATTATTTTTTGTTCAGTATTATTTAAAAAATTGATCACTCTCTTTTCTGTATAAATTATTTTCTATTCACTATTTAAAAAATTATTCACTGCTTTCTCATAAAACACCTAGTGAAATCGTGTTTTCTAAATTTAAATGTCAAATCTGAATGCTTTTTCATGTTTGAATTTCACAATAATCGAATCTATTTTTCTGCATTGATAAAATCTATTTCTACATTAATAAAATTTGCTCTCTGCACATCATGTTTACTGTATATTCGAATCTACTTACTGCATTCATAAAATCTGTTTTCTGCATTAATTAAAACTGTTCATTGTTTTCTCATAAAAATTGTTTATTGTTTTCTGCATAAACTATTTCTAGCATTATGCATAAAATTATTTTATGTTCAGCATTATTTAAAAAATTGTTCACTCTCTTTTTTGCATTAATTATTCTCTGTTCACTGCATAAATTGTTCACTGTTTTCTTATAAAATCTATTTTCTGCATTAATTAAAACTCTTTATTGTTTTCTCATAAAAATTGTTCACTCTCTTCTCTGCATAAATTATTTTATGTTCATTATTTAAAAAATTGTTCACTGTTTTCTCATAAAACACCTCTTGAAATTGTGTTGTCTAAATTTAAAAGCCAAATCTATATGTTTTTTCATGTTAAAATTTCACAATAATCGAATCTGTTTTTTTGCATAAATCTATTTCTACATTAATAAAATTTGCTCTCTGCACATCATGTTTACTGTATATTCAAATCTGCTTACTGCATTCATAAAATCTATTTTTTGCATTAATTAAAACTATTCACTTTTTTCTCATAAAAATGTTCACTGTTTTTCTGCATAAACTGTTTTTAGCATTGGCGTGGTTATTGCACTTAAATGGTTTTTGTGTTTTTTTAAACATGTAACTATATGAATAATGGACAAACTCCATGAAAGAAAAATGAATGATTCGTATAAATCACATAATGGTAAATGCCTCGAATAATTTGAATTTGTGAAAAAGTTTGAATTAGTTGAATGTAGAAATTTAGGAAAGATCGATGGAAAATCAATGAACATACCAAATCGTGAAGGTGTACATAAGATGTACAGATAGTCTAGACTTGTTGGGAAATTTGACTTCGTTGAAAGTACAAAATAATGAAAATCAAAATTGTTGAATGAACAAAATCGTGTAAACTCAATGGAAAATCAAAAAACATACCAAATCGTTGAGTAGCACATACAGCATTGCGAACATCAGTGTAGCAATGGTGGACAACTCACCCTTAAAATTGATGCATAAACTTTCCAGGGATGCTCTGCATCCTTGAAAACGGTGCATTACAAAGGGTTGCATATCTATGTATTCACGTGAATGTGGATGGGTACTTCTGGTCAGGGCTCAACAGTACCGAACTGTTGAGTAGCACATGTAGAACTGTTTATTATCTTTGGTCATTTTCAAGGATGCTAGTCAAAACTCTCTTCCCATAATCTATGACTAATGGTGGACACACCTTACCCCAAAAATTGGTGCATAATCTTTCCAGGGATGCTATGCATCCTTGAAAATGGTGCATTGCAAAGGGTTGCATATATGTGTATTCACATGGCAAGTCCTTGCTTTAGAAGCCATACGGTTTTTTTGTGAAAGAGTGGTTGGTTTGTGTGGTTTAGATGAGTCTGTATGTATTGAATCTATTAAATTTTGCTACAAGTAATGTACAATAAATCTAATTTGGGTGATAAGTGTTATGTGTGTAACATTTCAAATTATACAAATAGAATATTAGTAACATCAACATATCTAATTGGAGGCATTTCACTTCCTAAGGTGTTTCCTACATTACAAAGCAAAGGACATTGTCTAACCAAAGCACAAGAATCATATGTAGCAACAAAGAACAGCAGGGAAAAAATGAGCAAGTGATTTCATATAAACTTAGCCAAAACTAATGAACAGTTAATCTTTAGATTTGCAAAAGTTGAATGTATCATCAGTTGTCAGACATTAACAACAACATTTTGTATTGCACAGAACGTGTAGACATTAACAACAACGTTAATGTTTGTCGGTAGAAATTTTTGGAAATCATCATTGCTTGAATCTGAGAAGTCTGAAATTTCTCTTTCATCATCTAACGTAGTAACTTCATTAATAGACTTGATGGCTCGCTCTTGCGCCTTCCCCTTTAGATGCTTCCTAACTTTTTGGATTGCATGAAAACGGTCTAATCGCCTTTACATTTGATTGTTCTCTTGTTCAAGATGAGCAAGTATATTGACAAGTTCATCTCTAGGTAACTCGGCTGAGTGTGCCTTAGGAACTCGTAAGCCGTGCCATTAACAATATACCTCCAACTCACACCTCTTCTCGTATAGGGTTAACCATGGTGGTTCTGCTACGGTGAACTCTATTGCAGTGGTATCTGTACTTAGTTTTGTAGGTTTGTCAACCATGATGTGCCTGACGCTTCCAAGACTCTCATACGTGTATATTGGCATATTAGTGAAATCTCTTTTCTTTCCAACCCATTTCCCTCCATAGTGGTCTATGTATGTCTGTAGTTGTTGATCTACTGGAACTTATGATAATTCATTTGTTGAAGTAGATCCAAACTTGTTTCGCATTGTACGATTTGATATTGAGGCATTGCGACTCATAGCTTAGTCAATCTACGAATTTAGTAGGGTAGAAATAAGATCATTATTGTGATGCATTTATAACCTCATTTCATGTTCCAAGCATTAAAATTTCAGTTAGTAGGGCTTGTCATGTCAATACAAGCTGGAAAAACACTACATAAATAGGATTTTAAATGTTCCCAATGTCACAGTAAGATTTGAAGATGTGGGCGGTAGTTGCAGTGTTCTTGAAAACACTACATCATGTTCACTATTTTCTCATAAAAATTGTTCACTATTTTCTGCATAAACTATTTTTAGCATTTTGCATAAAATTATTTTTTGTTCAGCATTATTTGAAAAATTAGTCACTGTTTTTTTTGCATAAATTATTCACTATTCATTAGGTGTTTTATGATCTGAATGCTCTAAAACCAATGACTACACAAGAGAGAGCATAGCAGTAATATGGAAGCATAAACAATGATAAAATAGATAATAAAGAAGTAAATAGAAAATTAGATATATTCAAAATAAAGTTAAAATGGAGTATGGAATATGAAAATAGAAACTAGTAAATCTTACTTGGATAAAAACTTTAGGGTATGTTTGGTACATTGAATGGAGATTACGACATGAATTGTAATCTTTATTACTAGTAATAAAATGTTTTGTAATGTAATAACTAAACATATTCATTAGTTTGGTTGTGAGTTATAACATTAGAATGAAACTTAACATTTATTTTAGGAAATATCTTATTCATATAATTATATCTCCTTAAAAGTTGTTATTTTTAAAATTAAGAGAGATATGTGTTATTTTTTTATGATTTTTTATTTTTATAATTGTTAGATGTATATGGAAAGTTTGTTTATTTGGAAATATATTAAGTTTTGAAATTATTGCATTTGCTAAGGAATAGCTAATACAACCTTTTAAAGAGGAATAATTATTCCTCATTTTGAAGAATAGCCATTCATAAGGAATGACTATTCCTTGTAATAAAAATATAACCAAACTAAAGAATAACTAAATCATATGAATAACTATAACATTACAGTGTTTATTACAGTCTACCAAACATGCCCTTAGTTTTTGATTAACTTGAAAACAAATTGTTGTCTTTGATACAAGCTTGAAAATAAAACTCTCTAAAGAGAAAGGTTACAAGATTACAAGAGGAGGAGATAGTACAAAAGTCTTCCTGAGAGAGAAGGAAGGCTATTACAAAAGGCTTTCTAAAACTTGGAACTTAAAAGCTTAGAATCTTAGAAACTTAGAAACTTGTCTTGTATCTTCATAGTTTGTCTCTTTTATAGGTGAAATGAACCATGGTAAAGTAACCTGAGTAGGTAAATTTAACTCAAGTTAATCTGTCAGTGGTATGGAAATTAGTACTGATGAGTAGTAGTCTGTCCACCATTAGCTCCCATAATCAAAGGTATATGACCATGATGTTTGATCGAACAGTCGAGTAAATATGTATTCAAAATCTGCAGTGTAACAGTAATTGGCTACGATTACAAGAGATATTTTAGTGTTTCAAGCTGTGGGGATGCTTAATTTGTAAGAGTGATGGTTTTGAGAGTAAAGTGATGCTTTTAATGTACATATTTATGAGATGTGATTGTGTGACAGCTCAGTTTTAGGGTTCAAGATGGCTTTACCATGTGCTATTACTTCTAACCAGTAGTCACAGATTATGGGAAGAGTGTTTTGACTAGCATCCTTGAAAATGACCAAAGATAATAAACAGTTCTACATGTGCTACTCAACAGCTTGGCACTGTTAAGCCTTGACCAGAAGTACCCATCCACATTCACGTGAATACACAGATATGCAACCCTTTGTAATGCACCGTTTTCAAGGATGCAAAACATCCTTGGAAAGTTTATGCATTAATTTTAGGGGTTAGTTGTCCACCATTGCTACACTGATGTTCATAGTGTTGCATGTGCTACTCAACGATTTTGGTATGTTCTTTGATTTTCCATTGAGTTTACACGATTTTGTTCATTCAACGATTTCGAATTTTTCAACAAATTGGATGATCAATACATTAGTACACAATTTCGAATTTAGTTCATTCAACGATTTCGATTTTGTACTTTCAAGATTTTATACATTCAATGAATAAATTTTTCTTTTTACAAATTCGAACAATCTGTACATCTAATGTACACAATTTTCTCTCGAATTTTCACAATTTTGTACTTTCAACGAAATCAAATTTCTCAACAAGTCCAGAATATTTGTACATCTAATGTACATAACTTTCTGAAAGCTCGAAAATGTGTTGAAAAACACAAGAGCTGTTTAGACCCCCAAATAAAAATTACGGCTCGATAGATTTTACACAACTTTAATACAAAGTGCGGAATAGTGTAAAAGCGAGCGGATGAACAAGTAAGCTACTCTAATTCATAAACTAAGCAACACAGCAGTATAATGGAATTAAACAAGAGTAGGGAAGAAGGATGCAAACACAGAAAACACCAAGACGTGTTCTCGAAGAGGAAACCGAAGAACTCGGCGAAAAACCTCTCCGCCGCCCTCCAAGCGGAAATCGATCCACTAGACAATCAGTTGGGATACATGGGTTAGCAAAAGACCCTCCAAGCTTAGTCTACCCGCTGTACCTAAGCCCTCTAAGCTCCTACTCCAACAAGGCTTCTCGGAACCGTGTCTTGTCCTAGTTATCCGGATCCCGCAACAAGCTCCATGTTGCATCTGCCATTCAAGGCTTCTTCCAATGCTTTCCAGCAGCACCAAAACGTCACACAGCACTCATAAGGTGTGGTAAGTGTTTGGGCTATCAACCTCTCAAAGATATGGATAATGGAGAGGGAAGGGTTGAGGAAATACCACAAGCAAATGTATAGAGAAAGGTGGGGAAGACAATCTCTAATTACCAATGTGTTTGGCTAGGGTTTTCTCTCTGAAGCTTTCCTCAACAATTGTGGGTAAAGATGGTATATATAGGAGAGGTGCAAAAGGTGTGACTCAAAAAGTACAGGCTGGCAGAACAGCTAGTCTCGCGGGTGTCTCGCGGGAAGGCCTTACCCGCGAGATACTCGCGAGACACAGTTGTCTCCACCTGGCCTGACTCTTCACATTCCAGCATGTGCCTGGCACATGGTTTACTTCGCGGGATGCTTGGTCGCGAGATACCCGCGAGAATCCTTCAGTTCTTTAAATGCTTGAGTCTTCAAACACACTCTCTATCACACAACCCTTACAACAAGTCCCACAACAAATACAGGGTTTTAAACGATTGAACATAATTACAATCAAATTTGGCACGGAATAAAAGCCAACAAAAACATAGTTGTAAATCACAACTTTACAATCTCCCCCTTTGGCTATTCCGTGACAAAACCCTAAAACAGACTCTAGACTTAAACGTGAGTTTGGGAATAAAGGCAAAACTCACTCACACCTAATTCTAGATTCTGAAGTGCTCTTGAAACATATGAACAAGTAACTCCTGAAACACAACAACACAATAACATCATTGTATGCAGAAAACTTGAAAACATATGGAGCAATAATAGCATGATCGAGCAAAACGAAATAGAAACACTAGATCATGGCAAGATCAAACAAGTAATCACTATACAGAAGCAATTACTATGCTCATTCACACATGGAACGAACATCCGGATTTGCAAGAAGATACGCTCAATTGAAGAGAGTCACTTGCAACTCCAACACTCAACCAATGCGAAATACACGAAGTATTTGCATCTAGGAACAATCCTACATGGGCACAAGAGTGTTCATCACTCAACCAATGCATAGAACGTGTATGCATCTAGGAACAATCCTACATGGGCACAAGAGTGATGTACTTGAAGTAAAATGCATGACATTGAACAACAAGCAAACATGCATAAAGGTTGCATAGGCAAGGTATTGCAAATGCATGGCACAAACCACAAAGACCTACAAAACAATGCATGAAACAAACCCTTAAAGCTTACATAAGCAACATGGGTACATGTAAAAAGTGCCACATAGCATGTATGCCACAAAGCATAGAAATTTAAACACAAACTACTGAAAATATACTGAATATACTGAAATTAATACTGAGGTTAAAGCATAAGTGTCAGAACTATAATCCAAAAAAAATAGTAAGACAGTAATCATAAACCAAAAAAAACTAAAAGAAACCCGTCTGTAAAACCAATAACCAATATCAACTATAGCTATGTGTCTAAGTGTCTAGGCTATGCTCCCCCTAAGGCTGTGCAAGCTCTTGTTCAGCAGCTCCCCCTCAAAATTTTCTCCCCCTTTTTGACCGGAATGGCCAAAGGACTAGATCTGGTCGGAGCCGGAGTCTGACCCATGTGTAGGAGAGAGGCTCTGAATCTGGGCTGACAATGTGGTGATCTGCTCCTGGAGGTATGCAAACTGATCCGCTGTGTGCTGTACATGAGTGTCAAGCACTGTGGACATGTGATCCATCTTAGCTAGGATCTGATCAAGCTTGCTGAGACCTGGTGTTTGTGTTGAAGATGATGGCTGTGCAGTCTCTGGATGTGCAGTCTCTGGAGCAGAAGTAAACCTGTCAATCTCCTCCTCTGTATCCCCACCCTCATCTGGTGCATCCTGAGGCACGACCCGAGGTGGTGGAATGAGATGAGCACCAGTCTTGGGGCCTTTAATATGTGCAGTGCTCCGAGTCAGAGTGTTTGCACCAATGGGGTAATCCCTCTGAACAACCGTAAGGCCACTAGGGAACTTCAGCTTCGTCTTGGCAATGAACCCCATGATCAGTGAAGGAAAAGGCATTATGGTTCGGGAATTTTGCTTTGTAATGCTCTTTTTCAGGATATGGAAGATGTGGCTGCAGATATCGATTTCCTTGTGAGTGAAGAGATCGTAGAGAAACCTCGTCCTTGGAGCTGATAAGGTGGTGAGGTTGGTGACCGGGTACAGGTTATGGATCATAACGTAGCTCAAAGTCCTCATTTCTGGAGAGAACTTAAGAGTATCCATTGAGGATTTCTTTGGAACCCCACCAAGAGTGGATATCATCTCCGTGATAGACCCCAATCTCTCATCATATTGCACCATCATCGGCTGTGAGGTAGGACGGATTTCCAGAAGATCTTGAATGCTATCCCTTGTTATCTCAAATTCTTTGTGCCTCACCCAGCAGATTATTTTGTCTTCTTCCACAGCAGCATTGGAGAAGAACTCTCTGATTATTTCCGAGTATACTGTCCCAATTGGATTCAGTAATTTGGTCCATGTTCTTTCTTTGAGTGCATCTGGAATGCATGTGTGCTCAAGTTCCTCCAATTGGACCACCCTTTCCATTACAATGGTTGCTTTCTTGTAGCAATCATTGTACTTCATATCTGCTTCCGCGGATTTGAAGTGATCGGATTCAGTGCGAGCACGCTTAGGGGCCTTCTTCTTTGAGGCAGCATGCTTGGTGGGAGACATCTGCACAGGTAGACATAACACACATAGCACAAGTGCACAAAATATAAGAGCAATGACTTGATTAGGTTCAAGTGAGTTTGCACCTATTGAAATAATCCCAAAACAGAGTAGGTTGCAAAAAAAAAAAAACAGAGCATGACCAATTCACACAAGCATGCTTCAATACATACAGCACTTAATCAAAAACAAGAATGCAAGAAAGCAATACATCATGCATGACATTAAATAACTGTGGAAGTGTGTGTGTCTGTGTGTGTGCATGTGTGTGCACCAAGTGATGCATGAGGATGTGCCTAGGAGTTTGGTTGTGTGCCAAGAAGCAACATATTCAAAATGCAATATAAACTAGATCAAAGATCGATTCTAGACCAAACCATGTTAAGACTCATGCAAACCTAGAAATTGGGACTCATTTGAGACCAATTATGCACATCAATATCACTTAGACATATAATCAAACACTTAGTATGCATAAGAACATTTTAAGTGTGAGCAATGCATGAACATGGTATAATAATGCCTAAATACATGATAAAATGCCACACGGGGCCAACACAAATGCATCAAGATCAAAAGAAACAAAACCCAATCAAAAGTTTAACAAAAACTTCACCCAATTTTGAAAACCAATCAAAGTTTCGAAAATTCCCAATTTTGAAAGCCCTAACATAAAAATCTGCATAATCTAAGTAAAAACTTAAAAGGAAATGATTAACAAACATACCTTGAAGAAGAAAATGCAGAAAAAGTCTTGATTTGGAAAGGGATTTGATGGAATAGTGGTTTGGGTTGAGAGAGGTTCGAAGAAAATGAGGGAGGGAGTTTTTGAGGTTTTGAAAAACTGTCACATCAGCCCCTTTAAAAACTGAAAACACGCGTTTTTCGCGGGATAGGGAGTAGCGAACTAGTCGCGAGACAGTCGCGAGAAGTGCCACTGAAGCAAAAAATTTTCGCGAGAAGCGCTAAGTCGCGAAACAGTCGCGAAACAGTCGCGAGATTCTCTGTCTGATTTTGAAAAAATTCCAGTTTTTGCCAAACAGCATTTCGCGAGAAGCTGTTGGTCGCGAGACAGTCGCGATACAGTCGCGAAATTCTCTGTGTGACAGGAAGGAAAAAAATTTTCCCTCAAATCTTTTCGCGGGAAGCAGCTTAGTCGCGAGCTTCTCGCGAAAGAGCCCCTGAACCAGTTTTTTGATGAAAACCACACAAAAAGCATTTTGACCAAAAAGAAACACGAGAAAGTATAAAATCACTTTCAAAAACTAATAAAACTCACAAAAATCTTTTTGGATTTGATCAACAAGTTCATGGGCATTCACATCACATTTGGACATATACAATCACACAAATGAGATAGGCATTGGTTGAATCAAAAACTTGTGTGTTGTGTGTGAGTATCAAATGTGAAATAGTCCTTAGACCAGAGCGAAGCTTCAATGATCAATTCACACGAGTCATACATAACTGATACGAAATCATGTGGACTATCTCCATTATAGAAATGAGTATATATGACCTCCCACACATTGAAAACATAGAAGCTTTTCATTTGGCTTCTTATAACTCATAACAATTGGTCCATTTTCATTTTGATTGGACAAATACATCTCATTTTGAGGAAGGTGCTTGAAATTTATGATATTTCAACATTGATGAGAAGCCTTTGGCTTTTTGAGCACCATAACATTTACTTTAAAAGGAGTCGCTTTCCCTTTTTCCTAGTCAAATACTAGTGTGTGTGACAGGCTTTTGCAGCTCAATATCTCTTTTCATTTGGAGATTTACAATTGGTGAGCTCTTTTTGCAAAAACATAAAAATAAAGTGGGAAGAGATATAGACACAAGTCTATGCAAGTATCAAGACCAACAAGACTATTGACCAATCATTCATGACAGGTGTGAAGATCTATTTACAACAGTCACTCATAATTTTCAGGATTTCTTCCACATAGAAAAGAGTGCATACGAACAAGCAAAGATCGTAAATGCACTATGCCATAAGTACGAAGGTACTAGGCCAAACTCACATGAGATATGCACAAAACAAGTGATCAAACTTTTGAGATTTTTCAATTTTTATGGGTTTTTGAATTTTTTGAAACACACCCAAAACAGAACAGGAAAAGTAAGATCAACAAAAATAGGTTTAAACCAAAAAAATGAAATTAATGCATGAAATGATGCATCTACAAATGTCCCTACACATGGAAAGAATTGATGCATGGACATATTATAATGCTTATGCATGGGTACCCCTCTTCACCCACACGTCACGTGCGTTTGGGGTGATATCCTTGACGGATTGGGTACGAGAGTTGGGACTTTCAAACCTCCTTGTGAAACTCTCCATGCAAGTGGTGAAGGCACCTATCATCTTCATCATGTCTGTCACTCCGGGATCACAATTTTGGCTTCTTGAGTTCCCACCGCTCCAAGCTCTATTGTCATTTCTTCTTCCTCGTGACCGCGGTGCGCTTGCATTGTTGTCTGCTCTCAACTTTTGGCAGTTTGGTCTAGTATGTCCTCGCAGTCCGCAATAGTGACATACATAATCTGTTCTAGGACCCCGTTGAGGTCTTGAAAGAGATCTTGCTCTGGTTTCATGTCTTCCTACAGATTGATTTCGGGGCTTGTTCACCATCCGTTGCTCAATTACATTCTTCTTTTCAACCTTAACAATCTCAGGAACGGCCTCCTCTACAATTTGTTCTACGGCCTTCACAAATTTTACTTCTTTGGTAGCTTTGACTGATGAGCTACTCACTCCAGTATATCCCAATCCGGACTTGTCCGAGGAATGTTTTTGGGATGAGATAACATCATTCAACTTTCTGGAGGAGACCCTATCTACCTTGGCTTGTGCTTGAACCACCTCTTGTTCAAGAAATCTAATCTTTAAGTAAGCTTCTGACAGCTCACCATTCATCTTTTCTATCTCGCATTTTGCCTCCCTATGTCTGACCATGAGGCTCCGGTAATCTTCCTCAGCCTTCTTCATTTTTCTGACGGCCGCCTTGGCTACCCTTGCATATTCTCCCGACTTCTCAAGGAGTAATGAGTAGTTTTCTTGAAGATTAGCTGCACTCTCATCCTTTTCTTCATCTGATTCTTCAACAATTCCAACGGACTCTGAATCAGAATGCTCACCAAGTTCCTTCACAAGTGCACCCAAGTCATCCGAGGAGTCTACATGATCAATGGTCATGAATGCGGAGTAGTTTCCCTCACCGTCACAGCTCTCTTCCGAATCAGTATCAGAAGAGTCAGAATCACTGAGCGTTGTAGCATAAGCTTTCCCTTTTCCCCTCAAAAAGTTCGGACACTCCTTCTTTAAATGTCCATGGCCATTGCACTCATAGCACACAATGTCTGAAGAAGGTTGATAATCCTTCCCTTCTTTTCCCTTAAACTCTTTCTTATCACTTCTTGACGGAGAGAACTTTCCTCTATTGAAAGGTTTTCCACTGTTTTTCATTTTCAAAAACTTGCGGAAGTTCTTTGCAAGATATGCTACTTCCTTCTCCACATCATCTTCTTCGGAGGAATCATTTATTCTTTCGGTGATGGTTTTAAGAGCAAGCGATTTGCTCGTCTTATGGGAAGGCAGTCCCAGCTCATACGTTTGAAGAGACCCAATCAGCTCTTGAATCTTAATCTCATCCAAGTCTTTGCTTTCTTCTATGGCTGTAACCTTTGCTCTAAAACTTTCGGGTAGGGACCTCAAAATTTTTCTCACCACCTTGGTGTCTTCAATCTTCTCCCCAAGATTGAGTTTAGCAATGACAATTTCATTTAGCTTCCCATAGAATGAATCAAATGGTTCATCATCACCCATCTTGAGTTCTTCAAATTTGGTGGTAAGCATCTGAAGCTTCGTGTCCTTAACTTTCTTTGTACCCTCATAGGTAGTCTCCAAAATCTCCCAAGCTTCCTTGGCTACTGTCATATGAGAAATCCTATGGAATTCATCAGGGGACACACCACAAAAAATTGCATTTAAGGCCTTACTATTTGCATTGGCCGCTGCTAGAGCAGCCTTATCCCAAGTGGACTTAGGAGCCTCCGGCTTAGTCCAACCTATCTCAACCGCATCCCAAACGGTATCATCAATAGAGCATAAAAATGCTCTCATCCTAACTTTCCAGAATGCATAATTATTTCCATCAAAAAATGGTGGAACATTGAGCGATTGAGACCGGTCCATCTTAACAAGGGTCAAGGATCACACTTAGGTAATTAAACCTTAGCAAGTGTACCCGCTCTGATACCAATTGAAAGCTCGAAAATGTGTTGAAAAACACAAGAGCTGTTTAGACCCCCAAATAAAAATTACGGCTCGATAGATTTTACACAACTTTAATACAAAGTGCGGAATAGTGTAAAAGCGAGCGGATGAACAAGTAAGCTACTCTAATCCATAAACTAAGCAACACAGCAGTATAATGGAATTAAACAAGAGTAGGGAAGAAGGATGCAAACACAGAAAACACCAAGACGTGTTCTCGAAGAGGAAACCGAAGAACTCGGCGAAAAACCTCTCCGCCGCCCTCCAAGCGGAAATCGATCCACTAGACAATCAGTTGGGATACATGGGTTAGCAAAAGACCCTCCAAGCCTAGTCTACCCGCTGTACCTAAGCCCTCCAAGCTCCTACTCCAACAAGGCTTCTCGGAACCGTGTCTTGTCCTAGTTATCCGGATCCCGCAACAAGCTCCATGTTGCATCTGCCATTCAAGGCTTCTTCCAATGCTTCCCAGCAGCACCAAAACGTCACACAGCACTCACAAGGTGTGGTAAGTGTTTGGGCTATCAACCTCTCAAAGATATGGATAATGGAGAGGGAAGGGTTGAGGAAATACCACAAGCAAATGTATAGAGAAAGGTGGGGAAGACAATCTCTAATTACCAATGTGTTTGGCTAGGGTTTTCTCTCTGAAGCTTTCCTCAACAATTGTGGGTAAAGATGGTATATATAGGAGAGGTGCAAAAGGTGTGACTCAAAAAGTACAGGCTGGCAGAACAGCTAGTCTCGCGGGTGTCTCGCGGGAAGGCCTTACTCGCGAGATACTCGCGAGACACAGTTGTCTCCACCTGGCCTGACTCTTCACATTCCAGCATGTGCCTGGCACATGGTTTACTTCGCGGGATGCTTGGTCGCGAGATACCCGCGAGAATCCTTCAGTTCTTCAAATGCTTGAGTCTTCAAACACACTCTCTATCACACAACTCTTACAACAAGTCCCACAACAAATACAGGGTTTTAAACGATTGAACATAATTACAATCAAATTTGGCACGGAATAAAAGCCAACAAAAACATAGTTGTAAATCACAACTTTACACTTTCCATTGAATTTTCACAATTTGGTATGTCCAACAATTTCAATTTTCCATTAAGATTTCACGATTTTGTACGTTCAACAATTTTGAAATTTTCATAAAATCAGGATGATTAGTACATTAGTACACAGTTTTAAATTGAATTTTCACGATTTTGTACATTTGACGACTTGAAATTTGGAAACAAATTTAGACAATCTGTACATCTAATGTAATTAATTTTCCATTGAGTTTACTTAATTTGGTATGTTCTTTAATTTTTGATTCAATTTTCACAATTTTACACACTCAACATATTCGAATTTTACACACTCACGATCTCACTAGGTGTTTTATGAGAAAACAGTGAACAATTTTTTAAATAGTGAACAAAAAATAATTTATGCAGAAAAGACAGTGAACAATTTTTTAAATAATGCTGAACAGAAAATAATTTTATGCAAAATCGTAGAAAAAGTTTATTTAAAAAACAGTGAATAATTTTTATGAGAAAACAATGAACAGTTTTAATTAATGCAGAAATGCAGTAAGCAGATTCGAATATACAGTAAACATGATGTGCAAAAAGGAAATTTTGTTAATGTAGAAACAGATTTTATCAATGCAGAAAAACAAATTTGATTATTGTGAAATTTAAACAATAAAAAGCATTTAGATTTGGCTTTAAAATTTAGAAAACACGATTTCCCTAATAAGTTCCGAAACAATGGTTTTTTGCTACAAATTTCTGAAAATTGTGGTATTTGGCCATTTTTACCTAGAAACTTAAGGCACAAGCAAAAAAAGAAAAAATAAAAAGTTTTCTGCATTGTCAGAAACATTGCAGAACACCTACGTAGTATTTCTGCATTATCCTCTCCGAACTTGGCTATCCTTGGTTGTTGATTTTTTTTTTTTTTTTTTTTTTTATCATAAAAGTTATGGTCAACTAAGCTATAAAAGAATTCTTATGCATTTGTAATTTTTTTTTTTCTGGTACCAATCTAGGATTGGAAGAGAATTTTTTATTGACTACTAATTAGCAATACAATTGTATTTGCTAATATTGAAGTATTTCAACAGAGTAAATATATGTGTTGATATATTTGAACCTTTACACATCTCTAGTGATTCAAAATAGATTCTTTAATCTAGCATAAGTCTAACAATTGCATCATGCTACACCCTGTCTGTAAGCTTGTAGTAATGAAGAATTCAGATGCTAGTGGTCATGCCATAAATGATAAAACATGTCCTTAATTTTTCCTCCACCTCCAGTTACACTCAGAAAGCATAGGAATTTCCCATAAGCTCCTACCTTTGGTCACCTTTTCTTTGAAAAAAAAGAACTTCTAGCCATTTTGCCTTAACATTAGTTCATTCTACATTCATTTGGGGTGATAGAGGCATCTTTTAAATCAATCATTATTGTACTTATGCAAACTTCATATTTTAAAAAAACGTAAATAAGAAAACAGTGAACAATTTTTTAAATAGTGAACAGAGAATAATTTACGCTGAAAAGAGAGTGGACAATTTTTTAAATAATGCTAAATAGAAAATAATTTTATGCAAAATCGTAGAAATAGTTTATGCAGAAAACAGTGAAAATTTTTTATGAGAAAACAATGAATAGTTTTAATTAATGTAGAAAATAGATTTTATGAATGCAGTAAGAAGATTTGAATATACAGTAAACATAATGTGTAGAGAGCAAATTTTATTAATGTAGAAACAGATTTATCAATGCAGAAAAATAGATTCGATTATTGTGAAATACAAACATGAAAAAGCATTCAGATTTGGCTTTTAAATTTATAAAACACGATTTTACTAGGTGTTTTATGAGAAAGCAGTGAACAATTTTTTAAATAATGAATAGAAAATAATTTATGTAGAAAAGAGAGTGAACAATTTTTTAAATAATGTTGAACAAAAAATAATTTTATGCAAAATGCTAGAAATAGTTTATGCAGAAAATAGTGAACACTTTTTATGAGAAAACAATGAACAGTTTTAATTAATGCAGAAAATAGATTTTATGAATGCAGTAAGAAGATTCGAATATACAATAAACATGATGTGTAGAGAGCAATTTTTATTAATGTAGAAATAGATTTTATCAATGCAGAAAAACAGATTTTATTATTGTGAAATTTAAACATGAAAAACACATACAGATTCGGCTTATAAATTTAGAGAACACGATGAACATTTTTAATTAATGTAGAAAACAGATTTTATGAACCATTAGGGAGTTCTAACTTTGTTATCTGATCAAACAAAGCCTTAGGGAGCTTTGACCATGGCCTCCAATCACTATTGTCAACCATTTTTATCTTCTTACTTTTATACCCCTTGAGATTCGCGTCACTGTGCCACCCTCACAGTGCCATGCCTACCTTCCCACAAAGAGAAAATATAGTTCAGATTGTAAATATGGTTATACACTCATAATAGTGGCTTATTGTTTTATCCCAATTTTCCACATTACATTCTTCAAAGTTGGTCAAGAGGCAAAGTATATAACAAATCTGATATTGAAAGACTTTAAAGAAACAAAATATTTGGTCAAGAACCTGCTTTGAAGTTGTATGTGAAAACTTAAAACCCAAGCTACCACCTTTATTTGATCAGGTGGATGTAGTTTCTGTTTATTTTATTTTATTTCTTTTTTTGGTTGGTTGGTAATTTATGTTGCTTGTGACAACTTATTTAAGTACAGCAACAATGCCGCTCAATTTTTTATTTTGGCGGTTCTTTGGTCTAGATTTCCTGCCATGTATTTCGTGGCATAGATTTTTGGATAAACCCAAAAATGTTTAACTTTTTAGATAAACTAAATAAGGAGTAATAATAATAATAAAATGTAATAAAGGGAGATTTTCAATACATTACGATTCATTGTATTCAAATCATCTCTAATTTCTACTCATTTTGTCACACTTGTTCTACACCTTTACATGGTAGACTGTAGGTGAAGTAGAAAAAATAGTCAGTTTATTAGAAAGTGAAAAACAATCAATCACAGTCTATCATTGTTGGATAATTTTGACAATGTGTGTATCAAAATAGATTTTATCAATGCAGAAAAATAGATTCGATTATTGTGAAATTTAAACATGAAAAAGCATTCAAATTTGGATTTTAAATTTAGAAAACACGATTTTTCACTAGGTGTTTTAAGAGAAAACAGTAAACAATTTTTTAAATAGTGAACAGAAAATAATTTATGCAGAAAAGAGAGTGACCAATTTTTTAAATAATACTGAACAGAAAATAATTTTATGCAAAATCATAGAAATAGTTTATGCAAAAAATAGTGAACAATTTTTATGAGAAAACAATGAACAGTTTTAATTAATACCGAAAATAGATTTTATAAATGCAGTAAGTAGATTCGAATATACAGTAAACATGATGTGCAGAGAGCAAATTTTATTAATGTAGAAACAGATTTTATCAATGCAGAAAAATAGATTCGATTATTGTGAAATTCAAACATGAAAAAGCATTCAGATTTGGCTTTTAAATTTAGAAAACATGATTTCACTAGGTGTTTTATGAGAAAGCAGTGAATAATTTTTTAAATTGTGAATAGAAAAAGAAAATAATTTTATGTAGAATGCTAGAAAAAGTTTATGTAGAAAACAGTGAACAATTTTTATGAGAAAATTATGAACAGTTTTAGTTAATGTAGAAAATAGATTTTATGAATGCAGTAAGCAGATTCGAATATACAGTAACAATGCCGCTCAATTTATGTTGCTTGTCACAACTTATTTAAGTATAGCAACAATGCCGCTCAATTTTTTATTTTGGCGGTTCTTTGGTCGATTTAAAATCTCTATATTTTACAATGCTTCTATTTAAATAAATAAAAACATAAAAAAGCTACATAAAACATAAAAAAGCTACTTATTTTTATGTTTATGTTTTATTTGTCGATTATTCCACCAAAAAAAAAAGTATTTTGAAATTAAAATCTCTATATTTTACAATGCTTCTATTTAAATAAATAAAAACATAAAAAAAAGCTACTTATTTTTATGTTTATGTTTATTTGTCGATTATCCCCCCCCCAAAAAAAAAAGGTTATTAGGAACTTGAGTTCACTAAACTCAAGTTCATTACAAGGTACTCGAGCTCACCAAGCTCGAGTACCATAGAAATAAACATAAACATAATTTTTTTTTATAAAAGGTACTGGAGCCTGGTATACTCGAGTATTGTGTTGCATGGAACTCGATTTTACCAAGCTCGAGTACCACATAATTTTTTTTAATCGCACAAATTCCAACTTAGTAGTGCCACGGTGGCAAAATTTATGAGGAACTCGAGTTTCTGAAACTCGAGTTCTAGAAAAAGTGGTAGTTTGCCATTTATTTTCGAAACAGTGTTTTTTTTGCTAAAAATTTCCAAAAAATGTGGTATTTAGCCATTTTGGCCTATATATCAGTATTATTCTTTTTTTTTTTTTTTCAGATGAAAAAATTGGAAGTTTATTAACGTAAGCTGTTTAAATCAGCTTGAAATATTAAATAAAATTGTAGTGGAATGTCCTCTATCTACACTAAAAAAATCTGAAATATCAATAACATATCTTGCCAGATTATGAGTTAGAGCTACCTTCTCTCTTAGTATGAGAGTTAAGTAATTGATCAAAATTTTGAGATTGACGCTTCATATCCTCAACTAGCAAACCAAATGAAGCCAAAGAAAAGCATCTTCCATCATAGCTTTAATCACTATCCAGGAGTCTCCCTTAAGGATAGCACGTGAAATACCAATATCCGAAGCAAATGAGAGGGCCATTACTGCTGCCAGAGCTTTGACTTCATCTCCACTATAAGCAATAACCAAGCCCATGTTATTCCTAATGACCACACCGATGCTTGCCTTATTTTCCTTAGGAAATATTGCGCCGTCAAAGTTTATTTTTACAAACTCTTGTGGTGGAGGCTGCCAGCGATAGTTGGTCCAACGAATTGGTTGTGAATGGGCATCTGGAGCAACTTGACTAGCGAGGAATTTTGCCAAACGTTCTCTAGATAAGCTACTTGGTGAAGAGCGCAAGCGGCCTAATGAAGCCAATGAAAGTTTTGCGGAAGCAATATAGAACAAAAATCTATATTTCCTTTTAAAGATCGTTGTACCACACAACCATGGATTCTAAATAGAACAAACATTGCGTACCTCTCTTAGCCACCCAAGCGTGTTGCCTCCCAAGGTATTCACGTCTCTCTCTCTATTTCTTTTGAGTTTTCAGAAGATTGCAATATCACTCAGTAGTTCTGATGGCCAACCACTAAATATGATATTATAAAATCTTATTTTATAGTAGACTTCTAAAACCCTAGAGAGAGATTGGACGTGGGATCCTTAGGGATCTTAATCTTCAGCCGTAGGATTTTATCAATAACCTTTTTGAACGTTATTGACTTTTCTTGAAACTCTTTCCAAAAATATTCCTTAATTTTCTCAATTATATCGAGAAAATATTTGAACTTCTACAAATTGCAATAATGTCCATCAACACATTGCAATTGACCCCTGAAGATTAGAGAATTACAAATGAGGTCCCATTACTTACAATTTTATATCTATGTCCTTCCACCATACTATATTCCCACAAGCCACTAGGACTGGATTAATAGCACTGTCATGTCCCTAGCTTATGTAACCCTTAATTTCTTGATTTCATAATTTCTATTAGACTCCAAAATATTTTTTTGAAAAACTCTTTAAATATTATATACAATATTATATATATATGAAAAACATTTTCGAAAAATGTCACCGGCCGGTTTTGTTTTGAGTCCAACTTCAATATGAAAATCAACTGAATATACTATCTTCTTTAGAGACTGGTGGATTCATTGTTGAGCATTTATATATTTTACTCATTACACACATAACCCAACGTGTCTGTATATAGCCTTTAAAATCGGCATCACCAGTTGACATTGTCAAAGTTATGTGCATAATAAATAAATATACACAAACCCCTCATGTTTAAGGACAATAGAAAAAAATTGTGATAGGACAACCTTTTAATTAACAGTGATCGCTCCATAAGGTGTCATTGATCGGATCCAATTCAGTGTATGTACTTGTTACATTACACCCACTTGTCTGCTTAAAGTCACTACCTCAATGATGGAGTAAATCATCCTATCATATAGCAGCACAACAAGTGTAAGCTTTAGTGGTAATATTCAATTAATATCCACAACCTAAAACAATTTAATAATCTATGAAAAATCATTACTCCCTGTCTTTGGTTCCTTAACCATTAACATGATTTTTCTACAGAGATGACATCACATGCCACATTTAAACAATGAAATATACCTATAAAATTATGAATGTGAAAATAAACTTTTATTATCAAATAAAAATTGCATAGTATTGTTTTTGAGGGCAAATAATTCTAACAGCCAAACCTAGTTTCGTTGTGTCTAGATCAACCACATCGTAACAGCGAAAAGTTCTAGATTTTTCCCTACATAATAATCCATGACAGTAATTCCTTGAAGTCCAAAAATTGAACTGCACTTCTGACTCCACAACTCTGGATCAGACCAATCTATATCAAGCTCATGACACGACCATAACGCATTTAATGGATTTTCTGATGCAGAATGGCAGTGGTCACAAAGAGGATCTTTGATGATGGTACGTCGGACTAAGGACTTCTTTGTTGGCATAGCATTCCGACAAGCTCGCCATAGCAAATTCTTCACCTTTTGTGGCACTCAC
This sequence comes from Quercus gilva, assembly GCA_023621385.1. Lineage (NCBI taxonomy): Eukaryota > Viridiplantae > Streptophyta > Magnoliopsida > Fagales > Fagaceae > Quercus > Quercus gilva. The sequence continues at coordinate 30,589,285 of CM042478.1, read as the reverse complement.
AGGGACCAAATGTCATTCCAAATATGCTTATCTTGGTTTGGAGAGGACTGCGCAACACCCAGTTTAGATTCTTCTTTAAGATACTTATACCCTAACTTGCAGCTATACTTCCCATTATTCAAATGAGGCCAAATTAGGAGATCCTCAAAAGCAGCACATGCTAGGGTGATTTTTTTAATGATATTTGCTTCCTCTGGTGCGAATAAGCCATCAACCAAGTCAGCTATCCATTGTCTTGTAGTTAGATCAATTAAGCAGTTCATTGTTGAGTTCTTAAAAGAAAGGACAAAGTTATAGCTACAAAATTAATTGTAGCTCAAGGGTACAATTTTACTCAATAAAATAAAAATTATTACATATTTTGAAAATCTTACCATTGAATTACATGTTCTTTACACTCTTAATACATATCAAATTTTGTATCAATCGGATATTATTTACAATATGATCTATAAACTTATATTTTATACATGATTTTAAATTACAAAAATTTGCAATTTAAAAAATGTATGTATTTAAGACATAGCTATTGATTTTTAATTTTCTAGAAATTTTGCAAGTATGGAGAATATAAGAAAAATATGTAGTCTAATTGACAGAGCTTTATTAATTTCATATATCTATATAATTCTCAAAAAAAAAAAAAATCATATATCTATATAGGACAAAGTTTAGTTACAGAATTAGTTGTAGTTTAAGGCTACAATCTTACTCAATATCTTTTTATTTTGGTGAACTTTGACAAATTCATCATTGGATGATATATTCTTCTTATATTCTCCATGCTTGCAAAATTTCTAGAAAATTAAAGATTCGATAAATTGTTTAAATTGCAAATTTTTGTAGTTTAAAATTATGCATAAAATATAATTTTATAGATCATATAGTAAATAATATCTAATTGACACAAAACTTGACATGTGTATTAAAAGCATAAAGAACATGTAATTCAATGGTTAGATTTTCAAAATATGTAGTGATGGTGTCACCAAAAAGTCAACTGCTAAACTCGTCCATATAGCTCGTCCACAGGAAAGAGATTCCATTCGTTGTGAGCTCGTCCATCCGTCTGACCAGATGGACGAGCTTGTCCACAGGAAAGCAACTCCTTTTGTTGAGCTCGTCCATCCGTCTGTCCGGATGGACAATCTCGTCCAAGGATTCACTCGTCCATCAAATTAGTGAGATGGACGAGTGTTCTGGAAAGTCTCCTTTGCACTCCACTTTTCTATTAAAAGTATAGCCGTCCTTCCTTAGAAAACGGTTATACTTAACAGAACTCAAATGAAATAACCTCCAAAGCAGTTATGGGGTTTACCTCATAATTCTTCAAACTACACAACACTTGGAGAAATAACTACCTCAGAGAAAAACTATATAAAGGCTCTTCTATGGAAATGTAAGAGGTAATTGGAAAAATTTTAAATAAAGAATTTTTTTCCTTATACTGAGAATCACGAATCCACTAACTTTACCATCGGAGGATTTTTGGCCGGCCTCCACCGGTCTCCTCTGACTTCTTGTTTGATACATTCAGGATTTTGCTTGAAGATCGTTAATGTCCGGAAATTTTAGCCCACTAATTCATTGTCCTCATCAGTTGGCACCGTCTGTGGGAAACTTGATAGAATTTTTTACGTTTGAATTTCATCGTTGAATTCTGCAATTTCCTTCTCCGACAAAGGGCTGAAATGGTCCGGACAAGATCAAGGGTCACCAGTCCAGGCCCTCAACCGAGCAGAGATGCTTCTAGTAACCCTCACCATGATCGTCAATCGGCTCCTGCTATGCAGCCTTCATCAGCCCAACACATGCAATCCATGGCCGCTGCCATGGCGGAATTGACTCGCCAAAATCAAGATTTGCGGAGAGAGATTAATCTCAGGAGGCAATACCATGAGGCCTGTGGAGAGGAGCGAGAACAAAGTCAGGAAAATGAAAGAATTGTTGAACCAGAAAGTCAATCAAGGGGCACCGCTTCACGAAGGGTACCACATTTAGAGAGGGAGGTGGACCAGATGAGGAAAGTTATGGATGAAATGAGGAAGAACTTGAGGAGGACTAATCCTGTAGAAGACTTAGTTCATAGAACTGACTCACCCTTTACGGGATCCATCAATGGCCATCCCTTACCACCAAAATTCAAGATGCCTTCCTTGGATTCATATGATGGCACGCGTGATCCCTTTGACTATATCGCTACCTTTAAGACTACCATGCATCTTCAAGGGGTTCCGGATGAGATAATGTGTAGAGCATTTCCAACTACCCTCAAGGGGCCTGCGAGAGTTTGGTTCAGCAAAATACCCCCGAATTCAGTAAGTTCTTTCGAGGAGTTGAGCAAATTGTTCGTTAATAATTTCATTGGAGGATAGAGACATAAACGTTCTTCGTCTAGCTTACTAACCATAGAGCAAGGAGAGAATGAAAGCCTGCATTCCTTCATCACACGCTTCAATAGGGAAGCACTGACCGTGGACGAAGTAGATGACAAGCTACTCTTGGCTGCCTTCCATAACGGGGTCAATTCTGATTTGTTCATACACAAGCTTTATGAAAAGAAGCCTCAGTCCATGGCCGAACTCGTCCATTCAGCCCAAAACTTTATGAATGCAGAAGACACGATTATAGCTAAGAAGAGGAAAAAAATTGAAAGAATGGAAGCAAATCCCGCCTGTCACTCTGAGCAAGCCCCTCGTCCAAAGAAGGGGCGAACAGAAGATAAGAGAGACCGAGATAGCAAGAAACCAGGTTCTTCAGCGCGAAATCAACAATACACCCCTTTGAACGTACCACTCGAGCAAGTCCTTATGCAAATTAAGGACGAGCCTTCTTTGAAGTGGCCAGAGAAGATGAAGGGAGATCCCAACAAGCGTAACAGGAACAAGTATTGTCGCTTCCACAGAGATCATAGGCATGATACGGACGAATGCTTTGATTTGAAGCAGCAAATTGAAAATCTCATTAGGCAAGGGAACCTGAAAAATTTCCTTGGACGAGACCAGAGGGACGAGAAGCTGAAGGGAAAGGTAGAAGAATCGTTGCGACCACCGCTTGGAGAGATAAGAGTCATCGTAGGGGGAGATTCAACAGGACAGTCATCTAAATCAAAGAAGGCATACTTAAAAGTACTGCAGAGCGTCCAACTCTCTGGACAATCATCGAGAGCAAGGACCACGAAGGAATAAGCAATCACTTTCACGGACGAGGATGCCGAGAGAATCCATCACCCTCATGACGATGCTATTGTCATCACCCTCCTTATTGCTGATTACAAAACTAGAAGGGTGCTAGTAGACAATGGGAGCTCGGCTGATATTTTATATTATCTAGCCTATCAGCAGATGAGGTTGGGACGAGATCAACTCCGTCCAGCAAGCTCTCCTTTAGTGGGATTTGGTGGCATGAAAGTACAACCTGTAGGCACAATTTCTTTACCGGTGACAGTAGGGGCATACCCGCAACAAATCACCAAGGATGTGAATTTCCTTGTGGTAGATTGCCCATCCTCCTACAATGCCATAGTTGGACGACCGACTTTAAACAGTTGGAAGGCGGTCATATCTACCTACCACTTGTCAGTGAAGTTCCCAACAGAACATGGGGTGGGGCAAGTACAAGGAGACCAATTGGCAGCAAGAGAGTGTTATCTAGCCATGTTGGCTATGGACGAGCAAATCCAAACCATGAATATTGAAGAAAAGAGAATTATTGCAAAACCCATTGAAGTGTTGGAAAATGTTTCCCTAGACGAGTATTACCCAGAAAGGTGTACCAAGGTTGGAGCAGACTTGAGAAAGGAGGTTAAGAAGGACCTCGTCCATTTTTTAAAGAAAAATGTTGATCTGTTTGCTTGGAGTAACGAAGACATGCCGGGTATAGATCCCAGTGTTATTACTCATTGTTTGAATGTAGATCCTTCCTCTAAGCCAGTACGACAGAAGAAAAGGTTGTTTGCCCCTGAGAGAGATGCTGTTATTAAAGATGAAGTGCAAAAGCTGTTGGCCGCGAAATTTATACGAGAAGTATACTATCCCCAATGGTTGGCCAATGTAGTAATGGTGAAAAAGGCGAACAGCAAGTGGAGGATGTGTGTGAATTTTACTGATTTAAATAAGGCTTGCCCCAAGGACAGTTACCCACTGCCACGTATTGACCAACTGGTGGATTCTACTGCAGGCCACAAATTACTAAGTTTTATGGATGCTTTCTCGGGATACAACCAAATAAGGATGGACGAAGCAGACCAAGAGAATACGTCCTTTGTTACCAGTCAGGGATTATTCTATTATGAAGTAATACTCTTTGGCTTGAAAAATACTGGAGCAACATACCAACGACTAGTTAACCACATGTTTCGTCCACAGATCGGGTGGAATATGGAGGTCTACATCGACGACATGTTGGTGAAAAGTCAGGATGAGGAAGGACATTTGAATGATCTGAAAGAGACATTTAACACGTTGAGGCAGTACCACATGAAGTTAAACCCTAACAAATGTGCTTTTGGAGTGTCGTTAGGGAAATTCCTTGGATTTATGGTCTCCCATAGAGGAATCGAGGCGAACCCAGATAAAATTCAAGCAATACTAGAAATGAAGCCTCCGTGCAATGTTAAAGAAGACCAGTCCATCACCGGGCGAGTTGCTGCCCTTAACAGGTTTGTTTCTAAAGCTACTGACAAGTGTTTACCGTTTTTCAAGGTTTTAAAGAAAGCATTTGAGTGGACGGACGAGTGTCAGAGAGCCTTTCAAGACTTGAAAACCTATCTCATTACGGCTCCATTGCTAAGTCCGTCCGTGACAGGAGAAGAGTTATTTTTATATCTGGCAGTAACCCCGCATGCCGTGAGCTCAGCATTGATAAGAGAGGAAGGGAAAATACAAAAGCCAGTGTACTATACGAGTAGAGCACTGAGGGGAGCGGAAGGACGATATCCCCTAATGGAGAAGTTGGCTTTCGCACTAGTAACAGCCTCTAGAAAACTAAGGTATTACTTCCAAGCTTATGTCATCAACGTCATGACAGATCATCCACTCAAGAAGGCAATGAATAAGTTGGAGGCTGCAGGACGATTGGTTCAATGGGCTGTTGAACTCTGTGAGTTTGACATAAAGTACCAACCTAGGCATGCCATAAAAGCTCAGGCTCTGGCAGACTTTATTGTAGAGTTCACCCCTAGTCAAGACGATGTAAGTAAGATGGAAGGCAACCAAAAGTGGATCATCCATGTGGATGGATCATCTACACAACATGCCGGAAGGATAGGTGTGGTTTTGCAATCCCCAGAAGGGGATAAACTGGAACACAAAGTTCGCCTGTAGTACCAAGCAACCAATAATGAAGTTGAGTATGAAACTCTTCTCAAAGGGCTAGAATTGGCCAAGTCCATGGAAGCTAAGTCAATACTCTTCTTGGGAGATTCTCAACTAATCATGGGCCAAGTGAATGGGATGTATGAGGCGAAGGAAGAACGAATGAGGAAGTATCTAAGTAAGGTGATGCGACTTATGAAAAAATTTGAAGAAATTGACTTCATTCAAATCCCAAGGGAAGAGAATATGGAAGCATATACCCTAGCTAAAGAAGCTTCGGCGAGTGAAGCCGTTGACAAGCTTGATGAGATTCAGTATATGCCGAGTATAGACATCCCAAAAGTGCAACAGGTGCAGAGCAGTGGAAATTGGATGGCTCCAATTGTATCATACTTAAAAGACGGACGACTTCCAGAAGAAAAAGATGAAGCAAGAAAGTTTAGGGTAAGGTCAACTAAGTATGTTCTTATGGATGAGACTCTATACAAAAGAGGCTTTTCCCAGCCTTATCTCCGGTGTCTGGCTCCAGACGAAGCAAACTATATACTCAGAGAAATTCATAAGGGAGCGTGCGGTAATCACTCAGGAGCTAGATCACTCGTTCACAAAGTCGTCCGTGTAGGATATTATTGACCAAACATGCAAGCTGATGCCAAGGCCTATGTCAAGGTTTGCAACCAATGCCAACGGTTTAGCAACGTCCCCAGACAACCATCAAAATACCTAACCCCAATGACAGCCCCATGGCCTTTTGCACAATGGGGACTAGATATTCTGGGCCCCTTTCCAATAGGTGTGAGGCAAATGAGATTTCTTGTGGTTGGTATCGATTATTTCACCAAGTGGGTAGAGGCAGAACCTTTAGCTAATATCACACAACAAAATGTCAAGAACTTCGTATGGAAGAACATTGTATGCAAGTTTGGCGTGCCCAGAGTGTTGGTATCTGATAATGGATGACAATTTGACAATGCACTCTTTAAAGACTTTTGCATACACTTTGGGATTCAGAATCACTACTCCTCACCAGCCCACCCACAAGCAAATGGCCAGGCTGAAGTTGCAAACCGATTCTTGTTAAAAATAATCAAGACTCGGCTTGAGGAGGCAAAGGGAGTATGGCCAGACGAGTTACCAGGTGTTCTATGGGCATATAGGATGACAGCAAGAACTCCGACAGGAAAAACTCCTTTCAAGTTAGCTTATGGAGCTGAAGCAGTCATACCCGCAGAAGTGCACATGGCCAATCATAGGGTGACAACCTATCAGGACAAAGATAATGAAGAGCAACTTCGTTTGAACCTCGATCTAATAGACGAGGTGAGGATGAATGCTGAACAAAGAATGGCAAGGTATAAAAACCTAATGGCTAGGCAATATGATGCAATGGTGAAGCCAAGGCGATTCAACATAGGGGACCTCGTCCTAAAAAGGGTCTCTTTAGCAACAAAGAACCCAGCCTATGGGAAGTTGGGACCAAATTGGGAAGGCCCTTACATAGTCGTCAACTGCAAAAGACAAGGATCTTATTACTTGGAAGCCCTTGATGGGAGGATGTTGGAGCATCCTTGGAATGTGGAGCACTTGAGGAAGTACTATCAGTAGAATGCTAGCCTGGAGGAGCATGACTCTGGACAAGCTCAGGGTTTAAAAACTTTGTTCTTATATTTTGTGTGGCTTTGTTATTATGTTAAATTTATGGACAACGTTATAGTTTGTGTTGTTTAAATAAAGGCATTGGCCTCTAAGGTGCATGCCTCGTCTATGAACAATATCTATGTTGTGAACAATATTTGTGAAATGTACATAATGTTGTGTGAATTAATGATTTCCATAGCACTTATGTTCGTATTAACTCTTGAAGAAAGCTGAAAGGCTCAAGACGAGAAAATTCTCTAGACGCGGAGATGTATCGTCAAACTTCTCTTAGAAGGCAATCTCGTCCAAATAAAAAGACGAGTAAAAATTTATGTCGTCTAGGCAAAGGAGATGTATCGTCAAACTTCTCTTAGAAGGCAATCTCGTCCAAATAAAAAGACGAGTAAAAATTTATGCCGTCTAGGCAAACTCGTCCAAATAGAAGGACGAGGTAGGGCCTACGCAGTAGCAACTCAGATCAACATTTACTCATTTATATAATGGGTGAAGTATTATGCATGTCCTGATTATGGACTAGGAAATGCGTAGACGAGAACCTTTAAAACAAAAACACTTTGGTCCATGGACGAGCAAAATGCAGGGTCATAGGACGAAAGTCAGCTAAATCAAAGGACGAGCAACACTGAACTACCATTTCATATGGATAAATCACACTTAATGAAATTCCAATAAAAATGGTAAAAATATATAAAATATGGACGAGCTCGATGGATGAGCTAAGTCTGAGATCAAGCATATGGATAAAAACCCTTGTCCATACATATATTAAAAACAAGTAACATCATTCATCTAATTGTTTCAAGGGCGGACAACCAATGTCCAAACACCCTTGTAAAGTTAAAACTTAAGTTTTACAGAAGCTCATCCTTAAACCATGGACGAGTTTAGTAAGCTTACATTGCACACAGGTCATGAACAATAGACCTAATAAAGAAGAAAAGGAGTACAAAACATTGGAATATTTCTAAGTCTGGGGATCATTCACATTGGAGGCGTCTTGAGGAGGAAGCGTTGTAGCATCGTCCTTAATGTTGGCGTTTTCAGAACCTGTTTGCAGGAGAGAGCTGGTAGCAGCATTTAGGTTAAGCTTAATGGAGCTAAAGTCCACTTCAGGGAAGTTTTCCGTAGCATCCAACCTAAAGTCTTCAAAGCCTGCTGCATAATTGGCGTCTAGAAGATCAGTGTATTGCTTGGATGCCTTGAACTCGGTCACTGCATCTTCTTTCGCCTTGGTGAGAAGAGTACTCAAGCTTGTCATTCTTCTTTTGCATATGGTCAAGACGAGTATCCTTCTCCACCACGTCAGCTCTTAACTCCTCAACCAGGTTTTGTGCCTCCTTCAACTCTTCTTTAGCTTTTGTAGCTACTCCAGCCCATTTCTTTGATTCGTCCTTCAATTCCTTTATCCTCGTCTCCAACATGATTCTCGTCTTATCCAACCCAGTAGCTTGTCTGGACGCTGCTATGAACTTGGACATGCCCTACAAAAATAATAGAAATTAACAAATAAAGGAAAAGGATCTTGAAATAACAAGGACAAGACAAAGATATGTTTATATACCTTAAAAAGATCATGAACACTAGAGTGTTCAAAATCCTTTAAGGACATGTCATAACAGGTGTTTATATCCTCGTCCGTAACGGCGTTTTGGAAGCGCTCCCATGCTAAGTCTTCATTCTCAATGATGTTTGAAGATGCCCTTTGGGAAGGTTAGGATGAGGTAGATACAATCGTCTTGGGCGGAGGAGTTCTGGACGAAGTTACATCGACTGGGGTAGACGAATCCACATCAAAAATTAGAGTTGGTTGCTGGGACGAAAGGGGCTTGGGCTTGGGCTTGACAATCTGGGATGAGTCATGCTTCCCTTTCTTGCCTCGACGACTAGGGAGGCTTCCTAAATCCAAATTCTTGGATATGGTTTTCCTTTTCTCCCCAGCTAATGGACGAGGTTGAGCCTGGGTCTTAGGACGGCCCTCTTCAACCAGAGTATCCTTTCCTCTGTTTTCCTTCAAGGTTGCCATTCCTAAGGCAAACAAAGATAAAAATGAGTGTTAGATTATAGGAAGTTGAATAAAGTTAGAAAAGTATCATATAAAAAAAAAAAAGTGTTTACTTTTTCGCACTGTAATTTCGTGGGCAATTGCCTCGTCTGAAGGATCAGGACCAAACCCCCACTTAAAAAGATTACGAAGATTAACTAAGGAATGAAAATTCCTATTGGAGTGAAGGCGAGCCCTATGGACGCGATCACGATGGAACTTGCTCAAGGACGGACGTTTAACACCTGTGAAACAAATCACAAATAAGACGTTTGGATAAAGTTATACCAAAAAAGAGGAAAAGAAAAGTAAAAGAGAAGGACGTACTCTCAGGATGCAGGTTCCCTAGGTCTCCAGTGTAAGGAGCAAAAGGGTCCCTTCCAACCTCTACAGGATTCCCAGACCAAAAACCAAAGACGAAAATAAATTCCGTCTTCCAATTCCTGTCAGACGAGGCTAGGGACTTGATCAACCTACAATCCCTGCCCCTTGCTGTAAATTGATGAAAGCCAAGAGATTGGCTTATCTCAGAAGGTTTATAGCAGAAAAGAAACTCGTCCACTGTAAGAGTACGATCTCTTCTAAACACTTCGTTCCATAAAATTTGCATTGAGATAATTAATCTCCATGCATTTGGGTTGAACTGACAAACACCCAAACCTAACCTAACCAACAACTCTCTAGCAAATGAGTTTAAAGGAAATCTAAGACCCCCCAAGAAGTAGGCTTCATAGATGCCTATTCCAAAGCGGGGATTGCAGCACCATTCTCCACGGATGGCTAACCTGGGGTTAAATTCGTCCGAAATCTGATACCACGTCTTGAGGTTTGAGAGCCTTTGTTCAGATGTTTTGGAGTGGACGCCTACTGCACAGCTATAGATGATCTCCTCTTCATCTGTAGGGTTGGACGAAGGAATATTAAACGAGGTTCCAGCTTGGGAACCTGAAGCTTTTCTAAGTTGCTCTTGAAGAGCTTCTACAGGAAATCCAAGGACGCCGGAGATATATTCCTCGTCCGTAGAACTTCCTTTGCTACTCTCATTACTACTATTACTAGAACCACTATAACTAGAAGAACCTTGATACTCGTCTATAGCCCTATTTGTACTATTGCTAGACGAAGAAACAATGGATGCTGACATTTTGAGGAAAAAGGAAAACCTAAAGGAAAGAAGAGAGTACTTGGCTCTAGATGCGGAGAGACTTCTAGACGAGGTTCTAGACGAGAAATTTCAAGAGGAAAATTTTAGAAAATGTGAAGGGTATGGGAGAGATTCCACTATTTATAGCTAACCAAGTAGGGCACTTGAAGCGACAGAGGCCAATCAGAAGAGACCACGTGTCGTGTGCCTCGAAGAACAAAATGACGCAAATAAGAACCAATGGAATTGCAAAACGTGGCACATTCAGCCACTAATGCAAATGCGTTGAAAAATAAAGAGAAGAAAGAAGAAAGTGCATTATCAACAAATATTTCCTTGGACGAGCTATGGACTGGGGGCAACTGATGGTGTCACCAAAAAGTCAACTGCTAAACTCGTCCATATAGCTCATCCACAGGAAAGAGACTCCATTCGTTGTGAGCTCGTCCATCCGTCTGACCAGATGGACGAGCTCGTCCACAGGAAAGCAACTCCTTTTGTTGAGCTCGTCCATCCGTCTGTCTGGATGGACGAGCTCGTCTAAGGATTCACTCGTCCATCAAATTAGTGAGATGGACGAGTGTTCTGGAAAGTCTCCTTTGCACTCCACTTTTCTATTAAAAGTTTAGCCGTCCTTCCTTAGAAAACGGTTATACTTAACAGAACTCAAATGAAATAACCTCCAAAGCAGTTATGGGGTTTACCTCATAATTCTTCAAACTACACAACGCTTGGAGAAATAACTACCTCAGAGAAAAACTATATAAAGGCTCTTCTATGGAAACGTAAGAGGTAATTGGAAAAATTTTAAATAAAGAATTTTTTTTCTTATACTGAGAATCACGAATTCACTAACTTTACCATCGGAGGATTTTTGGCCGGCCTCTACCGGTTTCCTCTGACTTCTTGTTTGATACATTCAGGATTTTGCTTGAAGATCGTTAATGTCCGGAAATTTTAGCCCACTGATTCATTGTCCTCATCATGTAGTAATATTTATTTTATTGAGTAAGGTTGTAACCTAATGTTACAACCAATTTTGTAACGAAACTTTGTCCATCTATATATATATATACTATAAAACCGAAGCCTTTAACCATTTGTTAACCTACTCCACAATTTTCCACATCATCACCCATATTAGTTATTTATTTATGTTTTATTTTTTAGAAAAAGAAACATCTCTTCTCTTTAACCAAACCCTAACCCTAATAACCTATCGTCTTTAAATTTCTCTTCTTTTTTTCTCACCTCATTTTATCTCCAAATGTTCAGTTGTTGAATCTTGAATATTTAAAAGCTAACTATTCCACCACTTCTTCAGGTTTACTCTTATCTTTTCACCCTGCCCCTTGTCCCTTTCTCTTTGGCTTAAACTCAAAGCATCTCGGCCAAACCCTTCACCTCTTCTCTCAATCTCACTCTCTTTGTCCGTAGCCTCTGCTGGCTCAAGTCTTGGCCTCTAAAGCTTGGTACTTTTTTGTAATCTTATTTGGTTCTAGAGACATGTTGGTTTCATATGATTTTGTTTCTCTCTTTTCGTAGTCAAGTCAAGCTACTAATAATGAGTATTGCATTAATAGAATGAGAAAATTTAGGTGGTTAGAAAATTTGCAATCAACATTCGACAAAAGGGTATATTACCTATGTTTTGCTACTTAGGTATTACATGAAAGGACAAAGCTTTTTGGATTTAACCATCTTTTTGGTTTGCAATTGTGGATTATATATATATATATATATATATCAATTTTTGGGGTTTGCCTCTCTTTTGTTTTTCATGAGTATCATACTATGATCTCCCTCATTTGTGGGGAAGATCATTTATTTTCTTTGTATTATTTATTTGTTCTTTAAAGTGAACTCCACATGCTTGAAAAAATGTCTTAGTTGAATTTTATGAATAATTTAAATAGGTTAGATAAAGATCCTGCATTAGGTGCAGCTTATATTTGCAAATAGCCATTTGAATGATGGAAATATAAGGTATTTCTCCTCCTAAAATCCCATTTAGTAGGTAAGAAGGAAGTTTTCCTAGGATGGACTATTGTAACAGTAAATGATTAATAGGTTATGGAATGTAATGATAGTGTTGGGCTATTGGGGAAACACCACTTCTGGAACTTAAAAAGCTTTAACCAATGAGGTTTTTTTTAGCCCCAATAAGTAGTGATTATTATAGCATCTTCCTTATAAATAGGATTAAGTTTCAACTTGGGTTGGTGATTTCCCTTAACCCTTTTTAAACTTAAAATTTTCTATCTTAAATGGGGTACAAGTTTTCTTCTCTGGGATCAAACTAGCAGTGTTAGGTAGGAAATAAAAGTTTGAGAATTAAGTCTAATAGATGCAAGAACCTAGAATAAGGTTTGCTCTAAAATTTCTTACGCAATTTTCAAATTAAATATGGCCTCTTATTTGAAGATATGAGAGTTGAAACTTTCAACCTATAAATTAGTTTCATGAGTGCCACTACATTCATTTTCCATTCACCAATTATCATTATCTTAGTTTGCTTATTGCAATATGAGGACATAATGTCTTCTAGATTTACTCTGATGGGCCTATATTCAGTAACTAATTTGAAGAATTTTTTTGTCCATCTTTCGTATCATTACCACTGTATCCTTGCACATAATGATGATGATGTCATAGGCTTAATTTTAAGAGGTCAATATATTAAGAGCATTTATATGTTTATACTATGTAGTAATTCCTTTTTCTTCTAAAATTATTAGTACTTATCAAAGCAAATGTAAGAGCACTTTTATAGTAATGGATTTGACTATATATGAATTGCATTCATGTAGCCTAAGTTTTTTGTTATCATTTTTTATAAGCATAAAATTGTAAGTATACGCTCACCAAAGGGAAGGCATCGAACGACGTTCCAAACAAACCCGTCGGCTTTACTTGTAAAAAACAGTAGGAGGTCTACGACTTTAAGCTGACGATGTCAATGTAGGGAGGATGGAAAGCTGACGGCACTAAAGTTGATGGTTCCAACATAATCTTGACTTGGCCACCACGCATGTGTATATAAGGAAATGTCTTGTACCCCACGCTTAGTGGTAGTCTCCTACAAGGAAAGGATTCCGCAATATACGCTTATAAGGATTCCTATAAGGAAAAGACTTCTAACCCAAGGAAGAGATGTCAACCCTCTATTACTATAAAAGCCCCAATACCCTCATAAACCAAAGTACGCATAATTCACCCTAGCTCTGGCACTTTAGAGTTGTGAAAAGAAATCTAACTTAACCTTCGGAGGGTATTGGTCGGCACCACACTGGTGCCCTTTGTTAGGTCTTCTCTTTTTTGTTGTGCAAGTGTAGTTTCCAGCGTGCGAGTACTGTGTGACTAACTGGTGATTTTTTGGCATCATTAGTTGGCACCGTCTGTGGGTAACGCTTAGCAACTTGTAAGCCATACTATCACTTCCTGGACAAAGAGTTTCATGGTACTTACTCGCTCGATGGTGACTACCAACAACGTTCAGGGAGACGAGCTGTGATCCACTGCCCTAGAGAGACAGGTTTAGACCCTAACAGCAGTAGTGGAACGTCTCACCAAATAGAATCAAGACCTAGAAGAATAGCTATGATAGAAAAACGCAGTGATGGGTACCCAAGAGGAAGATCAAGAAGGTACCAGCACTGAGAGAAGGAATCAAGAAGGGTCGGAATGTAGCAATGCCCCAAGTAGACCAGAACGACAAGACATGAGCCGTCCATTCGTTACTGACACAGCTCCACCTCAGATTGTTGCGGAGATGCAAATGATGAAGGAACGAATGGACTTTATGATGAACGCCCTCAAAGGACGAGTGTCTAGTAACCTCAATGATCTGGTCCACCGAACCGATTCACCTTTCACAACATCCGTTAACTCCTTCCCTCTACTGCAGAAGTTTTGCATGCCATAGATAGAAAACTACGATGGAGCCAAAGATCCCCTTGATCACCTAGAGACTTTCAAAACCTTGATGCACCTTCAAGGAGTAGCAGACGAGATCATGTGAAGGGCCTTCCCTACAACGTTGAAGGGTCTTGTGAGAATTTGGTTTAGTCGGCTGACGCCTAACTCCATCAGTACTTTCAAAGAGCTAAATGCTTAGTTCATTTTGCACTTTATTGGAGGGCATAGGTATAAAAAGTCTACTGCATGCCTGATGAGTATCACGCAGCGAGAGGACGAGATGCTGAGATCTTACATAGCCCGCTTTAACAAGGAAGCGCTCTCGATCGATGAAGCTGACGACAAAATACTTGTAGCAACCTTCACAAACGGGTTGCAGAAAGGTAAGTCCTCATTTTCTTTATAGAAGAACGACTCGAAAACCATGTCGGATGTACTTTACAGGGCCACCAAGTACATGAATGCCAAAGACGCGTTGTTGGCTCGCGAGGAAAAGCCTAAGAAAAGGGAGAGGCAGGAAGATACGCGACAGGACAGAGGGCAGAAGATGGCAAGAACTGGAGAACGAAGGGATGGCAAGTACTCTAAGCCCGTGCAGGGAGGTTCACGAGCTTCACTCCGCTGATCGCCCCAATTGACCAAGTTCTAATGCAAATTAAGGATGAAGGAGCCTTAATCTTCCTTGGAAAGCTGAAGGAAGATCCTAACAAACGGTCTAGAGATAAATACTACGATTTCCACCGTGATCACGGTTATGATACAGTCGACTGTTACGACCTAAAATAGCAGATTAAAGCCCTTATCAAGCAAGAAAAGTTATAGAAGTTCGTCAGTAGGGAAAGAACAGATCCACTTCCTCAAGAGCAAGTCCCCTCGACGGGACTACGAGTGCCTTAAACCACCCCTAGGAGGCATAAGGATGATTGTAGGAGGCACGATGACCACCGGCTCATCCAAAAAGGCCCGAAAGACTTACCTCAGAGTGGTTCAGAACGTTCAGCTGACAAGCGTTGTCCCGAAGATGCCATGGGTCGATAACCCCATTTTTGGTTTCTTGGAAGAAAATGCTCGACGTCTTCACCACCTGCATGACGACGCGCTTGTCATTAGCATCCAAGTAGGAGACTATAACACATACCAGGTCTTGGTTGACAATGAAAGTTTCACAGACATTCTCTACTACCCGGCTTTCCAACAGATGCGGATCGATAGAGAACGATTGATTCCAACTAACGCTTCACTCATTGGGTTTGAAGGAACAAAGGTATACCCCCTTGGCGCAGTCACATTGCCTGTAACAATTGGGAATTATCCTCAGCAAATCATTAGGGACGTTACTTTCCTTGTTGTCAACTGCTTCTCTGCCTACAATGCCATCATAGGACGACCAACCCTTAACTCATGGAAGGCCATAACTTCAACTTACCACCTAATGATTAAATTCCCCACGAAGTACGGAGTAGGGGAATTACGAGAAGATCAAGTAGCTGCGCACGAATGCTACATTGCAATGCTGGAGATGGACGACCATCTACAAACCATGAGTATAGAGGAGCAGCGGATGGGAGCAAAACCTGTAGAGAGGCTCGAGGAGATACCCCTCGATAACTCCAGATTAGATAGAACCACAAGGATCGGCACCTTCGCCAGCCCAACGATTCACTTAGTACTCGTAGCCTTCCTCAAGGAGAATCAGGACATGTTTGCTTGAAGTCATAGAGACATGCCAGGAGTTGACCCATTAGTCATGGTACACAGGCTAAATGTGTCACATTCTTTTCCACCCGTCCGACAGAAGAAGCGAGTTTTTGCCCAAGAATGAGACCGAGCAATAACTGAAGAAGTCGGCAAATTACAAGAAGCAGGCTTCATTAGGGAAGTATATTATCCCAATTGGCTAGCAAATGTGGTGATGGTCAAGAAAGCCAATGGGAAATTGAGGATTTGCTGATAGAAAATAACATGCGCAGCGGAAAAATTTAACGGATCTACTTCATTCACAATTGATAACATGTGCTATATAAATTTCAGAATATATGATCAAGAGAGTGTACCTTGGTATGGTGAAATTGAAAACCGAAAATCAGAAGCACTTGGGAATACTTTTAATCTTCACTCCAATTCCACTTGATGCCTAAGAAGTATGGTCTCTCAATCAATTATGTGTGTGTGTTCTAGAGAGAATCAAAGAGTGTCTCTTCCTCACATACATTCCCTTTCATTCATTGTACATAAAATTCTGTATGTTTCTCTCTATATAACTGATTATCTAATTGGGCTATCCTTTTGGGCCTTTCCAATTGGGCTTTAGTGTGTGGCTTAGAGTGGGACCAAAAGGGAACAAATAAGACTCTAGCTCCAATGGGTTTTGGGCCTTTCTGTCAACTTTTGACAAGTCCAAAGTTACCATTAACTATATTTAATACTACTATATAAATATAGTTGTACTCTAGGCCTTATTAATAAATTATATCCTAAAACTTTATTGTACATGCAACCCCTTCATAAAATATTCGAAGTAATACAAAGTCATGAATATAGATTGCCACTTTGTGAATTACTACATCTTAATCCTTGAGTACCCAGTTTAATCCTTTAATGTTATTCATCATATATTTATGAAATCTAATTTCATAAATATATACTTTAGTCTTACTAAAGTGGTTAGGCCTAACTCTCTAAATAACAAATCCATTAAACTTATCTCAAGGGAATATTTTATATCTCCGTTAAGAAACTATGAATTCCATCTTGAGAATATATGTTCCATTAACACTAAATGTGGCTACTCAACATACTAAGGTTTTGACCGTTACTTTAAATTTCACTCCTGATATATCAAAGTAACCTACACTTCATGATCAGGTCCATTATTCTCTCAGGATTAAGAGTTCATGTAAATATAAGTTGTGAGATTTAATTATTCAATTGACAGTCATTAGGAGAATAATAAATCTCATAGCGGTCCAGTTCAATATGTCTTAACTCTTAAAACATATCAACATATTAACTAAAAGTCATCACTTCCATGATCAAGACAAATCATCTTAGTTGACATGTTGTAGTCTTCGCAGATGAAATAACCAATTTCATCACCGACTACGAACCAAATTCTGAGTTTACAAAGAACTTGTGATTTATATCTTCTGTGACTAAATCACATAAATCACATACTATGCATCTCATGGACTATATGATAATGTCCCAATATTCATGTTACCATTATTTTAGATGATAATAAAACAATTTCATTAATCACAATATTAAGTCATACATAATGTCATAAACAATATCATACATAGCATTATATAATAGGATTTAAGGGCACTAATCCCAACAATCTCCCACTTGTCCTAAAAACTATTGTGTACTAATCTAACTCCCATTCCTTCCAAATGTGACTCGAAGGTCCTTTGAGGCAAGGTTTTGGTAAAGGGATCTACTAGATTATTTGCACTTTCAATTTTTGCAACCACCGCATCTCCACGAGCAATAATATCTCGAATGATGTGATACTTTCTCTTAATGTGCTTTCCTTTTTTATGATTCCTTGGATTTTTGGATTGTGCAACAGCTCCACTATTGTTGCAAAACAACGTGATGGAAACTTGTTCCATTCTCATTACACCAAGATCAGAAAGGAACTTCTTGAGCCAAACAGCTTCCTTTGCTGCCTCACAAGCAGCAACATACTCAGCTTCCATGGTGGAGTCCGCAATGCAAGATTGCTTTACACTCCTCCAAGTTATGGCTCTACCTCTGAAGGTGAATACACATCCTGATGTGGACTTTCTGAAATCTAGATCCGATTGAAAGTCTGAATCTGTATAGCCCATGGGAATCAAATCCTCACAATGGTAAACAATTATATAATCTTTTATTCTCCGTAGATACTTAAGAATATGCTTTACAGCTTACCAATGTTGTGGTCCTGGATTTGATTGATATCGGCTGACCGTGCCAATTGAATAACAAATATCTGGTCTAGTACAAAGCATGGCATACATGAGACTTCCCACTACAGAAGCATAAGGAACTCATCTTATCATTTCAACTTCCTTTTGAGTCTTAGGCCTTTGGTCATCAGATAGAGGAACTCCATGTCTGAAAGAAAGTAATCATTTCTTAGAGTTTTGCATGCTAAACCGTTCTAGAACCTTATCAATATATCCAGCTTGTGATAAGCCTAACATCTTATTCTTGCGATCTCGCCAAAACTTGATCCCTAGAATAAAATTAGCCTCACCCAAGTCCTTCATATCAAATTGGCTTGACAACCAAACCTTTACTGATGACATTACCCTTGCATCATTTCCAATGAGTAGAATATCATCAACATAAAGCACTAGGAACATTACCACTTTATCTTGATGTATTTTGTACACACATGGTTCATCAAGATTTTGTCCAAAACCAAATGACTTGATTGCTTGATCAAATTTGATGTTCCATGACCTAGATGCTTGCTTAAGTCCATAAATGGACATTTCAACTTGCATACCATATGCTTGTGGTTCTTTGTTATGAAACCTTCTGGTTGCATCATATAGATTTCCTCTTCAAGATTGCCATTAAGAAATGCATTCTTGACATCCATTTGCCAAATCTCATAATCAAAATGAGCAGCAATGGATAACAGAATTCTGATAGATTTAAGCATTGCTATTGGTGAAAAGGTTTCTTCATAATCAATACCTTCTTTTTGTGTATACCCTTTCGCCACTAGCCTTGCTTTAAAGGTTTCAACCTTTCTATCTATCCCTCTTTTCATTTTGTAAACCCATTTGAACCAATAGGTTTAATGCCGTTAGGCGCCTTTACAAGATTCCAAACTTGATTGGAATACACGGAATCTAATTCAGATTTCATAGCTTTGACCCAATAATGTGCATCTATATCATTCATTGCCTTTTCATAAGTGTAGGGATTCGATTCAGCCTCTTCTGCAATAGCTTCATAAGTTTCTCCTAAACCTATGAATCTTATAGGAGGCCGAACAATTCTCCCATTATGACGAGACACATGTGTACTAGACATTTCATGAGTAGTATCTTGTGGTGTATCTAATACAGCCACATCATCCCTAGTTTCATCTATTGGTTGTTCATGTACAGGTTCATTCATTTCAGCCAACACAACTCTACTTCTAAAAGGAAAATTATTCATATAGTCATTTTCCAAGAATTTAGCATTTGTACTAACAAAAACTTTATTATCCTTACGACTATAGAATAAATAACCCCTAGTTTCTTTTGGATAACCTACAAGCAAACATACTTTTGATTTTGGTTCCAATTTATTAGGCTTCCCTTTTAACACATGTGCTGGACAACCCCAAATGTGAAGATATTTCATACTAGGCTTACGCTTACTCCACAATTGCATAGGTGTTTTAGGAACAGATTTTGAAGGAATTAAATTCAAAAGATGTATTGCTGTATTTATGGCATAACCCCAAAAAGAGATCGGTAAAGTTGAGTAACTCATCATGGACCTAACCATTTCTAAAAGAGTCCTATTCCTTCTTTCTACTACACCATTCTGTTGGGGAGTTCCAGGTGCAGTCAGTTGGGATACAATCCCATTTTATGTTAAGTAATCCTTCAAATCCTCAAGAAGGTATTCACCACAACAATCAGATTGAATGGCTTTTATGCGTTTACCCAATCGATTTTCGACTTCAGCCCTAAACTCTTTGAACTTTTCAAAAGCTTTGGACTTCCGTTTCATTAGGTACACATAACCATATCTTAAGTAATCATCAGTAAAAGTGATGAAGTACTTATAACCTCATTTTGCTTGGGTTGACATAGGACCACACACATCCATATGAACTAATTCAAGCAATTCTTGGGCTCTTCTACCTTTTGCATTAAAAGGTCGTTTGGTCATTTTGCCTTGCAAACAAGATTCACAAACTGAAAATTCATCAAAGTCCATGGTCTCTAAGAGTCCATCTTTGATCAATCTTTGAATTCTGTTTGAATTAATATGACCTAAACGCAAGTGCCAAAGATATGCATCATTAGTAGAAGGAAACTTTCTCTTTAATGATTTTACATGAGAGTCATTATTTGATTCAGAATTATATAATTTGTGCTTATCAGGAATTAAAATATAAAGACCATCAGAATTAAATTCTTATGAACATTAGGTACATACAAATAGTCTTCCAATATTAAAACTCTAGACTCAAAACATAAATTAAAAACACCAACAGCTACAACCGGAATCCTGCTCCCATTAGCCAAAGTAAGAAATAATTCCCCTTGTCTTCTGGTCTCCTAGAACCCCTGCAAAGAATTGCAGATATGATTAGTACAACCTGAATCCACACACCAAGAATCCTTGAGATTTTGTACTAAACATATTTCAAGGAGGAAAGAACTTTTCATACCCTTATTATTGGCAGCCTTGAACTTTGGACAATTCCTCTTCCAATGTCCTTTCTCACCACAATGGAAACATTTTCCTTTGATCTTATTTCCTTTGTTAGCAACCCCTAAGGCAATTTGTTTACCCTCTTGCTTGGTGAAGTCCTTCTTCTTTTTCTTCTTACCCTTGCCTTTCGACTTAGGTTGAGAAGTAGAAGCTTTAGCCATATTAGCATCTACACTAGAAGTACCAAGGATGCCTTCTACCGCTACCAACTCATTCATTAATTCAAACAAAGAATAAATCTTTTTGTTCATATTATAATTGAGTCTAAATTCCTTGAATGATTTCGGTAGTAACTGGAGTATCATATCCATTTGGGATTCTCCATCAATATCAGCACCTAAAACCTCCAATGTATTCAGATTAGAGATCATTGTAAGACAATGCTCCCTAATTGAACTGCCTTCAGCCATTTTGGTATTATAAATTTGCCTCATGGTTTCTTGCACTACTGAACGGCCCTGCTCACCAAACATCTCCTTCAGACTTAGCATAATGTCCGAAACTAGTTCTACATCCTGCATTTGATGCTATAGAACATTTGAGATAGATGCTAGGATGTAGTACTTGGCCATGTCATTAGATTTCTACCAATGATCATATCGCTGTTTTTCCTCAAGATGAGCATCTAATGAAGGAAAGCTAGGACATGGTTTAGTAAGCACATATTTGTGCTCTTCAGCAGTAAGAACAATGTCCAAAAGTTTTTTCTAGTCAACATAGTTGGATCCAATCAGTTTGTTTTGATTAAGAATAGTTACAAGGGGGCTAAATCATGCCATGTTCAAATTTGAAAACAATAAACATGAATATAATAAGTAAACTGGACATTATCAATTTAGTATATAAAAATATAGTATGGAACCTTAATAAAACCATAATATAATATATGCAACAACAACCCAATCTCGCAATTAATATTCCTCGAAAGCGAGGTCATACCAATCACTATGATCAAGCGAGAATTACTCTCATTATTAATGTTATCATGGTAACTCTTACCAAACAAAAATAATTTGCCCTTTTTTCTTTAGCCTCTAAGTAATAATGACATAGCTCCGAAGGGAGGTTAACATTATACTTAGTCTAGTGTACATCATTGCCTAGAATCAATGTGAGTCACTAAGTAACTCCACGGAAGCGTGGTCGTTCTTAATGTAAAAACACATATCATCCATCATTAAGAAGTTTAATCTGTAGTTCCATGAATTAAACACATTCTGAAGGGAGCAAGGCATATACGCCAAGATGAGGTATTTAATCACAATACTATAAACTGACAATGGAGGCCGTGAGATCTAACCCTTGTATCTCTCTCCCACTAGATGTTTTAAATTAAAGGTTTTTTTTTTTTTTTTTTTTTTTGTAAACATGTGTAAACTAATCACACACAGCATTGCACTTTATACAATTGAAAACATCTTGAAAAACTTTGAATTTCTAATTTTTCCAAAAAATTCAGACAGAAACTTTCGCTACTATCTCGCGAGTATCTCACGATTAATCACTTCCCGCGAAAACGAGTTAAGCAAAATTTGAAAACACAAAAATTCACACAGAAACTTTCACTACTATCTCAAGACTATTTCACAAGCAAAGCTTAACTGTAAAAATTTTTGTGCTTTAGTGGCATTTTTCGCGAGTAGCTTCACGAGAAGCTTACCCACGAAAAACCCATGTTTTCAGCTTTTCAAGTTCAGATATAAACAGTTTTCAAAGGTTTTTCATAAACAATCAAACACCATATGAACATAACATATGGAAATTGATGTCAAAACTGAATTCCATTGATGCTATAGCCTTAAAGATCAATTTAATATACTTAAATTCAAATTTAAACAACATCATAACATCAATATTAGTTTTCATCAAATCATAGTTTCATCATCCATGCAGAAAATTAAATGCATATATAATCTTCTAACAACATGAAACTATTATTTCTAATTCCAAAACTTACAAATCATGTTATACAGATTCGAAATGAAGACCGCTCTGATACCATTTGATGGAAATAACATGCGCAGCGGAAAAATTTAACGGATCTACGTCATTCGCAATTGATAACATGTGCTATGTAAATTTCATAATATATGATCAAGAGAGTGTACCTTGGTAAGGTGAAATTGAAAACCGAAAATCAGAAGCACTTAGGAATACTTTTAATCTTCACTCCAATTCCACTTGATGCCCAAGAAGTATAGTCTCTTAATCAATTATGTGTGTGTGTTCTAGAGAGAATCAAAGAGTGTCTCTTCCTTACATACATTCCCTTTCATTCATTGTACATAAAATTCTGTATGTTTCTCTCTATATAACTGATTATCTAATTGGGCTAGCCTTTTGGGCCTTTTCAATTGGGTTTTAATGTGTGGCTTAGAGTGGGACCAAAAGGGAACAAATAAGACTTTTAGCTCTAATGGGTCTTCGGCTTTTTTGTCAACTCTTGACAAGTCCAAAGTTACCATTAACTATATTTAATACCACTATAAAATATAGTTGCACTCTAGGCCTTATTAGTAAATTATATTCCAAAAATTTATTGTACATGCAACCCTTTCATAAAATATTCATAGTAATACAAAGTCGTGAATATAGACTGTCACTTTGTGAATTACTACATCTTAATCCTTGAGTACCCGGTTTAATCCTTTAATGTTATTCATCATATATTTATGAAATCCAATTTCATAAATATATACTTTAGTCTTACTAAAGTGGTTAGGCTTAACTCTCTGAATAACAAACCCATTAAACTTATTTCAATGGAATATTTTATATCTCCGTTAAGAGACTATGAATTCCATCTTGAGAATATATGTTCCATCAACACTAAATGTGGCTGCCTAACATACTGAGGTTTTGATCGTTACTTTAGATCTCACTCCTGATATATCAAAGTAACCTGCACTTCATGATCAGGTCCATTATTCTCTCAGGATTAAGAGTTCATGTAAATATAAGTCGTGAGATTTATTATTCAATTGACAGTCGTTAGGAGAATAATAAATCTTACAGCGGTCCAGTTCAATATGTCTTAACTCTTAAAACATATCAACAAATCAACTAGAAGTCACCACTTCTATGATCAAGACAAATCATCTTAGTTGATATGTTATAGTCTTCGAAAATGAAATACCCAATTTCATCACCGACTACTAACCAAATTCTGAGTTTACAAAGAATTTGTGATTTATATCTTCTGTGAGTAAATCACATAAATCATATACTATGTATCTCATGGACTATATGATAATGTCTGAATATTCATGTTACCATTTTTTTAGATGATAATAAAACAACTTTATTAATCACAATATTAAGTCATACATCATGTCATATATAATGTCATAAATAATATCATACACAGCATTATACAATAGGATTTAAGGGCACTAATCCCAACATTTGCGTAGACTTTATGGATTTGAACAAAGCATGCCCCAAGGATAGTTACCTTTTCCCTCAAGTCGACGTACTAGTAGACTCAACAACTCAGCACTAGCTACTGAGCTTCATGGATGCCTTTTCAGGATATAATCAGATCCGTATGGATGAAGCGAATCAGGAGAAAACTTCATTTGTTACAAGCCAAGGTCTTTTTTGTTACAAAGTAATGCCATTTGGCCTTAAGAATGCGGGTGCAACGTATTAAAGGCTCATGAATAGGATGTTTGCAAACCAAATCGGAAGGAATGTTCAAGTCTACGTGAACGACATGTTATTAAAAAGTCGAAGAGAAGAGGTCCATTTGAAGGATCTCGAGAAAACTTTCGACATTCTTCGCTCCTACAACATGAAGCTCAACCCAAGTAAATGTGCGTTTGGAGTGACGACAGAAAAATTCCTTGGCTTCATGGTGTCTCAAAGAGGTATTGAGGCTAACCTGGACAAGATCAGAGCCATAGTGGAGATGGCCCCCCCAAAGAATGTGAAAGAAGTGCAGAGTTTAAACGGAAAAGTAGCCGCCTTAAACAGATTCGTATCTAGGGCAACAGATAAATGTTTACCCTTCTTTCGCACGCTGAAGAAATCTTTCGAGTGGACTGCCGAGTGTCAGCAAGCATTCGAGGATTTGAAGGCCTACCTCTCTTCCCCACCATTGCTAAGTCCTTCGTAACCAGGGGAAGAGCTCTTCCTCTATTTGTCCATCTCCTCGACAGCTGTTAGCGCGACCTTGGTCAAAGAGGAAGATAAGGTGCAAAAGTCTGTATACTATGCCAATAGGGCATTTCGTGGCGCAAAGGAAAGATATCCACCCATGGAAAAGCTCGCCTTCGCTTTAGTTACAGCGGCCTGCAAACTCAAACCGTACTTTCAAGCCCACAAGGTGATCGTCCTAACCGACAAACCCTTATGACGGGCGATGAGCAACCTCGAAGCTGTTGGTCGATTGGCACTATAGGCGATAGAATTGAGTGAGTTTGACATCCAATACCGCCCGGTACTGCCATCAAGGGACAGGTTGTCACTGACTTCATAGCAAAATTCACCAACGAGGAAGACAAGGGGGTAGATGAAGGCCCTCAATGGAGTATATATACAAACAGATCGTCTAATAGGCAGGCCGGTGGAGTAGGTTTCGTGCTCTTTTCTCCTGAAGGAGACAAGATTGAATGTATGGTCCGCCTCGACTTCCCTACCACCAACAATGAAGCAGAGTACAAAGCTTTGGTGATAGGACTTAATCTCGCTGAAGCAGTAGGAACCGCAAGCGTAATTCTTCACTGCGACTCTCAGGTCGTCACTAACCAAGTAAATGGGGATAATGAGTGCAGAGGTGAAAGAATGAGGAGATATCTGGACCAAGTAAGGAGAAAAGTAGAGGAGTTGAAGGCCAAAATTATCCAAATCCCTAGAGGAGAGAATGAGCAAGCCGACCGACTTGCCAAAGCTGCTTTAGCTGAACATATGATTACCCTTGATAACATACTCTTTTTTGTTCAGCTTTCTCCACTAATAGATTCTGTCGATGTGCAGGAGATAGGTTCCAAAACCAATTGGACCACGTTGTTAGTCTCTTACTTGAAAAATGGTGCCTTATTAGATGGAAGGGAGGCCGTAAGAAAGTTGAAGGTCCAAGCAGTGAGATTCATCTTGATGAAGGACGTTTTATACAAAAGAGGCTTTTCCCACCCATAACTAAGGTGTTTAGTTCCTGAGGAAGCAAACTACGTCATGAGAGAAGTCCACAAAGGGATCTGCGGAAACCACTCGAGGTCACAATCGTTGGTACACAAGCTAATTCGAGCAGGGTATTACTAGCCCACCATGCAAAAAGACGCCTAGACTTATGTCAAAGCCTGCGACAAATGCCAAAGATTTAGCAATATCATCAGACAGTTGTCCGAAGAGTTGACCCCTATGACAGCCCTATGGCCGTTCACTCAGTGGGGATTAGACATCATGGGGCTGTTCCCAATAGCGGTACGACAGCTGAAGTTCCTGATCGTGGGCATAGACTACTTCACAAAATGGGTGGAAGTTGAAGCCTTAGCCACCATTACGAAGAAGAATGTGTGAAGATTTGTATGGAGGTCCATCATATGCAGATTTGGGATCCCTAAAGTCTTAGTATCAAACAACTGGAAACAATTCGATAACGACTCATTCCAGGACTTTTGCTCACAGTTAGGAATTAGAAATCACTACTCTTCCCCCGCCCACCCTCAAGTTAACAAACAGGTTGAAGTCACGAACCGATCCTTGCTCAAAATTATCAAGACTCAGCTCGAGAGGGCAAAGTGTATATGGCCTGAAGAGTTGCCAAGCATACTATGGGCATACAGGACAACAACAAGGATGCCCACAAGAGAAACACGATTTCGGCTAACATACGGGAGTGAAGCAGTCATTCCAGCCAAGGTCGAACTCACAAGCTACAAGGTAGACAATCACAATGAAAGCAAAAATGACGAAGCTATGCGTCTACAGCTTGATCTAGTTGACAAAGTCAGGGCGACAGTAGAACAAAGGCTCGCATGGTACTAGGATCGCATGGCTAAGCACTACAACTCCCGAGTCTGACACAGAGACTTTCAGGTTGGTAATTTTATTTTGAGAAAGGTTATGGGCGCCACTAGAGACCCTACCTAAGGGAAACTCAGCCCTAATTAGGAAGGACCTTATCGAATCACTTCATGGCAAAGAAAGGGCACTTACCACCTAGAGATGCTAGACTAACAGAAGTTGCACTATTCGTGGAACGCTAAGCACCTACGAAAGTACTATCAATAGAGAGGGTGGCATGAAGAGCCACAACCCTTTATTTCTAGTTTACCTTAGTTAATTTTAGCTATATTCCTCAGTTTTTCTATTTACTTTAGTTTTTGCTACAATAATTCTTTTAAAGCCCAGAGGGTAGGTCTTCGTCTTTTTAAGAACTACTTTTTCTATGAATGCATGGCTTATTATAATAAGAGGAGTTTATTTAGATATGGCTAAAGTGTTTATCTACAGAAAAGTCCATAAAAGTGGACGAGTCTACAAAGTAGACAACTTTATTGTTTAGTCCATAAAACAGACAACCTCATCCTAAAAAAGGGGTGAAACAGTGTTTAGTCCACAAAATGGATGAATTCGAGTCTACAAAGCAGACGGCCCTAAAATGGGTGACTTTATCCCAAAGTGATGACAGATAAAGTCCATAAAGTGGATGAGTCCATCAAGAGGATGGAAAACTACCAAGTCCATAAAGTGGACGAGTTTGTTAAAAGTCCATAAAATGGACAACTTCACCCTAAAGGGATGAAATATTACCAAGTCCACAAAATGGACAAGCTTAATATTAAAGTCCATAAAGTGGACGAGTTTATTAAAAGTCCATAAAGTGGACGACTTCACCCTAGAGGGATGAAATATTACCATCCACAAAGTGAACAAGCTTATTATTACATCCATAGAGTGAACGAGTTTATTAAAGTCCATAAAGTGGACAACTTCACCCCAGGGATGAAATATTACCAAGTCCACAAAGTGGACAAGCTTATTATTACTGACCATAAAGTGAACGAGTTTATTAAAGTCCATAAAACGGACGACCTCATCCCAAAAAGATGAAATATTATCGTCTATAAAGTGAACGAATTTATCATAAAGCAGATGAGTTCAAAAAAGAGTCCACAAAAGGGACACACTAAAGTCTATAAAGTGGACGAGTTCGTTGGTCCACAAAGTAAACAAATCCGTTACTTATTAAAGTAGAAAAGGCCATTGAAGCTAACAGCTTCATGAAAATACCATTGTTTAACAGTGTATGAGTTTCCCAAGTCAGACGTCCATGAAAGTTGACGAGGCTATAAAATAGACGAGTCCGTAATAAAGCATGAAAGTTGACGGACCTAACTAAGCTGACGGGCTCAGTAAAAAAGAAATGAGGTCTACAAAGTAAACGTCTTTAGGTGGATAAGCCTATCGTATAAGGTAGATAGGTTCATAGTATACAAGCATACAAGTGTCAATTAGTAGAAAACTAAACGATGTTAAAGACAATGGACATAAGGTACTGTATATAAAATAAAGTCTTTACAAATAAAGCCCAAGAAACGCTAGGGCATTTAAACATTGTTTGAAAAATTGAACGAAATATAAAAGTTGCAAAAAATAAATTATGGCTAAGGCTAGGTAGCAAGAGCGTCATTAAGGGTCTCGGAATCTTTTTCCTGAACAAGAGGGTCCTTTGCGTCTAAGAGCTCAACAGATGGGTTGGAAGAAGAGACGGGAGGATTTGCGACGGGTTAAGCTAAAACAACGCCATCCTCTTTAGGAGGAAGGTCCAACTCTGTGAAGTCGTCATCCTTATCAACGACGGTGTCGCCAACAGGTGTCGTCGGTATGGGATCATCCATAGAAATACTGGATAGGTCTAACTTTGGGAAGGCTAACGCGACTTGCTTGAGGCAATCTTTAAACCCTGTGCCATAATACTCAGCACAGGAATTAATGAATGATTGCAACGCCTTGAATTCCTGAATAGCGTCAGTCCCAGCCTTCTCCACCTGCTTATGCAAGGTCGTCAGCTCTTCCTCTAGCTTTACCTTCTGATAGCCTACCCCTTCTAACTTCTCCCTTGTCTTTTTCAACTTGAGGTTCAGAGTATGGAAAGCCTCCTTATACTGCTCTTGCTGGTTCATTAAGTTAGTATTATGCTTCTTAACCCTGGTGACGACACCCTCCTTGGCCACACAACGATCCTGAAGTGCCTTAACGTGTACCAAGGCTTGAAAAAGGATATGATCGTTAGTCAATGAACAAGAAAAAGATAAAGTTAGCCAAGGAAGTAAGCTTACCCGGGTAAGATCAAAAAGAGCTGACGCCCCCAAGTCTTCCGTCCCTAGCTGAGCACAGGGATCTATGTCTGTCGGTTTTATAAGGGACTCTATTTCCTCAACGACATAGTCCTTGTGGTTGAGCAGGCAACGGGGCCCCTCAATGACGGGTCCGGAAGAAGTCATCACCCCCTTCCCCGCACCACGACTAGACTTAGGGGGTGACTTCTTCTTGGGGTGCATATCCCCAAGAGTGACGGCTATCTTTTTAGAGGGATAGTTGTCCTCCCCGTCAGTTTTCCTTTTGGCCGAACCCTTAGGAACGGCCTTGGGTGCTAATGAGGACGCCCCCTCCTTTCCTTTAGCCTTCCTTTCTTCCTCTTTTTTACGGGCAGCAGCTGCCCTCACCCTTTGTTTAGTCGCCTCCATTTTTGCAAATAACAACAAACGTGCATTTAAAAAGCCGATGGTAAGAACAAAAATGACAAGAATGGTAAAAAATCTACTCACGACGACGAGAATATTCGTCCAATTTGCGAGCTTCTTGTGTTGGCATGGGACCCTTGCAATAAGCATGCAAGGTGTCGAGCGTGATGAGATCCCGACATTTCTGCTTGTCCAATGGAATGTCTGTTACCCGACAAATAAAGTCTTCTTGCTCCTCTATAATATGAGGGCGGATGCTAGCTGAAAACAAGATGTTAGAAGCTTGGAGTGAACAAACAAAGGAAAAATAGTAGACGAGATTAACCTGAATCCCTGACAAAAGCCCAAGTGTTGTCAAAATAACCACGGGGCATTGTCTCCCATTCTTCCTGACGACACACCCAATCCGTCCCCTCAACAAAAAAGTTTCTTCTTTTCCAGTTTCTGTTAGAGTCTAGCATGTCATACACTAGTCTTAAGTCCTTCTCTCGGGCAACAAAATGATGTTTCCCCATAAAAGAAACGATGTGCTGGGCTTTGTAGCAATAGAAAAACTCGTCCAACGTAAGCTGACGGTTCCCTCCGCTTAGACGACCCCATAGGATCTCAGCACCTATGAAGATCCTCTAGGCTTTTGGAGCGATCTGGCTGACGGACAATCCCATGAAATCAGCTAGCTGATGATGCAAAGCCGTCAGTGGTAGTCTAAGCCTCGCAGCAAACATGGCGTCATACATACCGACGTTTGCAGTCTTCCCTGTATAGCACTTTTCGTTTTTCCTAGGAAGACAGATTATGATATGGTTTGGGATTTGGTAACGGGTATGCAAATCCTTAAAAACCCTATCACTCATCTTTGGTAGGAATTTATTGACGGCCCACTCCTCGGGAAGGATGAAGGGACGATTGCCTCCAGGACTTCCTGAAGTTCCTTCACAGGATTCCTCGTCACCTTCATCTTCGTCTCTGTCTCTATCCCTCTCCTATTCCCCCTCCTCACTTACTATTTCTTCCTCACCCTCCTCTCCATAACTTCCAACTTCCTCGTCAGGAGATTGGGTTAATGTTTCCCTCTCTGACAGCCAGGAAAAACCCTCAGACTTATGACCTGAACTGAATACCTCGTCGTAGCCCGCTCCATAGCGGACTGACGACTGTTCACTCGACGCGTCACTTGACATCTGACTACTTACAAGTGACGGATTCATTCTAAGAACCTAAGATAACGGCCTTACTATGGAGTTAATCAAATTAGAATAAAATGCATACGTATAAGGAAAAGGAGAAAGAGAATTTATAAGTATCTTTTGAGTGAGTGACGGTTTCGAAAGTGACTGTAGCAACGCAAACAATGGAGTCAACAAATTGATGGAGTAAAGGCGACAAGCTTTCTCTCAAGAAACCAGCAAGGATGAAATAGGAGAAATGAGGGGGAGAGGTGAGTTATATATAAAAGGGAAAATGCACAGAAGATGAAGCGATGCCTTCGTCCAGAAGCGGAACCAACCGGAATGTGCCACTTGTCCGAGCATTTAATAATGGCTGCTCGAGGAATCGCCCATAAATGATTTTCCCTCTCTCTTGGCCAAGTAGAAAATTAGCAATGAAAGTCTAACTCCATAACCTGTCAATTTAAGCTGACGAGGACATGGAGTAGGGGGCAACTGATAAGGGTAAAATTGTAAGTATACGCTCATCAAAGGGAAGGCATGGAACGACGTTCCAAACAAACCCGTCGGCTTTACTTGTAAAAAATAGTAGGAGGTCTACGGCTTTAAGCTAATGAGGTCAATGTACATGGAAAGCTGACGGCACTAAAACTAATGGTTCCGACATAATCTTGACTTGGCCGCCACACTTGTGTATATAAAGAAATGTCTTGTACCCCACGCTTAGTGGTAGTCTCCTACAAAAAAATGATTCCGCAATATACTCTTATAAGGATTCCTATAAGGAAAAGACTTCTAACCTAAGGAAGAGATGTCAACCCTCTAATACTATATAAGCCCCAATACCCTCACAAACCAAGGTACACATAATTCACCCAAACTCTGGCACTCTAGAGCTGTGAAAAGAAATCTAACTTAACCTTCGGAGGGTATTTGGCCGGCACCACACCGGTGCCCTTTGTTAGGTCTTTTCTTTTTTGTTGTGCAAGTGTAATTTCCAGCGTGCGAGTACTGTGTGATAAAAACACACACAAATATATAAAGTTTATAATTTCCTTCTGCGAATTTTCTTATTTTAAAATTGTTGAGTGATAATTTCATTATCAATACTACAAGCTACACTTTTTCAAAATTTTAGTTCAATAAAAATTTTTCTTAGGCTTTTCATTTTTACTTGTAAAGGCTTAATATATTGTTAAGGGGACCAAAGTTTAATTACAAACTTTGTTGTAACTTAAGACTACAACCTCACTAAAGAAATTAACATGGTTGCATATTTTGAAAATCTAATAATTGAATTGAATGTTCATTATTTTTTTAAAACACATGTCAAATTTCATGTCAATCGGATGTTATTTACCTATTTGATCCATAAACTTATTTTTTATGTATAATTTTAGACTACAAAAACTCAAAATTTAAATATTTAATTGATGACATAGTTATTGATATTTGATTTTATTGATACTAGTGTGTAATCCTATACATATACACAGGTGTAATTAAAAACAATCACCATTATACGGTTCAAATTATATCTTTTTTTTTTAGAAGGGATTGAAATTATAAATGGTATTAGTTTACACCTTTCTTAAAACATAAAATTTTAAAATATATAATGGTTTATTATATTATATATATATATATATGATTTAGAATTTAATTGGATTTGGACTTTTCAATTTTTACACTCAATAATTCACTTTGCACAAAAATTAAAAATTAAATAGAACACATGGTGCACTACTGGACTCCAATTGAAATTCAATTTAGATTTTAATTTGATTTTCTCTGAGCTTATTTTTACCAAATAAGTAAATTTAATATATTTTTAAAAATATTTAATATATTTTTTCCAAATTAGATGCAAAAAATTTCAATTCTCAAGGAGAAAGAAACTGTAAGACATAATCTAGTCTTAGATGTTGACGTGGTTTTTTTTTTTTTTTTTTTTTTATTTATTTTTATATATTTAATCCATGCGTTACAATGGAAAAAAAAATATTAGCTCCATCAATCTTTAATAGCATAAATTTGTTTACAAAATCATGTTGTAGATATAGGACTTTTATATTTCCAAATATGTATCTTGGAACGAAGGCACTGTGATGCAAATATCACCTATGATGGAAAAATTGGCAGCAAATGAAATTCTTTTGGTCCATTGAAGTAGTTTGATAGGGATAAAATCCCATAATAGATGGATATAAATAACAAGAGCAGACATGAGTGACAAAGTTGTGAAAACAGACGATCTTGGCATTCTAAAAACTAGAGGACGGGCTCACAACCTAGACGGATGAGAGACACGACAGTTGTATTCCTTGAAACAGACAAATGTGTGACATGGACGGAGAGGAGGTGCGACGGGTGGATCCCTCGAGGCAGACGGACCAAAGCTAGACGATTTGCTAAAGTCACGTGTCATCTTCATGGCACCCACGTGTCACCTTCATGGCGTGAATGGTCTCCAAGAATCCTAGAATGGAAATATCTTGCACTCCACGCCCAACTACAAACGAAGGGAGCCCTATAAGGAAAGAATCTCGTAAATCACGAGTATTAATGGGGATCTTCTCTACAAGGAAATACCATTTCCACCAAGAAATTAAGGTTAGCTCTGCACTACTATAAAAACCCCTAAAGTCCTTACAAATCAAGGTACGCATAATTCTCTCAGTTTTGGTACTCTAGAGTTGTAGAAATTCTTTAACTTAACCTTTGGAGGGTATTTGGCCGGTACCACACCAGTACTCTTTGCAAGGTTTCCTTTGTTTCTATTTCGCAAGTTCTGTCTAAAGCACGTGAGGATTGTGCAGCTCACTGACGATTTTTGGCATCATCAGTTGGTGCTGTTTGTGGGAAAGAAAACAATAGTAACCATATTACCACTTCCTAGACAAAGAGTTGTTTGGTACTCACTCGCTCGATGGCAACCAACAAAAATCACGGAGATGAACCACGCATTACTGCCCTCGAAAAACAGGTACAAACTCTAGTCGCAGCTGTGGAACGCCTTACTAAGCAAAACCACAATCTAAAGGAATAGCTACGCCAAAGGGATGCTAGGCCTAATAATCACGGAAAGGAGTAAGAGGGTGCCAATGCTGAAAGGAAGGACCAACAAGGATCAGAAGGCAGTAATTCCCCAAGCAGACAAGAGCGACAAGACACCAGTCGTCCATCCATTACAGATACGGCACCATCACATATGGTTGCAGAGATGCAGATGATGAAGGAGAGGATGGACTTTATGATGAACGCCCTCAAGGGACAGGTGTCGAATGACCTCGACGAACTAGTCCATCGGACAGACTCGTCCTTTATAGCACCTATCACTTCATTCCCCCTTCCACCAAAGTTTCGTATGCTACAAATAGAAGCCTATGATGGGTCGAAAGATCCCTTGGATCACCTTAACGCATTTAAAACCCTCATGCACTTATAAGGTGTTGCGGACGAGATCATGTGCAGAGCTTTCCCAACTATGTTGAAGGGTCCCGCAAGGGTATGGCTTAGCAGGCTGACGCCCAACTCCATCAATACCTTCAAGGAGCTAAGTGCGTAGTTTGCATTGCACTTTATCGAGGGGCATAAGTATAAGAAATCCACAGCATGCTTGATGAGTATCAAGCAACGGGAGGATGAGTCACTGAGGTTTTACATAACACGCTTCAATAATGAAGCCCTATCAATGGACGAAGTTACTGAAAAAATACTTGTTGCTGCGTTCACCAATGGATTACGGAAGGGGAAGTTTTTGTTCTCTTTATACAAAAACGACCCAAATACCATGTCAGGTGTGTGTTATCAAGCCACCAAGTACATGAACATAGAGGATGCGCTACTGGTCCGAGAGGAAAAACCCAAGAAGAGGGAAAGGCAAGAAGATGCATGGCAGGACAAGGGAAGGAAGACAACTAAAACCGGAGACCGACGGGAGGATAGGCGTTTCAAACCCCCCACTAGAAGGTTCACAAGCTTCACCCCACTGACTGCCCCAATTGATCAGGTCCTAATGTAGATCAAGGATGATACAACTTTGACGTGGCTTGGCAAGTTGAAGGGAGATCCTAGTAAGAGATCTAGAGACAAGTATTGCCACTTTCATTAAGATCATGGTCACAACACATCCGAATGCTATGACTTGAAGTAACAGATTGAGGCCTTTATTAAACAGGGGAAACTATAACGATTCATCAGCAAAGAAAGGACAGACCCACCGCAGGAACAGACAGCTAGAAGGGAAGGTGAGCACCCCAGGCCACCTTTAGGGGACATAAGGATGATTGTAGGGGGCACCATAGTGTTTGGTTCATCCAGGAAGGCATGTAGGACTTACCTTAGGATGGTTCAACATGTCCAGCTACAGGTTTTGTTCTAAAGATGGCATGGGTCGACAACCCCATAATTGGGTTCTCGGAGGAAGACGCTCGACGTCTCCACCACCTTCAAGACGATGTACTAGTTGTTAGCATACGGGTAGGAGACTACAACACTTACCAGGTCCTAGTTGATAATGGAAGCTCTGCTGATCTCCTCTATTACCCAGCGTTCCAACAAATGAGAATCGAGAGAGAACGGCTTGTGCCAACTAATGCACCACTCGTTGGGTTTGGAGGAACGAAAGTATACCCTCTCGGTGCAGTTACATTGCCCATGACGGTCGGTGATTACCTTCAACAAATTACTAAGGATGTTACATTCCTTGTCGTCGACTGTTCATCTGCTTACAATGCCATACTGGGCCGGTCTACACTCAATTCATGGAAGGCTGTGACTTCGACCTATCATCTGATGATTAAGTTCCCCACAGAGTACGGAGTAGGAAAGGTACGTGATAGACCAAGAATGTATTGACCCATTGTGATGAATTAATTGATTAATTAGTCAAGTTTATTAATTAATCAAATTATCATACAAAATGTGTGGTAGCATAAACAAATCACCAATTAAACTAAGTATGCAGCTGAAATTAAATTGACATGATGATTTGTTTACGAATGAAGAAAACCTATACAGCAAAAACCCTACCGGGTGATTTTAAGGTCACCACTCCTGAGAATCTACTATTATCAAAACAAGCGGTTATAAGTAAAGGAATCCCAGTACCTTATACCAACTTACAGTTGAACCCTTATCCTAATACCCAATTGGACTTGTTTAGTAGTGACAATCTCTCCTTTTCAATGCACGGCTTTTAGTATGTGACTAACCAATTGCGCAGATCCTAGTACGTGACTTGATCACTAACTTGAGAAGGATGTTGGCTACAAAGTTCTTCTGTTCATCACACGATGAAGATCATGAAGTTGCTTGGTCATAAAACCCTAGGGTGTACAAACACAGCAGCTTCTTGAAGAGAAAGAAGAACTAGGGCAAACTAGGTTTTCGGTTACACTTTTTTTCACACTTGTGGAATTGTGTTCTTGTGCAACTGTGCGTAACCTTTTACATCCCTTAAAATGATCCTTATATATGTATAGGGTTGTGAGAAAAGAAAGCCCAAACATATACCCACGGATTGGATGAAAATCAGAACTTTATAAATCTCAATAGATAGCCATCTATTGAGCTAGCTGTTGAGGCACACGCTTCAACAGCTTTTAAATCTCGATACATGCTAGTTGTCGAGCTTTAAAATCTCGCACTTCATTACTTGATTCTTGGACAAACTTGCATAGCTTTAACACTTGAACTTGAAACCTTGTTTCTTGAAGCATTAAACACATCCCAGATCTACCCAATTACAAGTAAAGTGTGTTTTGTCAAAGGATTAGCCAATTACATAAAATGTTGACATATGTTCCTAACATTGAATCACATATGTCCTAACAATTTCTACCTTTGGTAATTCGTTACAAAACCACAACAAACAAATGAGATATGAGAGAAGTCATAAATCACTCAACTCATATTCACTTGTTGAATGTAATAAAATCTATCCTAACACAAACTCTTGAAAAACTTTGCAAGAAGAGAGTTTATGGCAAGTAAACTTTGACAACTTGTATTTCTGAAACACTTTAAACAAAACTCATCAAGGCAACTTAGTGTGAAACAGAAATAATAGATTGCATACATTTAATAAAAAACATGTGTATAAAGATAGAATAGAAACAACACATGGAAAGATAGGTGAAAGAACATACATCAATATATATATATATATATAAACCAAATATAAATACAATGTATGTCAAAATGGTCATAAGACTAATATACAAAAGATAATGTATCTGAAATAGAAAGAAAGGAAAAGATACAAAAATCCTCACTACATCTCTCAACATATGAACATTCCCTCTATCTCCTAAACTAACCCTCCCCTTATGAGTATGACTATTCTCATCTCAAAACTACTTCCTTTTTTTGTCATGAGTGACAAAGGGCAAGTAAATCAAGTAGATATCTCATCATCACTAGGCGAGCCATCATCATCATCCTCAGCATCATCATCAACACTACCGGAGCCATCATCACTCTCATCCTTAGAGGCTAGCGAAGATAGAGAGGAAGCCACTATGAAACCACCCATCACAACCTATCATTGCGCGATACGACTGACATGGGTGTTCACTTGACATAACTCATCACTGAGAGTGTTAAGGTGAGCATCCATGCGTACAAGCTGTGCCATGATGGCCTCAAGTGTCACTCCACCCACTGAAGAAGAAGGAGCGGAGATGGATGGAGCGGTACAAACTAGAAGAGCTGCCGTTTGCGTTTGGGGCTGCCTCGAGCGAAGCTGTGCAAAACTCCACTTCATGGTAGCAGCGTCAATGGCACACATATATGAGAAGTGGGGAGACTCAGGATAGGAGACGGAAAAATGGTGAAGGAGTCTCGTGACAGCGGAAGGAAAAATAAGCTTATCACGAGTTGATGTGTCCTTATAGACATCTATAAGGGAGAATATAAAGTGTGAAGGAAAGTCGATAGAGATATCCTCAATGAGGGACAACAAAAATCGAGCACAAGGCTCTATGATAGTGTTATAGTGAGACAATGGATGAAGAACAAATGTCATCACCATGTTTAGGAATCTTGGACCTTTAGCAAAGGCTGAGCAACTGGTATTTTGACAATCACCCCAAGATGATGGTGTCTCACAAAACAGAGACGCGAGTTCATCTTTAGACAATGTCCTTAGACGCAAATAACCAGGGTAGTCAGGATGCGCTACCCTAGGCACGTGTAGTACCTTAGTAACAATCTCCAGAGTAAGTACCATACGTATACCTTAAACGCGAGTAGAAAACTGAGGTATAGAGTAATCAAATCCATGCATATTGGAGTAGAACTCTTGTATGATCATGGAAGGGCATGTGACCCGGACGCCACAAAGTGACTCCCAACCCTTACTCTGGATGACAGTGGGTAGGTTAGTGTCAGAGAAATCTGACAGAATGTCTTGGCATTCCGAATGAGTGCCGCGTCATGGAAAGTTCTCTAAGAAGTCCGATTTGGCCTTCTCATCACGGAACCAGACATGAGTGGAAGTGGGGTTAGATGGAGAAGAAAAAGAAGATGCCCCAAAACGAAGAGGGTTTCGAGACTGGATAGACTTTCGTTTAGGTGCCATGACGCAACTAACGTAAAAGGGAGAGAAAGAAAGAAAGAGAGGGAGACAATCAGAAGAGTACCAAGCAGTTTTAATATCAAATGATAAAAACATGAAGGTATGTATGCATGAAAATGCATGAACATGTGACATGCAAATTTAAATGCATCATGGGCTCAACCCAATCCGAATCTACCAGCACACAGCATAGTAGCAAAGTAAACACACATCTAAATGCATGAAACATTGTTATAATGCGAGTGTGATGCAATGCATGAGGTTTTAAACTTATTTAAGCAATACACATCCCAAAAATTGCACAAAACCTTCATCAATTTTGAAAAACCCCAAAATTTTTCAAACAACTCAAAACCTAGATATGCATGAAATGCATGAAGTATGAGAGATAGAAAGATCATACCAAGTGATTAGAGGCAATAACAGGCCGAAAATCACGTGGAGTGAAGGTTTAGAGAGAAAAAAGTGAGTTTGGGAGGTGAAAAGCTTAAAATTTGTCGAGAGAGATCGAGGGTGTGAGATTTGAAATCACAATGCCTCCTTTTATAGAAATCTCATAAATCTCGATCGATTGAGAGTTGTCGAGTAGTTGTCGAGTAGCTATCGAGGTTTAAAACGCATGTTCTAGCTGTCGAACCTGCTAACGAGGAGCTATTGAGGATCAAACAAGAGGTTTTCTCAACAACGAAGCTCGATGGATTGAGGTAGCTATTGAAGAGACAGCAAGTTTCTCGATTAATCAAACTAGCTATCGAGAGCTATTGAGAATGCGATAAGAGGAAGCTGAAAGGTCTGGATAGATAGCTTATCTGTCAAGAGGTATTGAGAAGCTATCGAGATTACTAAAAAACAGTTTTTCAACAAAGAGAAAAACACAGATATGAATGCAATTAAGTATGCAACTCAAACACAGATCCAAACAACATTTTAAGCTTTCAAAAACATCTCTTAAAAATAAAAATGATGGGCATTTAGATCCAAAACACACACACACACACACACACACACACACACACACACACACACACACATATACACACACACACACTAAACAAGTCTAACCAATTTTATATTTCAAAAACAAGTCAAGACAGTTTAGTGAGCATACATAAACACAAGTATTCCTTGTGATGGACAAATCACATTGTACTTGCACATGTATCAAAAGTAGCAAAGAATATTGTGTGTTGTGTGTGAAAAACATCACAAGATTGTATAAGTGTCTACATGTTATGATGATTTGAGATATAAGAAAATCATTTTAATTCACACACAACCATAACTGTTTGATGGGGACTATCACCTTCAAGGTACATCCTATAACTTTCACATCTCCTAGAATACACGCTTGCAATCATATATAAAACATTTTGTTCTTTTTGCTTTTATTTTTTTTTGCATATTTTTCTTTTATGCAAACCATGCATGGGCATATAAGAGAGAGAAAAGAAATACCCAATGGTGTTAAGCATTTGACATTGCACTTTTGCTATGTCGAAGTATACAAATGTCATTTCATAACTGGTGGGCAACAGTGGTGAGATGGTTCTTTATGTCTTTCTCTTAGGATTTTCTAGTCCTTCCCGTCAAAAAGAGTAATACGAGTGTTAAGTACAAGTGATTACTTAATCTTACTAATCACAAACATGAGCCACAAAGCTCAATTGTTTAGTTGTGCATAGAGATGCTCATCTAAGCTACAAGAGATACAAAGTTTAGAAAACTTTGTTTCAATGGCCATCCAAGGTACACAAGTACCAATGTACACAAACACACACTGTTTTTGTATTTTTCAATTTTTCAATTTTTTTTTTATTTTTATGTGAAAAACAAAATAAAACAAAACTGAAAAGTAACCAAACAAAAACATGTTAAACAAGACAAATTAATGCATAAAACTAGACTAGCTTAAAACATGAAAGCAAAACACACAAGTAATGCAAAACAAAAACAAGAAGGAGAGAGAGAGAAAAAAAGTGACAGAATCACTTGGAGCTATTTTCCTTCCACACCTTGGAAGAACCTTTTTGTTTAGAGAACCCTTGATCTGGTGGTGAGGGGCAAGAGTTAAAACCATTCAAGTTCGAAATATACATGAGGGCTTTGAAGATCTCTAAGAGGAGCAAACGAGGATGGAAGCTAATTTTGATCTCCTGACGCGATCATGCTATTGCTCTTTTGAGTGGTTAACCACTTATAGCAATTAGGTCGAGTATGTCCAGCTGCGCTACAGTGATGACAGACATGATGCTTTTTCTGCTTAGGCTTTTGAGAGTTTCCTTTCTTAGCCCTAGGGTTCTTAATCTCTTTCTTATCAAGCTTAGGGGGTGCTCCTAAGATAGATTTACCCTTGTCTATGTTTTCATTAGCTAATTCATTCTTAACATCATTATTCTCAGTTTCAACATTATTAGTAGGAGGAACAAAAACAGTAGTAGTAGTAGAAGCAATACTAGAAGAAGAGAAATCATACCCCAAAACCGGTTTGATCGAAAGCAAATTTCTGAAGATTGAGTATCTCATCGAGCTTAGTGCTTGAAGTCCTTTCCAGCTAAGCTCTGACTTGGAATAGTTCTGCCTCAAGCTTCTTAGTCTTCTCAGCCAAGAAATTATTCTTAAATCTCAGTGCTCCAATAGTCTGATTGGCTTCATCGAATTTTGTAGTGATTTCTTCTCGCTCAAGCTCCATATCACTAAGCTTCTTGGTGGCCAACCTATACAACTTCTCATGGTTTTCTGAGACCTTGTATAACTTTTCATAGGCTGTGTGGATGTCATCTTATTCATCCATCTTCTCAAACTTAGACACCACCAATTCCTCTTCTTCATCCACATCTTCAACAAACCCTTAGTAGGATTTATGGTGGCAGTGAAGGCATTTAGGGTTCCATCATCCTCATTATCAGAGTCATCCTTAGGGTTGGTGTTGCTCAAGGTAGTAGCAAGTGCCTTGCTTTTTCCGATGGTCTTGAGATAAGTAAGGCACTCTTGTTTCATGTGATCAAAACAACCCTTTAGTATTCTCAATATATATATATATATATGCACTTTCATATATATGCACTTTCAAGGTTAGTGGGAACTTCAATAAAAAAAGGAAGAGTTGCATTTGTTTGGTTAATGGTGTGGTGATAAGGTGACATGGGATTATTTTACCCAAACTGATCAAATCCACAGTTGGTTGGATATGCAAATGAAGGCCATCTTTTTGACCCACATTAAGGCCAATCATAAACAATATATTTATTCACTTATGGCAACATCGCAATATTGTGGAGATCTGTCAAACAAACATTATTGGTTACCTCATCAAATCACTCAAAAATTATTGCAATCCATGAAGCAAGTCATGAGTGCATTTGATGATTTTGCATTCTTGGCACATATTGATATTGGATCTTGCTGAATTTTGAGGCCCATTTCTGAAGACATTCATGATAAGGCATTAGCCTTTCTTCTTTAATCTTCCATTTATTCTGAATCTGGGAGATTATCAAAGCTGAGTCACCATACACTTCCAACTCTTTCACCCTTAGGCTTAGGGCTGCTCATAACCCCATGATGCAAGCTTCATATTCAGTAGCATTGTTGGTGGCAGGAAAGTTGAGTCTGTTAGAAAATGGGATGTGCGTCCTTTTGGAGAGATTTAGAGAACTCTAATTCCACTTC
This sequence comes from Quercus gilva, assembly GCA_023621385.1. Lineage (NCBI taxonomy): Eukaryota > Viridiplantae > Streptophyta > Magnoliopsida > Fagales > Fagaceae > Quercus > Quercus gilva. The sequence goes on along the minus strand of CM042478.1, from coordinate 30,547,657 downwards.
CGTTTTGATTTGTGGCTCTATCGAAGTACATCTTCCATGATTCTACAATCCCCATGATATTTTCATCCGGAAAGTCTCCTTGGATTTCTTCAGCTTCTTCTAGTAAATAGTGGGCTAAGTGATCAGCAATTGCTCTACCCTTCACAGATTTCTGAGTCACATATTTAATGTCAACTTTTGATAGAAGCAACATCCATTTAGCTGTCTTCCCATCTTGCACAGGTTTTTCCATTAAGTACTTCAAAGGATTCATTCTTGCAATCAACAAAACCTTGTAAACAAACATATAATATTTGAGTTTACGAGTTGCCCATATAAGTGCTACGCGGGTCTTCTATAATGGTGAATACTTTTCTTCATAGGCAACATCTTCTTGCTGATGTAGTAGATTGTGTTCTCCTTTCTAGTCTCCTCAAGGTATCGAGTGAGTAGGGCCCCCATTGTTGTATTTGTAGTGGTGAGATACAACAACAACAGTTTTTCAGATACTGGTGGGAAAAGTATTGGTGGTTTCATCAGATAATTGTTGATCTTTTCAAAGGTTTCTTGGCATTGTTCATTCCACACTGTAGGAACTTCCTTCTTGAGCAATCGGAAGATTGGTTCACATGTCATGGTCAACTGAGCTATGAACTTGCTGATGTACTGTATCCTCCCTAGAAATCCTCAAATCTCCTTTTTAGTTCTTGGAGGCTTCATCTCTATAATGGCCTTGATTTTGTCTGGATCGACTTCTATTCCTTTTTGGCTTATAATAAACCCTAATAGCTTTTCGGATGTTACTCCGAAAGTGCACTTCTTTGGATTCAATCGTAACTTATTGAACCAGATTCTTTCAAAGAACTTCCTCAAAGCCGGTAGATGCCCTTCACGGTCCTTGGACTTGACTATCATATCATCAACATAAACCTCTACTTCTTTGTGGATCAAATCATGTAGCGAAGTGGTGGCTGGCTTTGGTAAGTAGCACCAGCATTTTTAAGGCCAAATGGCATGACCTTGTTGTTAGGATTTGTGCCCTAGAATCCTATTGTATGATGTTATGTACTATATTATGTATGACATTATGTATGACATGATGTATGACTTAATATTGTTATTAATAAAGTTGTTTTATTATTATCTGAAATAAGGTAACATGAATATTTGGACATTATCATATAGTCCATGAGATGCATAGTATGTGATTTATGTGAAAAGTCACAGAAGATATAAATCACAAGTTCTTTGTAAACTCAGAATTTGGTTCGTAGTCGGTGATGAAATTGGACATTTCATCTGCGAAGACTATAACATATCAACTACGATGATTTGTCTTGATCATGGAAGTGGAGACTTCTAGTTGATGTGTTAATATGTTTTAAGAGTTAAGACATATTGAACTGGACCGCTGTGAGATTTATTATTCTCCTAAAGACTGTCAAATGAATAATAAATCTCACGACTTATATTTGCATGAACTCTTAATCCTGAGAGAATAATGGACTTGATCATGAAGTGTGGGTTGTTTTGATATATCAGGAGTGAGATCTAAAGTAACGGTCAAAACCTCAGTATGTTGGGCAGCCACATTTAGTGTTGATGGAACATATATTCTCAAGATGGAATTCATAGTCTCTTAACAGAGATACAAAATATTCTCTTGAGATAAGTTTAATGGATTTGTTATTCAGATGAGTTAGGCCTAACCACTTTAGTAAGACTAAAGTATATATTTATGAAATTGGATTTCATAAATATATGATGAATAACATTAAAGGATTAAACCGGGTACTTAAGGATTAAGATGTAGTAATTCACAAAGTGGCAGTCTTCATTCAAGACTTTGTGTTACTACGAATATTTTATGAAGGGGTTGCATGTATAATAAAGTCTTGGGATATAATTTATAGATAAGACCTAGAGTGCAACTATATTTATATAGTGGTATTAAATATAGTTAATGGTAACTTTGGACTTGTCAAGAGTTGACAGGAAAGCCCAAGGCCCATTGGAGCTAGTGTATTATTGGTCCCTTTTGGTCCCACTCCAAGCCACACACTTAAGCCCAATTGGTAAGGCCCAAAAGGCCAGTCCAATTAGATAATTGGTTAGATACAAAAGGGAAAAACGTTCAGAATTAAAAAGGTAAGAAACATCATTGTGAAGTGGTGTGTATGTGAGTGTTTTGTCACTCTTAAAATCAATCCCTTTGTTACCAATTGAGAGACCACACATCTTGGGCATCTAGTGGAATTGGAGTGAAGATTGAAAGTCTTCCCAAGAATTTCTGATCTTCGGTTTTTGAATTTCACCGCTTCAAGGTACATTCTCTTGTTCTCTAATTCAGAAACTTATATGGCACATGTTATCAATTGTGAATGAAGTAGATCCGTTTAAACTTATTTTTCCGCTGCGTTCATGCATATTTCCATCACTTGTAGCAATATGTCCCCCATGAAGTAACAAAGGAGGTTTTCTTCATATCTTCTAGAGCCATCTTAATTTGATTTTACCCTGGAAATTTGTTTATAAATGATAGCAAAGCATGGCCTATTGTGTTGTCAACGAGGATATCAATGTGAGGTAAAGGAAAGTCATCTTTTGGGCTGGCCTTATTTAGATCTCGAAAGTCCACACACATTCTGACATTCCCGTCCTTCTTTGGTATCGGAACCACATTAGCTAACCATTTTGGATAGTTGACCACCCTCAGGAATCTTGCATTGTACTGTTTCTTAAGTTCTTCCTTGATCTTGAGAGTCCACTCTGGCTTCATCCTTCTTAACTTCTGCTTGACCGACTTTATGGTTGGATCTGTTGGAATGCAGTGCTGTACTATATCTGTATCAATCCCAGGCATGTCTTCGTGTGACCATGCAAAGACCTCTTTGAATTTTGTCAGGAGTGCCACTAATGCATCTTTCTCTGAAATGGTTTGGGCATTACTCACTTGTATCATTTTGGGTTCATCATTAGTTTCTAGGTTAATGGGCTGGGTTTTTTCTTTTATGAGTTCTAGGTGTCCTTGTTTTAATTCCTTATTATTAAGAGTTTCTTTACCAATTTTAGAAATAAAAACATTCAAAGCCTACAAATAAGAAGAATATAAAATCATATTATAAGAAAATGAGTTCTTAGCAGACTCAACAGAAACCAACTCTATAGGAATACTATCATAAACAGACTCAACAAGAATAGTAATACTAGCAGAAACAGACTCAATAGGAATAGAAATTATGTTTTTGGCAGGAGTGACTAGCTCGATGGTCTTGATCTTCCTCACAGAGTCCTCTATGGGGTGGGCGGCTCCCTCCCATGCCTAGTTCTTTAACTCAGTTGTGGCTTCAATGATGGCAAGTGTCTCCCAACAAGTTCTTTCTTCCCTCCGCATCAATACCAGGGGCCCTTCATCCATATAATCCATGCCTTCACCATCAATCTCCATATCTGTGAGCTTGTCAGTCTCCAAATGTGGGGGTTTGAAGAGTCTCCCCCCTTGTGATGTGGGCAATTTTTGCTGGGTTATTTAGATTTGTGTCTTGGGGTCTTCATCCATATAATCCATGCCTTCACCATCAGTCTCCATATCTGTGAGTTTCCTAGTCTCCAAATGTGGGGGTTTGAAGAGTCTCCCCCCTTGTAATTGTTGGGGTTTATGCCCTAAAATCCAATTTATTGACATGTCATAAATAATTAAAGTTTTTAATTATATTAGACTATTTATTTTTTTTTATAAGATATATTAGACTATTTATAAATGAACTAATGGGACATTATCTTAGTCTATGAGATGCATAGTATGTGATTTATGTGATTTAGTCACAGAGGATATAAATCACAAGTTCTTTGTAAATTCAAAATTTTAGTTCGTAGTCGGTGATTAAATTGGGCATTTCATCTGCGAAGACTATAACATATCAATTAAGATGATTTGTCTTGATCATGAAAGTGGAGACTCTTAGTTGATATGTTGATGTGTTTTAAGAGGTAAGACATATTGAACTGGACCGCTGTGAGATTTATTATTCTCTTAACGATTGTCAAATGAATAATAAATCTCACAACTTCTATTTACATCAACTCTAAATCCTGAGAGAATAATGGACCTAATCATGAGATGTAGGTTGCTTTGATATATCAGGAGTGAGATTTATAAGACATGATCAAAACCTAAGTATGTTGGGCAGCTGCATTTAGTGTTGATGGAACATATATTCTAAAGATGGAATTCATAATCTCTTAACGGGGATATAAAATATTCCCTTGAGATAAGTTTAATGGGTTTGGTTATTCAAAATGTTGGACCCTACCACTTTAGTAAAAAGTTACTAAAGTATATATTTATTAAATTGGATTTCATAAATATATGATTAATAACATAAAGGATTAAACCGGATACTCAAGGATTAAGATGTAGTAATCTTCAAAGTGGCAGTCTACTTTCATGACTTTGTATTACTACGAATATTTTAATGAAAGGGTTGCATGTATAATAAAGTCTTGGGATATAATTAATAGATAAGGCCTAGAGTGCAACTATATTTATATAGTGGTATTAAATATAGTTAATGGTAACTTTGGACTTGTCAAGAGTTGACAGAAAAGCCCAAGGCCCATTAGAGTTAGTGTCTTATTGGTCCCTTTTGGTCCCACTCCAAGCCACATATTAAAGCCCAATTGGAATGGCCCAAAAGGCTAGCCCAATTAGATAATCAGTTATATATAAGGAGAGAAACATACAGAATTATGATCAAGTGGTTTTCATTTAGATCACATAAGGAATGCAATGATGTATGTGAGTGTTGGACACTCTCTTATTCTCTTCTTGGAAATTGATTGAGAGACTACACATCTTGGGCGTTAGTGGAAGTGGAGTGAAGATCAAAAGTTTTCCCAAGTATTTTTCAAGTCTTGGTTTTGAATTTCACAGCATCAAGGTATGCTTTCTATTCTTTGTTCTAGAATTCAAGGTTACATGTTATCTCTCATGAATGAAGTATATCTGTGATTGTTGCTTCCGCTGTGTGTTTTGTATGAGATACAAAACCAGATTTTCCAACAAATGGTATTAGGGTCAGGTTTTCAATATCATGCTTGTATACATGTGATTGAGTTTTAGAATTAAAGAAAAACCATTTTCTTGGTGTTCTAGTTTTCTGCAATAAAATTTTCTACATACTTGTTGCACGTATGGTCTGATATAGATATATGTTGGGTTTTATTAATTTATTGTTAGATTAATAATTGAACATGTTTCTATATGTTTTGATAAGAGATAGCAAGAAGGGAACTGTATGTAATCATTTTCACATTTCTGCACTAGGTGCCCATGTTCATTCTTGATTAATGAATGAGTAAAGCCAAAATGTTTGTCTTTGTTTCAGTGTCTGAATCAAAGAGTTAACTGTTTTTTGGTTTTCGGTAGTGCGTTGGAAACTTGCTATTTATCGTGATCTACGACGTGGATTCATAGTAGTGAAAATTTTGAAGTCATTTTTCTGCATATTACAGTTTTTGAGACTATTGTTTGATTAAAACTGATTTTGATGTTATGATGTTGTTTAAGTTTGATTTTAACCATGTAAAATTGAGTTTTAACACTTTAACATCAATGAAATTCAAGTTTTAATCTTAATCTCATCGTTTTTTATCATTAAGAATGTGATTTGTTCATTAGAAACGTAAAAAATGGTTAACAGAAAAGTAGCTGTTTTTGGGCGTTTTTCGCGACTGGCGAGTCGCGAGATGAGTCGTGAGTGAGTCGCGAGTGCTTTTGGATGAACTCGCGACTGGGGTCTTGTGACTAGGCGAGTCGTCAAAAATTCTGACACCTGTTTATTACATGTATAAAAAGCATAGCTATGTGATTAATTTTATAGTCTTCAAAAGTTAAGAACATTTATTAATCATTATCTAACTAAAAGTCCTAATGAGATCAAAGATGTTAGTTAAATAGAACTCTTAGTCCTTAATTTATTTTAATTAGAGGCTTTTAATTAGATTAAAATTCTAATTAAAGTTATATAATTTCTAATGAGATTAGAATACTTTTTCTAGCAAATTAAGGATAAAGTTCTATATAACTAATTTTTGATTCATTAATGTTTAAGGAATCCTAAATAGTTTAGGACTTCCATTTTAGTTAGTGATTCTAATGAGATTAGAGTCTTTATCAGGTGCAAGGTTATTAGTTGTGATGGGATCACAATTATTTAAAGAAAAACCCAAATAATGAGTGGGAGTGTTGAAATAACCCTTTTGTTAAGTTTATTGTAATGTGAATAGATACCTTGTCTTGACTTCGAGTCTTGCATTCCATGCGAAGGGTATTTACTTCTTGGATTACAAGGTTAAACTTCTTTGTAATCGCGTGAATGTTCGTTACGCTATTGTGATGTGACTTAGTTACATCACATTGAATTTAAACAATTAAACACATTTGATGTGTAGGATTAAAATTGTGATTAAATCACAATGATTTCACGACAATCCACTTGTTTTAAAACTTTTAGTGGGAGAGAGATACAAGGGTTAGATCTCACGACCTCCATTATCGATTCATAGTGGTGTGGGGTAAGCACCTCGTCTTGGCGTATATGCCTCGCGATCCCAAAGGAGGGTGTTTACTTCATGGTACTATAAGATTGAACTTACCCATTTAAAGTTGTGTTAACAAGCACCTTGTCTTGGCGTATATGCCTCGCGATCCCAAGGGAGGGTGTTTTGTTTCATGGTACTACAAGTTTAAACACTGTAAGAGAGATGAAATGTAGCTACACATGATTCTAGATGATGGTGTACACTAAACTAAGTGTAATGTTAACCTCCCTAAAGAGCTATGTCATTATTACTTAGAGACTAAAGGAAAAACAAATTTTTTTTTTTTTTGGTAAGAGTTACCATGATAGCATTAATAATGAGAATAGTTCTCAACCAATTAATGTGTTTATAATAAACTTGCTACCAAGGAATTATAGACATGGATTGGGTTATCGTTGCACCTAGTATAGTATGTTTTTCGGGTTCCATACTATATGGTTGTGGATGCAAAATATAATGTCCCTGTAATTATGTTCATAATCTCAAAATAAAGTTGTCATAAATTTTGTTCTCTAGCTACTATTTTAAGTGAATCACATTAACTAAGAAATAATTTTGGACATGGTACTTAAAGGAGCTAAAATACATATTTATATTTTCGATTCAGCATTGTCATAATTTCCTATACATGATGTATTGATGGAAGATAGCTTCTGATTTGATCATAGTCTCCATTGAAATGCTAACATGCTACATTGGCCTCTATCTCAACTGTGCTACTGCATGAGATGCAAGAGTTAGTACTAGACTTAGACTTTATATTAAGTCTAAATGAAATGTTTGGTATGAATCATATTGAGTACTAAGAAAGGCTTAAGGAGTTCCAATTCTATATCATTTTATGAAAATGTTTTAATTTTAAAATGAATTGGAATTCATGGATGTAAAGATTAAATGTTAATCTCATATGGATATGATCCACAAGTCCTTATTAGAATCATTTGATCAATTCGGATTGTTTTGAAAATAAATTCTTTTTATATCATCTGAATTGATGAGTGAGTTCTACGCAATGGAAAACATCCTAAAAGCTAAGGCTAAGATCAATATGATTTAATTCGAATTCTTAGCCTGAACCGAAAGGTAAAGGCGGTAAAAAAAGGAATTATAATACCAAACAATTGGATAAGTTAGTTTCCCTAGTAGTTGCCAAAAGGAAATTAGACTCAAAAGAAAGACCAAAAGGAAAGTATTTCTGTTTTGGTAAAGCTAAGCATTGTTCATGATTATCTTTTAGATGGAAATTTACATGTTTTACTTTTTAAAGAGAAAGTTTTCATTCTTTGGTATTGTATGTTTTGGCACTTATGTCTAGATCTTATTAATCTAAATGGTATTCAAAATTGGTGAAAGATGGGCTTTTATAGCCATTATTTTGTTATATTCCCAGTCTATGAATTCTATTTAGAGGATAACATGATCTAGGGCTCCTTTATTGTAAAGGAATGTAGTGTCAATGACTTCTTTAAGTTAGTGCATACATGAAGGAGGAATAAGACTCTTAGAAATAGTAAAGTACATGGTAAGTATTTCTATTTGCTTATTTCTTTTGGAGATATACTCTAATAATTACTATACATTTTCTAAAGTTGATTTCAAAAGTTTGTTCAGAGGACATTTGTCAAATCGTGGATTGGGTGAAAACCTAGTATATGATACTTCCATTTTTGGAGATGTCTAGCACTTGTGCTAGAAAGGAAGTCTAACAAATTGAAATCAAAAGGATAGAAAAATGTGTGTTTATGTTGGGTATCCAAAAGGAATTGCAAAGATTGTTTTGGTAGTCATAAAGAAGACAAGATGTTTGTAAAGTTCTTGATGATAACTATATGAATAATCTTTGTAAAGTTGTAATTTACAACTGTGTTTTTGTTGGCTTTTATTCCGTGCCAAATTTGATTGTAATTATGTTCAATCGTTTAAACCCTATATTTGTTGTGGGATTTGTTGTAAGGGTTGTGTGATAGAGAGAGTGTATGAAGACTCAAGCATTTGAAGATTGAAGGATTCTCGCGGGTGTCTCGCGACCTAGCATCCCGCGAAGTGAATCATGTGCCAAGTACATGCTGGAATGTGAAGAGTCAGGCCAGGTGGAGACAGCTATGTCTCGCGAGTATCTCGCGGGTAAGGCCTTCCCGCGAGACACCCGCGAGGCAATTTGTTCTGCCAGCCTGTACTTTTTGAGTCACACCTTTTGCACCTATCCTATATATACCATCATTACCTACAATTGTTGAGGAATGCTTCAGAGAGAAAACCCTAGCCAAACACATTGGTAATTAGAGATTGTCTTCCCCATCTTTCTCTATACAATTACTTGTGGTATCTCCTCAACCCTTCCCTCTCCATTATCCATATCTTTGAGAGGTTGATAGCCCAAACACTTACCACACCTTGAGAGTGCTGTGTGACGTTTTGGTGCTGCTAGGAAGCATTGGAAGAAGCCTTGAATGGCAGATGCAACATGGAGCTTGTTGCGGGATCCGGATAACTAGGACAAGACACGGTTCCGAGAAGCCTTGTTGGAGTAGGAGCTTGGAGGGCTTAGGTACAGCGGGTAGACTAGGCTTGGAGGGTCTTTTGCTAACCCATGTATCCCAACTGATTGTCTAGTGGATCGATTTCCGCTTGGAGGGCGACGGAGAGGTTTTACGCCGAGGTCTTCGGTTTCCTCTTCGATAACACGTCTCGATGTTATCTGTGTTTGCGTCTTTCTTCCCTACTCTTGTTCATTTCATTTTTACTGTTGTGTTGCTTTAAATATGGATTAGAGTAGTTGTTTCATTTATACGCTTGTGTTTACACTATTCCGCACTTATCATTAAGTTAGTGTAAAATCAATCAAGCTGTAATTTTAATTTAGGGGTCTAAACCGCTCGTGTGTTTTCAACACTTTTTCGAGCTTTCAATTGGTATCAGAGCGGGTACACTTGTGTGGTTTAAATACCTTAATGTGATCCTTGACCTCTTGGTGTTTCTTGTTTAGTGTCGTGTTTGTAATCAACATGAAGGGCAGTAAACATGTTTGTGAAAAAGACTCTATGAGCATAGTTGAAGACTTGTCTAGTAATGTGTTTTCACAGTTATTTAAATCTAAGAAACATGCTAGAATTTTCTGTCACATGCTGAAATCTCTTGTTCATAGAAACCATGATTTACATAACAGCTTATGTGAGTCAAAGTCTTTAGTCTTTAATTATGAGAGGAGAAATAGACACCTGTGTGATAAACTTGATCATATAAAAGGAAAACTTCACGAAATAAAGGAAAAAGAGTCCTGTTTCGAGGGTCAAGAGTGTCTCTCTCATGCTTGTCTTTTTGTCCATACCGCTTTGAAAGTTTTTAATTCATGTTTGTGGTACCTTGACAGCGGATGTTCAAAGCACATGACAGGAGATAAGTCACTGTTCAAAACGCTTAAAGAAAAGGAAGATGGCTTTGTGACTTTTGGAGATGGCAGTCACTCACATGTTCTTAGAAAGGGAACGGTGGACATTCCGAGACTGCCACTGCTGAATGACGTGTTGTATATTAAGGGATTAAAAGTGAACTTGCTGAGTATTACTCAGATCTGTGATGATGATTTCTTAGTTCAATTCTCAAAGAAAGGATGTCTAATCTTGAATGAAGAAGGTGTACAAATTTTGAAGGGACTTAGAACCACCGATAATTGTTATGGAGTCATTCCCAAACCAAGCATAGCATGTCGAAGTGCCCGGGTGAATCTCTTGGAATTGTGGCATCAACGATTTGGGCATGCCAATTACAAATAAGTGGCAAAAGTTTCGAAACTTGAAGCAGTGGTTGGTTTACCAAAGTTTGGAAAAATTGAGAAGAATGTTTGTGGTCCATGTCAGTTAGGGAAACAAACAAAGTCAAGCCATCCGAAAGTAAATGTGATTGCAACCTCTCGCCCTTTAGAATTACTGCATGTGGATTTGATGGGCCCAACAAGAACAGAAAGCTTGGGTGGAAAGCGGTATATTATGGTGGTGGTTGACGACTTCTCAAGGTACTCTTGGGTGGATTTTCTTAGAGAGAAATCAGAAGCATGTGACAAGATGGAGAAATTATGCAAGAGACTAATTAATGAGAAAGGAGTTCCTATAGTCAAGATCAGAAGTGACCACGGGAAGGAGTTTGAAAATGCGAAGTTTGAAGCATTTTGCAATGAACACAGCATCAAGAAGGAATTCTCAGCCCTAAAGACTCCACAGCAAAATGGAGTAGTTGAAAGAAAAAACCGGGTGATTCAAGAAATGGCTTGAGTAATGTTACTCAACAAAAACCTTCCTCAGAAGTTTTGGGCTGAAGCAGTGAATACCTCATGCCATATTGGTAATAGAATTTACTTTCGAGCAGGAACGAAGAAGACATCTTATGAAATTTGGAGAGAAAAGAAACCGAAGGTGAAATACTTTCGAATATTTGGAAGCAGATGTTATATTCTTAATGATAGAGAGAATCCTGGAAAATTTGATCCTAAAAGTGATGAAGGGATATTCCTAGGCTATTCACTAAATAGCCGAGCATATAGAGTGTTCAACAAACGAACCAAAACAGTGATGGAATCAATAAATGTGGTAATCGATGATACCATATCTGAAAAAGATATTGATGATGGTGAAGGATCTGATCTGAAGAAGAGAGAGGCTGAGGACAACATGTCACAACAGGATGATATTGAGAAAGAATCACCGGAAAAAGAGTCCACACCCCTTATACTAAGAAGGGAAACTAAATCGACACATGGGCCTTTTAGCCCTTTCACTCCATCGGAAGTTCAACCTCCAATCTCTCGAGATGAAGAACCTTCTACCTCCAAGAGACCGTCATCAAGGGTAATTCTCAATCATCCATCAAGTAATATCATTGGTGACATCAATGAGGGACTTCGGCTGAGAAAAGGGCCAAAATACAGTGCGAATCATGTGACATATAACTGTTATCTTGCTCAATTTGAACCCAAGAAGGTAGAGGAAGCTCTTAGAGATGAGAACTGGATAGAGTCTATGCATCAAGAGCTACATCAGTTTGTTAGAAATGATGTATGGGAATTGGTTCCAAGGCCCAAAGATACTCATGTGATCGGTACCAAGTGGATCTTCAAGAACAAAACTGATGAAGACGGTGAGGTTGTTCGAAACAAGTCCAGGTTGGTAGCTCAAGGATATACTCAAGTGGAAGGCATTGATTTTGATGATTCGTTTGCACCAGTAGCAAGACTAGAGTCAATCCGAATCCTATTGTCCATAGCCTGTGTTATGGATTTCAAATTGTACCAAATGGATGTGAAAAGTGCCTTTCTGAATGGTTTTCTAAATGAAGAAGTATTTGTTGAACAACCAAAGGGATTTCAAGATCCTCATTTTCCAGATCATGTGCTAAGATTGAAGAAAGCACTATACGGGTTAAAGCAAGCACCAAGAGCATGGTATGATCGCCTCACAACATACTTGTTGGATCATGGATTCAAAAGAGGCCAAGCTGATCGAACATTGTTTGTGAAGAGAGATGAGAAGTCTCTCCTAGTTGCTCAGGTATATGCGGATGATATTGTGTTTGGATCCACACTTGATCATTTGGCTCTTGAATTTTCTGAAGAAATGAAAAAGGAGTTTGAGATGAGTATGGTAGGGGAACTGAACTACTTCCTAGGACTTCAAGTGAAACAACGGAAAGATGGGATATTCATATCTCAAGAAAAGTACGCCAAGAATCTTGTTAAAAGATTTGGTCTAGACTCTAAAAAACACACGTCCACTCCTATGAGCTCCTCATCAAAGCTGAGTAGGGATGCTGCAGGTGTAGAAGTGGATCCAACGCTCTATTGAAGCATGATAGGCAGTCTCTTGTATCTTACTGCGAGCAGACCAGACATTGCCTTCAGTGTAGGCGTATGTGCTCGATTCCAGGCAGCCCCCAAAGAGTCACATTTAACAGCAGTCAAAAGAATTATCCGATACATAAATGGGACATCTAATTATGGAATTTGGTACTCAAGAGATTCCAATGAATGCCTGGCCGGATATTCTGATGCTGATTGGGCCGGTTGTGTTGATGATAGGAAGAGCACCTCCGGTGGATGCTTTTATCTTGGGAACAACCTGGTGTCATGGATGAGCAAAAAGCAAAATTCAGTCTCTTTATCAACAGCCGAAGTTGAATACATTGCTGCTGCAAGTGCTTGTGCTCAATTACTCTGGATGAAGAAACTCCTTCATGATTACGGAATCACTCAAGACACAATGTGTGTATATTGTGACAATACAAGTGCCATTAATCTGTCAAAAAATCCGGTTCAACACTCGAAATCGTAGCATATCGAAATCCGGTATCATTTCATTCGAGACTTAGTGGAAGAAAAGACGGTGTACTTGGAGTTTATCAACACTGACAATCAGAAGGCAGACATATTCACTAAACCCCTCGATGGCCCGAAGTTTGAATCTTTGCGTAAGACCATCGGTGTCGGTATCACTCCTTGAACTCTATCTCTTGTGTGGAACTTTATTGCTCTTTGTTGCTTATATGTTGTTAAGGTTTCACATATTTAGTTTCAGATGTTTTTGTTTCTTGTTTAGGTTTAAACCTGTTTTTGTTGATCTTACTTTTCTTGTTTTGTTTTGGGTGTGTTTCAAAAAATTCAAAAACCCATAAAAATTAAAAAATCTCAAAAAGTTTGATCACTCGTTTTGTGCATATCTCATGTGAGTTTGGCCTAGTACCTTCGTACTTATGGCGTAGTGCATTTACGATCTTCGCTTGTTCCGTATGCACTCTTTTCTATGTGGAAGAAACCCTAAAAACTATGTGTGACTGTTGTAAATAGATATTCAAGCCTGTCATGAATGATTGGTCAATAGTCTTGTTGGTCTTGATACTTGCATAGACTTGTGTCTATATCTCTTCCCACTTTATTTTTTATGTTTTTGTAAAAAGAGCTCACCAATTGTAAATCTCCAAATGAAAAGAGATATTGAGCTGCAAAAGCCTGTCGCACACACTAGTATTTGACTAGGAAAAAGGGAAATCGACTCTTTTAATGTAAATTTTATGGTGCTCAAAAAGCCAAAGGCTTATCATCAATATTGAAATATCATAAATTTCAAGCACTTACCTCAAAAATGAGATGTTTTGTCCATACAAAATAAAATGGACCAATTGTTATATTTTATGAAGAAGCCAAATAAAAAGCTTCTAAGTTATGTTTTCAATGTGTGGGAGGTCATATATACTCATTTCTATAATGGAGATAGTCCACTTGATTTCGTATCAGTTGTGTATGACTCGTGTGAATTGATCATTGAAGCTTCGCTCTGGTCTAAGGACTATTTCACATTTGATGCTCACACACAACACACAAGTTTTTGATTCAATCAATGCCTATCTCATTTGCATGATTGTATATGTCCAAATGTGATGTGTATGCCCATGAACTTGTTGATCAAATCCAAAAAGATTTTTGTGAGTTTTATTAGTTTTTGAAAGTGATTTTATACTTTCTTGTGTTTCTTTTTGGTCAAAATGTTTTTTGTGTGTTTGTCTTCAAAAAACTGGTTCAGGGGTTGTTTCGCGAGAAGCTCGCGACTAAGATGCTTCCCGCGAAAAGGTTTGAGGGAAATATTTTTTTCTTTCTTGTCACTCAGAGACTTTCGCGACTGTCTCGCGACCAACAGCTTCTCGCGAGATGCTGTTTGGCAAAAACTGGGTTTCTCTCAAAATCAGACAGAGAATTTCGCGACTGTCTCGCGACTCTCTCGCGACTTAGAGCTTTTCGCGAAAATTTTGTGCTTCAGTGGCCTTTCTCGCGGTTGTCTCGCGACTGTTTCGCCACTCCCTAACCCGCGAAAAACGCGTGTTTTCAGTTTTTTAGGGCTGATGTGGTTGTTTTTCAAACCTTAACCCATTCCCTCGCTTAACCTCTCTCAAAGCCATTCTTAACCCATTTCGCTATTCCATCAAAATCCGTTCAAATCAAGCATTTTTTCTGCACTTTCTCTCTCAAGGTATGATTTCTAGAGCATCAGTTTCTTGTTGTTGCTTCAATTTTGCAGATTTATGTTAGGGTTTTGCTGTTTGGGGTTTTTTTTTTTGAATTTTTGGGTTGTTTTTCAAAATTGGGTGAAATTTTGTCAAATCTTTTGATTGGGTTTGTTCCATTTGTTGTGTGTGCTTCTGTGTTGGCCCCTTGTGGCGTTTTAAAGTGTATTTAGGCCTGTTTTCACCATGTTCATGCATTATTCATGTCATATTTGAATTTGTGCATGCTTAGTGTTTGATAAAATGTCCAGATGACATTTTTGTGCCTATTTGAAATCAAGAGATTTCAATCTGTGGATTCTCACTTCTTTGACCAATTTTCACTCCATTTGGTCATTCTGCTCACTCTTCACATACCTAAGCACACTTAGGCACACCTCATGCATATCACTTGCACACACATGCACAGCTACTTAACTTTATGCACTGTGTGTATGTCTATCTTCACACACGGCACTACATTTGCTTTAAACTATCTTCAATCTAATCAAGTTCTGTGCTCTGTTTTGTATGCTGTGCACGTGTTTCCTGGTGTTTTTGGATGTTCTTTTGCACAGATGTCTTCGTTCAAGACTTCAGCTGTGAAAGGTGGCAGCAACAAAGGGAAAGAACCAATCATCGATGTTGATGAAGATTCCCCGAGACCAAAGAGAGCTCGTGCTTCAACAGGATTCTTCGATCCTAGCTTGTTTCGCTCTTATGCTGCTTTTGAATCCTATAAAAATGTCTTCCGAGATGCTCCTTTGTTGGTTGAAAGAGCAGTTGATCAGTCATCTTTTCTGAATACAAAAATTCCTACTTGGTTTGCCACAAAAGACTGGAACTTTCTTCTCTCCGATCTTGAAGATGCTTATGAGGACATGGTAAAAGAATTTTATGCCAATGCTATTGTACAAGGACAAGAGATCAGATGCTGGGTTAGAGGAAAGCGATTCTTGGTAACACCTGTGTACCTGTCTGAAATCCTACACATAAACCGTCCAATTCTTCCTATACCACCTATGTATGATGACCTCAATCCGGATGAAGAATTACTCGGAGGACAACTAGGAGCAAGTTTGGAATTCTCTTCTAGTGGAAAGTCAATCAGTGTGGCTTCACTTTCTCTAGAATTAAGGCTCATGTCAACAATCATGTGCAGCAACCTCTATCCATTGTCAAGCACCGGTTTCATCAACCTAGGT
Organism: Quercus gilva; assembly: GCA_023621385.1. Taxonomy (NCBI): domain Eukaryota; kingdom Viridiplantae; phylum Streptophyta; class Magnoliopsida; order Fagales; family Fagaceae; genus Quercus; species Quercus gilva. The sequence goes on along the minus strand of CM042478.1, from coordinate 30,531,848 downwards.
CGAGCATTATTTCTTCATGATCTTGTATCTAATGTGGAAATTGACGTATGCTCTCACATCTTCCACATTTTGGCTAAAACAGTCAACCGTACTGCTTCAAGGAATTGCATTCCCTTTGGTCGCCTCGTTTCTTGGATTTTGAAACTCAAAGGTGTGCGTCCATCTGCTGATGAGCACCCTCATCCTAGGCCAAATCCAATTAACGGTCGTACTCTTCAAGCAAGTATGAGTCACACCAAGAAGACTGTCAAACAAGAACATCATGCTCCTCATGGTACCTCAAGTTCTACTTCTCATTCCTATGATGACAAGTTTGACACCATCATGGTTGCCCTTCAAGATCTCAGCACCAAACTTTCAGGACTTACTCAGATCATGTACTCTCAACACTCCCGTCTTGATAAACAGCTAACCTCCCTCGAAACTCAGATGGATGAAATTCAAAGGAAGTTAGAAGAGAATGACAACTAGCTATTCCATGACAAAAAGGGGGAGATGATGTCATTGACAGGGGGAGTGTAGTGATAGGGGGAGATGATGTCTTTATGTTTACTAGCTACAATTATGCTTTAATTTCAGTATTAATTTCAATATATTTTCAGTATGTTGTGTTTATTTCCTATGCTTTGTGGCATTTTGTTTCGTACCCATGATTGCTTATGTAAGCTTTTAGGGTTTGTTTCATGCATACGGTTTGTAGGTCTTTGTGGTTTGTGCCATGCATTTGCAATACCATGCTTATGCAACCTTCATGCATGTTTGCTTGTTGTTCAATGTCATGCATTTTACTTCAAGTACATCACTCTTGTGCCCATGTAGGATTGTTCCTAGATGCATACACGTTCTATGCATTGGTTGAGTGATGAACACTCTTATGCCCTAGTAGGATTGTTCCTAAATGCAAATACCTTGTGTATTTTGCATTGGTTGAGTGTTGGAGGTGCAAATGATACTCTTCAAATGAGCTTATCATCTTGCATATCCGGATGTTCGTTCCATGTGTGAATGAGCATAGTAATTGCTTCTGTATAGTGATTACTTGGTTGATCGTGCCATGATCTAGTGTCTCTATTTTGTTTTGCTCGATCATGCTATTATTGCTCCATATGCTTTTCAAGTTTTCTGCATACAATGATGTTATTGTGTTGTTGTGTTTCAGGAGTTACTTGTTCATATGTTTCAAGAGCACTTCAGAATCTAGAATTAGGTGTGAGTGAGTTTTACCTTTGTTCCCAAACTCACGTTTAAGTCTAGAGTCTGTTTTAGGGTTTTGTCACGGAATAGCCAAAGGGGGAGATTGTAAAGTTGTAATTTACAACTGTGTTTTTGTTGGCTTTTATTCCGTAAATTTGATTGTAATTATGTTCAATCGTTTAAACCCTGTATTTGTTATGGGATTTGTTGTAAGGGTTGTGTGATAGAGAGAGTGTATGAAGACTCAAGCATTTGAAGATTGAAGGATTCTCGCGGGTGTCTCGCGACCTAGCATCCCGCGAAGTGAATCATGTGCCAAGCACATGCTGGAATGTGAAGAGTCAAGCCAGGTGGAGACAGCTATGTCTCGCGAGTATCTCGCGGGTAAGGCCTTCCCGCGAGACACCCGCGAGGCAATCTATTTTGCCAGCCTGTACTTTTTGAGTCACACCTTTTGCACCTATCCTATATATACCATCATTACCTACAATTGTTGAGGAATACTTCAGAGAGAAAACCCTAGCCAAACACATTGGTAATTAGAGATTGTCTTCCCCATCTTTCTCTATACAATTGCTTGTGGTATCTCCTCAACCCTTCCCTCTCCATTATCCATATCTTTGAGAGGTTGATAGCCCAAACACTTACCACACCTTGAGAGTGCTGTGTGACGTTTTGGTGCTGCTAGGAAGCATTGGAAGAAGCCTTGAATGGCAGATGCAACATGGAGCTTGTTGCGGGATCCGGATAACTAGGACAAGACACGGTTCCGAGAAGCCTTGTTGGAGTAGGAGCTTGGAGGGCTTAGGTATATCGGGTAGACTAGGCTTGGAGGGTCTTTTGCTAACCCATGTATCCCAACTGATTGTCTAGTGGATCGATTTTCGCTTGGAGGGCGGCGGAGAGGTTTTACGCCGAGGTCTTTGGTTTCCTCTTCGATAACACGTCTCGGTGTTATCTGTGTTTGCATCTTTCTTCCCTACTCTTGTTCATTTCATTTTTACTGCTGTGTTGCTTTAAATATGGATTAGAGTAGTTGTTTCATTTATACGCTTGTGTTTACACTATTCCGCACTTATCATTAAGTTAGTGTAAAATCAACCAAGCCGTAATTTTAATTTGGGGGTCTAAACCGCTCATGTGTTTTCAACACTTTTTCGAGCTTTCAATCTTAAAGCAAATCGTAGATTATTCTGGAAGGAAAATGTTAGAATTTGTTATAAGACAACTATAAAATACATTTAGAAAAGAGATGGTTGTGTTAGATACACCACAAAACATTATTCTGTAAATAACTATTACACCGGTACAATATCATAGTGGAAGGATTACCAAATAAATTCATATTTTTGGAATAAACTTTTGTAGTTATTTCACAAGGATATGAATTTGATCATCGGTTCTACATAAAGGCAAAAGATGATATGAATGGATTACTAGATCAAGGTTATGTGAATAGAATTGGATTCAACTTAAAGTCTAGAACTTATTGAGGCACCTAATGGTATTAAGCCTATTGTTTTCAAATAGGTCTACAAGAAAATGAGATTGATAGTTTTAAAGGTGCAAACCTTCAAAGTCAAGACTAGTGGCGAAAAGATTTATATAGAAAGAATTTGTTCGATTATGAAAATTTTTTTTCACCAATAGTCAAGTTTGACTCTATCTAGATTCTCTTATTCATTATATTTCATTTGGATGAAATATGGCAATGAATATCAAGAAAGCTTCTTTTAGTAGCAATCTTGAGGAAGACATCTATATGATGTAACTAGACTTGTTCATAGCAAAGAAATAGTAGTGTTTAGTATGCAAGTTGCTTAAAGTCCATTTATGGACTAAAGCAAGCATCTAAATCATAAAATATCATCTTTGATCAAACAATCAAGTTGTTTGATTTTGATCAAGTATTAAAAGGCCTTAAATGTGTAAAAGTTATATAGAATAATAAATTTCTTAATGTATGTTGATGTCATTCAAATAATTTAGAATGATGTTGAGTTATTGTCATCAATAGAGTTTTTGTTGTCTAATTCAGTTTGATATAAAATACTTGGGAAAGATTTGTGACATCCTAAGAATTAAACTTTGTTAAAATTCAGAAATTAGGATGTTGAATCTATTTTAAATTGCTTAAATAGATTAGATTCTAGCCAAGTATAGCATATAATACTTCAAGAAAGGATTCTTTCCTTTTAAGTTTGAAGTTCCTTTATAAAGGACTATAGTCCTAAGACATATAAAAGGAAAAGCATATTAAGACGGTTCCTTATACCTTATCAATAGGAAGTTTTTATGCTATGCTATATACTAAGCTAAATATCTATTTTGCGGTGGGCATGGTAAGCAAATATCAATTGAATCAAAGATCACTTAATTTAGTGGGAGTAAAGCATATACTCAAATATTTTAGGAGAATGAGGGATTATATGTTTGTCCACAAAAGTAAGGTTTTGATAGTTACTGGATGTACAAATACTGACTTGTAGTTTGATTGTGATTCATGAAGTTGGACATCAAGATTTGTATTCATCCTAGGTGTAGAAAGTAGTACTCATCATTAGAGAGATATGAGTACGTGAAAAGTAGTAGTAGAAAAGATAATTTATGCAATAAATCTGGTTGAAACTTGTTTCCAAACCTTGCCTTAGAGTGACTATGAATTACTCTAAAAGGAAATAAGTGTTGGATATATGGTAAATTGTCTTTGAGGGCAAGTGGGAGATTGTTGGGGTTTATGTCCTAAAATCCAATTTATTGGCATGTCATAAATAACTAAAATTTGTAATTATATGAGACTATTTATAAATGAACTAATGGGACATTATCTTAGTCCATGAGATGCATAGTATGTGATTTATGTTATTTAGTCATAGAAGATATAAATCACAAGTTCTTTGTAAACTCAGAATTTTAGTTCGTAGTCGGTGATGAATTGGGCATTTAATCTGCGAAGACTATAACATATCAACTAAGATGATTTGTCTTGATCATGGAAGTGCAGATTTTTAGTTGATATGTTGATGTGTTTTAAGAGTTAAGACATATTGAATTGGACCGTTGTGAGATTTATTATTCTCTTAACGACTGTCAAATGAATAATAAATCTCACGACTTCTATTTACATCAACTCTAAATCCTGAAAGAATAATGGACCTGATCATGAGATGTAAGTTGCTTTGATATATCAGGAGTGAGATCTATAAGACACAATCAAAACCTCAGTATGTTGGGTAGCCACATTTAGTGTTGATGGAACATATATTCTCAAGATGGAATTCATAATCTCTTAACGGGGCTATAAAATATTCCTTTGAGACAAGTTTAATGGGTTTAGATATTTAGAGTGTTGGGCCCAACCACTTTAGTAAAGAGTTACTAAAGTATGTATTTATGAAATTGGATTTCATAAATATATGATGAATAGCATAAAGGATTAAACTAGGTACTCAAAGATTAAGATGTAGTAATCTTCAAAGTAGCAGTCTACTTTCATGACTTTGTATTACTATGAATATTTTAATGAAAGGGTTGCATGTATCATAAAGTCTTAGAATATAATTTATAGATAAGGCATAGAGTGCAACTATATATATAGTGGTATTAAATATAGTTAATGATAACTTTGGACTTATCAAGAGTTGACAAAAAAGCCCAAGGCCCATTGGAGCTAGTGTCTTATTGGTCCCACTCCAAGCTACATATTAAAGTCTAATTGGAATGGCCCAAAAAGCTAGCCCAATTAGATAATCAGTTATATATAAGGAGAGAAATATACAGAATTATGATTAAGTGGTTTTCATTTAGATCACATAAGGAATGCAATGATGTATGTGAGTGTTGGACACTCTCTTATTCTCTTCTTGGAAACTGATTGAGAGACCACACATCTTGGGCGTTAGTGGAATTGGAGTGAAGATTAAAAGTTTTCCCAAGTATTTTTCAAGTCTTGGTTTTGAATTTCACAGCATCAAGGTACGCTTTCTATTCTTTGTTCTAGAATTCAAGGTTACATGTTATCTCTCATGAATGAAGTAGATCCGTGATTGTTGCTTCCGTTGTGTGTATTGTGTGAGATAGAAAACCAGATTTTCCAACAAATGGTATCAGAGCCAAGCTTTCAATATCATGCTTGTATAACATGTGATTGAGTTGTAGGATTAAAGAAACACCATTTTCTTGGTGTTCTAGTTTTCTGCAGAAAAATTTTCTGCATACTTGTTGCACGTATGGTCTGATATAGATATATGTTGGGTTTTATTAATTTATTGTTAGATTAATAATTGAACATGTTTCTATATGTTTTGATAAGAGATAGCAAGAAGGGAACTGTATGAAATCGTTTTTACTTTTTGCACTAGGCGCCCATGTTCATTCTTGATAAGAGATTGCGTCCTCCTCTTTGTTAAACAAAATTCAAATATGTTGTTGTGATAAAAAAAATTGGATTTGGTTATAAAAATCAGATCTGTTTTTTAGAACTAAAAAAAGTGGTTTTTTGATCAAAGAAAAATCATATCTATTTTTAGGAAATAGAAAAATTGGTTTTTTTTCATGAAAGAAAAATGAGATTTTTTTTTTATATGTACAAAAAATATGAAAAAGATTTCCTGAGAAGAGAATTTCATTCATAAAATAAATTTGTGTTGCATGCACTAAATAAAACAAACACAACCATTCATGATCTTTTTTTAATTTCAAAATTTGCTTTGTTAAGAAAAATCAAATCTATATTTAAAAAAGATACAAATCATTTTTTATTTAAAAAAAAAAATTCAAATCTGCATCTAATAAAGATGCAGATCCGTTTTTATTTTGAGAAAAATTCAGAGATGCAGATCCGTTTTTTATTTGAGAAAAAGTTAGATCTGCATCTAATAAAGACGCAGATCCCTTTTTATTTGAGAAAAAAAAAGTGATAACATGCAGATTTTTGAAACTAAGAAATAGATCATAACAATAATAAAAAGAATCAAGAACATGTTTCAACAAAATAAATCAAGAATTCATGATATGAGTATTTGAAACAACTAAACTAAAAAAATATATAAACATGCATCATCACTACAAGAGAAACATAAGAAAAAAAAGGTTAATAAGAAACAACCTTTTGCATTGAGCACTCTTCTTCTTGAGGGAATATTTTAGGGTTCAAAGAAATTTATGCAATTATCTTTGAAACCTAAAAACCCTAGCTTGAGAGAGAATATCAAAAAGGGAGATTAGAAATATGAGAAATTTAAGAGTGTGAGAAAGTGTCTCCCCTAGAGTGTAAAAGAGTCCCATGAATTTTGAGACCCAGTCTCTATTTATAGAGGCTGGAATACTTAAAAAAATAAGCAACGATGATTAGAATGTGAATCAAGTCACGTCCTTCTATTCAAAAGTCGAAAAGGATGTGTTTTATCGTCACCCGAAGAGCATCGGGCCAAAGCCCTTATAAGTGCCATTTGGCACTCCAAAAGTGCCGAATGGCACTCTTGGATGCCAATTACGCTTTCGTGTTTAGGTGCGTTTTAGACTCCTTTTTTATGTTTTCTTAAGCCGAGCCTTGCACTTAGACGTGCTTTTAATCCGTATTCTAAGATTTTTATCTCTTTTCTGGATAATTCAGGTCTTTTTAGCAACAATTATCTTGTAGATAAATATTCTAAAATAAATCTTGATAAAGTTAAGATTATCTACAATTTTATTGTTATCCAATTATCCCCTTTATTCCCATGCAAGCAATCCTACTTTAGACACTAATTATCAGCCAATAACAAAATTATTTAATTTGTTGGGTTCTAAGACATTAGGTTTAAACATATTAGAACTTCAATTTGTAATGTTGGCAAACCACGATCAAAACGTTTAGTCTTGTTTAAGACTTGCTCAAAGTATGTTTAAGTGTAAAGTTGGAATCGAGTGTACTGTAAGATTTATTGTGTAAATCTTCCTAGCTCGATCGATAGAAGCTCGTGCAGATTGTTTTTTCTGCAGAATTTCCAACTCAGCCTAAGCTCGTTTGACATGTAGGGTTTTATGTTTTGTTTAACTGTAAAAGGGAAAATCCTAACCACATTTTAGTGTGGCTCTTTATGCTATGTGTGTGAATCTTTTGTGAGATTTAGAGGTGTTTGCCTTCACACATACTTAGGGTTATCAAGGATCAAGACTATGTCAAGAACTTGATGATCGTTTCAGTTGTAGATTCAAGAGCTTAAAGATACACAAGTGGGAGTGCTTGTTTTTGCTGTGAATCCAAGAAAGAAGTAGTTTGTGGACACGAAGCTGTCACGTGGTCGCGGTAGTAAGTTTCCTACTCAAAGTAGCAATAGGATGTTAGTGATCTAAGTCGCTATTGTGTAAACTTCAATTCTTTTATAGTGGATTCGTTTTACCTTTAGGATAGCTAGGTTAAATCCTTACTAGGTTTTTTACCAGGTTGGCTTTCCTGGGTTATCATATTGTTGTGTTCTTTATTTTCTGCACTTTACAATAATATGATATATGTGTGTTAACCTAGATTTAATAATTTAACCAAGTAATCACTTGGCTAATTAACTAGGTTAATCTGGTTATGTTTTTAGGGGTCTAAAAATGAACATAATTAATTTTAATTGTTTAACCAATCAGAATTAATTTAAATTAATCATGCGTGGTCGAATCTACTTAAACACAATGCATGCTAACTGTGCAAACTTGATCATGTTAATCTTTCGATTCGACAGTCCGATTTGGAAACCAGACATACTGTTGTGACCGTTAGAATTTCAAGCTCATTTTTATGATATGCAATAAACAAGTTAATGCATGTAATTCATGTAATGCAGTCATGATTTTTTGGGTATATTAATGGTCATTCCAGTCATTCTCATTGATTAAATCATAGGTGCAAAATCGAGTGTCTACAGCTAGTCGTCAACTTTTACTCGTCCACCTTTTCTAATCATTAGCTTTTGGTGGTGCTTAGGAGTAAGTCTTCTTATTCATCCACCTTTGTTAGCCGTTAGCTTTGGGTGGTGCTTAGAAGTAAGTCTTCTAACTCGTAAGCTTTTAAACAATTTAGTGCTTAAATCGTCCACTTGTAGGCAACTTTGGTCGTTTGTCCACTTGTAGGCGCCTTATTGTTTAGACCGTCCACCTATAAGCGACTTTGGTCATATGTCCACCTATAGGTGACTTAATGTTTAGACCGTCCACCCGTAGGCGACTTTGGTCATGTGTCCACCAGTAGGCGATTTAGTGTTTGGACCATCCACCCGTACGCGACTTTGGTCTTCTGTCTACCTGTAGGGGACTTATTGTTTAGAATGTCCACCCATAAGCGACTTTGGTCGAATGTCCACTTGTAGGCAACTTAATGTTTAGACCGTCCACCCATAGGCGACTTTGGTCGTCTGTCCACCCGTTGGCTACTTAATGTTTGGATTGTCCACCAGTAGGCAACTTTGGTCATATGTCCACCAGTAGGTGACTTAGTATTTGCACTGTCCACCCATAGGCGACTTAATGTTTAGACCGTCCACCCGTAGGCGACTTTGGTCGTCTATCCACCTATTGGTGACTTAATGTCTGGACTGTCCACCTGTAAGTGACTTTCGTTGTTTGTCCACCCATAGGCAACTTAATGTTTCGTCCGTCCACTTGTAGGCGACTTAGTATTTGGACCGTCCATCTATAGGAGACTTTGGTCGTCTGTCCACCCGTAGGAGACTTAATATTTGGATTGTCCACCTGTAGGTGACTTTGGTCGTCTGTCAACCTAATGGCGACTTAATGTTTGGACCGTCCACCTGTAGGCAACTTAGTATTTGGACCATCCACCCGTAAGTGACTTTGGTCGTCTACTTTCATATGTCATGAGAAGCGAAAAATAATTCTATTCAAAGGATGAGCTCATATGGAAATAAAACCAAATCTAAAAAATAAATGAGTATCTTTGAAATATAAATTATGTCAAATCCTAACATTCATGAATAGCGTACGAAAATGGAAAAATGGACAAAATTAACATGAGCATAGCTGTAGGAGATGTCCTACTGATAATACTTCCTCAGATGCTCGACGTTTCATGGGTGAGGTAGCTTCCACTCGTCCAATGTCTCTAGGTGATAAGTGCCTCTCCTAAAGCAATCGATGACCTTGAAAGGTTCTTCCCAATTTGGACCCAACTTCTTAGGACTAGCTCCCCTTCGTTAAAGCGTCTTGGCCTTACCTGCTTATTGTAGTGCTTTGCCATAAGGTTTTGATACTAAGCCAGCCTCTACTCTGCACCTATTCTGACTTCGTCTAGTAAGTCCATGTTGACGCATAGTTCTTTGTCATGGCTTTCCTCATTGTAGTGATCCACTTTGAGGCTGGTAAGTCCTATTTCCGCTGATATCACTACTTCAGTGCCGAATGCAAGTTTGAATAAAGTCTTTTCAGTGGGAGTATGTGTTGTTGTGTAGTACGCCCAAAGGACACTCGGGAGCTCATTTGGCCATATTCCTTTTGCTTGCTTAAGCCAAGTTTTAATTAGTTAGAGTAGGGATCGATTTGCCACTTCTACTTGTCCATTAGCTTGAGGATGTGCCGATGAGGAGTAGTGATTTTTAATCGACAGTTGTTGACAGAAATCTCGGAACGCTTCATTGTTAAACTACTTTCTATTGTCAGAGACCAGCACTTTTGGTATTCCAAAGCGGCAAACAATGTTTTTCCATATGAAATTCCTAATATTCCTTTTTATGATGGTGGCTAAAGGCTTAGCTTCTGCCCATTTCATAAAGTAGTCGATGCCAACTACAAGGAACTTAAGCTGCCGTATTGCTGTTGGGAATGGACTCATTATATCTAGTCCTCATTGCATGAAAGGCCATAGAGATGTCATAGGAGTAAGTTGCTCCGGCAGTTGTCAAGGGATGCTACTAAAGCGTTGGTATTTATCACATGCTCTTTTGCATGGGAGGCCAATAGTATCTAGCTTGCATGAGCTTCTAACTAAGGGAGCAGGTCGCTGCATGATTACCACAAATCCCCTCATGTACTTCTCTCATTACATAATTTGCTTCATCCGGGGCTAAACACCTTAGGTATAGAAGAGTGAAACTCCTCTTGTATAGTATGTCTCCTATCAAGGTGAAATAAGATGCCCGAATCTTCAACTTTCTTGCACTAACATGATCATCAGGAAGTCGTCCCTCTTTTAGGTAAGAGATGATAGGGACTATCTAGTCATCCTTTGGTGGAATCGCTTGCACTTTTATCTAGTCCATGACAAGTGCATATTGTACGAAAGAGAGTACTCTTCCATTCGGTATCATGGCCTCAGTTGAAGCGGCCTTGGCCAAATGGTCAGCGTTAACATTTTCTTCTCTTGGGACTTGCACGAATCTTACGTCTAAGTCACAACCCATGTGTTGCTTCACGAGGTTCAAATATTTCCTCATGCGCTCTTCGTTTGCCTCATAGTCTCCATTGACTTGTCTAGTAATCAATTGGGAGTTGCAGCGGATGACCATTGAAGATGCTTCGGCAGCTCTAGCCAAGTCGAGATTGGCAAGGAGTGCTTCATATTTAGCCTTGTTGTTTGTTGTCTGAAATTCAAGCCTCACAGCACACTCTATGACGTCAACCTCTGGTGATTTCAGTATAACACCAACTCCACCAGCGTGCTTGCTAGATGAGCCATTAGTATTGACGACTCATGGTGTTGCCCCCCATACCAGGCCTTTTCCATCCTCAGTAGGTGTGAATTCTACCACGAAGCTTGCCAAAGCTTGTGCCCTGAAGGCGATTCTTGGTCGGTACTAGACATTAAACTCGCTCAGCTTGATGACCCAAAGAACCATTCTCCCTGTTGCATTAGGGCTATTCATGGCTTTCTTTAATGGTTTGTTCATCAGGACAATTATGGTATGAGCTTGAAAGTAGGACCTGAGCTTGCGAACAGCTGTAACTAGAGCTAGTGCCGTTTTCTCAATAGGGGGTATCTCTCCTCGGCTCCCCTCAAAGCTTTACTAGTGTAGTACACAGGCATCTGTATCCCTGCTACTTCTTCTTTAATTAAGGTTGAACTGACGACTGTTGGTGATACTACCAAGTAGAGGAAAAGCTCCTCATTTGGTTTTAATGGACTGAGTAAAGGGGGAGACGACAAGTAAGCCTTCAGTTCTTCAAAAGCCTTTTTGTAGTCGTTAGTCCACTCTAAGGCTTTCTTTAACATCTTAAAAAATGGTAGGCACTTATTCGTTGCTCTTGATACAAATCTATTAAGGGTCGCTACTCTTCCATTCAAGCTTTGTACTTCTTTGATGCTCTTAGGAGGTTCCATACCCAAGATGGCCCGAATCTTGTCTAGATTAGCTTCAATGCCCCGTTGTGAAACCATGAAGCCTAGAAATTTGCTCAATGAGACTTCAAATGCATTGTTAGGGTTAAGCTTTATGTTAGAGTGTCAGAGTGTCTCAAACGTTTCCTGTATGTCGGCCAGGTGCCGACTCTCTTCATTGCTCTTCACTAGCATATCATCCACATACACCTCCATGTTTCTTCCTATTTGGGGCTGAAACATCTTATTTACCAGTCGTTGGTAGGTAGCCCCGGCGTTCTTCAGGCTGAAAGGCATGACATTGTAACAAAACGTTCCTTGACTAGTGACAAAGGATGTCTTCTCTTGATCATACTCATACATCTTGATCTGGTTGTATCTCGAGAAAGCATCCATGAAGCTTAAGAGCTGATGGCCAGCTGTAGAGTTTACCAGTTGATTTATACGCAGAAGGGAGTAATTGTCTTTTAGGCATGCTTTGTTTAGATCGGAAGGCTATGCACATCCTCCACTTACCGTTAGCTTTCTTAACCATCACCACATTGGAGTGCCAGTTGGGATAATAAACCTCTTTGATGAACCCTACGACTAGTAATTTCTGCACTTCTTTTGCTATAGCTTCATTCCTTTCGGGGGCGAAGACACGTATCTTTTGACGAATTAGATTAAAAGATAGTGACATGTTGAGTCTATGTACCATTATTCTAGGATCAATTCTTGGCATGTCTTCATGTTTCCATGCAAATACGTCGATGTTACTCTTTAGGAAGAGTACCAGTTCTTGTCAAGTTGTGTCTACTGCATGGGTTCCTATGCATACGACCCTTTCCGAGTGGTTGTCATCTGGAGTGACTTCTTCCAGTTTCTCCATTGGCTCTACCACTAATCATCAGTCTTCAATGCTCATGTTAGACAATTGTTCATCCATGTTAGGCATGGCTACACGGCATTCCCTTGTGGTAGCTTGATGTCCTCTTGCTTCCCCTACACCATACTCTATAGGAAACTTTACCAGGAGGTGGTATGTTGAAGTAGCGGCTCTTAGCACATTAAGAGTTAGTCTTTCGATTATAGTTTTATAAGCGGATGAGCAGTTGACTAACAGAAAGTCAACCTCCTTAGTCCATTGTCTTAGGTAGAGGCCAATGGTGATGGGTAAGGTGATCATTCCAATCGGGTGCACTTTCATTCCTCCAAAGCCAACCAATGGGGTGTCTGCTGGCTTGAGCAACTTCTTATCAATCTTCATTTATTGAAATGGTAGGTAATAAAGGATGTTCGTAGAACTGCCGTTATCTACCAAAACTCAACTGGTGGTGTAATCAAATATTGTCAGGGTGATCACTATGGCATCGTCATACAGGTGATAGAGCCGCTAGGCGTCTTCTTCAGTAAAAGTGACTGGAGATTCTTCCATCCTACATTGCTTGGTAGGTCATCTTGTAATTTAAACACTCTACACCATGCGCAAGTATGCTCTCCTTGATGTCTTAAAAGTTCCACCCGATGCCGAGCCTTCTACAATCACTTTTATTTCTCCAAGGGGTGCTCTAGGTCATTCTTCTACTCTCCTTGGGTGTTCAGTCCCTTGAGGTAGTTGTACACCAATCTTGCCTCTGATAAATCGCTGCAATTTTACTTTCTTGATGAGGGTCTCGATTTGACTTTTTAACTTGTAGCAGTTGGAGGTATCATGTCTGTGATCATGATGGAAGCGGCAGTACTTATCCCTGGATCGCTTATTTGGGTCTCTCTTCATCTTTTCTAGCCATTTAAGCGTGAGATCGTATCCAATTTGCATCAGTACCTAATCCAGGTGTAGACACTCGATTTTGCACCCATGATTTAATCAAGGAAGATGACTAGAGTGACCATTCATGTACCCAAAATTCAGGATTGCATTACATACATTAATTCATTCATTGCATATCATAAAAATGATCTTGAGATTCTAACGGTCGTGACGGTATGTTTGATTTCCAAGTTTGCACGATCAAGTTTGCACGGTTAGCATGCATTGTGTTTAGGTAGAATCAACCACGAATGATTAATTTAAATTAATTCTGATTGGCTAAACAATTAAAATTAATTAAATGATTTTGTGATTGGTTGTTAGTTAGTGTCAAAAATAGGCTTGCTTGCATGGGAACAAAGGGGATAATTGGATAACAATAAAATTGTGGATAATCAAGACTTTTAGAGTATTTATCTACAAGATAATTGTTGCTAAAAAGACCTGAATTATCTAGAAAAGAGTTTAATTTTTAGAATATGGATTAAAAACGTGTCTAAGTACAAGTCCTGGCTCAAAAAACCTTTAAAAAGGAGTCCAAAACGGACCAAAACTCAAACGAGGGACCGGCACCCAAAAGTGCTATTAGCACTTTTGGAGTGCCGATTGGCACAAACTCGGGCCTCCGCCCAAGGGCACTTAGATAGAGATAAAACTCATCTTTTTCTAATTTTTAGAGATAAGGACATGTCCCAGTTTGTATTCTGATCATTTAGCTATTTTTTCAAGCCTCCCAACCTCTATAAATAAAGGCTGCATCTCAAAATTTAGGGGACTTTTGACACTCTCAGATTTCCCCTCTTTCTGACTCTACTTTCTATTATTCTCCCTCTTACGTTAAAGACGTTCTAGAGGCTCTAGCCTTAAGAATTTCTTTTTTGTAAGCAAGACATTTTAGGTTTCAAAGATAATTGAGTAAATTTCTTTGAACCTTAAAATATTCCCTCAATAAGAAGAGCACGTCCATGCAAGAGGTAGTCTTTCTTCTTCTTTTTTCTGTTTCTTTTTTACTTAATGGTGCATGAATGGATGTATTCATTTAGTTTTAATTTCAAATGTTGATGCCATGTGTTGTTAATATTTTTGTTGAAATATGCTCTTAATGCTTTTGTTGTCATGGCTAACCTTTTGAGTTTCAAAAATCTGCTCATTAACAAATTTTTTTTAAACACAAAAATTGATTGGTATCTTCTTTAGATGCAGATCTGAATTTTTTTTCAAAATAAAAAAAAAAAAATTGATTTGTATCTTTCTTAGATGCAAATCTAAATTTTTTAAAATCAAAAACTGATTTGTATCTTCCTTAGATGCAAATCTGAATTTTTCAAAAAAAAATAAAAAAACTGATCTGTATCTTCCTTAGATGCAGATATGAATTTTTTTAAACATAGCAACTTTAGAAATTAAAAAAAAAAAAAAAAAAAAAAAAAAAGAAAAAAAAGTCATGAGTATTGATGTTTTGTTTGTTTTGTTTGATGTAAGTAGTGTAGGTTTATTTCGTGAGTGTAGCCCTCTTCTAAAAAGATTTTTTTTCTTTATTTTATTTCACATAAAAAACAGATCTGATTTTTTTAAAAGCTCTCTACAGATCTAGATTTTTTTTTTTTTTACAAAAAAATTTGATTTTTTTTACATAAAAACCAAAAACCAATTTTTTACTTCATTCAAAAAAAGATTTGATATTTTGTAAGCCAAAAAGCCTTTATTTTACTTAATAAAAACATATCTGATTTTTGCTTCACCAAAACTTTTTTATTTTATTTTTTATATGCAAAAACAGGTCTGATACTTTTTGTATGAATCAAACCATTTTTTAACCCACAACAACAGATTTGAATTTTATCAAAAAAGAGGACACATTCATAAATAGACTTATGTGACTTAGTTTAGTTAAGTGTTTCATGTGTGCAACATATCATTCATATCATGCATAGAGGGGTACATTGTTCATGAGAGTTTAGAAGACCAGACTCTGTCTGGGCAGAATGGGTGCCTAATACCTCCCATTCCGTAACCTAGCCTCCGAATTTAGTGTTTTTGGATAGGTAAACCTAGGCTTTATCTTTGTTTTTTGTTTTTTGTTTTTTTTTTGTTTTTTTTTTAATTTTTAATTTAGGGTGGATTGTAACTAGGACAAAAAGCCATGTATCTTTGGTAGTTTGTAACTAGGACCCAAAGCCATGTAATACTCAATTTATCAAATTTGTACTTTTTTTACTTGATCAATGATGATGGAACAATTTAGTCATGTAAAGTTGTATTTAATTTTTTTTTTTTTTTGTATAAAAAAATAAGTGGCGATTCCACACCACTTATCCAAAAAGAGAGGTGCCTTGAACAAGCACCCAAATCTCTTTTCTAAGATCACCTAATTTCCTAGTCTCTCACACTAAGGGAGTGTTCAAGGGGGTGAAGTTGATGATTTGTCCCAAGGGAAGCCTTGTCCTCCTATCATCCTTCCTCCCTTCGAACCGGGAGGTCCTCTTCCTAGCATCAGATTAGGTATCTTTTGTGTTTTCTCTCTTTCTCTTACCTTTTCTGTCCTTTCAAGCAATAAGCGTGTCTTTTGCATTCATGTACTTTGTAGCCTTAAAAAGCCTATCAGCCATGGTCTTTGGCTCATTCTTCAGTGTCGAGAAAAGAAATCCTCCTTCTTTGAGCCCGCTAGAGAAAGCTATCACAAGGACCATCTCGTCTGCCTCTTCTATCAGTAAGGCTTCTTTGTTGAATCGGGTGACGTATGACCTCAGGCTCTCGTCTTCTCTTTGCTTGATTTGCATCAATGTGTGCATCGAGCGTTTGTCCCTTTGTTCCTTAATAAAGTGGGTGACAAAGCAATTACTCAACTCTTTAAAGGTTAATATAGAGTTTGGCTTGATCTTGCTAAACCAAACTCGTGTTGGCCCTTTCAGGGTAATAGGGAAAGCCCTACACATTATCTTGTCAGGGACGCCTTGGAGGTGCATGAGAGTCTTGAAATTCCAAAGATGACATTTGGAACTTAGGTGGTAAAAGGCAAGATATGACTTGTGCTATGAAAAGGGAATTAGTGTGGTGTACCAAGTCATCCAGTGTGGCTGTTCTTTACTTCGTAGCATTCATCATGAAGTCCATCATGTCCTTTATCACCTTTATCTCATCCTCCCATTGCATGTTGCTTGCATCTGGTTCACGAGGTGGTGCGTCTTCCCTTCAAGTTTGCCCATTGGGCGTGTTGTTTTTTGCCTCATCCCATTCATGGCAGTCATTCCTGGTCTAGTGATTGTTACTGCCCTCTTGGTGGTTGCTAGCTTCCAGCTGCTACTCTTACAATTGTTAGACTTGTATCTCCAGCACTTGGTTCTTTTGCGTAAGTCGTTCAACTGCAGCCGAGAGCATTTGCAGTTGCCACTCTACAGTGGTGAGGGGATTTCTAGTTTTTGGGTTGACTGATGCTATTAATCGAGTTTGGACCATATAACCTTTTGTCTTAGGAGTAGAGTGATGGCTTATCACTCAAAGTCCCCATAGACGGTGCCAATTGATGATGCTCAAAATTTTCAATACGTTCTTCGCCTAAACTTGCAATCTTTGGTGAAAGGTGAAGAGTAGTCAACTTGCAAAAGATAGAAACACCTTCAAAGAGCACTGGTGTGGTGCCAACCTAAGACCCTCTGATGGTCAAGTCATAAACTAATAGTGAACTTTATGGAGAGGATTTTTTGAAAAGTATTTTTTGCATACCTTAAGATTGGAGTGTGTCAGTGTTTATATAGGGGTTTTCGGATGATCACTGTAACTGAATTGTAG
The DNA here is from genome assembly GCA_023621385.1 of Quercus gilva. Lineage (NCBI taxonomy): Eukaryota > Viridiplantae > Streptophyta > Magnoliopsida > Fagales > Fagaceae > Quercus > Quercus gilva. The sequence continues at coordinate 30,514,776 of CM042478.1, read as the reverse complement.
GGATATGAGGTTATCCCTCAACTAACGTGTAGGAGTTGGGAACTATTCCATAGTTGATCCGTAGGGAGTGAGGAGTTATCTCTTAATTGATTTGTAGGAGATAAGGGTTATCCCATTACCGGCAGTCATGTGTATGTAGGAGAGTCTTAGGTGATGTTGGCATTGCAACATGAGTTCAATATGCTTGGTCTTACCCATCAGCTTTTGGTCATGACGTATGTCCATGCTGGTCGCGTATGGTCTTCCACTTTTAGTGAGTAGGTACTTTTTGGAAGACCAACTTATTTGGGATAAGTAGCACATTCCAGAAAAGTAGCTATGGAGTTAGTCAAAATATTACCCATCATTGGTATTGCCCAATGTGACCATGGAACTGTCAAATGTGAGTAAAAAATAATAGAACCACCAAATGTGACAAAACTATTGTTATATGTGATGTTGGTACTACGTAATGTGATGATAGAACTATCAAATGTGAGTAAAAATAAACGAACCAGAGAATGTGATGAAAGTACAATTATATGTGATGTTGGTACTGCTTAATGTGATGATGGAACCGTCAAATGTGAGTAAAAAATAAGGAAACCACTAAATGTGAAAAAGTACTATTAGATGTGATATTGGTACTACCTAATGTGATGGTGGAACCATCAAATGTGAGAAAAAAAAAAAAAAAAAAAAAACCACCGAATGTGACATAAGTATAGTCACATGTAATGTTGGTACTACCCAATACGACAATGAAACCATTAAATATGATTTTTTTTGGTAACCTAGTATATCACGTTACCTACTTGTAGGTACCATACACCAAAAAAAAGGGGGGGGGGGGGGGTACCATGGAACTACCCTTTACAAATATAAATAATTTTAAATGAAAGGGTTATCTAAACATTCAAGGCTTCAAATGAATTCCAATTTAAATATCTTTAGTTTTTTTCATTTTAAGTGAGATATGGTCTTCCCATCCCCATTGTCTAACCCTTAGATGATTATGGATTAGACTTTCGTCAATGGGGTCAAATTTTGTTCTTACCCAATAAATTCAAATGAGAAATCCTTTCCAATACCCAAATTCATAAGGCAAATGTGTAAAGTTATGCCCATATTCGGGATAAGTTTAATAGGACTGACTTGCACTTATAAAAAGGTAGTACTTCCTTTGGACACTAAGGGGGTCTTTTCGGAGTCGCCACCTAGTTTTTGCAATGGCCTAGGAACCATATATATAGCATCATTTTCGAGGAAGGACCATTGATCTTACTACCAGAGTATGGGTTCGGAGTTTAGGTGCGCTCTTGGGAATGTGTTAGGCACCCAGGATTGCCCAACCCTAAGGTTGGCCTCCCATTATTGTGTCTTGTGTCTTAACCTTATTAAAAAAAATCTCAACAATTGTATCCTAAACTCACACACACACACACACACACATACACACACACACACACACACACATACACACACACACACACACACACACTAATTGTGCATCTAACAAACAACATGGCATCTTTAACCCTAACCAAACATACTTATCTATCCACAAAGCGAAAAGAAAGCCAAACACACATAAGAAAACCCTAGCATTCATCTAATCATGGCATCAAAGCATATTTAAGGCAGCAACATGTACAGTCAAATCAAGGCAGAATCATAAGCATAAGGAAAGATCCAAGTAAAATGTGATTTATCCAAGCACTCACATTCATCTCTAGCACCAAAACAAGATCATGTCACAAATGCATGAACATTTCCAATGCATGACTTACCTTTTAATTACCTTACAGTTAATTAGCACTAATGGCATTTATGCGTGAACATGTGAATGCATGTTCATGTCATCAAAACAATGAAAACACTAAACAAGCCCTAACTCTAATATGTGATAGCAAACAAGCATGTGAAAGTGGTAAACAGGAACCTATAGAGTCTAAAACATGTGAAAAAGAGGCTGAACAGAACAAACATGTGAAGGCAGAAAAAAAAAGAAAAAAAGAAAAAAAAAGAAAAAGGATTTTGGGCAACGACATCACACATGCTAAAGTAGGCCTGCATGCGCATAATCAAGCCTACGTGCGTAGGGAAGATTATGCGTACTCAAGTCCTTGCCTAGAAAACCTAAAAATGCAAAAACAGAGCACAAGCAAGAAAAACCTAATTCTAACAACCTAACATGCTTAGAACATAAACAAAACTATATACTACCCTAGGCAAATGTGCATAAACATAAACCATGCCAAAAACAAGAAAAGAATGCTAGAAAGAATACCATATAGAAAAAATCTCCTAGGCTTGATTTTTGACTGTTCCCCTTAGTCAAATCTATTCACAAACCAATAAGAAAGTGATTAGCAATGTTAAACTAAAAGGATTGGGGCCAAAAAAGGTCCCAATCAAATAAAATGGACTTGAGGGTGTTTTGTGAAAAACTCTCTTTTGATTCACTATTTTCTAGTGAATCTTAGGTTTTTCCTATGGGATTTCTGTGTGTTTTGAAAATGTACCATGTAAGGCTTTTTATAGTTGAAAAAAAGGGGTTTGGAATGGCTCCCATATGATGTGGGATTCATTCCAAACTTCAGTCATTATTGTAGAAAACTTTCCTTTCTTATACTTCTAAAACCCTAGCTGCGTACACCAGAATGTGCCTGTGTACGCAAGCCGTAACCCACATACGCAAGCCGAGGGCCACTTTGGTCAATTATATTTCCAAAAATAAATTTTTGCTCATTTAAAAAGTTATATTTTCCATTTTAACACTCCTCAAGTCAAATTAATATCTGATTGGGCTCTAAACTGGCCTTAGGCCTTAGAGTTCAAGCATCATTGGGGAACGGGGGCCCAAGTCATAAAGGGTACAAAATGCGGTGTCTACAGATGCCTATTTTTTGATTCATGAGCCTCGTTAATGGAATCAAAAGAATAAGAGACAAAAAATTTTGTTTCGACGTATGGCTCAAGCCCAACTCACGCACAAGACACACATCATGCATACATAGGGTAGGGTCCAACTCCAAAGAGTTACGTGGGATTCGTATGTCTAAAGTCCCATCTTTGTTGCTTGGGAAACAAGCAATGATAGGTTCATTATCCTGGAACCTGTTTTGCCACTTGCAAACAAATGGTGTGTGACTCACTATCCTAGAGTCACTTAAAAAGAAAAAGAAAACAAACAAGGGTACTCTTACGAGATAACCCAACAAACAACAAAAAGATATAGTCTTTGTGGTATCCATTTGGGGTTCTTGCCTCAAACTTCTCCAGGTGACTTGTTCCTCTTGTCTTCTTCACTTCTTTCTCTACCTTTTCTAGTGAGGCTCTTGCTTCAGGTTGACCTTCGTGTCTTTCTCTATCACTATCGCTACCTTTTTCTATCGTGCCTGCATGTTCAATTTCCAGAGGATATGTGCACGAGTAGTCTTGATTGTTGGGCCCATTGGAAATGGTGAAAACTCGCTAAGGAGTAGATGTGCATGGGGAGGGATCTTCTACCTCTCATTACTTGCTTAGGGATGAGAAACTTGTTGAGGAGTAGTATGGATGGACTTGCTGAGGAGTAGTGTAGATGTGTGATCCATTAGGGAAGAATCTTCTGCTTCCTTCATGGTTCACTGAAGATTTTGTGGAAGAATCTTCTAGTTCCTTACTGGGGATTTTTGGTGTATGGGACTCATTGGGTAAGAATCTCCTGCTTACTTACTGGGGATACTTTGGGAAAGAATCTTTTACTTTCCCACTGAGGATTGCTTTAATCTTCTGCTTCCTCTATGGTGATGATGGTTAATAGGTTTGATCCACTTGAGGAAGAATCTTCTGCTCCCTTACTGGGGATGTTACTTGATGATAGGCCACAAACTGAATGACCCCTTGTGATTTAAACTAATTAATTAATTTAGCCAAGTTATTAATTAATCAATTTAACATGCAAATACGTGGCAGCACAAACAAATCACCGAATAACAAAATATGCAGCGGAAAATAAAAGACACGGTGATTTGTTCACGAATGGGGAAAAACCCTAACGGCAAAAACCCCACCGGGTGATTTTCAGGTCACCACTCCCGAAACTCCACTATTATCAAATCAAGCAGTTACAAATAAGGAATCCCAAGTACCTTATCAACCTACAGTTGAACTCTTACCCCAATACCCAATCGGACTTGATCTGTAGTGACAGTTCCCCCTTTTGATGCACGGCTCCCAAGTACGTGACTAACCAGATGCGCGGATTCCAGTACGCGACTTTAAACACCAACTTTAGGAAGAGAGGTTGGCTGCAAAGTTCTTCAGATCATCCTATGCAATGAAGATCAGGAAGATGCTTGGTCACAAAACCCTACGGTGCAAAGTACACAGCAACTTCTTGAAGAAGATGAACTAGGTCAAGAACTTCGTCTTAGATCACAATTTGCTTGAACAAGGATTGCTCAATGCTTATGCAACTTGTGTCTATGTTGACGGCTCTTAAAATAATCCTTTTATATGTTTAGGGTTAGAAGAAAAGAAGGCCCAAAAACACATTCACGGATCCCAAGAAAATCATATTAGAATTCTGACTTTTGTAAATCTCGACAGCTAGCAGGTGTCGAGGTAGGTGTCGAGCAGGTGTCGAGATTTAAAAATTCTGCACTTCAACTTGCTTTTTCTTGGACAGACTTGATGACTTCAACACTTGATCTTGAAACATAGTTTCTTGAAGTATTAAATACACCTAGAACTACCCAATTACAAGTAGAGTGCGTTTTGTCAAAGGATTAGCCAATTTACATAAAATATGACATATGTTCTTAACATGTGAACACATATATCCTAACAATCTCCCCCTTTGGCAATCCGTGACAAAACCACAACCAACAAATGAACATATGAGAGAAGTTATAAATCACTCAACTCATATTCACTTGTTACATACAATAAAATCTATCCTAACACAAACTCTTGAAGAACTTTGCAAAAAGAGAGTTTATGGCAAGTAGACTTTGACAACCTGTATTTCTGAAACACTTATAAACAAAACTCATCAAGGCATCGTGTGTGAAACAAAAATAATTAGATTGCATACAAATATAAAGAACATGTGTATAAAGAGAGAAAAGAAACAACACATGAAGAGGTAGGTGAAAAAGAAACATACATCCACATATATAGAAGATAAGTACAATGTATGTAAACTGATATACAAGACCAATGTATCTAATAAGTCTAGAAAAGAAAAAGATACATCAAAAGCCTCACTACATCCCTCAGAAGTATGAACACTCCCCCTGAACACTCCCCCTGAACACTCCCCCTATCAAAACTGTCCTATACTAACTCTCCCCCTAAGATGACTACTCTCATAATCCAAAACTACTCCCCCTTTTTGTCACGAATGACAAAGGGTAGAGTGTCATGTAGACATCTCATCAGTAGAGCTAGCATCTCCATCATCATCATCTGAAGGATCATCGTCATCACCATCATCATCATCATCCTCAGAGTCAGAATCTGAAGCCACTGGAGGAGGTGGTGGAGGAGAAGCCTCAGAAGCAAAACCACCCATGGTCGCCTGCCGTCGTGCAATACGACCAACACGAATGTTCACCTGATACAACTCAGTGGTGAGTGTATTGAGGCGAGCATCCATGCGCTGCAGCTGCGCCATAATGTCTCCAAGAGATACATCGCCCGAAGAAGAAGGAGGAGCCGATGTAGATGGAGCTGATCTGGATGGAGCCGAACGGGAGGGAGGAGTGGAATCCGGCTGTCTCGCCCTGAACTGTGCCTCACTACGTTTTACGGTAGCGGCATCTATGGCTGAGATGTGTGTGAAGTGGTCGGACGAGGGAAAAGGGATGGAAAAATGGCGTAGTATCCTCGTGATAGCAGAAGGAAAGATGAGCTTATCACGGGACGCCGCATCTAAATGAACATCTATGATAGAGAAAATGAAGTGGGAAGGAAAATCTATCGTGAGATGCTCAAGTAGAGATAGCAAGAAACGAGCACGAGGCTCGGTGATAGAGTTATAATGGGAAAGAGGATGAAGTACAAAAGTCATCACCATGTTAAGGAATCTAGGACCTTTAGCAAAAGGTCTACATGATGTGTACATATGCTCACCCCACTCAGAAGGGCGCTCACAGAAAGCAGAAATGAGCTCATCCCTAGACACAGTCCTCAGTCGCTCACATGTAGGATAGTCAGGAAACTCTATCCTAGGAACCCTAAGCACATCCGCCACTAGCTGCGGTGTGACAGGGATGCGCGTACCTCGAACGCGAGTGAAAAAGAGAGGTACTGAACGATCAATCCCGTGCATGTTGGAGTAAAACTCCTGAATCAGCACGAGAGGACAGGTGATCGGGATGTCACACAGTGACCCCCATCCCCTACTGTGAATGACAGAAGGAAGGTCAGTGTCGGCGAAGTCCGCCAGAACAACGTGGCGTTCCGAATGAACACCTCGTTTAGAAAAGTTCTCAGTAAATGCCTTGTAGGCATCTCCATCACGGAACCGAAGATTATGAGGAGCAGTATCAGAAGATGAAGAGGGTCCAGAACGTAGAGGGTTCCGGGCCGGAGTGGATTTACGTTTAGGTGCCATAGATGCAACTAACGTAAAAGAATGAGAAAAGAGATAGAGAGGGAGACAATCAGAAAAGTCCCAAACAGTTCAAATATAACAATATCTTGAACAAAAATGGACGTATGCATGGGAATGCATGGTCATGTGACATGCAAACATAAAAAGCATCATGGGCTCAGCCCAACCCAATCCTATCAGCACACAGACAAGAATCACACAACTAAATGCATGAACATATCATTCTAATGCACATGGAATGCAATGCATGTCATTCTAAACACTTTTCATTGAAAAACCAACCCAAAATTTCACCAATAACTCAAAGATTTTGAAAAACCCAAAGTTTTCAAAAAAAATCCCAAAACCTAAGTTTCAAATCATGAAATGCATGAAAAGAAATGGAAAAGAAGATCATACCACTTGATTTGAAGCAAGAAAAGCTGAAAATCACTTGGGATGAAGATTGGATTGAAGAAAAGTGCACAGGAAGACCAACCGCCTCGGACAGATCGAAGAGAGATCGAGAGAAATGAGAGGGAAATCGCGAACAGAGCTTAAATAGGATCTCCAGTAAATCTCGACAGCAGAGGTGTCGAGAGGTATCGAGATGCTGTCGAGAAAGGTGTCGAGAGAATATGCCTTCGACAGCTAAGGTATCGAGGAGGTATTGAGGTACCAAACAGCTCATCCAACATTAGAAGCTCGATCGATCGACGTGGTGTCGAGAAGGTATCGAGGAGACAGAGATTTTCTCGATCGATCCACCAGGTGTCGAGGAAGTGTCGAGATTGCGATAAGAAAAAGACTATAGAGGCTCGACAGCTGACCAGGTATCGAGGAGGTATCGAGAAGGTGTCGAGCCAGCTATGAAATGCAGTTTTTCGAGAAGTGAAAAATACAGACATGAATGCAATCAAGACATGCACCTCAAACATGATTCAACCAACATATAAATCTCTCAAAAATTTAAGCACACGGATCTCCCAAGAACACACACACACACTAAACAAGTCTAACAAATTTTATATTTCAAAAATAAGTCATGACAGTTTAGTGAGCATACAAAAGCACATGTAAACCTTTGTGATGGCCAAATCACATTGTACCTGCACATGTATCAAAAGTAGCAAAGAATATTGCGTGTTGTGTGTGAAAAACATCGCAAGATTGCATAAGTGTATACATGTTATGATGATCTGAGATATGAGCAAATAACTTTAACTCACACACAATCATAACTGTTTGATGGGGACTATCACCTTTGAGGTACATCCTATAACTCCCACATCTCCTAGAATACACGCTTGCAACCATTTTAAAGCATTTTTTTTTTTAATCTTTTTGCTTTTATTTCTTTGCATATTTTCTTTTTAAGCATATCATACATGGGTTTATGAGAAAGAAAAGAAATACCCATTGATATTTTGACATTTCAATTTTGCTATGCCTAGGCACACAAATGTCATTGACATCACACTTTTGCTATGCCGAAGCATACAGATGTCATTAATGATTGGCGGGCAACAGTGGTGAGATGGTTATTTATGCCTTTCTCTTAGGATTTTCTAGTCCTACCCGTCAAAAAGAGTGATATGAGTGTTAAGTCTAAGAAATAACCTAATCTTACTCATCACAAACACGAGCCACAAAGCTCACTTGCTTAGTTGTGCATAGGAATGCTCATCTAAGCTACAAGAGATACAAAGTTTAGAAAACTTTGTTTCATTGGCCATCCAAGGTACACAAGTACCAAAGTACACAAAACACACACTGTTTTTGTATTTTTCAATTTTTCAAAAATTTTTTTTTATTTTTATATGAAAAACAAAATAAACAAAACTGAAAGTAAACACACAAAGACATGTTAAGAAAAACAAAACAATGCATAAAACTAGACTGACTCAGCAAAAATGCAAAACACACAAGCAATGCAACAAACAAGATAAACAAGAAGGGAGAAGAAAGTGATAAAATCACTTAGAGTCCTTTTTCTTCCACGCCTTGGAAGAACCTTTCCTTTGATTAAGACTTTGAAACGGCGGTAAGGGGGAAGGATTACACCCGTTCAAGTTCGAAAGGAACATGAGGGCTTCCAGATGCTGTCATACTGTTGCTCTTTTGGGTGGCTAGCCACTTGTAGCAATTTGGTCGAGTATGACCTGCTGCTCCACAATGATAACAGAGATGCTGCTTCTTCTGTTTGGGCTTTTGAGAGTTAGCCTTCTTATCCTTAGGGAGTTTAGCACCTTTCTTTTCTAACTTAGGGGGTGCTCCTAAGATGGATTTACCCTTGTCTACGTTCTCACTAGCTAATTCAGTTTTAACATCAATGTTCTCAATTTTAACAGTATCAGCAGGAGGAACAAAAACAGTAGAACTAGTAGAAGTAGAGTTAGAGAAAGAAAGACCATACCCTAGACCTGTTCGATCTGAAGCAGATTTCTAGTTGCTGAGCATCTCATCAAGTTTTGCACTTGAAGTCCTCTCCAGTTGAGCTTTGACTTGAAACAGCTCTGCTTCAAGCTTCTTGGTCTTCTCAGCCAGGAAGTTGTTCTCAAACCTCAGTGCTCCAATAGTTTGATTCGCCTCATCAAACTTTGTGGACAACTCTTCACGGTCAAGTTCCACATCACTGAGCTTCTTGGTGGCCAGCCTGTATAGCTTCTCATGCTTTTCAGAAAGCTTGTAAAGCTTCTCATAGGCTGAATGGATATCATCTTTGTCATCCATCTTTTCACATTCAGTGTCCACCAATTCTTCTTCTTCTTCTTCAACAATCCCATCAGTAGAATTGACTGAAGCAGTGAAGGCATTTAAGATTCCGTCATCCTCATTATCGGAATCATCTTCAGGCTCAGTGTCACTCAGGGTTGCAGCAAGAGCCTTACTCTTTCCAATGCTCTTCAGATATGTAGGACACTCATTCTTCATGTGTCCAAACCCATGACACCCAAAACATTATGGTCCTGCCGGAACAGTGTACTGACCGCCATCCTTGACATCCTTCCTTCCTTTATCTTGGCTCTTGAACTGTGAAGAGCTGGATTGCCTTCGGTCCTTGTCGAAGTTCCTCCCATTGGCATTCTTCATAAACTTCTTGAACTGCCTTGTAATGTAGGACTTCTTCTTGGAATCTTCATCATCGGAAGACTCATCAGTATCACTGCTCTTCGCCTTCAGGGCCATGCTCTTGCCCTTGCTTGACTTGCCTATCCTTGATAACCCTAGCTCGTAGGTCTGCAAGTTCCCAACCAGCTCAGTCAAAGGAATTTTATCAATGTCCTTTGATTCTTCAATTGCCGTAATCTTGGCATGAAATCTCTCAGGTAGAGATCTGAGCACCTTCCTTACAACCTTGGGTTCAGGGATGGTTTCCCCAAGATTGAAGGCTGAGTTCACTATGTCTTTCAGCTTGGCATAGAACTCATCGAACGACTCATCCTCCTCCATCTTAATTTCTTCAAACCTAGTAGTGAGCCTTTGTAGCTTTGAATCTTTGACAGCCTTTGTTCCTTCATAGGTTGTCTGGAGGATGGTCCACGCCTCCTTGGCAGTTTCTGTTGAGGATATTTTCTTGAACTCCTCATTGGTGACAGCGCTAAATAGAGCATTCAGTGCTCTGCTGTTGAAGTTCGCCGCCTTGATCTTGGCTTCATCCCAATTAGCCGGCGCTTCTTTTGGCTTTGTCCAGCCAATCTCCACAGCTTGCCACACCTTCTCATCTAAGGACTGCAAAAAAGCTCTCATGCGTACTTTCCAGTAGGCATAGTTAGTCCCATCAAATAAAGGAGGTATAATAAGAGATTGTCCTCTATCCATGACAAACAGGGGTCAATGGATCAATCACAGCAAAGATTAATAACTAATCAGAGTGTGCCCGCTTTGATACCACTTGATAGGCCACAAACTGAATGACCCCTTGTGATTTAAACTAATTAATTAATTTAGCCAAGTTATTAATTAATCAATTTAACATGAAAATACGTGGCAGCACAAACAAATCATCGAATAACAAAATATGCAGCGGAAAATAAAAGACACGGTGATTTGTTCACGAATGGGGAAAAACCCTAACGGCAAAAACCCCACCGGGTGATTTTCAGGTCACCACTCCCGAAACTCCACTATTATCAAATCAAGCAGTTACAAATAAGGAATCCCAAGTACCTTATCAACCTACAGTTGAACTCTTACCCCAATACCCAATCGGACTTGATCTGTAGTGACAGTTCCCCCTTTTGATGCACGGCTCCCAAGTACGTGACTAACCAGATGCGCGGATCCCAGTACGCGACTTCAAACACCAACTTTAGGAAGAGAGGTTGGCTGCAAAGTTCTTCAGATCATCCTATGCAATGAAGATCAGGAAGATGCTTGGTCACAAAACCCTACGGTGCAAAGTACACAGCAACTTCTTGAAGAAGATGAACTAGGTCAAGAACTTCGTCTTAGATCACAATTTGCTTGAACAAGGATTGCTCAATGCTTATGCAACTTGTGTCTATGTTGACGGCTCTTAAAATAATCCTTTTATATGTTTAGGGTTAGAAGAAAAGAAGGCCCAAAAACACATTCACGGATCCCAAGAAAATCATATTAGAATTCTGACTTTTGTAAATCTCGACAGCTAGCAGGTGTCGAGGTAGGTGTCGAGCAGGTGTCGAGATTTAAAAATTCTGCACTTCAACTTGCTTTTTCTTGGACAGACTTGATGACTTCAACACTTGATCTTGAAACATAGTTTCTTGAAGTATTAAATACACCTAGAACTACCCAATTACAAGTAGAGTGCGTTTTGTCAAAGGATTAGCCAATTTACATAAAATATGACATATGTTCTTAACATGTGAACACATATGTCCTAACACTTGAGATGCTTGAAATATTGAGGAAGAGTCTTCTGCTTCCTCACTGAGGGTGATGTTTGATAGGTTTGATCCATTTAAGGAAGAATCTTCTGCTTCCTTACTATGGATAGTGTTTTTGAGATGCTTGATCTACTGGGGAAGAGTCTACTGCTTCCCTCATAGGGATGATGTTTTCAATGTGCTTGAACCACTAAAGGTGGTTCTTGATGTATTTGATCCACTAGGGATGGTTTTTGATGTGCTTGATTGGGGGAAGAGTCTTTTACTTCCTTTACTCTCCATTGGGGAGTCCTTTGATAATTTTGTGCCTTAATTGGGGGTAATCTTGAGATGTCCCTCTTTTTTGAAAGAATTTTTTTTTCTTTGTTCATGACTAAACTACATGTAGTTTAGCCATCAGGTGTATTCCCACCTTTTCATTTTTTTCAATGGTTACCAACCATTTCTTTTTCTTCTTCATTCTCTTCATCTCCCTTATCTCTTCATATTCTTCATAACTCTTCTTTTTTTTCTCATTATAAAACCTCCTTCTCCTCTTTCTTTTCCTCACTTTTTCTAACTCTCTCATTTTCTCAAACTCTCCCATCCTTTCATTTTCTAAACTCTCTTTATTCTCTCTAATGACACCTAAGGCTAAGAAGACCTCCTATGTCCTATCTTTTGATGCATTCCATCTCACTCGCTGGAGCGGAGCAACAATGTTGGTGGGGCCTCCACCATTGACATACCGGCTAGATAATCACATTTCCATGGCTGAATCTATAGGTTTTTCAAACTTTTTCTCATTTTTAAGTTTTTCTCTAATCTTATGTTTCAATTTGTTTTTGGCCATGTAAATGATTGGGTTTTGCTGTAGGATGGGTTTAGATGAAAACCTGATATCTTAGGAGGGGTAGGAACATGTCTAGGATTGATTTTGGGTGATGCATCTTTGAAAATGTCAAAAAACTGCTTTTGTTTGTGTTCTTGCGTGCGTGGGCTCAGGCCTGCGTACGCAGCTTACATTCTTGCGTACACAACTTTGTTCTTGCATACACAAGCCTGTTCTTGAGGCTCTGTATACGTAGGAATGGTCCTATGTATGCAGGGTCTTGTCTGCGTATGTGGGCTTTGACCCGCGTACTTAAGACGTCTAGTAGAAGCTCTAATCAGCCCAGTTTCACTTCTATATGCAATCCTAACACAACTTTTTGTCATTTTTGCATCTGTATATCACTACATCTTCTTTTTATCTTCATTCTTGCACCAAAATATCATATTTTTATGAATTCTGCTAATGTAATTTTTCTTTTTTTTGCAGTCATCATCCCTTTATACTGGTAGGGGAAGCACTAATAAAGTGGTGGAGTGGTACAATCTACTTGTCCCCGAAACCAAGGGCTATATCTAGGAGGCGGGCTTTGAGCCTATCATTGGTCATCTTCCATAGAAGTCTGCGAGCGCTACCTTGGTGTAGTACCTTATTGAGAGGTGGTGGGATACTACCCACACCTTTCATATTTGTTAGGTTCTAAGTACTTAGGAACTAATGTATTAGGATTCTAATTTGTATTGTTGGCAAACCATGATCAAAACAAGTTTTTAGTCTTGTTTTATACTTGCTCAAAGTATGTGTTTTATGTAAAGTTGGAATCGAGTTACTGTAAAATTGAGTGTGCAATTCTGTAGAGCTCGATCGATCGAGAATTAGACTCGATCGATCGAAATTCGGGCAGAACGTTTTTCTGCAGAATTTCTAACTCAGCCTAAGCCCATTAAGGATTAGGGTTTCATATCTAATTCTCCTAGTATATAAAAGAAACCCTAAGCACGTTTTTAAGAGATTTTTAGAGAGATTAGAGTGCCTCTTTTGCCTCTTTTTGTATTTAGGGTTTTGTACCCAAAAGCTCTCTAAAGTTTTCTCTATTTGTTGTGTGTGTGAATCTCTTTGAGATCTGAGAGGTGGTTGCCTTCACACATGCTTAGGATTATCAAGAAGGAGATTTCATTGAGAGCTTGATGATCATTTAGTTGCTGCACAAAAGAGCTTAAAGATATACAAGCAGGTGTGCTTGTACTTGTTGAAGAATCCAAGAAAGAAGGAGTCCGTGGTCTCGGAGCTTGCACGTGGTCGTGTCAGTAAGTTTTATTGGTGGGTAGCAATTGGATGTTAGTGGTCTAAGTCGCTATTGTACAGACTTCGATTCTTTCTATAGTGGATTCAAGTTTACCTTGAGGATAGCTAGGTTAAATCCTTCCCAGGTTTTTTACCGGTTTGGTTTTCTTGGGTCATCATATCTTTGTGTTCTTTATATTCCACACTTTACATTGATATAATTGTATGATTGTGTTAACCTAGATTTGAAATTTGGACTAAGTAATAACTTGACTAATAAACTAGGTTAATCCAATTATGTTTAAGGGCTCTAAAAACATTACAAGTTGTATCAAAGTAGGTAGCTCTTCTGTTTTAGATCTTTTAATCTAAGAGCTAATCCTTGACCCCTGTTGTCATGGATAATTTAAAGTGTCTTTCTGATCATGTTTCTGCTCATGTTTCTTTTGATCATATTGATGCCTGTGAAACTCTTTGTAAGGAATTATTGAAATCTATGAAAATTGCTAAGAAATTCAAGGAAAAGTTAAAATTGGCTAATCTTGAAAAAGTGGAATTGGTTGTTAGATTAGATGAATCTAATAAAAAGAATGAATTTTTGAGAAATCAAATTTCCTCTCAAGATGAGAAGATGAAAAGCTTGGAACAAGAGTTAATTGAATCTAAAGCTAAAATTGAAAATTTGGCTAGTACCAAGCCTGCTGATGATAACAGATGTGTTTCTGTTTCTCTTAAGCCTAAAACTGAAAAAGTTTATATCCCTCATTTCAAGAGGATTAATAAAGAGAATGCTTATTTTGCTAGGTTAGACAAAGGTAATAGTTCTGATGTAGACGCTGAAGTTTCTACACGTAAGTCTAAACCTACTGTTAAAGAGCATAATAAATCTGTTTTTGTGCCTACTTGTCACTTTTGTGGTTTTGTTGGTCATATTAGACCAATATTGTTCTTTGTTGAGGCAAAAACCAAAATCTGAGACTAAATTTGCTATTAGGAATACTGATGTTCCTAAATTTGTTCATGTTTGTAACTTTTGTGGCATCTCCGGTCACATTCGTCCTAATTGTCATAAATTGGAATTTAAGCATTCTATATTTCAATCTGGGATATGTGATGATATTTCTCCTGCCATAAGTCCATATAAATTGTTTCATATTCTTTTGAAAAATTTAAGCTTGTTGGCTTGTGAAAGGAAATTGCAAGAATTTAGTCTTTCTCAGAAGATTGGTGTAATCCCTTAAATACACTCTGCTTCACATGGATTTTCACCTACAAAGCCGAAGACTTGTGCTATATGGGTGAGAAAAGATTCTCTAAGGTGAGTGTTGCCGACTTGTCCTTGATTTAATCATTTCAAATAATTGTGGATATGTTTTGTTTCTGTTTTTGGTTGTTTTGTTTTATTTTTTTTTATTTAAAAAAAAAATCCAAAAACATTGAAAAATTTTCAAAAAGACAAAAATATTTTATTTTGTGTCTAGTTTTATTTTTCTTAAAGATTACATGAATTATGATATCTCTCTCTTGATTTAGAACATGCTTGACATTGTGGAGAAACTTGAATAATATGTGTTATATAAGTGCTAAGCTATTTCTGATTTTGTGTGGGTATGTACTAGTTTGTACATGTACTCATGGGTTAATTAAGAAATTGATATTTCTTGTTTGTGTACCCTCTATAGCTTAGTTAAGCACTATCATGCATAGCTTTACATTGTTCATTTAGCATAATGTGTGCTTTTTGTTTTTGGTCATAAATTTTTTAAAAAAACCAAAAAGATTTTTGTGTTTTGCATTATTTTTCTTGGATTTAAAATCAAGGATTGACCATATTATCTTTACATAATATGTTTATGTACCTTGTTTAGCTTAGATGAGCTTATTTATTGCACTCTACTAGTTTGAGCTTTGTAGTACATGTTGTGTGGGAAGATGTTTATAGTTTTTGATCACTTTGTCTTGATCTTGAAATCACATGCCTTTGATTGTCAGACTTGATCCTTTTAAGAATGGCATAAATAACCATCTCACCACTGTTCACTAGCCAATCATGAACACCTTAGTGCATATCGTAAGATTTTGTACTCGAGAAAGTGTAGCACATGCACCAAAAGAACATAAGGTGGAAGGTTCGGTTTAAATGCTAAAATTGGTGTGTACATTATTAGACTTAAAGCTAAATCAAATAAATAAAATTGGTGTGTACATTATCTCGGCTATTTTCATAAGTTTTTGAACAACTAAAATTGGTGTGTACAATATGAGGCAAAATCAAGAAACTTACATGATTGCAAGCTTATGATCTAGGAGATGTGGGAGTTATATGATGTAACTCTTTAGGTGATAGTCTTTTTCAAATTTATGTGATGAATTTTGTAGAAATTGTAATTGCTTACTATTCACATACCATCTCACATATATCTCAAGCTTTTGCTAGTTGCACACACTACACAAGTTACTCTTTGCTAAACTTGGTACATTGTATTGTGTGATCTTGTTGTGGCCATCCAAGATTAAAAGTTCCTTGATTTTGATGCAAAATGTGTTCAGTTTTTAAGTTTTTAACCAAATTTTTTTTCATGCATCATTTGTGTTTAGGATTTACATGCATTGCATTGATTTTTGTATCCATCTTGCAGTTTTGTAATCATATCTCTTATTGTTTTCACACATAGCATGCATACACTTTGCTAAATTGGGTACTCAACTTGATTTAAAAATTGATTGATTAATTTTTGAGTTCTTTGTACATTTTAGTATATGCTATTTTTCTGTGTGAAAAATATTTTTCTTAAAAGATATGCTGGATAATCAATGTGCAAATATTTTTCTCTATTCATGAAACTGTTTATGGGTCACATAGTGTCAAGTTTGCATTTATTGAAAGAGAGAATATTTTTTTCATTTGTATCCTCACCTTATCAACTTAGTTTTTGTTAGGTTCTAAAGACTTAGGATTTTATATATTTAGAACTCTGATGTATAATGTTGGCAAACTGTGATCAAAACGTTTTAATCTTGTTTTAGACTTGCTCAAAGTATGTTTATTTGTAAAATTGGAATCGAGTGATTGTAGAATTTATTGGACTAAATCTGCAAGGCTCGATGGATCGAACCATGCGCAGGTTTATTTTTCTGTAGAGTTCCAGCTCAGCCCAAACTCTATTTAAACGTCTTGGGGTTCAAGTAAAACACTTCTATATATAAGGGAAACCCTAGAACGTTTTTGAGAGCTTTTTAGAGAGATTAGAGTGCCTCTTGTGCCTCTTTTTATTTTTAGGGTTTTGTACTCAAAGGCTCTCTAAAGATTGTTGCTCATATTGCTATTTTGTGTAAATCTCTTGTGAGATTTAGAGGAGTTTTCCTTTACACAAAGCTTAGGGTTTTCAAGGAGAAGATTTTATCTACACCTTGATGATCAACTCAGTTGCTGCCATTGGAGCTTAAAGAAACACAAGCAGGGAGCTTGTATCTTGTGGAGAATCCAAGAAAGAAGGAGTCCGTGGATTCGAAGCTTGCACGTGGTCGTGTCAGTAAGTTCTACTGGTGGGTAGCAATAAGAAGTCAAGCGGGAGTGCTTGTAAGTCCTTTTGTATGAACTTCGATTCTTTCACATAATGGATTTAGGTTTACCTTGAGGATAGTTAGGTCAAATCCTCCCAAGGTTTTTACCGTGTGGTTTCCTGGGTCATCATATCATTGTGTTATTTATTTTTCCGCTGCTATATATTCTTAATATGATTGTTTGATTGTGATAACTTAGAATTGCATAAATTTGATTAAGTTAATCACTTGGCTAATTCTCTAGGTTAATTCAATTGTTGTTTTAAGGGGTCTAAAAACTAACAGTTTTTAAGTTTGGTTTGTGTGTGTGTGTGTGTGTGTGTTTTTTTTTTTTTTCTTTCCCCACCTCCTAAAGTTTCCCAAAACTTGTTTTGTTTTTCCTTTTTTTATAAGAGGAGAAGCTTGTTTTTAACCTTTGCTTTTCATAGGGGGAGTTGTCTCTATTTTCTATAAAGTTGAATTGTTTTGTGTTCCCTTGATTCTCTATTTTCTCTTATCCTTTGTTGCGTATGTTGACTGTTTAGTCTTTGTATGAGTTGTCTTTGTCAATACGTGACAAAAAGGGGGAAATTTAGATGAAATCCAAATTGGGAATATGTGTGGAAAATACAAGAATGTTCTGTTTATGGGGAGTTAACATTGTTTTTTTATGTATCTAACTTAAGGGGAGAGTTAGTTTGCATATTTGTTGATTTACTGTTTTTCTGTCACACATGCGTTTATGCGTTTGTTGAGTATTTCAAGAAACACAAGTTGATTCAGTCATGCTGCTGTCTACACTTGTAACTGATAGATAGTAGTTAGGTTGAATTTTTTAAATGGGCATTATTTTTGTAAAGGGCTTTTAATTGTAACTTTGAGCATTGTGTTTGTGTTTTGTCATGGATTGCCAAAAGGGGAGTTTGCTAGGTTTTAAGTACTTAGGAACTAATGTATTAGAACTTTAATTTATATTGTTGGCAAACCATGATCAAAATAGGTTTTTAGTCTTGTTTTAGACTTACTCAAAGTGTGTGTTTTATGTAAAGTTGGAATCGAGTTGTTGCAGAATTGAGTGTGCAATTCTGTCTAGCTCGATAGATCGAGTCTAATTCTCGATCGATCGAAATTCGGGCAGAACGTTTTTCTTCAGAATTTCCAACTCAGCCCAAACCTATTAAGGATTAGGGTTTCAGATCTACTTCTCCTAGTATATAAAGGAAACCCTAAGTACGTTTTTAAGAGATTTTTAGAGAGATTAGAGTGCCTCTTTTGCCTCTTTTTGTATTTAGGGTTTTGTACCCAAAAGCTCTCTAAAGGTTTCTCTATTTGCTGTGTGTGTTCTTGTGAGATCTGAGAGGCAGTTGCCTTCACACGTACTTAGGATTATCAAGAAGGAGATTTCATTGAGAGCTTGATGATCATTCAGTTGCTGCACAAAAGAGCTTAAAGATATACAAGTGGGTGTGCTTGTACTTGCTAGAGAATCCAAGAAAGAAGGAGTCCGTGGTCTTGGAGCTTGCACGTGGTCGTGTCAGTAAGTTTTACTGGTGGGTAGCAATAGGATGTTAGTGGTCTAAGTCACTATTGTAAAAACTTTAATTCTTTCTATAGTGGATTCAAGTTTACCTTGAGGATAGCTAGGTTAAATCCCTCCTAGGTTTTTTACCGGTTTGGTTTTCCTGGGTTATCATATCTTTGTGTTCTTTATATTTCGCACTTTACATTGATATGATTGTATGATTATGTTAACCTAGATTTGAAATTTGGACTAAGTAATAACTTGGCTAATAAACTAGATTAATCCAATTGTGTTTAAAGGGTCTAAAAACATTACAATATTGTTAAGCGGGAGATGACGGTGACTCCATACAACTTTTATCACATAACCGACCTTAGTTTCAAAGGGGCCATCATCAGTTTAGACCGTGTGTCGGGCATTCAGTTGGGTCTCGACATGTTGGGGAGGAAGTATTCCACTAAAACCATCCGTTACTTCGACTTAGTGTCGAATTACATGTTCCTCCTATAGAGGACCATGGAGAAGATTGTCCATATGGCTAGGGCTTTCCTTCTCCACTTGTTGGGGGTTTATCTCTTTACCAATGGTGGGCAAATAGTGTCGTTGAGGTGGTTGATCCTTTTTCAGGATTTTGGAAAAGCGTGAAGGGCCAACTAGAGGCAGACATGTTTTGCCTATCTTTACTCCACCCTCGACACTCTCAGCCGAGGCACTTTGTGGCAGCTTGTGGGGCCTTGGAAGCTCCTTGAGGTTAGTTTTCTTTGCACTTTCACTTGTAGCTTGTAGCCTTGCAAACCGTATTATCTTGCATTTGTCATCTTGCAAACTGTTATTTTGCATCTAACCTGTGGCTTGTGCTTCTTTTTACAGCTGTGGGTTGTTAGGTGTGGTCTCATAACTCCAGACATTGACCTAGTTCTGAAGAATTTTCCTTAAGTAAGGGCCCACCTTGTTGGGTTAACTTCGGATGACGTAAGTTTAAGAGTTCTAGTTGTTCATGCTCCTTCATGCATTTCCTTTAGAATATTCCTCTTCTAACCTTATGCCTTTATAGGTTAACTAGGCTCTATGGGCCAGTAAACCCCTTCTTGCTTCTCAAGACTTAGAGCCTGTCACTCTTATTGCTTCATAGATCACCCCACCCTTTGAAGGAGCGGGCTTGAGGGCGCTATACCTGGCAGAGAGGGTGCGGTGTCAGTTGATGGGTAGGGATGACTCACAGATTCCAATGGACCTTCCTAAGTTCATGCTTGCCCTACACTCCATGACTGATGCTGAATACAACTCGTGAAGGAGCGATGTTTCCTATACCGAATGGCTTCTTGATGGGTTGGACTATAAGGAGTTCAACATCACTCGCCTTATGCCTTCCCTCATTGCTCAAGTATATGGTCAACTTCCTCTTCTTCTTTTCCTTTCCTTTACCTTGTTTGTCAAGACTCCTAATGTGGAAAACTGTAACAGGAGGAACCTACTGCTGGTGAGCTAGTAGATCCTCTACAACTCCCCTGGACGGTCTATGCTTACGGCCCTTATGGCTTTGCTCAGGAGTGTGCCGTGCCTCATAATCCCAATGTCATAGGCTACCATTTTCCTCCCAACATACGGGCGATAAGTCCTTCATTCCCTTTGTTCTTTCTCTTTTTGGCATTTCTCTCTTTCTGGTTTGGTTGCTAACTCTTCTTTCTTTGAATTGTAGCCCATTATCCAAGAGCATGAGGAGTTGGTATGGCTAGCTGGGAATCTCAAGTTGAAGGTGACCAACTATTCAAGGAGGTTGTATGGTCTTAGAGGAGTGGTCCACCCGAGTGGTGGTGATGATGATGACGACGATGGTGATGATAATGGAGGTGATGGCGGTGATAAGGAGGACTCGGAGGTGACTCATAGCTATTGGTCAAGGAAGAGGCGCACCATAGATTACCTGCAGTCAAGACATATAGGCATACAACACACAGCTTTTTTTTTTCTTTTTTGCTTTTATGGTTTTCATTTTCTTTGGCAAACACTTGGGCTTAGTTTGAGACAAATGATTGTATTAAGAACATATTTTTACATTTATGCTTTTGATTTGGAGCTTAGCATTTAATTTACAAGATATATCATAAATTGTATGTTTCTATACAACTTTGCTTCTTTGATGCTTGCAATCTTATGCTTGGAATGTGTCTTGAATGATCCCTTAGGTTGTAGGAACCCTTAGGAATGCCTTGAAGTTAAAAACTCTTCTCAAAGCAAGGGAACATAAGCTTCTGCCAAGTGCCATGCATACGTGAAGATAAGCCAGCGTACGCAGCTTTAACTTTGCGTATGTAAGGTTGACTCTGCGTATGTAGGTCGTAAATCAGAAAAACCCTAACCGACTTACTTAAGTATAAAATTAGCCGTTTGAGTCTAAAACCCTCACCAATGTATTTCCAACCCAGAGAAAACCTTTTTGAGTTCCCTCAATGACTGAAAACTCTCCACTTGATGTCTCAGCTTGGATTAGAAGGCTTGATCTCGACTTCAAGGATTCCATCACTCCCTATGGTCTTTCTTGCATCTTCCCCTACCATGAAATTAGGGTGGATGAGCCTCTTCTTTGTGCTACTACCAACTATTGGGTTCCCTCTCAACATGTATTCTGCTTCAATTGAATAGAACTATGCCCCACTATTGAGAAATTCGCTGCTATCATGGGTGAACCAAAGATTGATGATCTCATCTTCCCTACCATGGGCGGGGATCTTCCTTCTTTGTTGCAAGTCATGTTGGGCATTCCTTCCACCACGGCAAATAGGCGGTGTGTCTTTGGGAAGCTTAACCTTAAGTTGGTTTTTGAGTACTTTTCCGGTTCAACCCTTCTTGTAGGTGAGAGGCCACGCTCATACTTTCTTCGTGCCTTTTCCTTGTGTGCTCTTGCAAGGTATTTCTTGGTTTAAAACCCGTATTGTGTGGACTTTTGGATGTGCATGATAGCTTATGAGCTAAAGAGAGGTTACCCAGTGGGTTTGATCTTAGCGAAGACCCTTAATGGTTTAGATGCCTTTCATAGGAAGTGCTTAGTCGTGAGCTTATCGCGAAAAGGCCTCTAAACAAGTTTTTGAAGAACAACACAAAAAATGCATTTTGAACAAAAACTTAAAACATGAAAGTATAAAACCACTTTAAAAAATATATAAAATACTCAGCAATCTTTTTGGGTTTAATCGGCAAGTAATTAAGCATACACATCAAATTTGAACATGTACAATCACACAAATGAGATAAGTATTAATTGAACTAAATCTTGTGTGTTATGGGTGAGTATCAAACGTGAATAGTCCTTAGACCAAAGTGAAGCTTCAATGATCAATTCAATCAAGTCATACACAACCGGTGCTAAGTCAAGTGGTTTATCTCAATTATGGAAGTGAACATATATGACCTCCCACAAGAAAATGATTACAAAATTTAGACGCTTTTCATTTGGCTTCTATACAGATCATAACATTTGATCATTTTTGAACAATACATCTCATTTTGAGATTGATGCTTGAAATTTTTGATATTTCAATATTAAGAATGAGCCTTTGGCTTTTTGAGCACCATACATTTCAATTAAAAAGTCGCTTTTCCTTTTTCCTAGTCAAATACTAGTATGTGTGATGGTTTTTGCAGCTTATTATCTCTTTTCATTTTAAGATTTACATTTGTTGAGCTCTTTAAGCAAAATCATAAAAATAAAGGTGGGAAAAGATATAGGCACAAGTCTATGAAAGTATCAAGACCATCAAGACTATTGACCAATCATTCATGACAAGCTTGAAGATCTATTTACAACAATCACACATAGTTTTCAAGATTTCTCCCACAAAGATATATTTGCATACAAAACAAGTTAAGCTCGTAAATGCACTACGCCATTAGTATGAAGGTGTTAGGCCAAACTCACATGTGATATACATAACACAAACGATCAAACTTTTTGAAGATTTTTCATTTTTTATGGGTTTTTGAATTTTTGAATACACTTAAAAACAGAACAAGTAAGATCAACAAAAAAACAAGTACAAAACAAAACTTGAAAAAAGAAACATGCTATAAACCGGAAGCAATGACACAAAATTGAATTATGCATGAACCTATGACCATAAACATTGGAAGTATTAATGCATGGACATAGGAAATGATAATGTATAAGTACCCTTCTTCACCCACACTTTATGAGTGTTTTGGGTGAGAGCCTTTGATGGAGGGGTACAACCAACATAACTTTCAAACCTTGGAGTGAAGCTAGCAAGGCATAGTGATCTGTTCTTCAACATTTCCATAACGTCTCCAATGAGATGTCCTTCACTATCTCCCTTAGCTTGTGCTCCCTTTGGTCTTCTTTTTGAACTTTCTTGGCCACGCATAGAGTCAGCCTTCTTGAGTGCATGAAGCTTGAAACAATTAGGCCTTGTGTGTCCTTGTACGCCACAATGATGACACACGTGCTTTGCTTGAGGCACCCTTTGATTTTTGGGAAATGACTTCCTTTTTTCCTTTGGCTTTGCACCAATGGTTCTTTTTACTACATTAGGGGTCTCAATCTCAGGCTTCACTTCTTTGAGTTTCTCTTCATTCTTGGTTGATATGAACCTTACTTCCTTCTTGGATTTGCTGCTAGAACTTCCTTCTCCAGTATAGCCCAAATCGGTCTTATCATGTGAAGATTTTTGAGAGGACAGCACATTGTCAAGTTTTTTGGTGGAGATGCCTCAACCTTGACATTAGCTTGGATAACCTCAAGTTCAAGAAACTTGATCCTGGAGTAAGCTTCAACCAACTCTCCTTTGAGTCCTTCTACTTCACACTTTACTTCCTTGAGTTGCACAAGTATACACTTATGCTCTTCCTCAACCTTTTTCATATTTTTCACAGCAAGGTTCACAACTTTGGCATATTTTCCACAATCTTCCAATAGAGAATCATATGCTTCTTGAAGGTTGTTCTCGCCTTCATTTTGGTACACGTCTTCATCTTCCGATTCTTTAACTTCCTCATCCTTAGAAAGATCACCAAGTTCATCAGCCAAATTGCTTAAATCATTCTTTGAATCAACGGAGGCAATTGTCATGAATGCTCTGTAGTTTCCTTCACTGTCACATTCTCCTTTCGTGTCTGAATTTGAGCTGTCAAAATCACTAAGGGTAGTGGCAAACACTTTATCCTTCCCTCTCAAATAGTTGGGACACTCTTGAGATGTCCATGGCCATTGCATTTGTAACACACAATTCCTTAAGGGGACTGAAACTCCTTCCCATCTTTTTACTTAAACTCCTTTCTATCACCTTTGGAGGATGAAAACTTTCCTTTGCTGAACGGCTTCCCACTATTTTTCATCTTCAGAAATTTTAAAAGTTCTTTGCAAGGAATGCTATCTCATTCTCCACATCATCTTCTTTGGAGGAGTCATCCATTCTCTCGGTGATGGTTTTGAGAGCAAGAGATTTGCTTGTCTTGTGGGAAGGCAGTCCTAGCTCATATGTTTGGAGAGATCCAATGAGTTCTTGGATTTTGATCTCATCCAAATCCTTACTTTCCTCTATAGCTATGACCTTTGTACGGAAGCTCTCCGGTAAGGACCTCAAAATCTTTCTCACTACCTTAGCATCCCCAATCTTCTCTCTGAGATTGAGCTTGGCAATTACGATTTCATTGAGCTTCCCATAGAATGAATCAAAGGACTCATCGTCTCCCATCTTGAGCTCTTCAAATCTGGTGGTAAGCATTTGGAGCCTCATGTCCTTGACTTTCTTGGTACCCTCATAGGTAGTCTCAATAATCTTCCAAGCTTCCTTGGCTGTTTCCACATGCGATATCTTGTGAAATTCATTAGTAGACACACCATAGAATATAGCGTTAATAGTCTTACTATTTGCATTAGCCAAGCAAGAGCTGCCTTATCCCATTCAAACTTGGCTATCGTGGGTTTGACATACCCATTCTCAACAAAGTCCCATACCGACTCATCTATAGCACACGAGAAAGCCCTCGTACAGACCTTCCAAAACGCATAGTTGCTCCTATCAAACAATGGTAGGGCATTGAGAGATTGTGATCGGTCCATCACAAAGGGTCAAGGATCACACTCAGGTAATAAAACCACAGCAAGTGTACCTACTCTGATACCAATTAAAAGCTTGAAAATGTGTTGAAACACAAGAGCTATTTAGACTCCTAAATTAAAGTTACGGCTCGATTGATTTTACTCTAATTTAAACTAAGTGCGGAATAGAGTAAATGCAAGTGGATAAGCAAATAAGCTACTCTAACCCATAATCATTATAACACAGCAGTAAAATGAAATGTAAAAGACTAGGGAAGAAGAAAGCAAACACAATATAACACGCCGATGTGTTATCGAAGAGGAAACCAAAGAACTCGGCGAAAAACCTCTCCGCCGCCCTCCAAGCGGTAATCGATCCATTAGACAATCAGTTGAGATACACGAATAGCAAAAGACCCTCCAAGCCTAGTCTACCCAATGCACCTAAGCCCTTCAAGCTCCTACTCCAACAAGGCTTCTCGGAATAGTGTCTTGTCTAGCTCTCCGGATCTCGCAATATGCCCAATTGCATCCGCCAAAGCCTGGCTTCTTCCAATGCTTTCTAGCAGCACCAAAACCTCACTTGACACTCTAAAAGGGTGTGGTAAGTGTTTGGGCTAGCAACCTCTCAAGGGTATGGAAATGGAAAGGTAGGAGTTGAGGAAAAACCACAATGGATTGTGTAGAGAAATGTAGGTACAACAATCTCTAACTCTCAAGGTTTGTGGCTAGGGTTTTCTCTCAGAATCACTCCTCAACATTTGTGGGTAATGTGGGTATATATAGTGTGGGTACAGAAAATGCGTATCAGATATGACAGTTCAGCAAAACAGAATATTTCGAGGGTATCTCGCGGGAAGGCCTTACCCGCGAGACATTTGCGAAAACCAGCTGTCTCCATCCTGTCTTGACTCTTTGCATTCTAGTCATGTGCTGGGCACATGCATCACTTTGGGGGAAGCTTACTAGAGGGCTACTTGCGAAAACAGCTTTAGTCTTCAATTGCCTTGAGTCTTCACACTTTTTCTCTCACACATAACTCTTACAATAAAATTCCATATAAAATACAAGGTACATAAGACTTAACATAATTACAATCAAATTTGGCACAAAATTAAAGCCAACATAAACTAGTTGTAAATTACAACTTTAAACTTAGGCTAAGAAAAAGGGCATTTTTCCTAATCTAATGTGGATGGCAAAAAATCTTAATTCTTGAGTCCGAAATTTTGGTTACGTGTGGGGAAGGTGGTAGGCACCCCACAATGCCTATCCAAGGATAGTCCTTTGTTTTGATAAAACCTTAATTTTTGAATATTGGCAGTTGTTAAGTTCTAAGTACTTAGGAACTAATATATTAGAAATCTAATTTGTATTGTTGGCAAACCATGATTAAAATAGGTTTTTAGTCTTGTTTTAGACTTGCTCAAAGTATGTGTTTTATATAAATTTGGAATCGAGCTGCTGTAGAATTCATTGTGCAATTCAGTCTGACTTGATCGATTGAGAATTAGACTCGACTAATCAAAAGTTGGGCAGAATGTTTTTTCTGTAGAATTTCCAACTCAGCCCTAAGCCCATATGACGTGTAGGGTTTTATGTTTTGCCCTAGGTATAAAAGGGAAACCCTAGCCACGTTTTTTAGGTGGCTCTATTTGCTGAGTGTGTGAATCTCTTGTGAGATTTGAGAGATGGTTGCCTTCACACATGCTTAAGATTATCAAGAAGGAGACTTCATTGAGAGCTTAATGATCATTCAATTGCTGCACTAAAGAGCTTAAAGATATATAAGCGGGAGCTTGCACGTGATCGTGTCAGTAAGGTTTCTACATGAGGTAGCAATAGGATGTTAGTAGTCTAAGTTGCTATTGTGTAAACTTCAATTCTTTAATAGTGGATTTAGTTCTACCTTGAGGATAGCTAGATTAAATCTTCTCCAGGTTTTTTACCGGTTTGGTTTTCCTAGGTCATCATATCTTTGTGTTCTTTATGTTCCGTACTTTACATTGATATGATTGTTATTGTGTTAACCTAGATCTGGAATTTAGACTAAGTAATAACTTGGCTTGTTAACTAGGTTAATCCAATTTTGTTTTAAGGGGTCTAAAAACGTATAAGTGGTATCATAGCAGGTAGCTCTCTTTTTGTCGATCTTTTGATCTCTGAGCTAATCCTTGACCCCTGTTGTCATGGAACACGGACACTGTCTTGTTATTCCACCTCACTTTGATGGGAATAATTATGCTTATTGGAAAGTAAGGATGAAAGCATTCTTGAAATCAATTAATGAGAGAATCTGGAACTCCGTTGAATACGAATAGGAGAAGCCCACTGCTCTTATTAGTAAATGGCAAACTTCTCAAAAAGAAGTAGCCACGTTCAATAGCAAAGCTATGAATGCTATCTTTAACGTTGTTTCTATGGAGGAATTTAAGAGAATCTCTAATGTTGAGGTTGCTCACATTGCTTGGAATATCCTCCAGACTGTGCACGAAGTCACAAAGGCTGTCAAAATTAATAAGTTGCAGCAATTAACATCTAGATTTGAGAGCATTAGGATGTTTAATGATGAATCCTTTGATGAATTTTATGCTAAACTTAATGACATTATTAATTCTGCATACAACTTGGGTGAAATCTATGATCAACCTAAAATTGTTAGGAAGATTCTTAGATCTTTAACTAAAGATTTTTGACCCAAAGTGACTGCTATCACTGAGAGAAAGGATGTGGACTTCATCCTTGTTGATGAACTTGTAGGATCTCTTCAGTCCTATGAGTTAAACCTACCCAAAACTAGCAAATCCAAATCAATGGCTCTTAAGTCAGTTGATGATGATGATGTTGGTGGATTTGATGATGAGCTCTCTACTACAGAGATTGCTTATCTTGTCAAGAACTTTAGGAATTTTCTTAGAAACAATAACAGAAGAGCAAGAGATAAGAACATTGCTGAACCTAGAAACTTTAGGAAGAATGATCCTACTAAGGTTAACAACACTGAAAAACCTAGAGAAAAAGTAGGTTAATCTTCTAATAATTCAATAGGTCCTCAATGTTTTGGATGTCAAGGGTATGGCCACATGAAATCTGAATGTCCTACATACTTGAGGTCTAAGGGTAAGGCTATGGCTGTAACCCTTAGTGATAAAGTAGTTTTTGATGATAATTCTGGTTCTGACGAGGATGGAAACTTTATTGCTTTCACTGCTACTACTGTAGTTAATAAAAGCTTGTCTGTTGAACCCTTCTGATAGGGAATTCTCTGAGGATGCAGATCTTTAAGAAGCCTACAACAAACTTTGCAAAGTTGCTGTAAAGGATGCTATGAGTGTTGAATTAGGCTTAAAGAAAATTGCATCTCTTGAGCTTGATAAGAAAAATTTGCTTGTGAAACTGTTTGATGCTAATGAATTTTTGAACAATGTGAAAACTGAGAATATGCTTTTGCTTGATAGAGTTAAGAATTTGGAACCTGAATTATCTATTGCTAGAGAACAAACTAATAAGTCTACAAGCTTCAAACTTGATCACATGCTGAGTGTTCAAAAGTCTCCCTTTGACAAAACTGGCTTAGGTTTTATAGAAAGTATCGTCCTACATACTTGAGGTCTAAGGGTAAAGCTATGGCTGTAACCCTTAGTGATAAAGTAGTTTTCGATGATAAGTCTGGTTCTGACGAGGATGGAAACTTTATTGCTTTCACTGCTACTACTGTAGTTAATAAAAGCTTGTCTGTTGAACCCTTCTGATAGGGAATTCTCTGAGGATGCAGATCTTTAAGAAGCCTACAACAAACTTTGCAAAGTTGCTGTAAAGGATGCTATGAGTGTTGAATTAGGCTTAAAGAAAATTGCATCACTTGAGCTTGATAAGAAAAATTTGCTTGTGAAACTGTTTGATGCTAATGAATTTTTGAACAATGTGAAAACTGAGAATATGCTTTTGCTTGATAGAGTTAAGAATTTGGAACCTGAATTATCTATTGCTAGAGAACAAACTAATAAGTCTACAAGCTCCAAACTTGATCACATGCTGAGTGTTCAAAAGTCTCCCTTTGACAAAACTGGTTTAGGTTTTGTAGAAAGTATCTTTGTGCCTAAACCCCATTCCACAAATTTTGTTCATTCTATTGAACCCTCTGTGAGTGAGGTTGTCAAACCCTCTG
Organism: Quercus gilva; assembly: GCA_023621385.1. Classification (NCBI taxonomy): domain Eukaryota; kingdom Viridiplantae; phylum Streptophyta; class Magnoliopsida; order Fagales; family Fagaceae; genus Quercus; species Quercus gilva. The sequence continues at coordinate 30,485,957 of CM042478.1, read as the reverse complement.
TGAGTGAGGCTGCTAAATCTGTAGATGTTACACCTCATAGGAAGATTAGGGTTGATCTTCAAGAGTCTAAACCTAAGGCTCCTAATCCTCCCAAAGGCAAGTTGTAATTTGAGTTTGCATGGGTTTGTCATTTTTGTGGAAAATTTGAGCACATACGTCCAAACTGTTACAAGCTACAAGTTGCTAAGCAAGCAAACAAACCAAAAGTACCTGTGCCTCAAGCACATGATCCTATGGTACTCATTGGTGAATTGGTAAATGCTTTAAACCTTCGTTCCAATCCTGGAGTTGGAAATCATTCCCATGTGAATAAGAACTCCAATGCTCATGGTGCATCTAAAAAGTTTTAGATGCAAAAGTCTTAATCTAGTTGAGTCTTTTTGACATGGTCCATGTGCTTCATTGCTCTACTCTTTGTGACCATTGTTCTTTGGTTTTTTGTTTTCTTTGTTTCTGGGACTTGCATTGCATAATATTCATGCATTTCATTCTAGGACTATTTTTGTTTCTTCTTTTCAAAATAAATATAAAAAATAAAATAAAATAAAGGAAAAAGGGAAGCAAATTGTGTTTTGCATTATTTGCTTGGATTTGAAATCAAGGTTGGCCAATTTATTTTTGCATAACATGTCTATGTACCTTTTTTTGCTTTGATGAGCTTATTTCTTGCACTTTACTAGTTTGAGCTTTGTAGTGCATGTTGTGTGGGAAAGATGTTTATAGTTTTTGATCACTTTGTCTTGATCTTAAAGTCACATGTCTTTGATTGTCGGACTTGAATCTTTTAAGAAATGTATAAATAACCATCTCACCACCATTTACTAGCTAATCATGAACACCTTAGTGCATATCATAAGATTTTGTGCTCGAGAAAGTGTAGCACATGCACAAAAAGAACATAAAGTGTAGCCTCGGTTTAAATGCTAAAATTGGTGTGTACATTATTGGATTATAATTAAATCAATCAAATAAAATTGGTGTGTACATTATCCCAGCTATCTTAATAAGTTTCTGTTCAATTAAAATTGGTGTATACAATATGAGGCAAATCAAGAAACTTACATGATTGCAAACTTTTATTCTAGGAGATGTGGGAGTTATATGATGTAACTCTTTAGGTGATAGTCTCTCTCAAATTCTATGTGATGAATTTTGAAGACTTTGTGCTTGATTTCTATTTACATATCACCTCACATGTATCTCAAGTTTTTGCTAGTTGCACACACCACATAAGTTACTCGTTGCTAAACTTTGTACATGTTATGGTGTGTAATCTTGGTTTGGCCAACCAAGCTTGAAAATTCTTTGAGTTTTTTGCAAAACATGTTTGATGCTTGAAAATATAAGGGTCTTGATTGAAAATCTTAATTTTGGGAGATCTGGGTTCAAAATATGTGTTTTTGAAAAGTATTTCATCTCATACTCATGTATTTTATTTATAAAAATCAATGCTTTGAGGAGTTTCTGCGTAAAAATGTTGTATTTTTCAAAAATCTATTTTTTTTTTTAGAATTTCAACCGATCAAACCTGTTTTTCGATCGATTGAAATTGCGATTAAAAATTTTGGTCAGCCTCTGTATGTTTCGATCGATGCTCGATTGGTGTTGGATTAATCGAAGCATTTTCGACCGATCGAATCTGTTTTTCAATCGATCGAAAATCGTGTAGAGAATTTTTTAAAAACTGATTTTCATGTGTTCAAATTTTTCGACTTTCTCTCTTTCTATTTGATTCGATCAAGGCTCCAATCCAATTTTTTGCCGTTTTCCTCCATTTTTTTTGCAAGGTTTTTTTCTCCCAAGGATGGTAAGACCTTTTTGCCCCTCCTTTTGCTTTTATTTTCAAGTTTCATGCATTAAATCATGCATTTTAGGGATAATTTTGAACTAATGGATTTTTGGGGTTTTTGATGATTCGAGCTTGTTTTCTTGCAATTGATTAATGGGTTTTTGTTGGGGGATGTTATAAACATGATATATGTTGTTTAATTTGATCAATTTGATGTATTGTGAGAAATTGAAAATTCTAGGGCTTGAAACTACCCGATTTAGGGTTTTTGTTCAAATTGAGTTTAATTGATGAATTGGTTTGTTGGATTGATTAATTTGATCATTATAAATTGTTTTCTAACTTGTGTGATGATCAATTGGTCAATTTTGTACAAATTGAACAAGTGGTTTTTCAAAATTTTGTGGTTTTTGTTATAAACTCTATGCTCAAGCCAATTTTGTGATTCTAAACTTAAATTGAACTTGTTATCACTACTTTAAAGCATGCATCATGACATTTATTTGTTCATGCATCATATAGATTGTTATTTCTATATATTTTTTTTGTGCTAACTTGCAGTCTGCCCTTGGTTTTTCTTTTTTGTTCTTTTGGTTCTTTCTCTTGTGTCTTTGTCCTTACCCTAGCATCATGCCTAGGAAGACTAGAGCTAATAGGTCTACCCCTTCTCCTTCTGCTCCTTCTTTTGATAGTGAGAGGTTTCCGAGTGAAAAAAACCAAGAGACCTTTGAGACACTTAACCTTAAGAAAAAGATTTTGGCTGAGCGTAAGGTGCTGTTAGATGAGTTTGATCTTACCATTAGGGCAAACTTTGAGCGTCAGGGCTGGTTGCCACTTTTGGATATTGATTATCCTCTTCCCGCTACCCTGATTAGAGAGTTCTACTCGAACCTCTCTATCTACGTTTATGATTCCAACACTTTAGTAAAGAGTTGGATACGAGGTGTAAAGTTCACTATTACTCCTACGTAGTGGCTGATGCTCTTAAAGTGCCTGTGGTCTAGCATCCTGTCTATCCTTATGATGAGTCTCCTCCCTTGGACGACATCATGTCATACATCACTAGTACTTCTATCCGGTGGAGTTCTGATCCTCGGATCACTTCTGCTGAGCTCACTGAGACTACCTATCTTTTCTTTAGGATAGCATGTCATTCCTTGTGGCCTATCTCTCATCTGCACACCATTCCTTTGGAGCGATGTGTATTTTTGTATGCTCTTGTTACGGATACTCCTATTAGTTTTCCTCATCTATTTCTTCGTCTTTGAACAAAGTTCATAGGAGTTCCTCTATCGCTCATGCTTTTTTTCATCCTGTTTTCATTCATAGGATTTTGTTGTTTTCAGGTTTAGATGACTTCCTTGCTTCTGAGCCTGTACACATTATTGCTCCCATAGGTGCCACTTTTCTTAGCCAAAAGGCAGCTCAGATGAAAGAGAGCTCTAAATGCCCTTGTGTTGAGCCTTCTAGTACCGCACCCCCTTATTCTTCTACATGTACTACTTTTGGTGAGGCGTCTACTAATCCTATTGGTGTTACTGCTGCTGCTATTCCTCCACCATTTACTTCAGATGACTTTGACATTCGTTATACCTTAGAGACTGTCATGACCGTTCAGGTGGCACATGGTCAGATTTTGGTGGACATACTTGATAAGCTTTGTGCCTTATGAGTAGATTTGGCGCATCTTCGACGTTCGTCTTCGCCACCTCCTTTTGATGATGGATTCTGATTGCCCTTTGGCATTTCGTCACAAAAAAGGGGAGTACATTTGGATCTTGTAGAGTTTTTTTTTTTTTTTTTGTTAGGGGGAGAGTTTTTTTTTTTTTATGTTTTGGAGCTTGTGGAGTTATTTAGATTGTATCTAGGTGCTTCACTGTGTATGTATCTTTTTTGGCTGTTGATGTATTGTTTTTGGGCTATTCATGTTAGGGGGAGATACATTGTTATCTATGTTTCTTGTTTCACTGCTCATTGATTTATATTTATGAGTTATTCATGATATATGTCTTTGTATTCTGTTATGTGAAGTCAAGAATTTATTTTTTGTATTTTCCACACATGTGTTTATACGTTTGTTGAGTATTTCAGGAAATATACAGGTTGATTCAGTCGTCCTACTGACTCCACTTGCAACTGATGGATAGTAGTTAGGTTGGATTATTTTGTAATAGGCATTATTTTTGTAAAGGGCTTTTACTTGTAACTTTGAGCATTGTGTTTGTGTTTTGTCACGGATTGGCAAAAGGGGAGTTTGTTAAGTTCTAATTATTTAGGAACTACTATATTAGAACTCTAATTTGTATTGTTGGCAAACCATGATCAAAATAGGTTTTTAGTCTTGTTTTAGACTTGCTCAAAGTATGTGTTTTATGTAAAGTTGGAATCAAGTTGCTGTAGAATTCATTGTGCTATTCGGTCTGGCTCGATCGATCAAGAATTAGACTCAACTGATCGAAAGTCGGGCATAATGTTTTTTCTACAGAATTTCCAACTTAGCTCTAAGCCCATATGACGTGTAGGGTTTTATGTTTTGCCCTAGGTATAAAAGGGAAATCCTAGCCATGTTTTTGAGGTGGCTCTATTTGCTGTGTGTGTGAATCTCTTGTGAGATCTAAGAGGTGGTTGCCTTCACACATGCTTATGATAATCAAGAAGGAGATTTCATTGAGAGCTTGATGATCATTCAGTTGCTGCACTAAAAAGCTTAAAGATATACTAGCGGGAGTGCTTGAACTTGCTGGAGAATCCAAGAAAGAAGGAGTCCATGGTCTCGAAGCTTACACGTGGTCATGTTAGTAAGTTTTCTACATGAGGTAGCAATAGGATGTTAGTGGTTTAAGTCGCTATTGTGTAAACTTCAATTCTTTCATAGTGGATTCAGTTTTACCTTGAGGATAGCTAGGTTAAATCCTCCCCAGATTTTTTACCGGTTTGGTTTTCCTAGGTAATTATATCTTTGTGTTCTTTATATTCTGCACTTTACATTGATATGATTGTTATTGTGTTAACCTAGATCTAGAATTTAGACTAAGTAATAACTTGGCTTGTTAACTAGATTAATCCAATTGTGTTTTAAGAGGTCTAAAACCGTACAGCAGTGAAAAACATGATTTTAACATTGGCTTTCGGGGTGCATGCATAGGGCTTTGAGGTTTGGCTTTTGAATGGATGTGGTCCCAATCTACGTTTTCCTAAGGCATTCAGGCAAATACCAGATTTCCATGGTGAAAATCCGGCGACATTTCACCTTACTTTCGCAGCGAAAATTAGGCATCGCTTTGCCTTAGATGACATGGACTGTGACAATCACATCGAAAGGGGCAAGCAAGTATATATATACATACATTATGCACAATGCTAGCAGATAGAGCAGGAAAAGTAAATGCCTACACCCTAGAGCATGGCCCAAAATATTGGTGCAGGAAAGTAAACAATGATTGCCATACTCTAAAGATGAGGACGAATGGTACATGGCATGATATATCGAATACAACCCATCTAAGAGAGAAATAAGGGAGGAAAGAAGAGGGTTTAAAAGAGTACATAACCAAATGGGAGAGGCTAGACCCCTAAATCTATTGAACATAGCCACTTGGCTCATATCTACATGCTTACATCCGCACCCTTTTTACTTATGCCTAGGAGACTATGCCCTAGCTCCATGCGTCCTCGCTCTATGTGTGTACATGTAAAGGCAAAGACAAGAAACCAGTAGACAAGCCATGGAAAGAAAGAGATGCGTAGACAATGCGCTATGGGTATAAAGCAAACAAGCATACAAGCGAAGCAAGCATAGCATATGGCAGGAGACATGACAAGCAACAAGATAAGCAAGCGAACTAGAAGGCAAACAAACAAGGAAACAAGCAAACAAGAAAGAAGGCAAACAAAAGATGGTGTCTGTAGGGGGACAAATGTAGGTTTGGATCAGATGTCCATGACTTCATTGTGTTGAAGTATGGACAACACACTAGCAAGCAAAACTCATGCATAAACATGTAAGCAAGCATGTAAAGATGCATAGAAAGCCAACGGGTGGCACAAGCACAAACATGGAAGAAAATGGCAAGGCTTAGAACTATAGAGGCTAACACAAGCACAAAGCATAGAAGCAAGCAAGTATAGACATGCAAATAGGAATGATCAAAACCCTTTGATGTGGGCTTTGGAGTATGGACAATGACAAAGACCATAGGGTCTAGATCGGGTCCTAACCATTAGGCCAAAACACAAGAAAATGAGATAAAAGGAACAAAAGGGCTACAAAAGCACATGGCATGACAAACAAGATCTAGGCCTAAGCACATAAACATGGCATAGAGCATCAAAGCACATAGATCTCACATAGGAGATGCCACAAGGCATGTAGCAAGGAAGATCCAAACGCAAAGCACATGGAGGCATAGATCTAAACATATAAGCATGTGGATATGACCATAAAGACATGGAAGAACACAAATTCGAGCATGGATATAGGCATAGAAGCATAGGACATGCATACAAACATGTAGATCTAAGCAAGGCATAACCATAAACATGATATCAAGCATGTGGGCATGTAGACCCAAACATCAACACATAAGAAAGAAGGATCTAAACATGGCATAAAGCATAAAGTATGAAGAAAAGGCAACTAGCACATGAACAATCATGGAAGCATATGGAAATAAACCAAAAACATGCTACAAGCAAAATAAAGCAAAGAGCATACTAGATAAAGCAATAAATCATGTTGTTAAGGCAAGAGAAAGCAAGATAAAAGCTAGATGAAGCTTTAAAGAAAAAGGTGTTGGTAAATCTGGTTCTATATATCTCATACAAAACACGTAGCGGAAGCAACAAACATAGATCTATTTCATTCATGATTGATAACATGCACTATGTAAATTTCAAAATTTAAAAACAAGATAGCGTACCTTGGTGTAGTGAAATTCAAAACAAAAGATTAGAAGTACTTGGGAACACTTTTAATCTTCACTCCAATTCCACTTTACGCCCAAGAAGTGTGGTCTCTCAATCAGTTTCCAAGGGAGAATAATCGAGTGGCTTCACTCACACATACACACCATTTCACAATGATGTCTCTCTTTTTTCCTCTAATAAAAAAAATTATGTATGTTTCTCCATTTATAACTAACTGATTATCTAATTGGCTAGCCTATTGGGCCTTTCCAATTGGTCTTTAACGTATGGCTTGGAGTGGGACCAAAATGGACCAATAAGACACTAGCTCCAATGGGCCTTAGGCTTTTCTGTCAATTCTTGACAAGTCCAAAGTTACCATTAATTATATTTAATACCACTATATAAATATAATTGCACTCTAGGCCTTATTAATAAATTATATCCCAAGACTTTATTATACATACAACCCCTTCATAAAATATTCGTAGTAATACAAAGTCAAAAATATAGACTGCTACTTTGAAGATTACTACATCTTAATCCTTGAGTACCCGGTTTAATCCTTTAAGTTATTCATCATATATTTATAAAATCCAATTTCATAAATATATACTTTAGTAACTCCTTACTAAAGTGGTTAGGCCTAACACTCTGAATAACCAAACCCATTAAACTTATCTCAAGGAAATATTTTATATCTCCGTTAAGAGATTATGAATTCTATCTTGAGAATATATGTTCCATTAACACTAAATGTGGCTGCCCAATATACTGAGGTTTTGATCGTGACTTTAGATCTCACTCCTGATATATCAAAGCAACCTACACTTCATGATTATGTCCATTATTCTCTCAGGATTAATAGTTCATGTAAATAGAAGTCGTGAAATTTATTATTCATTTGACAATCGTTAGGAGAATTATAAATCTCACAGTGGTCCAGTTCAATATGTCTTAACTCTTAAAACATATAAACACATAAACTAGAAGTCTCCACTTCCATGATTAAGACAAATCATCTTAGTTGATATGTTATAGTCTTCGCAGATGAAATGCCCAATTTCATCACCGACTACGAACTAAAATTCTGAGTTTACAAAGAACTTGTGACTTATATCTTCTGTGACTAAATCACATACTATGCATCTCATGGACTATATGATAATATCCAAATATTTATGTTATCATTATTTTAGATAATAATAAAACAAATTTATTAATCACAACATTAAGTCATACATAATGTCATACATAGAATCATACAGTAGGATTTAAGGGCACTAATTCTAAAAAAGGGGCATGGATAGTAGCTAAAAAGCTACATCCATACCCCTTAAACCTCAAATCCAAGGTATGGAACCAAGGAGAGGAAGATGGAGGGTATGAACACTACCTTGTATTTTATGTGAAGAAGGAAGAATCAAGAGGTTTAGATGTGTTTTTTTTATGTGTTTTTATGTGTAAAAATGTGTTTGGGAGAGAGAAAAAATGTGCAGAAAACATCCAGGCAGAAAGCAAAACCCAGAAAAGTCTCTCTCTTTTTGGTCTGGAGGTGTCTGGGGCCTTTTATAGCCCCGGCACACTTTACGAGGCGACGGCCCTTCAAGGGCCGCCACCTTCAATTGGTCCTGGATGGGGTTGATCTTGACACCACTGGAAATATCTAGACTTCTAGTTTCTAAAAAGGTATGGAACTCAAAAATCCAACGGTCGGATCAAAAGTTATGGCTCTCGAAAGTTAGCGGTGCATCGATCGGTGCATTAACCCGGTTTTCATAATATCTTGGCTGTTCTAACTTCGATTTCAACCCATGAGTATTCGTTGGAATGAGAATTTGATAATCTTCACAATGGCGTTGGGTTTAACCTCTTCTGATGATCGAATCAAAATTAAGGTTTTTAAGGCCCACCAAGAGTCAACTCTAGGTCAAACTTGGTCAAAGTTGCCAAAAATCTCCAAAAAGCTCGGGTTTGATGTAAAACTATGAAAAGTGATATTTTGAGGGGATTTTGACCTTGTTTTACTTTCGAGGGCAGACAAAATACATTATCAACAAATGGGTTGTGAAATGGTGGCATAGCTCAAGCATGGTTCATAGTTGCTACAAAGACCACTATGTGACCTTAGTTGGGCTTTGATGCTGTTCTTACTACTCCACTTGTTGTATCCCAAGGCAATTTGGAGAGCGTCAAAGAGCTCCTGATGATGAGGAGGCCTACCATAGGCCTACCACACTGTAGTGTTCAATAGTAGGATCTTGGGCACGATCAAGGAGGCTTGGCCATGTCGTAGGGTGATGAAAGACATCGTTCCTCCCAAATACATCTACCCTACTGCAAGGCACAAGTAATGGTTGGAGGATGACATGAAGTGGATTCTGAAGGATAAAAAGGCTTACATGAAGACTAGAAAGAAAGTAAGAAGGACCAAGTGACCACCTTGATATGGCCTATGTTTTACTTTTTTGAACTTTTATGATTCTCATGTTTTTGTTTTTGAATTTAATAAAGGATTGTAATATTCCAAATCCCCTATGAAAACAATCTTATTATCCTTTAATTTGAGCAATGAGAGAGTTTCCTTTTATTATCTTTGCTTATTGTTATTATTGTTCTTTTTTTTTTTTTTTTTTTTTTTCCTTTGACATGTAAGTTTTTTCCTATGACATCCTTTTGGGAATTTTTTCCATGCCCATGGTCTCCCTAATTTTTACATAGATCACCTTTCCAGGTTTTCAATCTAGCGAGGTTCTTTTGCCTTAATTTTTGCCTAAGTTGCCCTTTCAGGTTTTCAACCTAGTAGGCTTTTTCCTTTTTTTTTTTTTCCTTTAGATGTTGTATTTTCAGAGTCTATCTATGTTGATTGGGCAAAGCATCTCTTCCCCATCCAAATTTGTGATTCTTGTAGCACCTCTAGACATGATATTTTTAGTGATAAAAGGCCCAGACCACCTTGGCTTCATCTTTCCTCTTGGATCGAAAGTCTTATCTCTAAGCACATTTAGGGCCAGGTTCTCTTCTTTAAGGTTTCTCGACTTCACTTTCTTGTTGAATGCTCTAGCAATCCTTTTTTGGTTCCCTTGTGCATGATATTATGCCCTAGCCCTCTTTTTATCCATCAAAGCCAATTGTTCATATCTCGCCTTAGCCCAATCCTATTCTAGGATCTTTGTTTCCACCAATATTCACAAATATTGTATCTCCACCTCAATAGGAAGCACTGCCTCACTACCATAAACCAAAGAATAAGGTGTTGCTCCAATTGATGCATGGATAGAAGTTCTATAACCCCATAAGGCAAATGGAAGCTTCTTGGCTCAATCTTTAAATGTCACTACCATCTTAGCTAGGATATTTTTCACATTCTTATTAGCTGCTTCTACGGCCCCATTAGCTTGTGGTCAATATGGCGAAGACTTGTGATGCTCGATGTTGTACAATTCCATGACCCTTCGAACTTCACCCTCAAAGTGGGAACCATTATTAGAAATGATCTCTTAGGGCATCCCAAACCAACATATGATGTTGTTTTCTAAGAACCAAGCCACATGTTTAGCCTTTAATACGGAATAGGAGGCTACCTTTACCCATTTGGTGAAATAGTCAATTGCTACCAAAATGTATTCATGCTCATTTGAAGCCTTAGGAGCTATCCTTCCAATTGTATCTATGACCCAAACCGAGAATGGTCATGGAGAAGTCACACTATACAACTCACTAGGCTGTACATGGTTCAAGTTGGCATGTGCCTAACAATCATGGCAACTCTTCACATAGTCCACACAATTAGTTTCCATTGTATTCTAGTAGGACCCTATCCTTAGGATTTTCTTGGCTAACATTCTTCTATTCATATAAGGGCCACGAACCCCTTGATGAACTTCTTCCATTACTCTCTCGGCTTCTCCCTTCTTCAAGCAATGAAGGTGTATGCCATCATAGGATCTTCTATAGAGCTGTGCTCCACATAAGATGTATTGAGTTGCCATAATCCTAATGGAACGACGTTCTCTCTTGTTGGCACCATCCAGATATGCCCCTAGTTCCAAGAACTTCATGATGTCATAGTACCATGGAACTTCCCTTTCCTCCATGGTCAATACTAAAGCATCGGTCTTCCCTTTGTGCACTTCCTTGTAACTTTGCTCAATCTCCAAGGGTCGTGTCCATATTCCCTCGGGTATTTCAACCATGGAGGCTAAGGTAGTTAAGGCATCTGCAAATTGATTTTGAGCTCTAGGAATGATTGTGTATTCAATTCTGTCAAAGGTATTCGTCAAGACCTCCAAGTATTGTTGAGGGCCACAATTTTTGCACTTGGACTATAACTAGAGTTGAATCTCCAAAGACTTTGGCTTCCTTTACCCCCAATTCTCGAAGAGCTTCCATTCTGGTAATACAAGCCTCATATTCAATGATGTTATTAGTTACTTCAAAGTTCAATTTGATTACCAATGTAAGATCCCTTGAGAGTGATCAAGAGTATCCATATCCCATTCCTATATTGGTTTACGACTTAGTCAAAGTACATCTTCCATGTCCCTAACTCAACATCCAAAATGTCTTCATCTGAAAGTCTTCTTTACCATCTTCCCCCTCTATAGGATTCTCGGCACATAAATCTAACATAACGCTTCCTTTGATAGTTTTCCTAGCCACATACTTCAAATCGAATTCTGCCAATAAGATCAACCATCTTGACAATCTTCTACTCAAAGCAGATTTCTCAAAGAGATACTTCAATGGATCCATTCTTGCTACCACCCATATTTGGAAATGTAAGACGATGTGTCTCAATTTCTGTATGGCCCAAACAAGTGCAAAGCATGACTTTTTTATGGAAGTATACCTAGTTTCATAATCATGGAATCTCTTGCTCAAGAAATATATGGCCCTCTCATTCTTGTCATCGTCTTCTTGTGAAAGCATACTTCCAATTACATCCCCTATGATAGAGAGGTATAAGAGTAAGGGTTTTCCATGTTGTGGAGGCATTAGGATAGGTGGGTAGAGGAGATATTCCTTGATAAGTTCAAAGGATTTTTGGCATTCATCATTCCATGCATATGGTTCATTCTTCCTTAGGAGTTTGAAGATGGGCTCACAACTAGAGGTGAGCTTGGCAATGAATCGATTAATGTATTGTAATTGACCCAAGAAACCCCTTATTTCTTTCTCACTTTTGGGTGGAGGCAGCTCTAATATGACTTTAATCTTGGATGGGTCAACTTCTATCCCCTTATCACTCATTAGGAAACCTAGAAATTTTTTGACTATTACTTCGAAGGTACAGTTTTGTGGGTTCAATTTGAGCCTATACTCTTCAATCCCCTTGAAGAACTTTCTCAAGTTTATGGTGTGTCTTCCTCTATCCTTGGATTTCACTATCATATTATCGACATACACCTCTACCTCATTACACATCATATCATGTAGCAAGGCCGTAGTCATCCTTTGGTAGGTTGCCCCAGCATTCTTGAGGCTAAATGGCATTATCGTGTAACAATAGATTCCCTATTTGGTAATGAAGGTAGTTTTGGTCATGTCCTTAGGAGCCATCTTGATTTGGTTGTATCCCGAAAAACCATCTATGAAAGACATCAAAGCACTTTCCGCCATGTTATCCACTAAAACATCAATATGAGGGAGAGGAAAGTCATCCTTAGGGCATGCCTTGTTCAAGTCCCTGAAATCCACACACATCCTCACCTTCCCATCTTTCTTAGGTACAGTCACAACATTCATTCGGCTTAGTGCACGGGTTTGATGAACCTTACCTTTAATTGCTTAGTGACTTCCTCTTGATTTTTTAAAGCCATTCAGTCCTCATTCTTCTTAACTTTTTCTTGACGGGCACCATGTGATCATGAGTACCAATGTGATGTTAAGCTATCTTGAGGTCAATTCCGGGCATATCTTCATAGGACCATGCAAACACCTCTTGAAATTCCATAAGGAGTTCTTGAAGATCTTTTCTTTCCTTTTCATTTAAAGTTGAGCCAATTTTAATTAAGCGTGGATTCTCATCATTGCCCAAATTAATGGTTTCATGAGTTGGTTCCATAGGTTCAATTTTCTTTTCCAATTGTTTATTAATTTCATTTTCAAATTCATTTAAATCATTTAAGTGCAGAATTTCAATGTTATGGGACACATCAAAGTAAGCCAAATTAGAATTCATCTTATTGAAAATATTAAAATGTACATTGGAACTTGCATTACAAAACTCTTTCTCCATGTTTTCAGAAAACCCAACCTAGGTCCAATTATTTATGGGCCACTCAATAGGCATGATGAACTTGGAAGTATCACTTGGCTCTTCATTGGTGATGGCGAACACTTCCCCACTTGTCTTCATCATGGTCTTCATTACTTTAGCGTCCATGTAGTTCACCCAATCAACCTTTTCTTGAATCTCTTTGATCACCACAGTAGGCTTCTCCTTAAAAATGAGTTTTTCATTAAAGAACATTTCCCATCCCGGATACACCTTTCCATCCTTGCCTACCCAAGGTTTGGGGAAGCCACAATAAGGGAAGTTTCCCCCTTCCTTCACAAAGTTCCCATTAAGAGTGCCAAGGTTCTTCTTTATTCAATTACAGCCCTCAAAGAATCCTAAATCTTCCTTAGTCATTTGATCTTGATGTTGGGGGAACTCAACTACCCCTTTTCCCTCTTTTCCAAGGCCTATACCAGGCATGAATCCCTTGTTCTTCGTCATTACTACCACCTCATGGCTACAATATGGGAACAAGTTGGTAGCATACCTTTCATCTTTCATCCCATAGTCAGCCATATTTACAAACTCAAAGCCACTCATTTGAATTTCGCTTTCTTCTTCTTCAAGTCCATAAACCAGCACTAGAATCTCACCATCTCCAAGCACTATGGTAATCCCTCCTTTCCATGGGGTTTTCATCTTTTGTGTAGAGGGGAGGGGATTACCCACTAAGGTGAAGCCAAGCCCTTCCTAAGAGAAGGTTGTAATTTGGGGTGATGTCCATGACATGAAATTCCACAATGGTTTCCATTAGCCCGATCTTGCAAGGAGCCTTGAAGGTACCCATGGCCTTCCTTGAAGTGTTGTCATATGGCCTTACAGTCAAGGGGGAAGGGATGATAGTCTCCATATCTAGGCCAACAGTGAGGGAGGTCCTAAAAGGACAAACATTCAAAGTAGATCCATTGTTAATGAGTACCACTGGAACCTTGGCACCCATGTATCCAATGTTGATTTATAAGGGTCTAGTGTGAGTAGCTCTTTCGGGAGGGAGATCTTCATCGGAAAAATCAAGGAGAAGGTGTGAGGAACCCTCGACTCCCATAAGAGACAAAACTTCTTATGGTGTAGTTTCTATAGGTACTTTTTTCCCATTCAAGGCATCCAAGAAAGCCTTATAATGTTTTTGAGAGGCCATGAGTAAGCCCCACACAGACACATGAGCTTGAGTCTTCTTCAATTGCATTAAGACCCTATCCTTTTCTTCTTTGTCTTCTCTTCCTTTAGTTCCGTGGGCTTGGACCCTTTCCTTAGATCCCTACCAAGATGATCCTTTTTCAAAAATGATGGCTTGTAGTGCTTCCCACTCCTAGTAATATTTACTACATTGTCCTCCAAAACCCTTTTCTTCAATTTCATCACTCCTTTGGGAAGTATTTCCCATATTGCTATTGCTTCCTTTAAGACTTCATCTTCTTCGTCCCATATTCCTTGGACTTCCACAGCATTGATATTGACATTTGCAGTATCTATCAACTTTAAGCAATCCCATTCAATCTCATCTACTTGCACCCAATTTTGATATGGAGGAGGAGACTTATGGTAATTGGGTAAAGGGTTCTTTCTAATATTGGGCTTGGTGATGTTGTTGGGATTTGGGAAGGTTCCATTGTTTATGAGGTCTTGTATCTCATGTTTGAGGTAGTAGCAATTGTCGATTTTATGACTGGATTTTTTGTGGTAGTGGTAATATTCATTGAGGTTCCATGTGGGAGGTATGGGATTACGCATGGGTGTAGGGTCTAAAGGCTTGATGAATCCTTTGGAGGATAGGTTTTCATATGCTTGGGTGAGGGTCATTCCTAGGTTGGAAAATTCTCGTCGAGCTTTCTTTGGGTAGGCTAATGTTTGTTAGGGTATGATGGCACTTACATTTACGAGATTGGGTGCTTTAGTGGTGGTCCTCCCTACATATTTCTTCTTGATTGGAGACTTTCTTTCCCCTTCTCTAGTTGTCCATTATTGAGAGCATCTTCAATTCTTGTCCCACAATCACATAGTTCTCCAAATGAACTAATAGGCAATCACAAAAGCCTACTATTATAAACCAGAAGCAAGTTCTTGATGATCATGTTGATTTGGTCTTTCTTGTTTGGCCTATTGACCATTCTAGACGCCTTGGTCTTCCATCTAGTCATGTACTCAGAAAATGTCTCCCCCACACATTGCTTGGTAGCCTCTAAATACCATAAAGTCACATCAATCATGGTGTTGAAAATGAATTGGTCCACAGATAACTCTACTAATTCATTCCACACCTTAGTTTTGCTTGGGTCAAGGCTATAGTACCACCTTGATGCACCTCCCTTGATGAGAGGGGAAACGCATGCAAAATTTGCTTCTTATCTAGCCCTTTCATTTCAGCAATGCCTAGGTATCTTCTTATGTGTTACTTTGGATCCCTAGTCCTATCAAACTTTTCCACATCGAAGATCTTGAACTTGGGAGACAATGCAATGGGAGCCTTTGAGCTTACTCCCCCCATGTTATAGAGGTAATCATCCATTCCTTGTGCCTTAAAGAAGGCAAGTTGTATCTTCTCCATTTATTCCCTTATAGCCATGGTTTTAGTGGTGAGCTTCTCAAATTGCTTGTTCCATTCATATTTCATTTTGTCCTTTTCGTCCCATTCTTCATCTTCCTCCTTATCATCATGGATTCTTCTAACCTAGTGAGACACCCTCTTATTTTCTTAAAGGCTTCTCCATGTTCATCCAAAGTCTTAAGGATCTTTTGTGCCATTGAGTCTTCAATGGAGGTAGTCATTGTTTCTTGGGGATTTTCTTCTTTTTGGTGTGTGTCTTCTATCTTGATCAAGCACCTTCCTTTCTCTCGAATCCAAAAGGGAGTGGGGATGTGTTTTCTTGACTTTAATGGTGCAATGATGTCTGAAAAGAAGCCCCATTTTCATTAAGTTCAAGTCCTAATTAAAGGTTCCTTTTAAACTTTAGATGTCCTTAGAAGATTCTTAAGTTCATTTTGATGAAGGCCCAATAAAGCTCTCATCTTACTTTCATGGGTTTTCATTAGAATGCACTTAGAAATTTTCAACCCTTTGTCTCAAACATGGGCTTTCAATGTACTTGTTACCTTTGGGCTTTTCATTTTTATTCACTATTTCATCATCATTTTTTTGAAATAGCCCTCTAGCTAGAAAACATTGTAGCCTTCCTCTCAAAGTCTATGAATTTCTCATTATTTTGGGCCTAGGCATGCAACAAGGAGACCCAAGATTAGGGAAGTTCATATTGGCTTTGTAGGGTTTTGGATGGTAAGTCCATAGCATATTGGTTACCTTAAGCCCAAAGTCCTCTTTTTCAAAATGTTTTTTTTTTCCACTTGGACTAATTGTGATAGCAATTAGGCTATGGTCTTATGAACCTTTCAAGTTAAAATATACCTTTGGATTTAGGGACAAGCCTCTTAGAGCATTGGCAATGGGTTAGGGATATGCCAAATGTAACCAAAATTTAGCATTTAAGCCCAATTTGTCTCAACAGCCGAAAGGCTAAACATGGAAAAATGTAAAATTTTTTGGCATTGTGCTACAGTGCCATTGTAAATGTACAATGGCACTGTAGCACAATTGTAAACCAAAATATTATTATTTTATTCCTTTTCAAGTTTTGTTTTTTCTGCCTTTTTTTTTCAATGGGTCTCTTTCTGTCAAAGCTCAGCAAAGCTCATCTTCTCTCTCTCTCTCTCTCTCTCTCTCTCTCTCTCCCTCTCTCTCCCTGGTCTCATTGTCTTTTTCTCTGGTCTCACTATCTTTTTCTCGTCTCCCTCACTCTTTTCGGCGTCGTTTTTTGGGTATTTTTTATGGCGAGATTGGCGTGGTATGGTGGTTTGTGGCAGCATGTTCATGGGTTTCTGGTGTGGTTGTGGGTTTGTAGGATTTTCCAGGCGAGATCGGTGTGGTCAAGGATTTGGTAGTTGTTGTGGTGGCGAGATCGGCGTGGTTGTGGGTTTGCAAATCCGATTTGGTTGTGGGTGGTGATGGGTTTACTAATCGGTTTTGGCTATGGGTTTGGGGTTGAGTTTCGGTGGTGGATCGTGGTGGGATCGGTGTGATGGGCCATAGGTTGTGGTGGCACGATAGGTCTGGGGCTGAGTTTGGTGGGTTTGCTTGGTGTTTCCCGTGGTGGCTTTGTGATGTGGTGGTTGTTGGTTGTGTTGTTGATGATGGGTGGTGGTTGTTAGTTGTGTTGTTGATGATGGGTGGTGGATGTGTTGTTAATGGTGGATCAGGGGGTGATGGTGTTGTTGATGATGGATTGGTGGATGGTGATTGGAAATTTTGGGTGGATAGGTGGGTGGCTTTGCTCTTGATGGTTGGTTAAGTTTCTATGCTGGGTTTATTTGGGGTTTGGGATGAGTTTCTACGTTAAGTTTTTTTTTTTTTTTTGATAAACTATGTTGGGGTTTTTGGTCTTCATGGTGGTGATAGAGGTGATGAGAGAGAGAGAGAGAGAGAGAGAGAGAGAGAGAGAGAGAGAGAGAGAGAGAGAGAAATAAATATATTTTATTGTGTAAATATATTATTTTAATGTATTCTATAAGAAAATAAAAGTTGGGATGTTGGGTGTGTTATAAAATGGTATGATATAATTGATAAAGTAGCTTTTTGAGATGGTAAAATAGGATAGGATGACATTTTCCATTGTGAATGGTCTTATATGTGAAAACTTCTTTTCTTTTATCCCACAAAATCTTAGGGTATACGGTATACCATAACTTTAAGGCCATCCTCCAATTCTTTACATCTTTTATTTGTCCTTTAGAATTAGGTGATCACAAGATATATGGTTGAAAAATTTAGAATTAGGTAATCACAAGATATATGGTTGAAAAAATAAGAGATATATAAACAATATCCTTTGTGATAGGATTTAAGATCTCTCTAGTATGGGTAGACTCCTTAGGTTAAAGGGATAGATAAGTAGGTCACTCACAACTAGGTGAGCTATGATTCCAACCGAGGGCCAAAATGGACCCTATAGTGGATTGGTAGCAAACCTTTAACATACTTAAATCCCATTATAGGCGATGACACTGATTATGAGTTGGTGGGATGAATTTCGAAAATTTTGGGCCCTAATGGAGCCTTCCATCTTCCTACTCATCACCAACCAAGGTTAAAGGACAAAAGAGAACAAGTGATGTGTGTGTAAACAAGTATTGAAATAATTTTTATTAAGGTTAAGAATCAAGACATGTAGGAATTAAACTCACTATCCCCAGCAAAGTCACCATTGTGGACACAAGGGGGGTCTTTTTGGAGTCGCCACCTAGTTTTTGTAATGGTCTAGAAACCATATATATAGCGTCCTTTTTGAGGAAGGACCATTACTCTTACTACTATAGTATGGGTTCGAAGTTTAGGTACGCTCTTGAGAAGGTGTTAGGCACCCAAGATCACCCAACCGTAAGGTTGGCCTTCCATCATTGTGTCTTGTGTCTTAACCTTATTAAAAACAATCTCAACACTTGTATCCTAAACTCACACACACACACACACACACACACACACACTAATCGTGCATCCAACAAACAACTTGACATCTTTAATCCTAAACAAACATACTTATCTATCCACAAAGCGAAAAGAAAACCAAACATATAAGAAAACCCTAGCATTCATCTAATCATGGCATCAAAGCATATTCAAGGTAGCAACATGTACAATCAAATCAAGGCAAAAGCATAAGCATAAGGAAAGATCCAAGTAACATATGATTCATCCAAGCACTTACATTCATCTCTAGCACCAAAACAAGAACATGTCATAAATGCATGAACATTTCCAATGCATGACTTACCTTTTACTTACCTTGCAGCAATTCAGCACCTATGACATTTATGCGTGAGCATGTGAATGCATGTTCATGTCATCAAAACAAGGAAAACACTAAAAAAGCCCTAACTCTAATATGTGATAGCAAACAAGCATATGAAAAAGGTAAATAGGAACCTACCTAAAACATGTGAAAAAGAGGGTAAACAAAAAAACATATGAAGGCAAAAAAAAAGGTTTCTGGGCAACGGCATCACACACGCTAGAACAGGCCTGCGTGCGCATAATCAAGCTTGCATGCTCAAGTAAGATTATGCATACGCAAGTCCTTGCTTAGAAAACCTAAAAATGCAAAAGCAGAGCACAAGCAAGAAAAACCTAATTCTAACAACCTAGCATGCCTGAACATTAACAGAGCTATATACTACTCTAGGCAAACATGCATAAACATAAACCAAGCCAAAAACAAGATTAAAACAAGAAAATAAAGACAGAAAATAAAAAAAGAAAGCTAGAAAGAATACCTTAAAGCAAAAAGCTCCTATGCTTGATTTTTGACCGTTCTTCTTAGTCAAATGTGATGCCCCAATTTGATTGATTGTAGGATGCATGTGGGTGTGTGATGAGTCCCACATCAGGTATTTACTAGGTAGATTTGAGCTTTATTAATAACTACATGAAGCCTCAATTGTGACTAGTCCTTTTGAAGTATAGTGTAGATGTAGCTAGCACTTTTCCTTAGGTCGTTACATATGGTATCAGAGCTAGCCCGGTAACCTTGTGTGGGTTCAGAGACACTACCCACAAAGTGGGCCCTAATGAGGACATTAGGGATTTAAGTGGGGGAGATTGTGATGCCCCAATTTAATTGGTTGTGTGATGTGTGTGGGTGTGTGATGAGTCCCACATCAGGTATTTACTAGGTAGATCTGAGTTTTATTAACAACTACAAGGAGCCTCAATTGTGACTAGTCCTTTTGAGGTATAGTACAGATGTGGCTAGCGCTTTTCCTTGGGTTGTTACATCAAATCTATTCACAAACCAAATCCCACATCCCAAGTTGTCCTTAAAGGTTGATTCATGTCACCAGAAGTAAAATTTGGTGCTATTAGTTCTCTTAGTTAAACAATCCCCTAGGATTAAACTATAGTGCCAACCTTTGTGATGGACACACTTTCATTCATGAAGGTTCAAGAACAACCTTCTAATGTGTTACTTTAAAACAAATATAAATTATAGAAAAATATGTGGAAGAGAAAGAGAATATAAATTGTGTATTTGGAAATATGGAGTAAATTAAATCCTACTGGAAGTATGTTGTGATGTGAATTATATAAGTTACTGATGATAATAATATAGAATATAGATATTACTAGTAACTCATACTTTTAACACATATGTTAAATTTTATACTAATTGGATGTTATTTTTATTTATTATATGATTCATGAACTTAATTTTTTATGTATAATTGTAGATTACAAAAACTTATAATTTAAACAATTGATTGATAATATAGCTATTGATCTTTGTTTTTAGGGAATTTTTTGCAAATATAAAGAATATAAGAAAAAATAATAATAGATTAATAGATTTGTTGAAAATTACATCCAAAGTTGTAGTCTTAAACTTCAACCAAGTTTATTATAAGTCAAAATTTGTCATTTAATTTTAATCATATTCATTTTTATTTATTTAGCATTTATTATTAATTTTGAAAATTGATAGATTTATAATTTTCTATGGTTGGCAGAAGACAGCGCAGTTGCAGTAGCAGTAGCACATTGATTTTATTACAACAATTCAATTCACCAACCAATTACTACAACAATAGGTGACTGAGAGAGACCCACCAAAGGGCAAAGGGGCAAAGGCGCCACCTAATCTCACCAACCCACACCCAAACCCACACCCACAACCAAATCTAATTCATTGACTCCGGACTCCATACGCTTTCCTAGTTTGGGTTCGGAAGCCCACACTGATTATACAACAAAAAAACTCATCTCATCTGTTGTCTCTGATTGTATAAGCAAATGGGTGGTGACGGTAAAGTTTTCACTTTGGCTCAAGTCTCTGAGCACGACACCAACAAAGACTGTTGGCTTATTATCAATGGCAAAGTAATCCTCGTTACCCATTAATATATGTTTTATTTTTATATGCCTTCGCTTATCTTCTTCTTGTTTTTGCATGTGGGTATTTGTCAAATTTGCCATTTGGTTTTACTTATTTATGTTGGTTTGATTTCCTTTTAAGATTTGTGTGTGTGTGGGTTCTCTATTTAGATCTGTTCGGTACTGTTGTTTCAAATGTTGTGGTCTCTGATTGCTTTCGTTATTGTCAATGACTTGATTTCACCAGATCTTTTATTTGCAAAATTTATCTAAGTTTCTGAATGGTTTGTTTGCTACTTGAAACTCAGTAAAGTTGTTGGTCATGTTTCAACTCTTGGATGAAGCTGTTCAATTCCTTAGTTATATAGCACGCTCGCTTGGATCAGATTGGTTGAATTTGTGCTTACTGTTGTGAAAAACAAAATATAAATTGATAGTTTAGTTGATTTGAGATGACTAATCTCCTGAATGTTAAGAGAAAGAGAGCCTTTTTTGGGTTTAATTTTGCTTAATTCTCATTAATTGCATTTAACGTACATGGATGAGATAACCTCATTAACAAATCCTAAAACATAAGAGCTAATCCTATCCTAAAACGTAGGAATCATTTTGAATTCAAACAAATAACAATACTAATCTACTACTGCTACTTTATTCATATAAAGATCTATCCTTAAGCATAAATTTAAATACTTCTAATTCAAATAACAATTTATCCTGCACATCATCTCGGGTCATAAAACTGGAATTTTGTGAGATTGGTTGAATTGGTGCTTATACTATCAAGATTTTATGTTAGTGGAATATTTTGGTAGTCAAATGTGCCCCTTTAAATCAATTTTTCCACTTCTCTATGAGGGTCACGACTCAACAGAAATAATAGTTAGGCCCTGTGTAACAGTGTGAGTACAAAAACTAGCTAAAATATGCACCGGTACTCTATTGTTCTGACTTCGAAAATCTGATATATATATATATATATATTTTTACTGATCTTGATTCTTGACTTGACTGCCTTTGGTCTAACAGTGTAGCCAAATAAAGTGGGTTTTGAAGAGGCAATTTAGGCATGTAGTCTTGGTTTGAGAAAGATAAGCTACCCATCTAAAGTGCATGAGGCCAGCGTTTACAGATAATAATGCTTTACAGAGTCAGAAAGAAATTGGACTTGGTTTTTAATGGGTTATAATCGTTTACTAATTGAGCTGGACCGGAGTACAGGAATAACTTAAACCTCAAATTGTTAGTCATAAATCAGTGTAATATTGACATTTTTTTCCTAAGGGAGTAAATTTCTTCTTAATGATAAAACAGTGCAGTGCATTTTAATAAAATGCAAGAAATGGAAAACGGTATATGTTGACTATCATTTACAAACTTCAGCTTAGGCTTACCAAAATTTGAGTAACAGGAATTTTGCCCCTTTTCCCACAATTAGGTGCTTTAAGGCCTCAGAGTCAAGTGAATAAGGAGGTTAAGCATGTACTTTCAGTTTCTCTTTTAGGAAAACTTCTTCTTCTTCAAATTTTTTTTTGAAAATGTGGGTGTCTAGAGCTCTTTGAGCACCTGATCTCAAGGAGTGGCCTCAAGATGATGGCTAGAAGTTTTGAAACTAGGACCTCACCTCATGGATCTCGTGAGACTTTGGGAATTACTAAACCAACCCCATGGGGTTCTCTTTTAGAAAAACTTGTGTTAGCTACACGTTATCTTCTGCATCACTCTGGTGGCCCCAGCTTCATGACTGCTCTTTTGTGTGCCTCCCTGCTTTCTCTGTTACCATTATCTCTGTGGTATCTACTGTGTTCTCTTTCAGTCAGAAATGGATTAAATGGTGAGTGATCTGCTTCTGAATCTCTGCCAAGCATGGGGTGTCAAGCACCATAACGGATGAGTGATCTGGAACCCATTCTAAGTAATTAATTGAGAAAGTCACCATGTTAAAATGATTTTTGGACCATCAGATTTGAAGAATTGCTTCATTTTCTTTTGAAGAGTTTATTCTTTGCATATATTAATGCAACAAATGGTTCAGAATGTTATGATCTTTTTGGTATACCAATTAGGTAGATCTGTTGGGATCTAATTGTCTTGGGTTTAGTTGCATATACCAAGAAGTATGATATAGATTAGGTCACTTGATCTGTTTTTATTTGATTTATGTTATGCTCCTTGATCGTTTTTCAGCTATGTTATGCAAACAAAGGTCTTGGCTAATTTGCTTTGTACATGACCCTATAAACCTCAATCAAGTGCTCATCATACTTGTGCCAAACATATGAAACCTCATTTGTTGCTGCAGATAACACACCCTTAATCTCCATACAACAGTTTTTTCATTTTCCTTTCTTTTGTCAACGAGTGTGGTTGTCAGGAAAGAGAGAGAGAGAAGGGGGGGGGGGGGGGGGGGAGAGATTTTGTAGTGGAAGCATGAACAGTTTTGAAGATTGTCGCTAGTTCTAATTTGTTTATCGTGTGTTAGGGTAAGGAAGTTTAATGTGGAATTTGGCCGAATCATAGAATTTTAATTTCTGTTGACAAAGTTTCTTTGTTTGGATGAAGCAGAGGAAGGAAATTCAAAATTCAGGGGGAACATTTAGCTGGGATTTAAGGGCTTAAAATTCTGCCTATCTAGGTGTAATTTCTAAATTTCCTATGACGACATACTCGGATTTAACACTCAATTAATGATAACTATAAAAAATTTTGGGAAATAAGATTTTTTTTTTTTCTCACAACATGCCCCAATTCCTAGTTGAAACTCAAGAACCCAACATCATCTCTAATACCCACCAATCAAGGATTGTGATACAACCAAGAAATCAAAGTTTGATGTGAGAATCCCCTAGTTTTGGTGTCTCCACTGTCTTGCTCAGCTTCTCCAGTGTTGACACAATGCTCGATGGTGTGCTGGAGGAGTTGAATATGATGATGACGATGACCATTGAAGCGGATCTGGCAGCAGCAACTTGGACATCCCAGGGTGAGCTTGAAGTGTTTCGGGGCAGAGATGGCAAGTTTGATGGCTGAGTTGACCATGAAGCTCAACGTGGGGCACAGATCTGATTCTTCTTCTTCCTTCTCTCTCTCTCCCCCTTAATTTTTAATGCAGACCACTGATTATAATCAACTTTTCTAGAAGAGTGAGCTTTCAGATTAAAATATTAAGTCAAATATCAAAAGCTCAGTGTAGCTTCCCTAGATTTTTTATTTTTTATTTATAAGCAGATAATAGGAGTGGGGAAGGTGAAGGTAGGATTTTAAATTTTAAGAGTACAGCCAAACAAGAAATTTGATAAATGATGAGATTTTAAATAATGGGATGTAAAATTATGTTATATTTAATAATTCTTCATCCAAGAACACGGATATTGAACATGGGAATCAAGTATACTTTATGGAACTTTTGGATGCTTCAGGCCATATTTGGAAACTCATGCCCCCAAAACAGATGAAATTTAACCCCTTAATTTAGTTGCTCAGCTTCATATCATTTACTTCTTTGATGTCTTACTTACCTGGTAATAGGTATATGATGTGACAAAATTCTTGGAAGATCATCCTGGTGGTGATGAGGTTTTGCTGTCAGCAACAGGTAGAACTTCAGATGACGTCCTTTTATTCAAGCAGGCTCTCTATTTGATTTTTTTTGTTTATTATATTTTAAAAATTTGATGCCACCCTCATGTAACTTTTTCAGGGAAGGATGCAACTGATGATTTTGAGGATGTGGGTCATAGTGATAGTGCCAGAGAAATGATGAACGAGTACTATGTTGGAGAGATTGATTCTTCAACCATCCCCAAGAAGACTACATACAAGCCTCCAAAGCAGCCTCATTACAACCAGGACAAGACATCCGAGTTCATCATTAAACTCCTCCAATTCCTTGTTCCCCTTGCAATCTTGGGTTTGGCTGTTGGTGTCCGCTTTTACACCAAATCAGCCTAAAGCTGGATTGTGGTAACATAATTTGTACTTAGATTGCCTTGCAATTAAAGAACGCGAATTTGTCATCTGGTTATGTTGTTGCAATGGAACCTGTGCCATTTCAATGGAACCTGTGCTTCTCCTGTCATCCTTTCCTCCAAACTGTAATCTTCTGCCACTCATTTGTTTGGGTATTTGTGATCTATAATTGATATATAATATACAATTTAGCTTGAAAAATACTCCTTGAAATTTTGTCCACGTTTTCTTCACCTAAATTTAAAAATTGATTCTATCATTCTTGAAAAGTTTAAAAAGTACCAATATTGTTATGCTACTTAAAGTTGTGTATGTGCTAGATGTGGTATGTCATGTTTAAAAAGTTGATGTTAGGTTGGAATAATCTTAAAAATTAGGGTTCTTCCAAAGTATCTCTGGGTTACAGCTTCCACTTTAATCAGAATCGATTATTTCAAATATTTTAATAGTAGCCTTTTATTTGTATTCATGAAGGAATGATTGAGATCAAAACACTTCAAATGCGTAGTTATGGCCACAATGAGTACCATACCCTTGAAAAACAAAGGTATCATAGAATATTCTTGGTGAGTTATAGATATCCAGTGAGTTTTGAAGTCACGATCTCTTCTTTCTTTTGTTTCTCTGGTTAAGAATGAAAGAGCACAAAAAATATGACCAATCAATGGTGCCGAGTTTCATTCTGCTACAAACATGATGGTCTCAAATGAGTAATTTTTAGGTATTCTTACATCATGGATCTCTCACATTTATAGTAGGGTCTACTTATTAAATTTATGGTAAGACCCATTACGAATGTAAGAGGAAAGAGCACAATTTCTCCATACTTCAGGGGTACCTTAGAATTTTTTGACTCAAACTGTCCAAATCTTCAAGTTTCATTTGGAGACTGACATATGACCCTCAATTTCTCTTTTGCACCACTAGCATACACTAGCGCAGCACGATTACATCGTTAATAAAGAAAGAAAAAGAAAACAAAAGAAAAACAATGAGACAAAAAATTCAAAATCTAACTACTAAATGAAAAGCGAATCTTCACTTGGATGTCTAAAAAACTTGAAAACTACCAAACGACACCTTTCTGATATACATGGACATCAAAATGATGATTTTTTTTTTTTATGTGTTTTTTGTTTGTTTGTTTGTTTGTTTGTTTTGTTTTATTTTTGTTTTTTTGTTTGTTTTTGTTTTTGTTTTTTTTCCATCTAAGGATTGCCTTCATGCCCGACTTGATTTCCTTGCAACCTCCATCAGTCCCATTGTTGACCCAACACCTTGCTCATTCTCCACAATTTTTTGTTTCTTTTCTCCCTTAACATCCGTACCCTTTCTAATCAATTTTTCTGTTTGCTTCCTTTTGTGCCCAAGTTCCACATCTACAATGAAAGACTTAATAGGGTTTCCATTTGTAGACTCCTTAACAGACTTCACTTTTTTTGGGCTATGCAAAGATTGACTCCTACTTTTATCTTGATTACCACTTTTTTTGGGCCGGCCCTTACTATTATTCCTGTTTCCATGCACATTACCATATCCAACTTTAAAACCTATTTCTAATCCCTCAAAACCCGATTTTTGCTTAACTTGTTTTCCCATTAAGCCATGATTGAAGATGACAGTATCCTCATCCATGACTACCACCTCAATCAAGTTAGAGGAAATCGCACTAGAATTTTGCACATTAATAGTTGGATTCGCTTTTGAGAATGAAAAATCTAAACCGGTTTGGATGGCACGATCAATCTCCGAAATTAGCTCCTCAAAAACAGGAACGTGATTCTTCAAAGTCACGATTGAATCCTTCTCAACTGTTATAGCACCCTCTGATGGAGCATTGTCGACAATACCACCTTCAGGTAGATTGTCCGACTGCATTGAAGACCTCCAGCTACTTTCACTTCCAATTTTTGGAATGCCTTGCTCATTAACCCTCCATTGTGAAGCAACCCGATCACCTTGATCAGCTTGAGCATCATTGTTTCGCCGTCCCAGGCTACGTCTTGCTTTGTTTGCATTCCTATGATTTCTACGATACCCTGCCTTCAACCACTCCCCATAAGGAAGACACCCCTATTTTCGGTCTCTTGGAACAGAGCACTCCTTTACCTCATGACCAATTCGACCACATTGATAGCAAAGCCCAACTAAACATTCATACTTGAAGCCAATGCAAACCTTATCTCCTTTAGGATTGACAACAACTCCTCCTTGGCATAATGGTTTATCCAACAACAACTCCACCCTTACTCTGATAAAGCGAGCTTGGTCAGACGAAAATGCCTTCAAATCAACTTCCAGTACTTCTCCCAAACCATTGCCAATATCCTTGCCCACCTCTTCCAATAATAGATCGAAAGGTAAACCCCACACCTGAACCCACATTGGCATTGAAGAGAATCTAATCGAAGTTGCTGTCATACCTCACTCCCATCTTCATAATGCCAAAGGGTGGTCCTCAAAACTCCACGGACCATTTGGTAGCACCCATTTCAACTGACTCTCCATTGTAAACTTGAATTGAAAAAGATCATCCCCCACATTAACAATGCGTAAATCCGAGCCCATCCTCCACACAAATTGTAGCATACTCTTGGCTGCACGCTGATTTAAAACTCATGTTGTGAGAAACCTCCCCAACAAACTGAGGGAACACTCTTCTAGCATCCTTTCCCTCTGTGAGACCCCAACCTTAATGACTTCTCCCTCATCCTCCATCAAAGTTACACTTTGCAACTTGTCCATAAAATCCGAATCCATCATGTGAATAGGAAAAACTCTAAATAGACCTTACTGAAACTCTTAAAAAAAATTGAAGGTAGACATTGAGAATTAACTAATCCTCACCCAGAATGTGAGAAGAAAAGTCTCTCCCTAGAGAGAAAAATACTCACCTATCGTGAGAAGAAAAGTAACATAGTGTGGTGGCCAAGTATGACTTCAATTGTTCCATTTAATGGGTTTTACATGTGCTTTTTGTTATTACTTTATTTCAAATAATATAAATTTTAACCTTTTAAAAATAAGTTTGTTTTTAGCTTTTTGCTTCACATTATGCATATAAGCTACCGAAATTAAGCAATTTTCAAATAGACATGCAATGTAGTTTGCGCTAATGTGTTTGTTTCAAACTTTTTTCTGTCTTTTTTGGAGTCTTCTTTGTTTCAAATTGAAATTGTGTAAATGTTATTCTCTCTCTATCTCAAATTATTACCAAAGAAAAAATGTCGGTCTTTATATATATAAAAAAGAAGTGGTGTCTCAGGAATCCCATGAACGTTAGTGTGCTTGATTAAATTTGGGAGTTTTGGATTTGTGTCATACCTTAGACCATTGAGCTCAACACCCAAGTACCCCAGTGGGAATAATGCCAATGAGTTCTTGTGCTATTCTTACAAACCTGTGTTTCATCAGTGACCTTATTTTTATTTTTCGGTTAAATCACAGTATTACATATGTATTTGATTTCTCAAATACAAATAAGATTTGATTTAGAAACAACTTTTTTTTGGGAATAGAAATTTTGGCCATACAATACGGCCTAGATCCAAGTGCATGCCTCGCTTGTCATTCAATGCCCGCGAGGCCGCAACAAAAACTGACTATGCTTTAGTTTTAGTTTCAACATTTCTCCTGTGGAGACTAAAATGGCAGTCTTAAATCTCTCTCTCCCTCTCATTCATTGTTTAGGCATCATTAGAAGATAACATGTGGGCTTCTTAGCCATCTCGAAAATTCTCTGAAGATCACTTGTATCCTGTGAACCCTCAGCCACTTTTACAACACATTTCAACTTGATATTAAATACTTTGACTTACACATCTCTTTGCCCTAAATTTTTTCTTAATCATCTGTTGCACGATTCTTCTCCTTAATTTATCAATAGTTAAGTTTCAAAGCATTTTCAAGGCCCATATTGGCAAATCACAACCTAAAATCTAGGGCTAAGCACTTTCCGGGTTGGGTCGGGTCAGTTTCATACCTGACCCGAGAACCAACCCAACGTAATGGGCCTATACTCACTCTCACCTGAAACCTGAACGTTTAGTTCGGGTCGAGTCTTGGGCGGGTCTGTCTCTCTCTCTCTCTTTTTTTTTAAAATAATTTTTAGGGTATAATTCATTATTTCTTCCTTGAATGTAGTTGACAAAGTATGTTTCTTTCCTTAGACATGCATTTTAGGAATTTGAATCTTAAAAACCAATATGGAAAATATAGGGTTTTAATGAGTTGTTTGAAAAATGATATTGAATTTGCATTAGGAAATTAAATTATCTCCTTAATTTAATTTCCTTCAAATGAGCAATCAAATTTCAAATTCAAAGTCCCTTAATAGGAAGGATTCTGATTATATCATTTTGTTAACTTCCTAATCTAGCACATTTTATTTAAACTTTGCCAAAGAGTCAAAGTTATCAACAACAACAACAACAACAACAAAAGCAATTGAATTAATTTTAGAAACAAATTAATCAAAAAGGCAAAAAAGCAATTGAATTAATCAATATAAATTAATCAATCACCTCTCAAGGTATAACAATGGGAGAGGGGAAGGAAAAGAGACTACAAAAGAATTCTCAATTAAGGATAAGTAGCTCTCTCTTTAAAAGGTGGGTGTGTTGTAGAAACCTCTGTAGAGTTTTTCTCTGAATAGCCTCCTTACAATTTTGTAGGTAATGAGAGTATATAGAGTATGAGTGAAGGGTATAAGAGTCACACTTAAAATTCCAGCTATCAGTGCATTTTGCAGGTCATCTCGCGAGTTGGTCAAGTTGCGAGATGAGTTGCGAAACTCACAGACTCTTTAGCTTCTGGCATGTGCTCCTCATGTGACTTTCGCGGGTCGCACCACTTGTGAACCAAGTCGTGAGATCAACTTCTTGAGCAATCTACACCAACTTAATACTAAATCCATTACAAATAAATCTCACAAAATACAAGGAAATAAATTAATGCAATTACAACACTTTTTGCAATGGAATAAAGCCAACATAAATGTTATGTGAAAAACCATAACTTAAACAGTTGTTCTTGAATATATCCCTACTGAGCATCAGAATGCTGACATCTTTACCAAACCTATTGACAGAAGTAGATTTGAGTCTCTCCGTCAAGTGATTAGTGTTATCACATGCCCCTAGGTTTTTCTAAACCTTATGGTCCTCGTGCTATATCTCTCACTTGTTTGGATCAAAATGTTTTTGCTTAGGATTTTATTTTTCTGCATTTTGTTCATGCATTTTATTCTGATTAGGATGTTTTTAGGTTTTTTTTTTTTTTTTTTTTTTTTTAAATTTGTATTGCACACCACCAAGTGTGTAATTAAGGTTGGCCAATAAAATTTATAGCTCATGATTGTGTACCTTGTTTAGCTTTGATGAGCTATTCTCTGCACTTCGCTAGTTTGTTCTATGTAGTGCTTAATTGTGTGAGTTGTTTATAGTTTTTAAACAAACGATCTTGATTCTAATGTCACATATTTTGATCGTAATGACTAGAAAATCTTAGGAGAAAGACATAAATAACCATCTCTCCACTGTTACTTGCCAATCATGAACACCTGTGTGCAAATTATAAAAGCCATGCTCGGTAAGGTGCAGCACTTGCACAGCAAGAATAAATGATGTGTTATTCTCAAAAGAATAAAAATGTGCAACAAGGGTATTTTATTTTCTATCTCCTATAAGCCCATGCATGATATCTTTGATTGTGATCAAAAGAAAAAATAAAAACAAAACAAAAGAAAAAGAAAAAGCAAAAAGAAAAAAAAATGCTTTTACATGATTGCAAGCATGTTTTCTAGGAGATGTGAGAGTTATATAATGTACCGTTTTAGGTGATAATCACTTTCAAACCAATGTGATTGATGATGTAGAAAATTTGTTTGATTACTATCTACATGTCACCTATTTTGTGCTTTGTACACTTACTAGTTGCATACACTACATGCAAATCTATCCAAAACTTAGTACATATTGATTGTGTGTTAACTAATATGGTCATCTGAAATTACTCATTGTGTGATGTTTAATACATTTTCTTTGGGTTGGGTAAAAATTTGAAGAGAAAATTTCCAAAAACTTGAGTGGAATATGTTTTTGAAAACTTCTGAAATCGTTTGTATGCATTTCATGTCATGAAAACTGGTTTTCAGCCGTTTTTTTTTTTTTTTTTTTGCAAAAATTTCCAAGTTTTTCAAAATTCCATTTTTTTAGGTTTTCGATTAATCAAATTTGTTTCTCAACCGATTGAAAAAGTTAAATTTTTTAGGCCAAAACTTTATGCCTCCCTCGATTCCTGTTCGATTCCAACTCGATCAATTGAAATCTGTTTAACTGTCCCTTCGATCACTACTCGATTCTTCTTGATCGATTGAAATTCAAATTTTTTGAATTTTTAAGGGTTTGACAGTTTAGTTTTGTCCTTCTCTTCAATTGCTCTCGATCCCTCTTCTTAGAACAAATTTTTTTTTTGGTCCTTTTCCGAGTCAAAAGCTTCAAGGTTTTCTTCTACACTCTAGGTATGAGTCTTTTACCCCTTCTTTTTGATTATTTTACAAACATTTCATGCATAATCATTCAAATTTCAAAATTTTTCGGGTAAATTTTGGGGTTTTTGATATTTTTGAGTGTTTTTGATTCATAATGATCAATGGTTTTTGTGTATGCATGTTGTTCACATGATTCCTTATGCTTTGATTTCAACATTTTCATGATTTGTGAAAATTTTCAAAATTAGGATTAATGTGTTCTTGAGGAAATTGGGATTTTTATTCAATTGGGTATAATTGCCAACAATTGATCATTGTTATTGATTGATTGATTGATTGTTTATTGATTGACTAATCATTGTTATTGTTGAGACTTTAATGAGGTGACTAAAGATAAGATATTTACATTGACATTAAGCTCTATCATTAACCTTTTAAGGTTTAATTCAAACTTGAAAGGAAAATAAAACATGGAAAGAATAAAATATGTTTGGGTCTTAAATGAGAAGATTTGGTCAAGGTTCTAATTTGGAAAAGGAATTAAGCAGGTGTGGGCACAACAAGGGGAGTAGGCCTCGGCCAAGTGGACCGTGACAGAGAAAAGAAAAGGAGTTGCCTCTTAGTTTAGGTCTAGGAATCATATATATATATATATATATAGCATCTTTACGTGGAAGGACTGATCTTACTACCAAAGTATGGGTTCAGAGTTTAAATATGGGGATGGGAAGGTGTTAAGGACCTAAACCCACCTGACCCATGGGTTGGCTTCTACTCATTATGTCTTACACCTTAATCTCATTAAAAGCATGTTCAATATAGCATCCTAAACTCATAACTCATTGCCCTAGTGTTGGCCTAAACCTTACGATTTTAAATTTTTTAAGTTTTATTTTGAAATTCCTACAAAAAAAACGTAAGGTTGTGTTTGGATGGCAACATCTGGATTTGGATATTAAATAAATGGATTATTCAAAATGCCATGATTTGAAATCCATTGATTTAAAATTCCTTGTCTAGGTCTTTTTATACAACGAAAGATTTGAAATTCCATTGTTTGGATACCTGAATTTGGATTTGGATTTAAGATCATGAAATATTTTTTCCAATTATTATTTTTCTTACGCTTTATTTGTTTTAATGGAAAACCTTGCATGAAGATAGTTTTCTAAATTTTCCAGTATTTGGTATCATTAGAAAGATGAGTTAAAGGAAAACTATCTTTAGTCAACATAAAAAGTATGACTTATTTAAGATTGTTACCAAACATAGGAAAATGAAATATTATTATAGAAAAATTCTTTTTGAAAAATGACTCATTTTCTATAAAACATCATTGCTGAAACAAACAAAGTGTTAAACCTTCTACATGAGGTAATGAAAAAACCATTGATAACCCAATTGACAAGATGATGACTAAAAATCTGTCATCATAGCCAACTAAAAAAATGTATTGCCAACTATTGACAACTAAAATGTTCTATCATTACATTGGGCTGTACTAACACACATCTTACTATGTTTTTGTCACATGCAGTGGCTCCCTTATTTCTTTCTCACATTTGATGGTTTTATTGTCATATTAGATTGTATCAACATCACATTTGGCCATACTTTTGTCATATTTGGTGGTATCCTTATATTTTTTTCCTCACATTTGACCACTCCATCATCACATTAGGCAATATCAATATCACATATAACCGTACTTTTGCCACATTTGATAGCTCCCTTATCTTTTTTCTTATATTTGATAGTTTCGTTGTCATATTAAGCAGTACTAACATTACATTTGATTGTACTTGTGTCAGTTTCTTAATTTTATATTTCACATAAGTTGATTTTATTCTTAATATTAAATTTTAAATTATTTTTTTATGGGTTTTAAGTTGTGTTATATTCTATAAAAATAAAAAAAAATTCGTATTATGCATATATTTGTATAATTAGATTAAAAAAAAATAATCCTAAATAGTAAAATTTTAAGGACAAAGTTTAGCTACAAAGTTTCATTGTCATATACATGCATGCATATAGTTTAACAATAACATTATCTTCAAAACTTTTTTCGGTTTACATAAAAATATATATTAGAATTCAATTAAGAAAAAGTTTCAAAAAAATTAAAAGAAAGTTTCATTATTTATTATAAATTATTTTATACTATATTATAATATTTTGTTTTTAGGAACAACTTGGACTTGCAAAATATGAATTTATCATATAACTAAAATTGAAGAGGAAAACTGAAGAGCTCAATGTAAAAACCTCACCATCTCCGGAGTAGAGAGTGACTGGAATTGAAATACTCTATTTCTTCTTTTGTGGGTCTTGCTTAGGGTTTTGTTTGGTAGTAGTCATAACTTTGGAAGAGAATAAGTTGACAAACAAGAAGTGTAAAGACCAAAAAGATAGAAGCTTAGAGAGAGAGAGAGAGAGAGAGAGAGACTAATTCGTAAGGATTTTTTTCTTTGTTTATAGTAACAAGTATTCTCGCAAATTAAATTAATGGTCAAAATCAAAACAAAACTAATTTAATGGTTTAGATTTAGGTGGGTACCATACCCCCCAAGGGGAGTACGATAGAATAACCCTATTATTTAATTTAACTTTGTGAAACTTCTATCGTGCTTTGTTTTTTTCTCTAGTGACTGCCTTGAACCTAACCTGTTTTAAGCTAATCCATTTCCACTTCACTCACTATTGATAGTAGAGGTCATTGTTTCTTTAGTCACAGATTGTTACAATTTAAGACTTCAGGAACAAAGTGCCATGTTTATTTATTTATTTTAATCTTTCCAAACAGAAAATCCATTTATTGGATGATAAAGTACATTAATAACCATAACAATAACATTAAAATGGCAATAAATTTGGTCCAAATTAGCTAAACTTATGGCAAAATCTTTTATTGCTCCACTCTAGCCCTATTGCACCAAATCATAACAATCACAATAATTACAAATCCCTTCCACCATAACAATGCAATCCTCAACATTTTCTCCTCCTTGCAGTGTACGACTAACTCATCTTGATCAACTTTATCTTTATCAATCTTCAGCATGCTTTCTTGTAGTTGACATATTACTTTGTTCAAACCAACAAAGAATGCCTTGTTCAGACCTCCCAGCCTTTTTCCTGGTGAATCTTGGAACTTCTTTCCGGATAATCAACAAACTAGCTAGTAGGTAACACATTATAACCAATGGAACTCAAATAATTGAACTCAAACAACTATTTAACAATGGGATTTAGTATGTAACTGAACATCACACTCATTTCTCTAGTTTAAAAAAGATATTCATATATTTTTATAGTATAAAAAACTTAGTAGAACTCAAAACCCAAGTATTGACTAAGCAATAAAAATTCTCATTCCTGTAGCACGTATCCTTTTTCTTATGGAACTCAAATAATGAGAGAGACTGCATGACAATATGACATTAGTTCTCTAACTATCCAATAGGGTAGAATGGATACCACGAACGGGGAGGCAGAAAATCATTAAAACCATCCAAGGAAACATAACAACAATTCTCTAAAATGGTTCAAAGAAACATAAAAATATAATCTATAATACAGAATTATAATGTATACTTTTGTTTGAAAATTTTGTGTTATCTATCCCAATCCAACATAGTCAAACATAAAATCAACTTATGTCCCTAGCCAGCAATTTAAAATGCACAACAGTAAGTCCCTTACTCAACACAATAATTGGGATAATTTATCAAGCATATTATGAGAGATCGGAACTTCAGGTGCCCTAAAAAAAAGAAGAGATTTTTGAGTGCTTTTTCAGGACACCTCTCTTTTTGGATAAGTGGTATGAAGTTGCCACTTATTTTTTATACTAAAAAATAAGAAAAAAAATTAAATAGAACTTTACATGACTGAATTGTTCCATTCTCATTGATTGAGTAAAAAAATGCAAAATTGATAAATTGAGTATTATGGCTTTGGGTCCTAGTTACAAACTACCAAAAAATACATGGCTTTTGTCCCTAGTTACAATCTACCAAAAATAAAAACAAAGATAAAGCCTAGGTCTACCTATTCAAAGACATTAGGTGACGTTTGGTATGGGGGAATTCACATTACCCCAGGCATCCAGATTCGGAATAGCTACATACTTAGGAATCACGTTCCTAAGAATGTAGCTATTCCGATGTTTGGTTTCATTGGGAATCTCTTAAGATTCCTAGAAATGTGAGATGATAATGTTTGGTTTATTCCCAGGAATCTTAAATAAATTATTTATTTTTACCAAATCCTTTAAAAAAAAAAATCTTCCTCTAAATAAATAATGAAAAACCAAATATAAACTATTAATTATGACAAATTCATTAAAATTGTAGTCTAACATTTCAAAATGACAAGTGCAATACAAAAATAACTATTTAAATTCTCAAATGCTTTATTCTTAATAATAATTTTTAAAAGAGTTTAATCCATAACAAAACAACCTGACAACGTTTAGGTCTATAAGACCATAGAAGTAGCAATAAAAGTAAAAGCAGGTCATCAACAATGAAACAAATGCGATCTATTACACATATAATGTATTCACCCCTGCATCTGTGAGCTCTTGAATAACATAGTCATACCTAACATCCCCAGGCAATGAGTAAAAACAATCACATTTATGTGTATCAGTTGTAAGCAATTCTCCAGCTTTGATTCTTTCTGATATAGAAAGTCCTTCGATTTTCAATAGCTCATTGAATACTTTCATTCTTCTCTCAGCTTCCTCTTACTCAATCTTGAAGCAAGATGCAATAGTGGCCATATGTCCATTAGTTTCTTCATACTTCTTTCCAAAGTCTTTCATTTTCTCCATTAAGGTCTTAGTTAGTTCATCATTGGATCTTGGCCTCTTCTTATTTAGATTCTTTGAGCTTTGTGTTTGGGAACCATAACCATTTCCATTGATCTCTCCCATACTAGCATTTTTTTTTTTTTTTTTTTTTTTTTGTCTCAGCTTCATATTTGTAGGAGCTTGGTTTTCTTGTCCTCTAGTTAACTCCTCTGTTGCATCTGTAACATGTTGAGCTCTATCCCCACTGGGCCTATCTTTACCAAACACAAGTGATAAGTCATCAAAATGAGGGAAGCACTTATTCTGCAATCCTTTAGCATCTGGATGACCCTAATAGGAAACAAATATATATATATATATATATGTGTGTGTGTGTGTGTGTGTGTGTGTGTGTATGTATATATATATATATTTAGTAATAAAATAAAAATTGGTCTTTAAACATGAATGACAAAAAAATAAATAGATTACCTTGACCCAATCTTCAAAAATTTGCTTCTCAACCACAACCATTTTCTCATTATCATTCCAACCAAAACCACTAGCATTTGGACCAAGCATGTCAGCTATTGCCCGATATTGTCTTCTTAAAGTTTTGTATCTAGGTTCTATATGTGGACTTGCCTTTATACCACATCCTGGTAGTTTCTTCTCCATCAATTCCTCTAATTTAGTTGTAAATCCAGGCTTAAAACCATTGTTTGCTTTCCATTTAACATCGCCAGTCAGTTCCAATAAACACTCAACCAACTTATCATCTTCTTCAGCTATCCATTGAAATTTAGTTCCTTTCTTTCCTTCATTGACAGGTTCACTATTTGTATTTTCCATGTCTATGCAAAAGTTGAACATTATACATAATTATCCAAATAAAAATGTGAGTATTGCATTTTTAAGAAAAAAATTATACAAGAAATTCATGATGGTAATTAAGGTCAACAAACTTTGTAAAAGAACAAAAAACACGACAAAAAAAATACCACCAACTGAAATTATATTATAAAAAAATTCATGGAATTTTTAAATAAATAACAAAAACCATATTTCAAATTGAACATAAATTGTAAATGAGAAAATTACAAATTACGTAACTATAATGTCAAATTGAGTAGCACCTAACTATATAATAAAATGAAAAGATACCAAGCAAACATCATCTCCAATTCAATGCCTAGAGGCCCTCCATTGTTCATACATTTCTTCAGCCAACTTATCTCTCCAATCACTCCATGCATCAGATGTCTCCACATACCTTATATGCTCACCATCCAACTCTTAAGCACCTGAGTTGTCAGACAAGGGAGAGTTCTCTTGAGGGTCAAGTGTCATCTCTCTTCTTATATAGTTGTGGAGTAGTGCACAAGCTAAAATGATCCAACATTGGGTCTTGATTGGATAAAATGAT
This sequence comes from Quercus gilva, assembly GCA_023621385.1. Classification (NCBI taxonomy): domain Eukaryota; kingdom Viridiplantae; phylum Streptophyta; class Magnoliopsida; order Fagales; family Fagaceae; genus Quercus; species Quercus gilva. The sequence continues at coordinate 30,448,385 of CM042478.1, read as the reverse complement.
CTACTCCTAAGTATTGCCCATCTTCCTTTTAGTAGGCCAAAGGCTCTCTCAATGATATTCCTAGCAGAAGAGTGTTTCATATTAAAAAAATCTTTAGGAGAAGTAGGTTGGTGACCTTGCCTCCAATCATTTAGGTGATATCTTTGTTCTCTATAAGGTGTAAGAAATCCCTTACCGTTGGTGTAACCAGCATCACACAAGTAGTAGTAACCTAACACCATTTTTAAACTATAAGAATTTAAATAGACATGTCCAAAAAAAAGTAGTGATTAAAAAGTATTTATTTACCTTGAGGGACTTTCAATCATTTCTCCTATAAATTGCATCTCTTAAAACTCTAGAATCTGCAACTGAACCCTCCCAACCAGGCAATAGATAGATAAATTGCATATCATGCGAACACACTCCCAACACATTGGTGGCTATTTCATTTTTCCTGGTTTGATATCTAGGCTTGTCTTCAATTGACACATTGACTGGAATATAAGTTCCATCTAGCGCACCTAGACAATTCTATTATAGGACTTATTCATTAAATTTAAACCAATAATAAGAAATACATAGAAACATTCTAATCTAAATAGTAATGTACCTTAAACCATTTCCATCTTTCATCAGTACAGTTCTCAGGTATAGGCTTCGGTTTCTTAAAAAGGATGCCATGAAGATGAAGGATAGCATGCAATACAACATTGAAATTTCTACTTATACTCTCACACAACCGAGCTAGTTGTCGTGTTATAAGTCTATTTTTTGCATGATGTACAAGTACATGTAGAAAAGACGCTACCATCTCACCCATTTCCATATTCTTAGATGGCCTCAAACCCCCATGTATGTGGAGCATGTCACAAAGTTTTCTAAATGCTCTCCTGTCCATTCGTACATTGTTTATGGATGCTGTATCATCCATCCAAACCATTTGATTCATATTCACAACTCTCACATTTGCTCTCTCTAATATTTGGTCACCTTAACCTCCAATTCTTCCAACTCTCCTATTCCTAGAAAGAATCACTATTGCACACATGTGCACTAACGTCATCCACATTTGACGTAGTAAATCTAATTGATGTAGCAATACAACTAAAATTTTCTTTTTATGATTCCTTGGTGGTCGAGCCATCACTGCAATCATACACAAGAAATAAAAACAAGATATTTAAGAAAATTACAAATTATTAAAACAACTGCTACTAGACTAGCTTCCAGTGTGACATATAGCTATGTAACTAATATAATGGAAGAAAACTACTTGGGATACTTACTAATAAATTCTTTTTAGTTAAAAAAATCTATTGTTTCTAATCTTAGATTAGCTATTGCTCGTAAATGACCAGTGCAAAAAGAGTAAAATGAGTTTCCTCCATTATATATTCTCACAATAAATCAAACCAATGAATTAAGGCTGGAAAACAATAGCATATACTGTGTTTAGGATTTGATGGTTACTCACCCTGTGTAACGTATGAATCTAGAAACAAAGCCAATAATCTAAATATTAAAAAAAAAAAAAAAAAAAAAACCAAATGAAGCCACCAATCCAAATCTATATTTCTAGCAACTAAACAAAACCAAGATCTGAGATATGAATAGATACATCAACAAATTTCTATGAAAATAAATCCATTAATAATTTGTTGAGCAACACACACACAACAGCAAAAGTGAATACCTGGCAATAATGGAGAGTCCCCTTCAAACTTTTTTTTTTTTCCACAAGTGAAACCTAAATAAAACTTTGTTACAGAATATATCAACAAAGTTGTCTATCTTGTTTATGTTATTTTGGCGGGAAAAGATAAAGACAAGGGAAAAGATATTGATGATTTGTTTTATATTTTATCTTAAAGACAAGTGTATCCACTCTGATACCACTTGTTGGGAAATTTAGACCCCGTTTGATAGAATTAACAAGTTTTAAACCCAAGTTGTTAATTAGATTTATTATGAATAAACCTTGTTAAAGCAAGCTAACGTCAATATCATGCATAGCGGAAAATTAAATAAGACAAGATATGATGACTCAGGAAAACCAATGAAACAAACTAGTTTCACAGTAAAAAGCCTAAGGGGAAACCTTCCCGAAATGCAATCCACTATAGTAAAGAGAAGTTTCAGATCTAGTACAAAACCTTTGTCTCTAGACTTTACAATCCCCGTAGATGAACTTACAGCAGAAACCTTCCATTGCTTCAGAAACTTTAAAATCTTCAATATATGAACGCCACCCTTTTGCACGGATCCCAGTATGTGACTAACCAATTATGCATAGCTCCTAGTATGTGACTAACTCACCAACTTGAAGAAGATGTTGGCTGCAAAGTTCTTCACTTCATCAACAATGATGATCAAGAAGCACTTGGTTACAAAACCCTAAGGCGCAAAGACGCAGTAGCTTCCTTCAGAGAGAATAAGGCACTTAGTCACTTTTTGCATGTGTTCTCCTTGTATTCTCATGTGTGACGGCCTTCAAAATAAAGCTTATATATGTCTAGGGTTGTGAGAAAAGAAACCCTACACAAATACATAAGCATGGGCCGAAAATCAGATTTGAAAAACTGATTTTCGTAATTCTCGATAGATAGTATCTGTCAAGCAGTTGATGAGACCTCGATAGATAGTATCTGTCGAGCAGTTGTCGAGACCTCGATAGATAGCTATCTGTTAGGAATCTGTCCAGTTTTAATGAATAGCCCTTTTTCACTTGTTTCTTGGACAAATTTGCATGGCTTTAATACTATACTTGAACTCTTGTTCTTTGGAGTATTAAACACATCCTAGATCTACCTAATTACAAGTAAAGTGCATTTTGTCAAAGGATTAGCCAATTCTATATTTGACATATGTTCCTAACATAATTTACATATGTTCTAACAATCTCCCCCTTTGGCAATCCATTACAAAACCATAACAAACAAATGAACATATGAGAGAAGTCATAAATCACTCAACTCATACTCACTTGTTGAATACAATAAAATCTATCCTAACACAAACTTTTGAAAATCTTTGCAAGAAGAGAGTTTATGGCAAGAAGATTTTGACAACCTGTATTTCTAAAACACTTTAAACAAAACTCATCAAGGCATCTTAGTGTGAAACAGAAATAAAAGATTGCATACAATATATAAGAAGCATGTGCATAAAGAGAGAAAAGAAGCAACACATGTAAAGATAGGTGAAAGAATTGTAATAACAACCTCAAATGTGTATATATCAACAAATACATGGTTTGCTATCACAATATGATCACAAGATCTAAGGTACATGAACAATGTATCTGAAATAGAGAGAAAAGAAAAAGATACATAAAGCCCTTACTACATCCCTCAAAAAATACATTCCTCCTAACAAAAATCTCCTATACTAACCCTCCCCCTATGAGTATGACTACTTTTATATCCAAAACTACTCCCCCTAACATGTAGAATCTAAAAAGAAAACCACATTTTCTCCACAATTTCTTCCCCTTTTTGTCATGATTGACAAAGCGTATAAGAAGCTAGAAAGCTTTACCCGAGAGACATAAAGATGATTAAGGATGATCAAGAGGGTACAAAGAATCCATATTAATGCATAAATGTAATGAAACAAGATGCTATGGATGACAAGATAAAAGAAAGATGCAAAACATGTGAAAAACAATGCATGCAAGAGTATCTCGACAGATCGAGAAGTTGTTGAGCAGCTATTGAGTAGAAGCCAACCTTGATGGATCGAGAATCTGTCGAGGATCTATCGAGCAGACAAAAAGTTTCTCGATGGATTGAGAATTTGTCGAGAAGCTATTGAGAAGAATTCCAGAAACCTCGATGGATCGAGATTGCGTTAACTTTTGTCTAGACAAGAAGGAAAAGGGTCTCGATAGATAGCTAGTTGTCGAGAGGTGTCTAGAAGTTGTCGAGAAGCTGAAAAATAGTTTTTCAAGATGAGAAAAAAGATATGAATGCAATCAAGCATGCTACCCAACCAAAGATTCAAACAACATGTTAAGCTCTCAAAAACATCTTTCAACAAGAAAAATGTAAAGCATTTAGATCCAAAACACACACACACACACACACACAACAAGTCTAACCAATTTTATATTTCAAAAATAAGTTAAGACAATTTAGTGAGCATACATTAACACGTGTATTCCTTGTGATGGCTAAATCACATTGTACCTGCATATGTATCAAGAGTAGCAAAAAATATTGCATTTTGTGTGTGGAAAACATCACAAGATTACATAAGTGTCTACATGTTATGACGATTTGAGATATGAGAAAATTACTTTAACTCACACACAATCATAATTGTTTGATGGGGATTATCACCTTCGAGGTACATCCTATAACTCCCACATCTCTTAGAATACACGTTTGCAATCATATATAAAGCATTTTGATCCTTTTGCTTTTATTTTTCTTTGCATATTTTTCTTTCAATAAGCATATCATGCATGGGCATATAAGAGAGAGAAAAGAAATACCCAATGATGTTAAGCTTTTGACATTACACTTTTGCTATGCCGAAGCATACAAATGTCATTTCATGATTGGCGGGCAGCAGTGGTGAGATGGTTATTTATGCCTTTCTCTTAGGATTTTCTAGTCCTTCCTATCAAAAAGAGTGATATGAGTGTTAAGTACAAGATATTACTTAATCTTACTCATCACAAACACGAGCCATAAAGCTCACTTGCTTAATTGTGCATAGAGATGTTCATCTAAGCTACAAAAGATACAAAGTTTAGAGAACTTTGTTTCAATGGTCATCCAAGGTACACAAGTACCAATGTACACAAACACACACTATTTTTGTATTTTTCTTTTTTTTTTTGAAAACGAAACAAAATAAAAACCAAAAAACTAAACACAAACAGACAAACAACATGAAAGCATGAAAGAAAGATGCATTTGCATGAAAGCATGATTCCAAAAGCAAATAAGAAATCAATCAAAGATATTCCTACTTTAGATAGAAAGAATTGAAGTAGAGGACAAACAGAAAAGACAATTAAGTCTTACGCTCCTTTCTCACCCACACAGCATGAGTCTTTGGCTATGAAGATAAAAAGGCACGTGTCCTAGTATGTATACCAAAGGACATAGAAGAATTAAAATTCTCCTGAATTTGAGTTAAAAAGCTCAAAGCTTTTAAAAACTCTCCAAACAAAGGTGTAGGTCCTTCAGAGGAAACCTGTGACCGTTTGGACACTTGCTTTTGAGGATACAACTTAAAGCAATTAGGACGAATGTGTCCAGAAACACCATAATGGTGACAAACACGAGGTCTAATAATGGATTTAGAATTTGACAAATCAATTATGGATTTCATAACTTTATCACCTTTCTGAGATTGGGACATAAAGATAGTCTTTGATCCAGAAGTTGTGGAAGAGGAAGGGTCAGAGGAGACAGCATATCCTAGTCTTATTAGAACTAGGCTTTTGAGCACATAATACCTCATCAAGCTTTGCACTAGACATCCTCTCTATTTGAGTTCTAGCTTGACTAAGCTTTACCTTAAGATTCTTGACCTTCTCTTCTAATGAGGCGTTCTCCACAACAAGAGTCTCAACCAAACTTGTGGTCTCATCTAATTTGACTAATAGATCAGCTTTTTCAGTTATTGCCTCATTAAGCACTTTTCTACAATAATGAGAAGTCTTTTTAGATTTTATGAATTCAGTGCATAGCTTATCATAGGCTTCTTGAAGGGTCATCTTCTTGGGTACTTCATCATCAGAAGAATCCTTATTGTCACTAGCACTCTCCACAATCACCTTATCGGTTGTGGTAGTAAAAGCTATAAAGTGACCATATTCATCCATATACTCATTATAAGAGTCATTCTTAGTATCACTCCAAGTAGTAACCAACCCTTTATCTTTTGAATTCTTAGTCTTTTCATTCATAAGATAGTTTGGGCACTTTATCCTCATATGACCAAAACCTTTGCACTCATGGCATTAGATCAAGGGTTTCTCATTCTTGCCCTTCCTAGAGGATTTAGATTTCCTAGAAGGTTTATCCTTATCTTTTTTCCTAAATTGAAGAAGCTGGATAATCTCATCAGCTATGAAGGTTAGATCCTCATCCTCATCATCATCATCTTCATCTTCATCTTCACTTTCATCTTCATCTTCAGAGTCATCATTCTCTTCCTTTATACCCTTAAGAGCCAAGTTTTTACTTTTTCGCCTTTTCCCATTATGCCTAATCCCATCTCATAGGTTTGAAGGTTCCCTACAAGCTCAGTCAAAGGAATTTTATCAATATCCTTCACTTCTTCAATGGCAATGATCTTGGCATAGAATCTTTCAGGTAAGGACCTAAGGATTTTCCTAACAATTTTGGATTCTACTATAGATTCTCCAAGGTTGAAAGCAGAATTCACAATATCCTTGAGTTTAGCATAGAACTCATCAAAGGTCTCATCGTGCTCCATCCTTATTTCTTCAAAATTACTAGTGAGTCTTTGAAACTTCACAGTCTTTACTACCTTGGTACCTTCATAGGTGGTCTCAAGAATGGTCTATGCTTCCTTGGAAACTTCCGTGGATGATATTTTCTTGAATTCTTCATTGGTCACCCTACAAAACAAATCATTCAAGACCCTACTGTTGAAATTTGCCACTATGATTGTTGCTTCATCCCAATCCACCGGCGCTTCCTTTGGCTTAATCCAGCCAACTTTAACAGCTTGCCATACCTGTTCACCTAGAGCCTGCAAAAAAAATTTCATACGAACTTTCCAGTACGCATAATTAGTGCCATCAAATAAAGGAGGAATCAAAAGAGATTGTCCATGATCCATGACAACGGGGGTCAAGGATCACACTCAGGAAATTAATCCAATCAGAGTGTACCCGCTCTGATACCACTTGTTGGAAAATTTAGACCTCGGTTGATAGAATTAACAAGTTTTAAACCCAAGTTGTTAATTAGATTTATTATGAATAAACCTTGTTAAAGCAAGCTAACATCAATATCATGCATAGTAGAAAATTAAATAAGACAAGATATGATGACCCAGGAAAACCAATGAAACAAACTAGTTTCACCGTAAAAAACCTAAAGGGAAACCTTCCCGAAAAGCAATCCACTATAGTAAAGAGAAGTTTCAAATCTAGTACAAAACCTTTGTCCCTAGACTCTACAATCCTCGTAGATGAACTTACAGTAGAAACCTTCCATTGCTTCAAAAACTCTAAATTCTTCAATATATGAATGCCACCCTTTTGCATGGATCTCAGTACGTGATTAACCAATGATGCACGGCTCCTAGTATGTGACTAACTCACCAACTTGAAGAAGATATTGGCTGCAAAGTTCTTCACTTCATCAACAATGAAGATCAAGAAGCACTTGGTTACAAAATATTAAGGCGCAAAGACGCAGTAGCTTCTTTCAAAGAGAATAAGGCACTCACTCCCCTTTTGCATGTGTTCTCCTTGTATTCTCATGTGTGATGGCCTTCAAAATAAGCCTTATATATGTCTAGGGCTGTGAGAAAAGAAATCCTACACAAATACATAAGTATGGGTCGAAAATCAGATCTGAAAAACTGATTTTCGTAATTCTCGATAGATAGTATCTGTCAAGCAGCTGTTGAGACCTCGATAGATAGCTATCTGTCAGGTATCTATCCAATTTTAATGAACAACCCTTCTTCATTTGTTTCTTGGACAGATTTGCATGGCTTTAATACTAGACTTGAACTCTTATTCTTTGAAGTATTAAACACATCCTAGATCTATCGAATTACAAGTAAAGTGCGTTTTGTCAAAGGATTAGCCAATTCTATATTTGACAAATGTTCCTAACATAATTTACATATGTCCTAACAAAAACCATCCAAGGAAACATAACAACAATTCTCTAAAATGGTTCAAAGAAACATAAAAATATAATCTATAATACATATACTAATCATACATCTCCATCATATGAATAGAATTATAATGTATACTTGTGTTTGAAAATTTTGTGTGTTATCTATCCCAACCCAACATAGTCAAACATAAAATCAACTTATGTCCCTAGCCAGCAATTTAAAATGCACAATAGTAAGTCCCTTACTCAACACAATAATTGGGATAATTTATCAAGCATATTGTGAGAGATCAGAACTTCAGGTGCCCTAAAAAAAAAGAGATTTTTGAGTGCTTTTTCAGGGCACCTTTCTTCTTGGGTAAGTGGTGTGGAGTTGCCACTTATTTTTTATACTAAAAAATAAGAAAAAAAAAATTAAATAGAACTTTACATTACTGAATTGTTCCATTCTCATTGATTGAATAATAATAAAAAAAAGAACACAAAATTGATAAATTGAGTATTATGGCTTTGGGTCCTAGTTACAAACTACCAAAAAATACATGGCTTTTTGTCCTTATTGTAATCTATTCAAAAATAAAAATAAAGATAAAGCCTAGGTCTACCTATCCAAAGACATTATAATTCGGAGGCTAGGTTACAGAATGAGAAGATGTTAGGCACCCATTCTACCTAGACAGAGTTTGGTCTTCTAGACTCTCATGACCAATGTACCCCTTTATGCATGATATAAATGATATGTTGCATACATGAGACACTCAACCAAACTAAGTCACATAAATCTATTTATGAATGTGTCCTCTTCTTTTAAGAAAAATTCAAATACATTTTTGTGAATAAAAAAAAATGTGATTTGATTCGTTAGGAAAAAAAACTAGATCTGTTTTGGTATAGGTAAAAAATTGGTTTTTGGATTTTATGTAAAAAGAATCAGATCTGTTTTGTAAGTTAGAAAATCTAGATTTGTAAAGAACTAGAAAAATCAGATCTATTTTTTATGTAAAAAAAGAAAAAAAAAATTTTAGAAGAGGACTACCCTCATAAAATAAACCTATGCTGCTTACATCAAACAAAACAAACAAAACATCACTACTTATGACTTCCTTTTTTTATTTCAAAATCTGCTGTGCTTTTAAAAAAACAATTCAGATCTGTATTTAAGGAAGATACAAATATGTTTTTATGTTAAAAAAATTTAGATCTACATCTAAGGAAGATACAGATCTATTTTTTGCATTAAAAAAATTCAGATCTGCATCTAAGGAAGATACAAATCAGTTTTTGTATTAGAAAAAATTCCGATCTGCATCTAAGGAAGATACAGATTAGTTTTTGTACTAAAAAAAAATTCAGATCTTCATCTACGGAAGATATAAATCTATTTTTGGTTTTGAAAAAAATGTGATAATGTGTAGATTTTTGAAACTCAAAAGGTAAATCATGACAACAAAAGCATTATGAGCATATTTCAACAAAAATATTAACAACACATGGCATGAACATTAGAAATTAAAACTAAAAGAATATCTACATCATGCATCATTAAAATAAAAGAAAACAGAAAAAAAGGTAAAGAAAAACCGCCTCTTGTATGCACGCACTCTTCTTCTTGAGGGAATATTTTAGGGTTCAAAGAAATTTGTTCAATTATCTTTAAAACCTAAAATACCTTACAAAAAAGAAATTCTTAAGGCTAGAGCCTCCAGAACGTCTTTAACGTAAGAGGGAAAATAATAGAAAGGCGAGTCAGAAAGAGGGGGAATCTGAGAGCGTGAAAAAGTGTCAAATTTTGAGAGACCTCCTCTATTTATAGAGGCTGGGAGGCTCGAAAAAATAGCTAAATGATCAGAACACGAACTGAGACGCGTCCTTATCTCTAAAAAATCGAAAAGGATGTGTTTTAACCTAATCCAAGTGCCCTCGGGCCAAGGCCTGGGTTTGTGCCAATCTGCACCCCAAAAGTACCGAATGGCCCTTTTGGGTGCTGGCCTCGTGTTTGAGTTTTGGTATGTTTTGGACTCATTTTTTTGAGGTTTTTTGAGCCAGGACTTGCACTTAAACGTGTTCTTAATCCATATTCAAAAAATTAAACTCTTTTTTTGATAATTCAAGTTATTTCAGCAATGATTTTCTTGTAGATAAATACTCCAAAAAGTCTTGATTATCCACAATTTTGTAGTTATCTAATTATCCCCTTTATTCCCATGTAAGCAAGTCTATTTTTGACACTCATTAACAACCAATCACAAAATTATTTAATTAAGTTTAATCTCTAGCAAATTAGAATTAATTTAAATTAATAATGTGTGATTGGTTCTACATACACACAATGCATGCTGAACGTGCAAACTTGATCATGCGATATCTTTTAATTCGATAGTCTGATTTGGAAATCGAGCATACCGTCGCGACCATTAGAATCTCAAAATATTTTTTATGATATGCAATGAATGAATTAATGCATGTAAGAAACCATGAATTTTGGGTATATGATTGGTCATTCTAGTCATCTTCATTGATTAAATTATGGGTGCAAAATCGAGTGTCTACAGAACGCCCCTCATTGATAGAGCTTGTAAAGTGAATGTTAATGTAAAATAAAGACACTGATTTTAGCAACTATGATTTAATTGAGGTTGATTTTTCAAAGATTACCTAGCCCTAGAATATAAAACTTTGGAGCATAGAACTAGTACCTTGCTGTTTGACAAAAATGAAAATTGTGAATACTTGACCTACTTGATAATTGATAAATTTTGAAATGATTCTTGATAACTGAGGTGACTGAGAGGCTTCTCTATCTCATTCTGAATATGGTGGGTTGATCAAGGGGCTTTTCTACCTTAATTTGAATGAAAGTTATCCAAGGGGATTCTCTACCTCGGGACCTGGGCTGTGGCGACCAAGGGGCTTCTCTACCTTGATCTTGATGAAAGGTAACCAAGGGGTTTCTCTACCTCGGAACCGAACTATTGAAATGTCAATTAAAGGGCTTCTCTACTTTGATCTGATGAAAGGTAACCAAAGGGATCCTCTACCTTGGAACCAGAGCTGTGGCGTCCAAGGGGCCTCTACCTTGATCTTGATGATAGGTAACCAAAGGGCTTCTCTACCTCGGAACTGAAGCTGCGGCGACCAAGGGGCTTTTCGTCCTCGATCTTGATGAAAGGTAACCAAGGGGTTTCTCTACCTCGGAACCAGACTGTTTAAATGTCAATTAAATGGCTTCTCTACTTTGACCTGGATAGTTGAAATGTCAATCAAAGAGCTTCTCTTCTTTGATCTGGACTATTGCCTACAAAAAGTCAAAATTTGGGATTAGACTTTAAATAATGAGTGCTTTGTTGTCCCACTGTTTTTGATATGTGTGATTTACATCTGTTCTTTCTTGATTTGAAAATTTTCATTTTAGCAAGAAAATTTTGATTGATTCTTGTAGCTCTTTGAAAAAGATTTTATCTTTGAAACTTGAAACTTGGAATTTGGAATTTGAAACTTTGAATTTAGAACTTGGGTCTTGAAGTTGAAAATTGGACATTTGGAATTAAGAGTTTGAAATTTAAAATTGAAATTTGAAATTGAGAGTTGAAACTAGGAATTGAGAATTTGAAATTTGGAATTGAGAGTTAAAATTTGAAATTGAGAGTTGAAATTTTTTGCCCTTAAGAAAAATTGTATCTTTGTCCTTGATTCTTTCCAAAAAAATTTTTCAATGTCACACAAATTTTTTTTTCTTGAAATTGATATCCCCTATTTTTTTTTTTAAATCACTCATCCTGCATGATCTTTTCCTTAAAAGAAAGAAAGAAAAGAAAAGAAGAAATTATTATTATTATTTTTTTTGGAGTTGACTCAGCAACTTAGGATTTTAAAGCAAGGGGGGGGGGGGGGGCGAATTTTGGCCCCTCCTTCTTTGTCTTTTCCTTTTTTTTTCTTTGCTTTTCTTTCTTCCTTCATCTTTCTTCCACCATTGTCACTATTCACCTCCTTCTTCCACTTGAATTTTCTCCTTCACTACACCATTTCTTCTCTAAAAAAAAAACACTTTCCTAAGCTTCTTCACTTCCCTTCACTTATCATCCTCAATATTTTTTCAGATCTTTGTGTCCTTGGCCATTTTTGCTTCATTTCATTTTTGTGAAACCCATTCCCAAACTCCCCTTCTCTTTGCACTACAATGGCATCATCTTCCAAAGGACCTTCTTTCCTTACTTTCATGGGAAAAAATATCATCCATCACTTGAAAGGAATGATGAAGAGGGGCTCCTTCAAGACCCCAAAACCCATGCTCCACATTCCCACGCTCCACATTCCTACATGGACTTCAAGGTGATTTTTTTTTAGGAAATTTGTTGTGTTCATGCTTCATTTAGAGTTTGATGTTGAGACATTGTCATTTTGTTGTTATGTACTCTTTTTGAAATTTGGGGAATTGTATGATTGATCATGTTGTAATCTTGGCTTTGGGGACATTTTGAATTGTTGTGTGTGTGTGTGTGTGTGTGTGTGTGTGTGTGTGTTTTTTTTTTTTTTTTTTTTTGACATGGTGCAATCTTGAACAATGTTGGTGGCTCATGGAATTTTGGTAATGTTGGCAATATGTGATGTTATTGAATGAATTTTGGCTTGGATTTTGGGGGCATTGAAGTTGTGAAAAATTTGTTGAGTGGGCTTGGTTGAATAAATTCATGAGGCATGTGGAAAATTTTGTTGGCATGTGTAAATTTTATGAACATGGCAAAGTTTTGTGGGTATGAGTATGGAAGAAGTTTGTGGTGGCATTTTTTTGTGTTGGTCATGAAACTTTGATTACGGCAAGCTTTTGTTGAGAATGAGATTTTGGTTATCGAAATATCATTGTTAGGTATGTGATGTTGGACATGCGATAAATTTTTTGGTTGTGATTTTGGTCATAGGAAATTTTTGTGGTTATGATTTTGGTTATGAAAATTTTTTGTGGTTGTGATTTCGGTTATGGGAAATTTTTGTGGTTGTGATTTTGGTTATGAGAATTTTTTTGTTGGCATGAGATTTTTTTGACATCTTGATGATGGGACAAACTTTGTTTTGCAAAATCTCAAAAGCTGAGGTAGCCTTCAAATACTGTCTCCAGATATCAGGAACATTATTAATGAGGCGGGCTTCGAAACTTTTTTCGTGTCTTTATTAAATCAGGAGACTAATGAGTACAAGGATCTCCAGTTGCTCCTTGCTTTGTCAGAACGGTTTTGGGATACCACATGTACTTTCCATTTCCCAAGCATTGGTGAAGTAATGTTGATACCTTATGATTTCTCTATCATCACCGGCTTGAGATTGGGTGGTGAAAGAATCAGGGTTAATGATTTCCTTACTCCAAAAGAGATTAAGAGACTTTTAGGGGTAGTAGTGCCTTTAAATTGAAGAGTAAAATTGTCTCTCTGATGTGGCTGTATGAAAATATTGAGAGCTATAAAACTGTGGCTATGAATACTCGTATGTTCATGCTCCTCTTTATTGGGACTTCCTTGTGTCTAGACTTGGGCAGTACTGTGAGTTTGTGCTATCTGTGGAGTTTGAGAGATATTGGCCAGATCAAGAATTATGATTTGGGTGGCATGGCCTACGCGACCCTCTTGCACTTCATGAACCAACTTTCTTGGTGTAGCCTCTCAAGCTTAGGTGGTGCTCCATTTGTTTGGCAGGTGAGGTTTGGAATTTTTGCTATGTGTGGGTTTTGTTTTGAAAATTGCTTTGGCTATGTCATATATGATGTGTGTGGATTTTTTCAAGTTTGGATGTATGAATATTTTGGGGTTGGTCCTCAAGTTCGAGAGGAGGTTGATGGTATCTATCATAGATTTCTCCGTTGGTTTCTTGAATACTGTTTGTCAATGCCTTTTAAGCATTCTTTGGAAGTTTGGTGTATGTTGATTGACAATTTAACTGTTGCTAATGTGGGTTTTTTTTTTTTTTTTTTGGAATTTTGTGTTTAAGGGTTTTTATGGTTTGGTTGTGGTTTGGCCTTCTTTTCATTTTGGGTTCTTTGTGATTTTCAAATGTCTTTGAATGATTGGGATGGATGTGAGGAGTATACGGATTGTGAGTGGGCTCTAGAACTGAATGGTCGCCAGGTGTTGTTTGAGTATGGCCATGGGAGGTACTAGTATCTTGGTGATTGGGTGTTGCCTCAGGGTCAACATGTGTACCCTCCCACAACAATTCTGGTTCCTCCTTGTCCCTCAATTTGGTTGGCTGATCTACTGACTGATGAAGAGATTGCTCGTGCTCGAATTAGCCATGTTAATGATACCTGGAGTTTACTCTGAATTTATTCAAACTCAATTGCAAGGTTGTTTGGCCGGCATTCTTGTTGCCTCGGTATCTCTCTTTCTTTTTGAAGTTGAGTTGCATTTCACCTTGTAGGCTCCTTTCTCATATTTCCTCCTTATGACAATGTCTGCATGTTGCATTATCAAGCTTCATCTTCTAAAGAAGAGGAGGAGGAAGAAGAGAATCCCCCACCTAGTCATGCTAACGGCTCTTCTAGCTCTTTCATGGAGACCTATCCTCACTTTCCTACATGGAAATATGAAGTGATGAATCTTGATGAATCGTACAACTCCATGACTTTGGACAGGCCAGAGTACACCCCGAACGTCCCTTGTGTTCTTGAATTTTAAGTTCTTTGTCCTCATTTCTTCTTGGCTCATTGAATCGCCCATGGTTTGGAAAATTTGTGCTTCAGGTCGATGTTGATCTTGTGGAAGAAAGCATGCAGATGATTGGAAGTTTATAATTGGTAGCACATACTCAATCTTCTTGATATGTGATCAATGAAGTGACCAGGGTATAAGATGATGCTTTCTGAGTGTCCTTTCTTGGACTTTTTCAATAATCAATCTAACATTTGACTTTGTTGACTTTTTAGGTGAGTCGAATGGCAATGGCTAATTCCACCAAAAGATCTTTGGAGGAAAAGATCAGAAATCTTGAACTTGAGAACTGTTAGCAAGAATCTCGATTCTATGCAAGTCAAGAAGGAAACACTGAAGGCGGCTCCTAGAAGGGTGGGTTGAGGAGGTCTTCGAGTAGACAGACCTGAAGTCCCAACGGTGCTTGATTTGTGTTTTTAACTTTTCCTGCAAAAACAAGAAGAAGTGTTTCTTAGACAAACTTGTATTAATCATTGCTTTTAGCTATTTGCCCTTTGAACTGCTTTTGATTATGTGGGAACTTTAAATGAGACAAGTTTAGAATTCACCTGATGAGGTCTTGTAGTACTAATTTAAACTCATCTCGACCAATTCTGATGGAACTTGTGCTTACTTGAATGAGGCAAAGCTGAATGCCCTTAGTTTAGAAATGAATGCATGATTTTTGGAAATCTTGATTTTTTATTTTTTTTTTGAAAAGACTATGATGATGGTTCCTCCTTATTGTTGTTGTTGTTGTTGTTGTGGGTTTTTTTTTTTTTTTTGGAAAATGAATGAGGCATGGTCGAATGCCCCTAGTTTAGGACATGAATCCATGGTTTTGAAAAATCTTAATTTGGTCAATTTTTCTCTCTTCTTCTTTTTGAAAGTAGTGATGCAAGTGGTGATTTTTTTTTTTTTTTTTTTATAGAAAAAAATTGAGTAAGGCATGTCTGAATGCCCTAGTTTAACAAAAAAAAAAAAAAAAAAAAAAATTTTTTTTTGAGCATTAAATAGGGTAAAAAACGGACATAAAAATTGTCTGAAAATGCAAAACATTGTAAATGAGCATCGGTGGAGTTGAGTGCTGTTTGGCACTTAAGAAGTGCCATTCGGCACTTTATCATGCCATTGGGCTTAGGCCATAGTGGGCCAACTCCTCACACTTTTTCAATGCGTGTTTTGCATTTTCAAGTCTTTTGAAATTTTTTCCTTTGTTTGTGACCATGAAACACTTTCCTACTCGGCTACTAACTCTGTTAGGACATATGTGTTCACATGTTAAGAACATATGTCATATTTTATGTAAATTGGCTAATCCTTTGACAAAACGCACTCTACTTGTAATTGGGTAGTTCTAGGTGTTTTTAATACTTCAAGAAACAATGTTTCAAGATCAAGTGTTGAAGTCATCAAGTCTGTCCAAGAAAAAGCAAGTCGAAGTGTAGAATTTTTAAAGCTCGACACCTGCTCGATAGCTACCTCGACACCTGCTATCTGTCGAGATTTAAAAAGTCAGAATTCCAATCTGATTTTCTTGGGATCCGTAAATGTGTTTTTGGGCTTTCTTTTCTTCTAACCCTAAACATATTTAAGGAGTATTTTAAGAGCCATCAACATAGACACAAGTTGCATAAGCATTGAGCAATCCTTGTTCAAGCAAATTGTGATCTAAGACGAAGTTCTTGACCTAGTTCATCTTCTTCAAGAAGTTGCTGTGTACTTTGCACCGTAGGGTTTTGTGACCAAGCATCTTCCTGATCTTCATTGCATAGGATGATCTGAAGAACTTTGCAGCCAACCTCTCTTCCTAAAGTTGGTGTTTGAAGTCGCGTACTGGGATCCGCGCATCTGGTTAGTCACGTACTTGGGAGTCGTGCATCAAAAGGGGGAACTGTCACTACAGATCAAGTCCGATTGGGTATTGGGGTAAGAGTTCAACTGTAGGTTGATAAGGTACTTGGGATTCCTTATTTGTAACTGCTTGATTTGATAATAGTAGAGTTTCGGGAGTGGTGACCTGAAAATCACCCGGTGGGGTTTTTGCCGTTAGGGTTTTTCCCCATTCGTGAACAAATCACCGTGTTATTTATTTTCCGCTGCATATTTAGTTATTCGGTGATTTGTTTGTGCTGCCACGTATTTGCATGTTAAATTGATTAATTAATAACTTGGCTAAATTAATTAATTAGTTTAAATCACAAGGGGTCATTCAGTTTGTGGCCTATCAAGTGGTATCAGAGCGGGCACACTCTGATTAGTTATTAATCTTTGCTGTGATTGATCCATTGACCCCTGTTTGTCATGGATAGAGGACAATCTCTTATTATACCTCCTTTATTTGATGGGACTAACTATGCCTACTGGAAAGTACGCATGAGAGCTTTTTTGCAGTCCTTAGATGAGAAGGTGTGGCAAGCTGTGGAGATTGGCTGGACAAAGCCAAAAGAAGCGCCGGCTGATTGGGATGAAGCCAAGATCAAGGCGGCAAACTTCAACAGCAGAGCGTTGAATGCTCTATTTAGCGCTGTCACCAATGAGGAGTTCAAGAAGATATCCTCAACAAAAACTGCCAAGGAGGCATGGACCATCCTCCAGACAACCTACGAAGGAACAAAGGCTGTCAAGGATTCAAAGCTACAGAGGCTCACTACTAGCTTTGAAGAAATTAAAATGGAGGAGGATGAGTCGTTCGATGAGTTCTATGCCAAGCTTAAAGACATAGTGAACTCAGCCTTCAATCTTGGGGAAACCATCCCTGAACCCAAGGTTGTAAGGAAGGTGCTCAGATCTCTACCTGAGAGATTTCATGCCAAGATTACGGCAATTGAAGAATCAAAGGACATTGATAAAATTCCTTTGACTGAGCTGGTTGGGAACTTGCAGACCTACGAGCTAGGGTTATCAAGAATAGGCAAGTCAACCAAGGGTAAGAGCATGGCCCTGAAGGCGAAGAGCAGTGATACTGATGAGTCTTCCGATGATGAAGATTCCAAGATGAAGTCCTACATTACAAGGCAGTTCAAGAAGTTTATGAAGAATGCCAATGGGAGGAACTTCGACAAGGACCAAAGGCAATCCAGTTCCTCACAATTCAAGAGCCAAGACAAAGGAAGAAAGGATGCCAAGGATGGCGGTCAGTACACTGTTCCGGCAGGACCAAAATGTTTTGGGTGTCATGGGTTTGGACACATGAAGAATGAGTGTCCTACATATCTGAAGAGCATTGGAAAGAGTAAGGCTCTTGCTGCAACCCTGAGTGACACTGAGCCTGAAGATGATTCCGATAGTGAAGATGACGGAATCTTAAATGCCTTCACTGCCACAGTTAATCCTACTGAAGGGATTGTTGAAGAAGTGGAACAGGAAGAAGAATTGGTGGATACTGAATGCGAGAAGATGGATGACAAAGATGATATCCATTCAGCCTATGAGAAGCTATACAAGCTCTCAGAGAAGCATGAGAAGTTATACAGGCTGGCCACCAAGAAGCTCAGTGATGTGGAACTTGACCGTGAAGAGTTGTCCACAAAGTTTGATGAAGCAAATCAAACTATTGGAGCACTGAGGTTTGAAAACAACTTCCTGGCTGAGAAGACCAAGAAGCTTGAAGCAGAGCTGTTTCAAGTCAGAGCTCAACTGGAGAGGACTTCAAGTGCAAAACTTGATGAGATGCTCAGCAACCAGAAATCTGCTTTAGATCGAACAGGTTTAGGGTATGGTCTTTCTTTCTCTAACTCTGCTTCTACTAGTTCTACTGTTTTTGTTCCTCCTGCTGATACTATTAAAATTGAGAACATTGATGTTAAAACTGAATTAGCTAGTGAGAATGTAGACAAAGGTAAATCCATCTTAGGAGCACCCCCTAAGTTAGAAAAGAAAGGTGCTAAACTCCCTAAGGATAAGAAGGCTAACTCTCAAAAGCCCAAACAGAAGAAGCAGCATCTCTGTTATCATTGTGGAGCAGCAGGTCATACTCGACCAAATTGCTACAAGTGGCTAGCCACCCAAAAGAGCAATAGTATGACAGCATCTGGAAGCCAAAATCAGCTTCAATCCTCTCTTGCTCCTCTTGGAGATCTTCTGAAAGCCCTCATGTTCCTTTCGAACTTGAACGGGTGTAATTCTTCCCCCTCACCGCCGTTTCAAAGTATTAATCAAAGGAAAGGTTCTTCCAAGGCGTGGAAGAAAAAGGACTCTAAGTGATTTTATCACTTTCTTCTCCCTTCTTGTTTATCTTGTTTGTTGCATTGCTTGTGTGTTTTGCATTTTTGCTGAGTCAGTCTAGTTTTATGCATTGTTTTGTTTTTCTTAACATGTCTTTGTGTGTTTACTTTCAGTTTTGTTTATTTTGTTTTTCATATAAAAATTAAAAAAAAAAATTGAAAAATTGAAAAAATACAAAAACAGTGTGTGTTTTGTGTACTTTGGTACTTGTGTACCTTGGATGGCCAATGAAACAAAGTTTTCTAAACTTTGTATCTCTTGTAGCTTAGATGAGCATCCCTATGCACAACTAAGCAAGTGAGCTTTGTGGTTCTTGTTTGTGATGAGTAAGATTAGGTTATTTCTTAGACTTAACACTCATATCACTCTTTTTGACGGGTAGGACTAGAAAATCCTAAGAGAAAGGCATAAATAACCATCTCACCACTGTTGCCCGCCAATCATAAATGACATCTGTATGCTTCGGCATAGCAAAAGTGTGATGTCAATGACATTTGTGTGCTTAGGCATAGCAAAATTGAAATGTCAAAATATCAATGGGTATTTCTTTTCTTTCTCATAAGCCCATGCATGATATGTTTAAAAAGAAAATATGCAAAGAAAATAAAAAGCAAAAAGATTAAAAATGCTTTGAAAATGGTTGCAAGCGTGTATTCTAGGAGATGTGGGAGTTATAGGATGTACCTCGAAGGTGATAGTCCCCATCAAACAGTTATGATTGTGTGTGAGTTAAAGTTATTTGCTCATATCTCAGATCATCATAACATGTATACACTTATGCAATCTTGCGATGTTTTTCACACACAACACGCAATATTCTTTGCTACTTTTGATACATGTGCAGGTACAATGTGATTTGGCCATCACAAAGGTTTTACATGTACTGTTGTATGCTCACTAAACTGTCATGACTTATTTTTGAAATATAAAATTGGTTAGACTTGTTTAGTGTGTGTGTGTGTTCTTGGAAGATTCATGTGCTTAAATTTTCATTGAGAGATGATTTTTGAGAGCCTTTTATGTAGGTTGGATCTTGTTTGAGGTGTTTGTCTTGATTGCATACTTGTCTGTGTTTTTCTCCTCTCGAAAAACTGCTTTTCTCTGCTGGCTCGACACCTCCTCGACACCTCCTCGATACCTGATCAGCTGTCGAGATTTTCAAGCCTTTTCTTTATCGCAATCTCGACACCTCCTCGACACCTGGTGGATC
The DNA here is from genome assembly GCA_023621385.1 of Quercus gilva. NCBI lineage: Eukaryota > Viridiplantae > Streptophyta > Magnoliopsida > Fagales > Fagaceae > Quercus > Quercus gilva. Next base: position 30,428,448 of record CM042478.1, on the reverse strand, counting down.
GATCGAGAAAATCTCTGTCTCCTCGATACCTCCTCGACACCTAGTCGATCGATCGAGCTTCTCTATTGGTTCAGCTGTTTGGTACCTCGATACCTCCTCGATACCTTAGCTGTCGATGGCCAAAACCTCGATACCTACCTCGACAGCACCCTCGATACCTCTCGACACCTCAGCTGTTGAGATTTACTGAGGTGTCTATAAAAGGTCTCGTCGCGATTTCTCTCTCATTTCTCGATCTCTCTTCGATCTGTCCGAGGCGGTTCAACTTCCAGACAACGTTTCTTCAATCCAATCTTCATCCCAAGTGATTTTCAGCTGTTCTTGCTTCAAATCAAGTGGTATGATCTTCTTTTCCATTCCTTTTCATGCATTTCATGATTTGAATCTTAGGTTTTGGGATTTTTTTTGAAAACTTTGGGGTTTTTCAAAATTGAAGAGTTTTTCTTGAAATTTTGGGTTAGTTTTTCACTTAAATGTGTTTAAAATGTCATACATTGCATTCCATGTGCATTAAAATGATATTTTCATGCATTTAGTTGTGTGATTCTTGTCTGTGTGCTGATAGGATTGGATTGGGCTGAGCCCATGATGCTTTTTATGTTTGCATGTCACATGATCATGCATTCCCATGCATACGTCCATTTTGTTCAACTTATTTTGATATTTGAAATGTTTGGGACTTTTCTGATTGTCTCCCTCTCTATCTCTTTTCTCATTCTTTTACGTTAGTTGCATCTATGGCACCTAAACGTAAATCCACTCCGGCTCGGAACCCTCTACGTTCTGGAGCTTCTTCATCTTCTGATACTGCTCCTCATAATCTTCGGTTCCGTGATGGAGATGCCTACAAGGCATTTACTGAGAACTTTTCTAAACGAGGTGTTCATTCGGAACGCCACGTTGTTCTGGCAGACTTTGCTGACACTGACCTTCCCTCTGTCATTCACAGTAGGGGATGGGGGTCACTGTGTGACATCCCGGTCACCTGTCCTCTCGTGCTGATTCAGGAGTTTTACTCCAACATGCACGGGATTGATCGTTCCGTACCTCTCTTTTTCACTCGCGTTCGAGGTACGCGCATCCCCGTCACACCGCAGCTAGTGGCGGATGTGCTTAGGGTTCCTAGGATAGAGTTTCCTGACTATCCTACATGTGAGCGACTGCGGACTGTGTCCAAGGATGAGCTCATTTCTGCTTTTTGTGAGCGCCCTTCTGACTGGGGTGAGCACCAGTACACATCATGTAGACCTTTTGCTAAAGGTCCTAGGTTCCTTAACATGGTGATGACCTTTGTACTTCATCCTCTCTCTCATTATAACTCTATCACAGAGCCTCGTGCTCGTTTCTTGCTATCTCTACTTGAGCATCTCACGATAGATTTTCCTTCTCACTTCATTTTCTCTATCATCGATGTTCATTTAGATGCGGCGTCCCGTGATAAGCTCATCTTTCCTTCCGCTATCACGAGGATTCTACGCCATTTTTCCATCCCTTTTCCTTCGTCCGACCACTTCACACACATCTCAGCCATAGATGCCGCTACCGTAAAACGTAGTGAGGCACAGTTCAGGGCGAGACAGCCGGATTCCACTCCTCCCTCCCGTTTGGCTCCATCCAGATCTGCTCCATCTACATCGGCTCCTCCTTCTTCTTCAGGCGATGTATCTCTTGGAGACATTATGGCGCAGCTGCAGCGCATGGATGCTCGCCTCGATACACTCACCACTGAGTTGTATCAGGCGAATGTTCGTGTTGGTCGTATTGCACGACGGCAGGCGACCATGGGTGGTTTTGCTTCTGAGGCTTCTCCTCCACCACCTCCTCCAGTGGCTTCAGATTCTGACTCTGAGGATGATGATGATGATGGTGATGACGATGATGCTTCAGATGATGATGATGGAGATGCTAGCTTTACTGATGAGATGTCTACATGACACTCTACCCTTTGTCAGTCGTGACAAAAAGGGGGAGTAGTTTTGGATTATGAGAGTAGTCATCTTAGGGGGAGAGTTAGTATAGGACAGTTTTGATAGGGGGAGTGTTCATATATTTGAGGGATGTAGTGAGATTTTGATGTATCTTTTTCTTTTCTAGTCTTGATAGATACATTGATCTTGTATATGAGGTCTTATGACCAGTTTTACATACATTGTACTTATCTTTCTTTATATGTGGATGTATGTTTTTTCTTTTTCACCTATCTCTTCATGTGTTGTTTCTTTTCTCTCTTTATACACATGTTCTTTATATTTGTAAGCAATCTATTTAATTTCTGTTTCACACAAGATGCCTTGATGAGTTTTGTTTAAAAGTGTTTCAGAAATACAGGTTGTCAAAGTCTACTTGCCATAAACTCTCTTCTTGCAAAGTTTTTCAAGAGTTTGTGTTAGGATAGATTTTATTGTATGTAACAAGTGAATATGAGTTGAGTGATTTATGACTTCTCTCATATGTTCATTTGTTTGTTGTGGTTTTGTCACGGATTGCCAAAGGGGGAGATTGTTAGGACATATGTGTTCACATGTTAAGAACATATGTCATATTTTATGTAAATTGGCTAATCCTTTGACAAAACGCACTCTACTTGTAATTGGGTAGTTCTAGGTGTTTTTAATACTTCAAGAAACAATGTTTCAAGATCAAGTGTTGAAGTCATCAAGTCTGTCCAAGAAAAAGCAAGTCGAAGTGCAGAATTTTTAAAGCTCGACACCTGCTCGATAGCTACCTCGACACCTGCTATCTGTCGAGATTTAAAAAGTCAGAATTCCAATCTGATTTTCTTGGGATCCGTAAATGTGTTTTTGGGCTTTCTTTTCTTCTAACCCTAAACATATTTAAGGAGTATTTTAAGAGCCATCAACATAGACACAAGTTGCATAAGCATTGAGCAATCCTTGTTCAAGCAAATTGTGATCTAAGACGAAGTTCTTGACCTAGTTCATCTTCTTCAAGAAGTTGCTGTGTACTTTGCACCGTAGGGTTTTGTGACCACGCATCTTCCTGATCTTCATTGCATAGGATGATCTGAAGAACTTTGCAGCCAACCTCTCTTCCTAAAGTTGGTGTTTGAAGTCACGTACTGGGATCCGCGCATCTGGTTAGTCACGTACTTGGGAGCCGTGCATCAAAAGGGGGAACTGTCACTACAGATCAAGTCCGATTGGGTATTGGGGTAAGAGTTCAACTGTAGGTTGATAAGGTACTTGGAATTCCTTATTTGTAACTGCTTGATTTGATAATAGTGGAGTTTCGGGAGTGGTGACTTGAAAATCACCCGGTGGGGTTTTTGCCGTTAGGGTTTTTCCCCATTTGTGAACAAATCACCGTGTTATTTATTTTCCGCTGCATATTTAGTTATTCGGTGATTTGTTTGTGCTGCCACGTATTTGCATGTTAAATTGATTAATTAATAACTTGGCTAAATTAATTAATTAGTTTAAATCACAAGGGGTCATTCAGTTTGTGGCCTATCAAACTCTCTATTTAAACCTGATTAAGAACTGAAGTAGCTTATTTTGGCATCTACAAACTAATCTCTACCTCAAGGTTAGCAAAACACAATAATCACAAGCAAAAGTCATCCATGGCTAGCAATCAAAATTTTTCTCATTCAACCATTTATGATATTAACAGATGGATTTGTAGCTTTGATTTTAGTACTAAGACCAACTTTACAACCTATAAACTAGAGGGAATCAAGGCTTTGAGGAACGTTAAGATCAAGTGGGACTTTCTCTGTGTTGTTGTGAAATTCTGGGATCCTAAAGATCATGTCTTCCGGTTTAAAACTGCTGAACTATGCCACACGATTGAAGAATTTTTCGCTATTCTAGGCTATGATCTAAGCAAGAAATCTGTTGCAGTTTCTTGTGATCCCAGGTGTAGACACTTGATTTTGCACCCACAATTTAATCAAGGGGAATGACTTGAATGATCATTCATGTACCTGAAAAATCATGATTGCATTACATGCATCAATTTGTTCTTGCATTACATGCATTAATTCATTCATTGCATATCATAAAAATGATCTTGAGATTCTAACGGTCATAATGGTGTGTTTGGTTTCCAAATCAGACCACTAGATCGAAAGATATCGCATGATCAAGTTTGCACGATCAACATGCATTGTCTCTAGGTAGGATTGACCACAAATGATTAATTTAAATTAATTCTAATTGGTTAAACAGTTAAAATTAATTATATAATTCTGTGATTAGTTGATAATTATTGTTTAAAATAGGATTGCATGCATCGGAATAAAAATGATGATTGGATAACAGCAAAATTGTGGATAATCTAAACTTTATCAAGATTTATTTTAGGGTATTTATCTACAAGATAATTATTCCTAAAACAACCCGAATTATCCAGAAAAGAGATAAAAATCATAGACTAAGGATGAAAAAATGTCTAGGTGCAAGGACCGGATTAAAAAACCCTAGAAGGAGAGTCCATAACACACCCAAACACAAAAGTGTGTTCGGCATCCAAGAGCACCATTTGGCACTTTTGGAGTGACGATCGGCACTTTAAAAGTGCCGAATCGGCTCCTTTTGGGCTTTGGCCTAACGCCCTTTGGGTGATGATAATGCACACCCTTTTCGATCTTCTTGCAAATAATGAGTCCCGATTCGCATTCTACACTTCGGGGCTATTTTTTTAGAGTTTTCTGGCCTCTATAAATAGAGACTAGATCCCATAATTCAGCACCTTTTTTTTACACTCTAAGAGGCATACGTTTTGACGCTTTCAAATTGCTGATATTTACTGATCCTCTCTAAGATTTGCTACTAAAATTAGGGTTTTTAGGTTTCAAAGATAATTGAATAAGTATCTTTGAACCCTAAAACATCCTCTCAAGAACAAGGAGTGCTCATGTAAGAGGTTGTTTTCAATCACCTTTTCTTTTTATGCTTCTTGTTTATGATGATGAATGTTTTTCTTTATCCATGAATTATTATTTATTGTTTTGTTAAAGCATGATCTTGGTTTTTATACAATTGTTATGATCTTTTTCTTAATTCCAATAATCTACATGTGAATAATTCTTTTTCTTAAAACAAAAACAGAAAAAAGATCTGCATCTTTCTTAGATGTAGATCTGAATTTTTCTTAATTTAAAAATAGATTTGCATCTTCATTAGATGCATATTTGAATTTTTTAAAATAAAAAACTAATTTGTATCTTTCTTAGATACAGATCTGATTTTTCTTTAATATATGCAGATTTTTGAAATAAAGAAAATGATTAAACATGATTGTGTTTGTGTTTGTTTTAGTTAATTCATGTTGCATAAATTTATGTGATGAGTGAAACTCTCTTCTTAAATAATCTTTTCCATATTTTTAAAAATATATAAAAAATAGATCTGATTTTTCTGTCATCAAAAAACCTTTTTTTTTTTTTTTTTTAATTATCACAAAACAGATCTTTGATATTTTTCAAATCAAAAGACTTTATTTTATGTAAGAAACACAAATCTGAATTTTTTATCTCCAAAAACCTTTTTTTTACATACTACAAAACCGATCTAGTATTTTGACAAATCAAATTTTTTTTACCAACCAAAATCAATTTGAATTTTTTAAACAAAAGAAGAGAATTCATTCATAAATAAATTTATGTGATTTAATCTTTATTTAACATATTTAACATATCATTCATGACATACATAAAAAGGTACGTTGGTCGCATGAGTCTAGAAGACCAGACTTTGTCTGGGCGGAATGGGTGCCTAACACCTTCCCATTCTATAACCTACCCTTTGGATTTAGGTCTTTGAATAAGTAGATCTAAGCCTTGTCTTTATTTTTATTTTGAGTAGAATGTAACTAGGACACAAAGCCATGTATTTTTGGTACATTGTAACTAGGACCCAAAACCATGTAATTTTCTATTTTTCAAACATGTATTTTTTATTCAATCAATGAGAATGGAACAATTCAGTCATGTATTTTGTAATTAGTATTTTTTCTAATTTTTTGTTATAAAAAAATAAGTGGCGACTCCACACCACTTACCCAAAAAGAGAGGTGCCCTAAAAAGTACTCGAATCTCTTTTTTAAGAGGCACTCCCAATTTTGGCGGTCTCTTACAGTGGCAACTCCGCTTGGGATGTCAAAGGCTAAGCTTCGTATTAGACTTAAATGACCAAATATGTACCCTTGTTTTTCATGGTCTTGCATGATATAGTTGTTTGTTTGTTTATTTATGTTTGATGGGATGTTGTATAATATTTTTGTTGTATGATATTTTTTTGTTTGTATTGTTTGTTAAAATCTTTCCATAATTGTCATAATGTGTGCCATCGAAATAACAATGTGTGCACCCCTTTTCAACAATTTTGTGGTGGTAGTAACCATAGATCACCAGTCTTCATTAGATTCGGGTACCCAGTGGCAAACTCACCAACCCATAGCCCAAAGTCACTGGATCATTTCTTGTTGACTATAAGGGATAAACCATGCCATTCGGACCAACGCAATGTTCATTACATTACAAGTTGGGAGGTGTAACGTCCTAGCTATGGGAAACAATTAAACAATAAACCCACCCTACAACATAATGACTTAGAACCTACCCTTAGGTCGATCCCGGTTAAAATTGCATTGCATGTTATGTGTGTTTGTTTTGGTTGACTGATGAATGTGGATGGGATCTTAGCTTTGATTAACCCGACCAAGCCTATCAATAGGGGAGAATCTAGTCAAGATTTGAAGGAAGGCTACAAAGAGAACCTAAGCCCAACACTCAAGCCAGTAGCTCCAATTCCAAGCCCGTCACTCCTATCACAATACTAAAGCCTTCAAACATAAAAGAGACTCCACTGCTGCAACACCATAACCCCATCTTTGACCTCCAAGACAGTTCAAGTCACAAGAAGTTTGAAGCTCCTAGCAATATGGTAGAAGAGGGAGAACACCCAAACACAGAGGAACCCATGACCACCCACGAGCTACTCAACACCATGGTAGCTAGTCATATTCAGCTGAGGGAAGACATGAATTGTATGATGCAACAGTTTTAGAATTTGAAGAGTAATCAAGAGGAGGACAAGACTAATCATGATCCACTAGCCGTAGAGAGTGAGAAGAAGATCAATGAAAGGATGAATAAAATGGAGGAGATGATTAGAAGAGCCCGTAAGATGGAGGAACTTATGGACTACGATTCTCTTTCCCTATTCCCTAATGCGAGGTTGCCACCCTAGTTCAAGATGCCAACCCTGGACAAATTTGATGGGATTGGCTGCCCAAAGTCCCATCTAAAGATGTATATAAGGGCTATGTAGCCTTTAGGTGTGACTGAGGAATTACTTACTCAGATGTTCCAAAACACACTGATCGGAGCTGCTCTTAGATGGTTCCTCAATCTGGATGATGCAAGAGCAATAAGTTGGGAGGACATCTGTCGAGAGTTTCACAAGCAATACAAGTGCAATATAAAAGTAGACACCACAAGAAGAGACCTTGAAACTACCAAGAAAAAGCCGAAAGAATCATTCTCTACTTTCATTACCAAGTGGGGAGCCAAGGCTGCACAGATGATGAGTAGGTCGAGTGAGGAAGAATAGTTAGCTATGGTTGTAAAGAATTTATTGCCTGTATACCACGAGTATTTGTTTGCACAATATTTTCCCAATTTTAAAGCTTTAATTGCCACTGGAACCCAAATTAAGGATGTTATAAACAATGGTACTATAAAGACTGATGACCTTCCAAGGTTTAGAAAGAATGTAGGATCTAATTCCAAGGCTGCAAAAATTTCCAACATCCATAAAAATGATCTTTATCAATTGATTGCGCCTATGTGCAAGTACCACAAGGGCCCAAGCCTAAGAGGGAATTTCATGAGTTGTACATGCTCATGAGCCAAGTGTATGACAAGCTAAAAGCAAAAGGGTTACTAAAGCCCTTAGACCTAAGACCAATTCCGAACCCCTTGCCCTTAAGGTTTAATGTGAATAAAAGGTGTGCTTATCACCAAGGCCCTAGTCATGAAACTGACCATTGTTTCACCCATCGTCATGCAATTCAAGACCTAGTAGACAATAAGGTGATTGTGCTGCCTAGCATCACTAACAATCCCTTACCCAATCACAAATTTGGGAAAGGACCGGGGATTAATTGCTTGATGACCGAAGAAGAAAATAAGGAAGACCTATCCGACTTGATCTATGACCTACCCGAATGCTTCATGATGACATGGGAAGAATTAATGGATAGGACATCTACTACCACCATAGGATATGACATATGGAATGAAATACCAGAACCTGAGAACTACCCAACGTCCACAAACGGGGGGAGACACTTCAAACCCCAAAAGAATAACCAAACATCCACAAATGGAGGGAGACACTTCAAACCCCAAGAAAATGGCCAAACACCCACAAATGGGGGGAGACACTTCAAACCTCATGACACTAATCCCAATGATCCAACCAAAATTGCCTACATCACAATAGGGGGTAGACACTTCAAACCCCCACATTTAGAGACCAACAACCCAGTGGAAGCTTTGAATAGATCTACCCAACAAACACCTGCCGAAGAAGATGAAGTTCTCAAGCAACTACAAAAGACACAAGCCAATATATCCTTTTAGGGTTTACTCAGGCCTCATACAGACACCAACAAAACCTAGTAGACCTCTTCAACCAAATCTAAGTCCTTACAACTACAACCTCCCCAAGATCTGAATGCTATGATTGAGTCCTTTAATAGGGAACTCATCATCTCCTATTTTGACAAGGATCTGACCAAGAAAGGAAAGCACCACAATGATCCATTGCATAACACTGTAGATGCCATGGGGAAGAGGACATCGATGGTTTTGGTAGACAATGGAAGTGCTTTGAACGTGTGTCCTTTGAAGACTGTGAGTTGCCTAAGTCTAAGCATTGAAGACTTTGTGCCTACTAATCAACATGTGAGAGCATATGACAACAGTAGAAGAGAGGTCTTGGGAACCATAACATTGGAGCTTACTATAGAACCGATGGTCAAAAAGGTGGATTTTCAAGTCCTTAATATAGCCTCATGCTTCAATATACTCCTTGGGTGACCATGGATCCATGACATAGAAGTCGTGCCTTCCTTTCTATATCAAAAGGTTCGGTTTCCACATGAAGGGGCTATTGTGACCATCTATGGGGATACTTTAACTATGCGTAGACCTGTTTATGGTATTGATTCTGAGAAAGAGCCATTGACCTTGGATGGATTTGAGATTGAGAGGCCTGGCTTTGAAAAAAGAGAAGAAGTGGAGAAGATCCCGATGGTCTAAGCATTGAAGACTTTGTGCCTACTAATCAACATGTGAGAGCATATGACAACAGTAGAAGAGAGGTCTTGGGAACCATAACATTGGAGCTTACTATAGGACCAATGGTCAAAAATGTGGATTTTCAAGTCCTTAATATAGCCTCATGCTTCAATATACTCCTTGGGTGACCATGGATCCATGACATAGAAGTCGTACCTTCCTTTCTATATCAAAAGGTTCGGTTTCCACATGAAGGGGCTATTGTGACCATCTATGGGGATACTTTAACTATGCCTAGACCTGTTTATGGTATTGATTCTGAGAAAGAGCCATTGACCTTGGATGGATTTGAGATTGAGACGCCTAGCTTTGAAAAAAGAGAAGAAGAAGTGGAGAAGATCCCGATGGACTTTGCTCCTTATAGTAACAACAATGTGGTAGCAATGATGAGGAGAATGAACTACCTTCCTAGGATGAATTTGGGAAGAGCTATGAAAAAGCCAACTGTTCAAGACCTGGTAATTCCTACTACCACACCACCTTTTAGGCTAGGCTATAAGCCCATCGATGATTTGTTAGAGATGGAAGTGAGAAAGATGGCCTGAGCCAAAGCCAAAACAAAAGGACTCCATTGTCCTCTAGAACCTCCGAAACCTTACATTCTTACATTGAATGGGAAGTTCATAAAAGCTGGAGAAAGTCAACGTTATTAGGGATTCCTTGAACAGAGATTTGATCCTATAACAAAGACAATGGTGCCTAGGTTTGATTGCAACAACAAGGTTCTAGAATTGAAGAAGGAAGATGCAACTTGGGTTCCTACTGATTGGGCTGATTACATGAATCCTGATGTTATGACTACACTCCTTGGAGATCATATTTGCAACATAAAAGAAGAGGAATATTGAGAGGCTTGCTAGCATACATTGAAGAGCCCGTATGAACTAAGAGCCAATGATGGAGATGAGGAAGGGGGAATAATCCCTAGTGATGATGAAGATGGAAGTGAAGACAAGAGTGATAGTAGTACTGACAGCAGCACCAATAGTGACGACAACAGCAGAATTTATGATAGCCCGTACAGTGGAGATGATTGGGGTGAACCCCTAGTGATAGAGAAGACAAAGATGCAGATCTATTCTATGAAGAATATGATGATTATGCAGACTACTATGGTCAAGATATTGAAGATGATGCTGAAGCTAACAGGTGGAGCAACATTGATAGTGATCAATACATGCTGATAAATGTGTTAGAGAATGCAAGTGAGGAGAATGCACAAATCAATCAAATGTATCATGATGAATATCCCTATAGGCATCTTCCAAATTGGAGGGATACCACTAATGTTAATTCAAAGTCTAGCCCTAGGTATGACAAGCATGGAAGAGAGGTTCCAGAATTGGGGTTGTATTATGATTTAGAACCAAGTTCACCAACCTCACATGCTGAAGAGGCGGATGACATAGATGCCAGGCTGGCTGCTCTAGACCAAAAACTGATGGTCCACAGTCTCAGAATCAGGGACACTTGAGAATGTTGAACGTAATGAGGAAAGAATGGAAGTGAGTCAGAGCATCTCCCTCAATCCACCTACTTGGGTAACAGAGGCAAGCATGACCTATTTGATGAATGGATGTATAGCATAGAACGCATGGATGCTTTTGTGATCAACAATCCTATAGACATGGAGGTTAAAGAAGAAGATATAGATTATATGGATGTAGAACCCTGGTACTGATGCTGAGGGAAGAAGAAGCTTACTGGGAGACACTTGCCATTGTGGAAGCCATGACCAAGTTGAAGAGCTGGGCATGGAAGGGAGCCGCCCACCCCATGGAGGACTCCGTGAAGAAGATCAAGACCATCAAGTTAGTCATTTTTGCCAAAAAGATCAAGACTGCCAAGCCCTTCACTCCTGCCAAGAACGTTGTTTCCATTCCCATTGAGTCTATTTCTGCTAGTGTTTTTATTCCTATTAAATCTGTTTGTGATAGTTTTCCAGTTGAATCTATTGAGTCTGTTAAAAACTCTTTCCCTCTTAATATGATTTCTGATTTTGCTTATTTGCTGGCTTTGAATGTTTTTATTTCTGAAATTGGTAAAGAAACTCTTAATAATAAGGCATTAAAACATGGATACCTAGAACCTATAAAAGAAGAAACTCAAACCATTAACCTGGGAACTGATGATGAGCCCAAAATGATCCAAGTGGGCAATACCCTAACCACTTCAGAGAAGGATGCATTAGTGGCACTGCTAACAGAGTTCAAGTAGGTCTTTGCCTGGTCAGATGAAGACATGCCTGGGATTGATGCAGATAAAGTACAGCACTACATTCTAACAGATCCAACTATGAAGCTAGTCAAGCAAAAGTTGAGAAGAATAAAGTTAGAATGGACTCTCAAGATAAATAAATAAATAAATAAAATAAAAATAAAAGTAGAAAAACAGTACAATGCAGGATTCCTGAGGGTGGTCAACAATCCAGAGTGGTTAGCCAATGCGGTTCCGGTACCAAAGAAGGATGGGAAGGTCAGAATGTGTGTAGATTTTCGAGATCTGAATAAGGCCAGTCCAAAAGACAACTTTCCTTTGCCTCACATTGACTTACTAGTTGATAATAGCGTAGGTCATGCTTTGCTTCGTTTATAGGTGGGTTTTAAGAATACAATCATATTAAGACGACTTTAGAAGATATGGAGAAGACTTCCTTTATCACACCATGGGGGACATACTGCTACATGGTCATGCCATTTGGCCTTAAAAATGTTGGTGCTACTTACCAACGAGAAGCCACCACTTTGTTGCATGATTTGATCCACAAAGAAGTAAAAGTTTATGTCGATGATATGATAGTGAAGTCCAAAGATCATGAAGGGCACATATCGGCTTTGAGGAAGTTCTTTGAGAGAATCTAATTCTACAAGTTATGGTTGAATCCAAAGAAGTGTGCTTTCGGAGTCACATCCGGAAAACTGTTAGGGTTTATGGTAAGCTAGAGGGGAATAGAAGTTGATCCTGAGAAAATCAAGGCAATTGTAGAGATGAAGCCTCCAAGAACTGAAAAGGAGATCTAAGGATTTTTGGGGAGGATATAGTACATCAGCAAGTTCATAGCTGAACTCACCATGGCATATGAACCAATCTTCCAACTGCTTAAGAAGGAGGTCCCAACAGTATGGAATGAACAATGCCAAGAAGCCTTTGAGGAGATCAAGAACTATCTGACGAAGCCACCAATACTTGTCCCACCAGTTCTTGAAAAGCCATTATTGTTGTATCTTACCACTACAGACACAACAACGGGGGGTTTACTTGCTCAATACCTATAGGAGACTAGAAAGGAGAATGCAATTTATTAATCAGCAAGAAGATGTTACCTTATGAAGAGAAGTATTCACCATTAGAGGAGACGTGTAGCACTTGTATAGGTAACACGTAAACTCAAACATTATATGCTTGTTTACAAGGTTTTGTTGATTGCAAGAATGGATCTTTTAAAGTACTTAATGGAAAAACCTATGCAAGATGGGAAGACAGCTAAATGGGTTTTGCTTCCGTCAAAATTTGATATTAAGTATGCGAGTCAGAAATTTGTGAAGGGGAGAGCAATTGCCGATCACCTGGCCCATTGTTTACCAGAAGAAGCTGAAGAGATACAATGAGACTTTCCAAATAAAGACATCATGGGGATTGAAGTAGAATCATGGAAGATGTATTTTGATGGAGCAACAAATCAAAATGGAAGTGGAATTGGAGTTCTTTTAATTTCTCCAAAAGGGACACATTCTGGTAAACTCAACTTTTCTGCCACCAATAATGCCACAAAATATGAAACTTGCATTATAGGACTACAAGCAGCCTTAGGCTTAGGAGTGAAGGAGTTAGAGGTATACGAAAACTCAGCTTTAATAATCTCTCATATTCAAAATAAATGGAAGATCAAAGAAGAGAGGCTTATGCCTTATTATGAATGTCTTCATAAGTGAGCATCAAAATTTACTAAGATCTGATATCAATATATGCTGAGGATGCAGAATCAAATTGCAAATACTTTAGCAACCATGGCATCCATGATGGATGGGCCAAAGGAAGATGAAGCTAGACCAATAGTGTTGGAACAAAAAGAAGAACCAGCCTACTGCATGACAATAGAAGAAGATAACGGAAAGAATGAAGATGGTGAATGGTATTCAGACATCCTATAGTACCTCAAGGATGGGACAAACTGAAGGTTGTCTACTAATTACATTATTTGTGGTGAAAGGCTCTACAAAAGATCATATGATGGAATTCATCTCCTTTGTGTAACCGCCAAGGAAGCACAGTAAATAATTGAAGAGGTTCATGAGTCAAGTTATGGGCCACATATGAATGCACACATGTTGTTAAGGAAGATAATGAGACAAGGCTACTACTAGACCACTATGGAAGCTGACTATGAGGCTCATGTTCGAAAATGTCATCAATGCCAAGTCCATGGAGATTTGAAGCATATGCCACCCATGCCACTACATACTATGACATCACCTTGGCTATTCTCTACATGAGTGATCGACATTATCGGGAAGATCCACCCAACAACATCCAATGGTCATGAATTTATACTTGTAGCCATTGACTACTTTACTAAATGGGTAGAAGCTGCTTCATACAAAGTCTTGAATTCAAAGAAATTTGCTCCCTTCATTCAAACCAATATCACCTGCAGATATGGGATACCGCATGAAATTATCTCAGACAATGGGTTGCACTTCAAGGGAGAAACAGAGAAGCTACTACAACAGTTTAACATTCAGCACCACAAGTCTTCACCATACTGTCCTTAAACCAGTGGAGCAATTGAGGTTGCTAATAAAAATATAGGGCAAATCTTGAAGAAGAGCACAAAAAAATTACAAGGACTGGCACCTACAGTTGCCTTATGCATTCTGGGGTATAGAACATCAATTCAATCTTCCACAGAAGCCACTCCCTATTCATTGGTGTATGGGATGGAAGTAGTCGTTCCCATTGAAATGGGTGTCCGTTCACTAAGGACAGTATTGGAAAGTGAAATCCCTAAAGCAGATTGGTTGCAAAGTAGGTATGATCAATTGTGCATGCTAGATGATAAAAGACTCAAGGTCTTGTATCATATTCAAGGTTACTAGAGGAGGCTTAGGAAATCTTTTGACAAGAAAATGAGAACCAGAGATTTGAGGTTAGGGGATTTAGTGTTAAAAGAAATTTGAGCCTCGGTTCAAGATGCAAACGGGAAGTTAAAGTGAAATTGGGCAGGCCCATACATTATCAAGCAGATATACTCTGGGGGAGTAGTAAGATTGATGGACTTAGATGCCAACCCTTTCACTGAGCCAACCAACATGGACCAACTAAAGAAGTACCACGTCTAAGGTGGTAATTATAAATTATGTTATTTCCCTTCCTAGGTTTGACTAAAAAAAAAAAAGGTAGGTTGAAAACCCGAAATGGCAATCTACGTAAAAAAAAAAAAAAAAAAAAAAAAAAAAAAAAAAAAAGAAGAAGAAGTGAGAGAGCCTGCTAAGTTGAAAAGCAAAAAAGGGCAACCTAGGCAAAAGTTAAGGCAAATAAAAAAAAAAAAAATTAATGAATGAATTACGCGATGACCTGATCCTTCTACAAAGGGGACATATAGGCAGCCATGTATTGGTCTGGTCACAATTTCCCAAAACCCACCATTTGTTCATTAACCAAAATTACCAAAAATTCAACCATTCCATTAAACCATGTCATTACACAAAAGCCAGAAACCCTAACCATTAAAAAAGAAAAAAAAAAGAAAAAAAAAAGAAGAAAAAAACCAAATCTCAAAAACCCAACCCTAAGCCAAACCATAAAGAACCACAAACCCCAAAAGCCTACACCTTAAACAAAACCCTTAGCCTGCAAATCCTAAATAATTCCTAAACATAAGAGTTTTTACATTAACTTTAAAAATAAACATGTTCAAAGCGAAGAATGAGAAGGTCACTTTTTCTTCAGTCTTTTCCTTTTTGGTTGATCATTGATTTCTTCTATGTTAGGTACTTCGTCATTCCTATCCCTTCTTTTTAATTCATAGTTGTCCTCATCAGGTCTTTCCCAGTTGTCTTTGAAAAACTGTTCTCTCATAGCAATCCTTTTAGCTTCCCTGTCCACAATCTTGTCTATCAACCAGTTAAAGTATTCCGTAGTCATCCTATGAAAGTGAACCTTGACAAAAGATTGGTCCACTTAGTCAGCCATCTCTAAACCTAATAGCATATTCTTTACAAAAGCAGGATTTGTGTCCACAGGAGTGAAGGGTCTTCTTCTTTTACCACCAGGCATTCCTTACTCATATTTGAATTGCCTCAAGAGTCTATCTCCCTTGTAGAACTTCCACCAATAACAGTCCCATTGAATTAAGGTACTGGATCACTTGTCCAAGAACTTTACCTAGTCACTCTCAGTTTGGCCTTCAGTTTTGATTACAGCCCTACTAAGAAAACTGCTAGGCCCATAATTACTGATTATAGGCTTGGCAATCATGTCCAGTCGCTCCATCAGCCATATTTGCAAAGTCAAAAAACTCCCTAAGAAGTTCTAAGTTTCTCCACTATGAAATACAACATCTAGTCCGATGAGAGTTTTTGCCAAGATCAAAGAAATAGGATTATCACCATCCTTAATTTGATTCACAACACTTATGGCTCAAGCATCCACAAACCCATGTCTTCCAGAGCAAAGCAAAAGTTTTCCTATGATGCATAAAGCCAAATCGAAGTTTTTCTGCATATTATCGGTCACTCCATAGGTGCGTTTGTCAATCAGCCAAGAAACAATTGCACAAAGATTCACATATGACCTTCAATCATACTATCAGTAATGGAAGTAGGAAGACCGAGAGCATCAGACAAAGATTCCTTATGCCTGGGATCATAAAAAACTGCTACAGATTTTTTGCTTGGATTATAGCTCAGGATAGCAGAAAATTCTTCAATTGTTGGACAGAGTTCAGCAATGTTAAACAACACATGATCTTCGAGATCCCAGAATTTCACAACAGCATGAAGGAAGTCCCACTTGATTTTGACATTCCTCAGAGACTTAATTCCCTCTAGTTTGTAGGCTGTAAAATTGGTCTTGGTACTGAAATCAAAGCTACGAACACATCTGTTGATATCATGAATTGCTGAATGAGAAAAATTATGATTGCTAGCTATTGATGACTTTTGCTTGTGATTATTATGTTTTACTAACCTTTATGAAGAGATTTGTTGTAGGAGAATTCATTTATATAAGCTACATCAATTCCTAATCAGGTTTGAAATAGGTTTCAAAGAGTTTGTAGCTGACTAGGAGAGTGTTTCATGATCACAAACGAAGGAAATTTTTTTCAAAAATCACAAAAACGCGAGACATGCGTTGAAAAAGTGTAAGGAGTCGGCCCACCATGGTGTGAACGTCATGACATGGCCTAGTGCCATTCAACACTCCAATAGTGCCGAATGGCACTCCTCACGTGCCAAGTGGCACATCACCCCTCCATCATACACTCATGCAATTCCATGCTAATTTTCATTCTCGGGCAATTTTTTTAAGATCGTTTGACACTCAAAAAGATTTTTTTGGTCAAATTGGGGCATTCTGACGTGCCCAACTCACTTGCATCATTGTTTTTAAAAATTGATCAAAAATCAAGTTTTTTTAAGACTCATGAATTTATGTTCCAAACTAGCGGCTATCGTCCATGTCTCATGCATTTTCCAAAAAAAAAATCATCACCAAGATTTCCAAAAATCATGCATTCCTTTTTAAACTAGGGACATTCGTCCATGGCTCATTTATCTTCAAAAAAGCAAAATCACCATCATCTATTTTCTTAAGAAAAAATTTTCATCATCAAGATTTTCAAAAATCATGCATTCATTTTAAATTAGGGGCATATGGCTCCACCTCATTCAAGTAAGTGCAGATTCCAGCAGAGCCAACCAAGATAAGTTTAAATGGTATTACAAGACATCATCAGGTGAATTCTATACTTATCTTAGTTAAAGTTTCTACATAATCCAAAGGAGGAAAGAGCTAAACATGGAATAAAATACAAGATTGTCTAAGGAACACTTCCTCTTCTTTTGCAGGAAAAATAAAAATACAAGTCATACATCATTAGAACTCTGAGTCCTCCGGCGTGAGGATCTCCTTGATCCACCTCAAGAGGAGCCATCTTCAGTATTTCCTTGTTGACTTGTGAAAAAGCAAGGATCATATTGACGATTTATAAGTTCGAGGCTCCTGATCCTTTCCTCTAAAGTTCTTCTGGTAGCATCAGCAGTTTCCATTCAATGTGCCTGAAAAGTCAGCAAAATCAAGTGTTGATTCCACCATCATGCAAAGTTCAAGCAAAAGTCACTCAGAAAGCAACATGGCGTACCCAACTCGCATCATTGAGCACATATTGGGAGGATTAAGTGCAAGCCAATGATTGCAAGCCTCCAATCATTCGCATGCTTTCTTCCAATAGATCCACATCAACCTAAAGCACAACTCTAGTAGTTTAAGAGTCATTCATCAAACCAAGAAAGAATAAGAACAAAGAACTGAAAATTCAAGAGCATACCAGATCGGGCCAAGGAACATTTGGTACGTGCTCTAGCCTAGTCAAAGGCATGGAACTATAAGTTCCATCAGGATTCATCACATCATATTGCCATGCCGAGAAATGGGGATAAGTCTCCCTAAAGGAACTAGAAGAGCTACCAACATGGTGAGGAGAGGCAATCTCTTCCTCTTCCTCTCCCTTTTCCTCTCCTTCAGAAGATGGAGGCCGAAAATCCAACATGCAAGTATTGTTACCAAGCAGAAATATGAAAAGGAATCTGCAAGATCAAAATATGGCTTTAAGAGGGAAGAAAAGTACTATTCTTCCAACCAAGCAACCTTGTAGATGAAGTCGTATGAATTCAGAATAATTCCCTTCTACTCCTGCAACAATATAGCTGTTATGGGCCTGAGCAATCTCTTCATCAGTTAGAAAGTCTGCCGACTAGATAATGAGACAAGGAGGAGTTGGAATCATGGTAGGAGGATACCCATGTTCAACCTGAGACAACACCCTATCACCAAGATACCAATACCTTCCATGCCCACACTCAAACAACACGTTGCGGCCATTCAGCTCTAGAGCCTGCTCACACTCTGCATACCCCTCACATCCAGCCCAAGGATTTAAATCCATCTAAAAAGTCACAAAGGAACCTAGAATGAGAAGAGACTGAGCCATAACCAAGTACCAAAGTTTCCAAAAAGTAAGACTAGGAAGAATTCACATCACCAATAGTCAAATTATCAATCACCATGCGCCAAATTTCCAAAGAACACCTAGAAGGTGTAAACAAGCGATGTTTGGGCAACCAACGGAGAAATCTAGGGAAAATGCCAGCAACTTCCTCTCAGATTTCAAGACCAACTCCAAAGTACTCGTACATCCAGACCTGAAAAAAATTCACACACCATTACCACATAGCCAAAATAACTTTCCAAAACCCATACATAGCCAAAATAATTTTTCAAAACCTACACATAGCCAAAATAAATCCCAAACCTCACTGCCATACAAATGGAGCCCAATCCAAGCTTGAAAGTCTCTGCTTAGAGAGTTGGGTCATGAAATGCATCAGAGTAGCATAGGCCATGCCGCCCCCGTCATAATTGCGGATTTGTTCAACTTTTCTCAAGCTCCCCAAGTATCGCAAATTCAAAGTGCTACCTCAAATCGGACACAAGAAAGTCCCAATAAAAAGAAAGTACAAAACCTGCTTCATTGATGATGTTTTTAACGCTAGGAGACAATGCTGCCCATGCTTTTTTCAACATTTGGAGACTACATCAACTCTTGAGGCTCTGCAACACAATAGTTTAGCTCATCATTTCCAATGCCAACAAAAAACACACATAACAAAAAAAAAAAAAAAAAATTTCCGTGACCAAAACCACTTGTCCAAAAAAATTTCCATGACCAAAACCCACATGTCCAAAAAAAAAATTCCACAATTAAAACCCACATGACCAAAAAATTCTCACAGCTAATGCCCCACCACAACGAAAAGGTCAATGTCCCACCGCAACGACAACAACAACAACAACAACAAAATCAATGCCCCATCAAAATTTCACCACAATCAAAATCTTCCACATCCTTACACAATTACCAAATTTTTCCATGAACGAAAAATTTCTACATGTCCAAGATAGCCATAAAAAATTCCCACAAGTTCATGCCCATGAACAAATAAATTCTTACATAGCCAAAATCATAACCACAAAAAATTTCCAAGAACCAACATCACATACCCAACAAAATCTTTCCATAAGTCAAAATTTCATACCTACAAAATTCCGATTTGTTCAATTTTTCTCAAGCTCCCTAAGTATCGTAGATTCACAATGCTGCCTAAAACCAAACACAAGAAAGCCCCAATAAAAGGAAGCATGAACATGCAAGCACCCTTTGCCAGAGTCTCAGAATGGGGAATATTTTCACATAGCCAAGACAAAGGGATATTGTTACTCTTCATTCTAGAAGGCACTACACCTAGAAGTTTCTTGAGTTCAATTGAAGTAAGGGAATCATTGACAAGAATTCTTTGGCCACCCAACCTCAGACCGTTGATAATAGAGAAGTCATAAGGTGTCAAAATTACCTCTTCAATGCCTAGAAAATGGAAGGTACATGTAGTGTCCTAGAAGCACTCTGCAAAGGCAAGAAGTAACTGAAGATATTTGTATTCATGTGTCTCTTGATTTAACAGAGTTTCGAAGAAAGTACCAAAACCTGCTTTGTTGATGATGTTTTTAATGCTAGGAGACAATGCTGCCCATGCATTTTTTAACATTTTGAGACTGCCTTCACTCTTGAGGCTCTGCAACACGAAAGTTTAGCTCGTCATTTCCAATGCCAATAAAAAACTCACATGACACAAAAAAAAAAAAAAAAAAAAAAAAAAAAAAAAACTCCCATGACCAAAACCACATGTCGAAAAAATTTTCCATGACCAAAACCCGTATGTCTAAAAAAAAATTCGACAATCAAAACCCACATGACCAAAATATTCTCACAACCAATGCCCCACCACAACAAAAAGATCAATGTCCCACCACAACCAAAAAAAAAAAATCAATGCCCCACCAAAATTTCACCACAATTAAAATCTTCCACATTCCTACACAATTACCAAATTTTTACATGCACGAAAAATTTCTACATGTCCAAGATAGCCATAAAAAATTCCCACAAGTTCATGCCCATGAACAAATAAATTCTTGCATAGCCAAAATCATAACCATAAAAATTTTCCAAGAACTAGCATCACATACCCAACAAAATCTTTCCATAAGTCAAAATTTCATACCCACAAAATTCCGGATTTGTTCAATTTTTCTCAAGCTCCCTAAGTATCACAGATTCACAATGCTGCCTAAAACTTGACACAAGAAAGTCTCAATAAAAAGAAGCATGAACATGCGAGCACCCTCTGTCACAGTCTCACAATGGGGAATATTTTCACATAGCCAAGACAAAGGGATATTGTTACTCTTCATTCTAGAAGGCACTACACCTAGAAGTTTCTTGAGTTCAGTTGAAGTAAGAGAATCATTGACAAGAATTCTTTCGCCACCCGACCTCAGACCAATGATAACAGAGAAGTCATAAGGTGTCAACATTACCTCCCCAATGCCTAGAAAATGGAAGGTAAATGTAGTGTCCTAGAAGAACTTTGCAAAGGCAAGAAGTAACCGAAGATCTTTGTATTCATGTGTCTCTTGATTTAACAGAGCTTCGAAGAAAGTACCAAAACCTGCTTCATTGATGATGTTTTTAATGCTAGGAGACAATGCTGCCCATGCATTTTTCAACATTTAGAGACTGCCTCGACTCTTGAGGCTCTACAAAACGAAAGTTTAGCTCATCATTTCCCATGCCAAAAAAAATTCACATGACCAAAAAAAAAAAAAAAAAAAAAACTCCTATGACCAAAACCACATGTCGAAAAAATTTTCCATAACCAAAACCCACATGTCAAAAAAAAAAAAAATCGACAATCAAAACCCACATGACCAAAATATTCTCACAACCAATGCCCTACCATAACGAAAAGATCAATGTCCCACCACAACCAAAAAAAAAAATCAATGCCCCACCAAAATTTTACCACAATTAAAATCTTCCACATCCCTACACAATTACCAAATTTTTCCATGCACGAAAAATTTCTACATGTCCAAGGTAGACATAAAAAATTCCCACAAGTTCACGCCCATGAACAAATAAATTCTTACATAGCCAAAATCATAACCACAAAAATTTTCCAAGAACCAACATCACATACCCAACAAAATCTTTCCATAAGTCAAAATTTCATACCCACAAAATTCCGGATTTGTTCAATTTTTCTCGAGCTCCCCAAGTATCTCATATTCACAATGCTACCTAAAACTGGACACAAGAAAGTCCCAATAAAAAGAAGCATGAACATGTGAGCACCCTTTGCCACAGTCTCACAATGGGGAATATTTTCACATAGCCAAGACAAAGGGATATTGTTACTCTTCATTCTAGAAGGCACTACACCTAGAAGTTTCTTGAGTTCGGTTGAAGTAAGAGAATCATTGACAAGAATTCTTTCGCCACTCGACCTCAGACCAGTGATAACAGAGAAGTCATAAGGTGTCAACATTACCTCCCCAATGCCTAGAAAATGGAAGGTACATGTAGTGTCCCAGAAGCACTCTGCAAAGGCAAGAAGTAACTAAAGATCTTTGTATTCATGTGTCTCTTGATTTAATAGAGCTTGGAAGAATGTACCAAAACCTGCTTCATTGATGATGTTTTTAATGCTAGGAGACAATGCTGCCCATGCATTTTTTAACATTTTGAGACTGCCTCGACTCTTGAGGCTCTGCAACACAAAAGTTTAGCTCATCATTTCCCATGCCAACAAAAAACTCACATGACCAAAAAAAAAAACTCCTACGACCAAAACCACATGTCGAAAAAATTTTCCATGACCAAATCCCACATGTCCCAAAAAACAATTCGACAATCAAAACCTACATGACCAAAATATTCTTACAATCAATGCCCCACCCCAACGAAAAGATCAATGTCCCACCACAACCAAAAAAAAAAAAAATCAATGCCACACCAAAATTTCACCACAATTAAAATCTTCCACATCCCTACACAATTACCAAATTTTTCCATGCATGAAAAATTTCTACATGTCCAAGGTAGCCATAAAAAATTCCCGCAAGTTCATGCCCATGAACAAATAAATTCTTACATAGCCAAAATCATAACCACAAAAATTTTCCAAGAACCAACATCACATACCCAACAAAATCTTTCCATAAGTCAAAATTTCATACCCACAAAATTCTGGATTTGTTCAATTTTTCTCAAGCTCCCCAAGTATCATAGATTCACAATGCTGCCTAAAACCGGACACAAGAAAGTTCCAATAAAAAGAAGCATGAACACGCGATCACCCTTTACCACAGTCCCACAATGGGGAATATTTTCACATAGCCAAGACAAAGGGATATTGTTACTCTTCATTCTAGAAGGCACTACACCTAGAAGTTTCTTGAGTTTAGTTGAAGTACGGGAATCATTGACAAGAATTCTTTCGCCACCCAACCTCAGACCAGTGATAATAGAGAAGTCATAAGGTGTCAACATTACCTCCCCAATGCCTAGAAAATGGAAGGTACATGTAGTGTCCCAGAAGCACTCTACAAAGGCAAGAAGTGACTGAAGATCTTTGTATTCATGTGTCTCTTGATTTAATAGAGCTTGGAAGAATGTACCAAAACCTGCTTCATTGATGATGTTTTTAATACTAGGGGACAATGCTGCCCATGCATTTTTCAACATTTTGAGACTACCTTGACTCTTGAGGCTCTGCAACACAAAATTTTAGCTCATCATTTCCCATGCCAACAAAAAACTCACATGGCAAAAAAAAAAAAAAAAAAAAAAAGAAAAAAAAAAAAAAACTCCCATGACCAAAACCACATGTCAAAAAAATTTTCCATGACCAAAACCCGCATGTCCAAAAACAAAATTCCACAATCAAAACCCACATGACCAAAAAATTCTCACAACCAATGCCCCACCACAATGAAAAGGTCAATGTCCCACTGCAACCAAAAAAAAAAAAAAAAAATCAATGCCCCAACAAAATTTCACCACAATCAAAATCTTCCGCATCCCTACACAATTACGAAATTTTTCCATGCACGAAAAATTTCTACATGTCCAAGATAGCCATAAAAAATTCCCACAAGTTCATGCCCATGCACAAATAAATTCTTACATATCCAAAATCTAAAAATGCCAATACTCCCAAAATCTAAACCAAAATTTATCCAACAGCATCACAATTTACCCACATTGTCAAAATTCCATAAGCTACCAACATTGTCCAAATTGCACCATGGTTAAAAACAACACTCCAAGAATGCTCCAAAACCAACCAATCACACAATGCCCCAAATTGCAACAACCAATTGACAATATCTCACCATGGAACTTTCAATGAAACATGAAACAACTTTTTCCCAAGCAAAGAAACCAAAGAAAAACTCACCTGGGTGTCTACATGACAATATGGAGCATGGGTCCAAGGGTCTTGAAGAAGCCCATCCTCATCATGCCAATCAAATGTGGGATCATATTTCTTACCATGAAAAGTAAGAAAAGAAGATCCCTTGGAGGAAGAAGCCATCTTGATGCAAAGAAAATGGGTTTCGCCAAAAATGGGTGTGTGATAAAAATGCTCAAAACACAAGGATCTAAAGAAATATTGATAGAGATGGATGACGGAAGATTAAGAAGCTTAGAAAAGTGTTTTTTGTGAGAAGAAATAGTGAGATGAAGAAAAAAAATCAAGGGGAATAAGAAGGTGAATAGTGTCAATGGAGGAAGAGAAGTTGATAAAAGATGAAGCAAAAAGGAAAAAGGAAGAAACAAAGTAAGGGGCCAAAATTTTGGCCTGCACAGTTAAAACTCAGCCAAAAGCTGAGTCAACTCAGTCAAATTGAGTTGACTCAGTAAACCCCAAAAAAAAAATCTTTTTCAAAGTTTTCAAGTTTCTTTCAAACACCAAATTTTCAATTCAAAATTTTCATTCCCAAATTTTCAATTCCACATTCTCAATGCTCAAATTTGAAACTCAAATCTTCAATTTTCAAAAAATCCAAACCTTGGATTTCATGATCAAAATTTCAAGCCTTAATTTTCAAAATTCTAAGTTTCAAAATTTCAGATTTTAAGTCAAAGTGTGGGTTTGGATAGTGGGTTTTGTGGAGTTACGTTTTCTGCACTGCGTTTTCACTTTTTTTTTTTTTTTTTTTTTTTTTTTTGACTTTGGGGCACAAAAATCACTGTGCGTGTACTGTTTACATACTGTTCACGCACTGTACACGCACTGTTCACACAATATTTAATATTAAAAGTGGGTCCCACAATACTATTCACACATTTAAAAATTATTTTGCTACAGTGTTTTCAGCAACAATCAGTTTTCAGCAACTTTCAGCAACAATAAGCTGTATCCAAACGGACCCAAAGTCTCCAAGTTCCAAAGTCTCAAAATTTTAAATTTCAATTTCAAAACTTCCAAGTTTCAAAAAATCAAATGTTTCTCAAAAATAGAATCTTTTGTCAATCAAACTTTTATTGATGAAGATTCAAATCAAGAAGGAACAAATGAAAATCACACATCTCAAAAAACAGTGGGATAAAAAAGCTCTCAAAATTTAAAAGTCTAGCCCCCAAATTTTGACTTTTTGCAGGCAACACTCCAGATCAAAGTAAAGAAGCCCTGGATCGACATTTCAACAATTCTAGATTGAAGTAGAGAAGACCTTTGATCGACATTTCAACAACTCTAGATTGAAGTAGAGAAGACCTTTGATCGCCATTTCAACAGTCCAGATTGAAGTAGAAAAGACCTTTGATAAACATTTTAGCAGTTCAGATCAAAGTAGAGAAGACCTTTGATTGACACTTCAACAAGTCCAGATTAAAGTGGAGAAGACCTTTGATCGACATTTCAACAATTCCATATTGGAGAAGAGAAGAACTTTGATCGCCATTTCAATAGTCCAGATTGAAGTAGAGAAGGCCTTTGATCGACATTTCAACAATTCTAGATTGGAGTAGAGAAGACCTTTGATCTCCATTTTAACAGTCCAAATTGAAGTAGAGAAGACCTTTGATCGCCATTTCAACAGTCTAGATAGAGGTAAAGAAAACCTTTCATCGTCATTTCAACAACTCCAAATTGAAGAAGAAAAGACCCTGGATTGACACTCCAACAACTCCAGATCGAAGTAGAAAAGACCTTTGATCAACATTTCAACAGTCCAAATTGAAGTAGAGAAGACCTTTGATCGACACTTCAACAAGTCCAGATTGAAGTAGAAAAGACCTTTGATGGACATGCCAGCAACTTCAGATTGAAGTAAAGAAGATCTTTGATCAAACATTTCACAAGCTAAGATCAAAGTAGAGAAGCCCATGATCGACATTTCATCAACTTTAGATCAAAGTAGAGAAGACCTTTGATCGACATTTCAACAACTCCAGATTAAGGTAGAGAAGACCTTTGATCGACATTTTGACAAATCCAGATTAAGGTAGAGAAGACCTTTGATCGGCATTTCAACAACTCCAGATCGAGGTAGAGAAGCCCTTAGGTCACAGACAGTTCCAGTTTCAAGGTAGAGAAGCCCTTTAGTTACCTTTCGTCAAGATCGAGGTTAAGAAGCCTTTTGATCGCAAACAACTACATATCCAAGATCAGGATTGAAAAGCCTCTTGGTCACATCAATTGTCAAGAGTCATTTCCAGAGTCATCAACTATCAATTAAGTCAAGTATTTTCATTTTTTTGTCAAAAGATAAGGCACTAGTTCTATGTTCCAAAGTTTTAGGTTCGAGGGCTAGGTAATCTTTGAAAATTCAACCTCAATTAAATCATGGTTGCCAAAATCAGTGTCTTTGTTTTACATTGACATTCACTTTCCAAGCTCTGTCAATTAGGGGCATTTTGTAGACACTCGATTTTACCCCATGATTTAATCAAAGGGAATGACTTGAATGATCATTCATGTTCCCGAAAAATCATGATTGCATTACATGCATCAATTTGTTTTGGCATTACATGCACTATTTATTCATTGCATATCATAAAAATAATCTTGAGATTCTAATGGTCATAATGGTGTGTTCATTTTTCAAATCAGACTGCCGGATCGAAAGATATCGCATGATCAAGTTTGAACGGTCAACATGCATTGTGTCTAGGTAGGGTCAACCACACATGGTTAATTTAAATTATTTTTGATTGGTTAAACAATTAAAATTAAATAAATAATTCCATGATTGGTTGATAATTATTGTTTAAAATAGGATTGCATGCATAGGAATAAAGGGATGATTGGATAACAACAAACTTGTGGATAATATAAACTTTATCGTTTTAGGGTATTTATCTACAAGATAATTATTCTTGAAAAACCTTGAATTATCTAGAAAAGAGATAAAAATCTTAGACTAAGGATGAAAACATGTCTAGGTGTGAGGACCTGATCAAAAACCCTAGAGGGAGAGTCCAAAATGCACCCAAACACAAAAAGTGTGTTTGGCATCCAAGAGCACCATTTGACATTTTTGGAGTGCCGAACGGCACTTTAAAAGTGCCAAATTGGCTCTTTTTGGGCTTTGGCTTGACGCCCTTCAAGTGACGATAAGTCACACTTTTTTCAATCTTTTCGTAGAAGGATGAGTCCCGATTTGCATTCTACACTTCGGGGCTATTTTTTAGAGTTTTCTGGCCTCTATAAATAGAGATTGGATCTCACAATTTAGCACCATTTTTTTACGCTCTAAGAGGCATACGTTTTGAGGCTCTCAAATTGTTGATATTTGCTAATCCTCTCTAAGATTTGTTGCTAAAATTAGGGTTTTTAGGTTTCAAAGATAACCGAATAAGTTTCTTTGAACCCTAAAACATCCTCTCAAGAACAGGGAGTGCTCATGCAAGAGGTTGTTATCAATCACCTTTTCTTTTTATGCTTCTTGCTTATGATGATCAATTTTTTTCTTCATCATGAATTATTATTTATTGTTTTGTTAAAGCATGATCTTGGTTTTTATACAATTTTTATGATCTTTTTCTTAATTCCAATAATCTGCATGTGAATAATTGTTTTTCTTAAAACAAAAACAAATCTACATCTTTCTTAGATGTAGATCTTTTTTTTTTTTTTTTTAAAACAAAAAAAGATCTATATCTTTCTTATGTAGGTCTGAATTTTTCTTAATTCAAAAACAAATCTGCATCTTCATTAAATGCAGATCTGAATTTTTTTAAATAAAAAACTTATTTGTATCTTTCTTAGATATAGATCTTATTTTTCTTTAACATATGCAGATTTTGAAATAAAGAAAAAGATTAAACATGATTGTGTTTGTGTTTGTTTTAGTTAATTCATGTTGCATAAATTTATGTTATGAGTGAAACTCTCTTCTTAAACAATCTTTTCCATATTTATAAAAAAAAAAAAAAAAAAAAAAAAAAAAAAAAAAAAAAAGATTTGATTTGTCTGTCATAAAAAAACCAATTTTCTATTATCACAAAACAGATCTAATCTTTTACAAACCAAAAAAATGTTTTCTTTTTTTTAATTCTCAAAAAACAGATCTAATATTTTTCAAGTCAAAAGACTTTATTTTATGTAAGAAACATAGATCTGAATTTTTTATCTCCAAAAACCACTTTTTTACATACTAAAAAACCGATCTGGTATTTTGACAAATCAATTTTTTTTACTAACCAAAATAGATCTGATTTTTTTAAACAAAAGAAGAGACTTCATTCATAAATAAATTTATGTGATTTAATCTTTAATTAACATGTTCAACATATCATTCATGACATGCATAAAAAGGTACATTGGTCACAAGAGTCTAGAAGACCAGACTCTGTCTGGGCAAAATGGGTGCCTAACACCTTCCCATTCCATAACCTAGCCTCCGAATTTGGGTCTTTGGATAAGTAGATCTAAGCCTTGTCTTTATTTTTTATTTTTAGTAGAATGTAATTAGGACACAAAGCCATGTTTTTTTGGTAGATTGTAACCAAAACCATGTAATTTTCAATTTTTCAAACATGTATTTTTATTCAATCAATGGGAATCGAACAATTTAATCATGTATTTTGTAATTAGTATTTTTTCTTTTTCTTTTTTTTTTATATAAAAAAAATAAGTGGCGACTCCACACCACTTACCCAAAAAGAGAGGTGTCCTAAAAAGTACCCGAATCTCTTTTTTTGAGAGGCAGCCCCAATTTTGGCGGTCTCTCATATGAGGCATAGGGAATCTTTGTCTAATGCTCTAGGTCTTCCTACTTCTATTACCAGTAGTATGGTTGAAGGACATATGGTGAATCTTCATGCAATTCTGTCAAGACTGATTAGCAAACGCAGTTATGGAGTGACTGACAATATACAAAAAAAAATTTAGCTTGGCTCTATGCTTTGTGCGGAAATTTTTGCTTTGCTCTGGAAGGCAGGGTTTTGTGGATGCTCAAGCCATAAGTGTTGTGAGTCAAATTAAGGATGGTGATAATCCTGTTTTCTTTGATCTTGGCAGAAACTCTTCTAGGACTGGACTCTATATTTCATGGTGGAGAGTCTCAAAAATTTCTTGGGAGTCTCTTGACTTTGCAGATATTGTTGATGGAAAGACTGGATATGATTGTCAGGCCTACAGCTGGTAATTATGGTCCTGGCAGTTTCCTTAGTAGGACTGTCATCAAAATTGAGTGCCAAACTAAGAGCGACTAGGTGAAATCTTTGAACAAGAAGTCCAGTGCCTCAATTCGGTGGAATTACTATTGGTGGAAGTGTCCACCTCTTTTGTTGCAATCTCCAGGTTCAGATCTCATCTTTATAGTTGGATTAAGAAGGGCCACTTTCTATAAGGCGGATAGACTCTTGAGGCAGTTCCAATATGAGCAAGGAATGCCTGGTGGAAAAGGAAGAAAGCCTTTCACTCCTGCGGACACAAACCCTACTTCTATAAGGAACATGTTGTTGGGCTTGGAGATGGCTAATTGAGTGGATCAATCTTTTATCAAGGTTCACCTTCACAGAATGACTACAAAATTCTCTAACTGGTTGGTGGACAAGATTGCTAACATGGTTGCTATGCGAAAATAGTTTCTTAGAGACAATTGAGAAAGACATGATAATGACAACTATGAATTTAAAAGGAGGGATGTTGGGTTAAAATGAATTGACCTCTTGCAAATTAATTAATTACCCAAGTTAATTAATTAGGTTCAATTACATGCAATAGCGTGGCAGCACAAACAAATTACCAAATTATCTAAATGCAGTGAAAAATAAATTTGACACAGGTGATTTGTTTACGAATGGGGAAAACCACCGAGGCAAAACCCCACCAAGTGAATTTCAGGTCACCACTCCCAAAAATTTACTATTAACAATCACAAGCACTTATAAGTATAAGGAATCTTACCAAACCCTTTGGCCTATCCCGAAATACCAATCTACAGTTGATCCCTTACCCTAATACCCAATGGACTTGTATTGTAGTGGTAATCTTCCAATTCAATGCACAAATCCAAGTACGTGACTAACCAGTGATGCATGGATCCAAGTACGTGATTGACACCAGAAACTTGAAGAAGATGTTGGCTGCAAAGTTTTTCAGCTCATCAATGATGAAGATTAGGAAGTTCCTTGGTTACAAAACCCTATAAGGGCAAAGATGCAATAGCTTCTTCAGAGAGAATAATGAACTAGGTTACTTTCTGCATGTGATCTCCTTGTATGACGACCTTTAAAAATAAGCCTTATATATGTCTAGGGTTCTGAGAAAAGAAACCCTATAAAAATATACAAACATGGGCTGAAAATTAGATCTGGAAATTCTGATTGCGTAAGTCTTGACAGAAATAGTTTGTGTCGAGCTTTTATCGAGCTTCAACATTAAATCTCGATAGAAAGGATTCTATCGAGACTTCTGTCGAGCTTTAATGAATAGCTCTTCTTCACTTGTTTCTTGGTCAGATCTTCATGGCTTTAACACTTGACTTGAACAACATGTTTCTTGAAGTCTTAAACCCATCCTAGATCTACCCAATTACAAGTAAAGTGCATTTTGTCAAATGATTAGCCAATTACATAAAATATGTCCCTAATAATCTCCCCCTTTGGCAATTTGTGACAAAACCACAACAAAGCAAATAATCATGAGAGAAGTCTTAAATCACTAAACTTATAACCACTTGTTGTATTACAAAGTAAACTATCCCTACTACAAACTCTTGAAAAACTTTGCAAGAAAAGAGTTCACGGCATGATAAACCTTCACAACCTGTCTTTCTAAAACACTTAAACAAAAATCATCAAGGCATCATATGTGAAACAGAAATAAAGATTGTGTACATAAAGAAACATGTGTATAAAGATAGAAAAGAAACAACACATGTAGAGGTAGGTGAAGAAAAACATATATCATCATCATATATATGAAAATAAAGTATAATGTATGTAAATAAATGGTCACAAGACCGGAATACAAGAGGCTAATGTAAAAAAAGAAAAGAAAAAACATAAAGTCCTCACTACATCCATCATAACTATATACAATCCCCCAATAAAAAAAAATGTCCTATACTAACTCTCTCCTTAAGTACAAGACTACTCTCAAAAACCCAAAACTACTCTTCCTTTTTGTCACGAATGACAAAGGGCAAGTCACTGAGAGGTCGTCATCTCGTCATCACCGGAAGAGTCAGCATCATCATCAATCTCATCATTAGGCGAGGCTTCTGGAGAAGGAGAGGGAGAAGGAGCAGACCAGCCATTCGAGCCTGCCGGCGGGTAATGTGGCCTACTCGGGTGTTTATCTAACACATCTTATCAGTGAGATAGTCAAGACAAACACCAAAGTCAGCTTCCATCCGCTAAAGCTGCGCCATGATGGCCTTAAGGGTCACACCACCAACTGCGGAGGTAGAAAAAGCTGAGGAAGAGAGTGGAACAGCAAAAGCTACAGGATCGGTCGTCTCTACTCATGACCACTTCGATCGATGCTGGATCTCGCTCTGCCAGATAGAACTAGCACATATGGCACCCATGATGGTGAAGAGAGGAGAGAAGGGAATGGGAATGTGAAAGTGTGTGGGGATACGCGTGATAGCCGAAGGGAAGATGAGTTTATCATGTGTCGCAGTGTCCTAATACACATCTATGATAGATGGGATGAAGTGAGAGGGAAAGTCAATGGAAATATCCTCTATCAAAGAAAGAAGAAAACGAGCACGAGGCTTAGTGATGGAGTTATAGTGAGACAATGGTGTGAGAGTGAATGTCATCACCATGTTAAGAAATCTTGGGCCTTTAGCAAAACCCGAGCATGGAGTGTTTAGCTTACCACCCCATATGGAAAAAGTCTCACAAAAGTGAGAGATGAGGTCGTCTCTAGACATGGTCTGGAGACATGCACAGACACGGTAGTCAAGATGTGCTACCCTAAGGATGTGTAGTACCTCAAATATAAGATCCAGAGTAACTACGATACGTGTACCTTTGAATGTAGAAACAAATTGAGGCACAGAGGTATCAATGCCATGTATGTTGGAGTAAAACACCTGAATAAACACGACAAGATAATGCACGGGTTTCTCACAGAGAGATTCCATCCCCAAGTCTGAATGACATAGGATAGCATAGTGTTGGATAAATCTAACAGAATAACTTGGCGTTTCGGATGAACACAATGGTTTTGGAAGTTCTCAAAGAAGTACACCTTGGCCTTCTCATCATGGAACCGAATATGAAAGGGAACAGAAGAGGTTGACCCAGAACCTTGAAGAGGGTTTCGAGCCGGAGTGGATTTTCTCTATTTGGGTGCCATAATATAGTCTATCCAAGAGAGAGAGAGAGAGTGAGAGAGAGAACAGAAAACAAAACACGAGTTTAGAATAGGAAAGAAAAGAAAGAACGTATGCATGAAGAATGCACGAACATGTGACACGCAAAAATACAAAGCATCATAGGTAAAACCCAATCCAAACCAATCAACACTCACAACAATATTCAAGCACACAAATATAATATGCATGAAATATTGTTATAATGCATTTGGAATGCAATGCATGAGCATATGATGTTAGATTCACAAAACCTAACCCATATATTTCACAAAAAACTCACAAACCCATAAATTTTCAAAAACCCCAAAAACTTAGGTAAAAAATGCATGAATTGCATGAAAAGAAGTGAGTAAGAACACTTACCAAGAGATTGAGGTTTGAACAAGGCCGAATCTTGAGTAGGTGGAGTGATTTAAGTGAGAGTAAGAAGTTTGGGTCGAGAGAGAAAGAGATCTATTGAGAAAGAGAGGAGAGAATGAAAACTGGATTGCGCCTCAGTTATATATAGATGGATTGTGGATCTGTTGAGAATCTGTCTAGCACTAAATCTCGACAGAAGAGAATCTGTTGAGGTGCTGTCAATAACAAAAACATGAGCTCGATGGATCAAAACATCTGTCGAGAAATTGTCTAGGAGACAGAAGCTCAAGGAAATCATCTTAATGTATCGAGAAGCTGTCGAGATGCTATCGAGAACAAACCTAGAAATCTCTATGGATCGAGAATATGTCGAGGATCTGTTGAGCAAATAGAGAGGTCAGAAGAAAATCTCGATGGATTGGCCTGCTACCAAGAATCTATCAAGAGCAAAGTAAAGAGGCTCGATAGAAAGGGATGTGTCGAGGTATCTATCAAGAAGCTATCGAGCTTGAAGAAAAGGAGTTTTTCAATGGAGGAAAAACAAATAAAGATGAATGCAACAAGCAAGCTACTCAAACAAAGATCCACTCAACATGTTAAGCTCTCAAAAACATCTCTTAACATATATGCAAAACATACATAGATCCAAAAACACACACACACCAAACAAATCTAACCAATTTTATATTTCAAAAACAAGTTAAGACAATTTAGTGAGCATATATTAACACATATATTAACACATATATTCCTTGTGATGGCCAAATTACATTGCAGCTGCACATGTATCAAAAGTAGCAAAGAGTATGCGTGTTATGTGTGAAGACATAGCAAGAGTGCACAAGTTTCTCATATTATGAAGATTCAAGATATAAGGTGATCTAATACACTTCACACACAATCATACAGTTTGATAGGGACTATCACCTTTGAGGTACATCATATAACTCTCACATCTCCTAGAAACACACTTACAACCATTTTTAAAAGTATTTTGATCTTTTTTGCTTTTCATGTTCTTTGCATATTTTTCATTTTGAGCATTCCATACATGGGCATATATAGAGAGAAAATAAATACCAAATTATGTAAGCCAAAAACATCACAATTTTGCTATGCCAGAGCATACAGATGTTATACACGATTGGCGGGGTTTAGTGGTGAGATGGTTATTTATGCCTTTCTCTTAGGATTTTCTAGTCCTTCTCGTCAAAAAGAGTAATTAGAGTATAAAGAGTGAAAGATCACTTGATCGTACTCATCACAAACACGAACTACAAAGCTCACTTGCTTAGTTGTGCATCGAGATGCTCATCTAAGCTACAAGAGATACAAAGTTTAGAAACTTTGTTTCAATTGCCATCCAAGGTACACAAGTACCAATATACACAAACACACACTGTTTTTGTATTTTTTTTATTTTTCAATTTTTTTATATATCAAACAAAATAAAACAAAACTGAAAATAAACAAATAAAAACATGTTAAACAAAACACACAAAGCATAAAGACTAGATGCAAAAGCATGAGAAATGAGGAGAAAGAGGAGAGATCACTCCACGGAGATTACACCAATGTTTTGGCATAAGAATTCAAAATGTTTGCTATCAAGAGGCTTAGTGAACAAGTTGGCCTTCTGATCATCAGTGTGGATGAACTTAAGAATGAGTGTGCCATCTTCGACAAGTTCCCGAATGAAGTGGTGTCATATCTCTATATGTTTTGTTCGAGAATGTTGAGAATGATTTTTAGAGATGTTAATGGCACTAGTATTGTCTCAATAAATGGTAAGATGTTCTTGAAGAATACCATAATCAAGAAGGAGTTTTTGCATCCACAGAAGTTAGGTGCAATAGTTATCGGCAGCTATGTTTCAACCTTAGCAATGGATAAGGAGATGAAATTCTGCTTCTTACTCATCCAGGAAACAAGATTATTTCCTACATAAAAGCAACCCCCAGATGTACTTTTTCTATCATTAGCATTCCCAGCCCAGTCCGAATCAGAATACCCAGCTAAAATATCGTTTGTGTCCTTGCTATACCACACTCCGAAATCAGCAGTGGCTTTAACATATTGATGATTCTTTTTAAAGCAATCATATGAGACTTTTTGGGGTTTGCTTGATATCTAGCACACACTCCTACACTGTAACTAATGTCAGGTCTACAAGCAGTAAGGTAAAAGAGACTACCTATCATGCTTCTATATAAGGAAGAATCAACACTTTTGCCTAACAAGTCAATAATGAGTTTAACATTAGGGCTCATGGGAGTTCTAACAAGACTAGTAGATTCCAAACCAAACTTTTTCACAAGATTTTGACATATTTTGGCATATTTAGATTGAGATATGAATATACCTGACTCTTGCTGACGAATCTACAATCCAAGGAAGTGATTTAACTCTCCAATCATGCTCATCTCGAACTCGGCCTATATAAGCTTTGAGAAGTTATGAGCGAGTTCATCCTTTGTAGACCTGAAGATGATATCATCAACATAGACTTGAGCTACTATTAATTCACCATTCTTTTTTTTGATCTAAAGAGTTTGATCAGCTTGTCCTCTTGTGAAGCCATGTGAGACCAGGTATTCTGTAAGCTAGTCATACTAAGCTCTAGGTGCTTGCTTTGGTCCATATAGAGCCTTCTTAAGGTACAACACATGATCCGGAACGTATGGATCAATGAATCCTTTAGGCTGAGCAACATAGACATCTTCTTTAAGAAACCCATAGAATGCAGTCTTCACATCTATTTCATAAAGCTTAAACTTTAGTTGACAAGCCAAGGCTAGGAGAACTCTAATGGATTCCATGTGAGCTACAAGAGAAAATGATTCATCGAAATCCACTCCAGAGTATCCTTGGGCCATAAAACGAGCCTTGTTGTGGATCACATTTCCTTCCTCATTAGTTTTATTGTGGAATATCCACTTTGTGCCAACGATGTGCTCTCCTTCTGGTCTAGGTACAGGGGTCCAGACATCATTCCTTTGAAACTAGAGCAGTTCATCATGCATGGACTAAACCCAACTTTCATCTTGGAGGGCATCCTCAACCTTGGTGGGTTCAAACTGAAACAATTAGCAAGCATAAGACACAAAGTTAGCAACACATTTATCAACTATACACTTTCTTAGTGTAAGTTCGTTCATATTTCCCACAATAACTTCAGAAGGGTGATCCAGCTTGGTTCTTGAGGAAGGTCCTTTCTCTTTATGAGATTCGGGCTTAAGTGATGTAGGAATATCTACTGAAACTTCTACAGCACTTTAGAGTACTTGGAGTACTTGGAGAAACGGGCGCTTGATCAACTTCCTCTTGAACAACCTTAGGCTCTAAAGAAAGAATTTCCTTAGGTATTTCCTTACTACTTTTCTTAGAATCAAAATCTGAAGCTTCATCAATAACAACATTGACAGTTTCCATCACCTTCATGGTTCTTCTGTTGTGCACCCGATAAATGGAGGAATATCCCAAAAATATTCCTTCATCGCTTTGGGAGTCAAACTTTCCCATATTTTTTCTATCCTTAAGGATGAAATAAGTACTTCCAAAGATTCTGAAATACTTTACATTCAGCTTTCTTCCCTTCCACAATTCATAGGGAGTCTTCTTTGTACCGGGTTTGAAATATACCCTGTAAACCATATGACATGTGATGTTGATTGCTTCTCCCCATAAATTTCTGACCACATCTTTGTTGTGTAACATAGCTCTAGCCGTCTCCTAAATGACTCTATTCTTTCTTTCTACTACATCATTTTGCTGAGGAGTAATAGGAGCAAAGAATTCTTGAGATATACTAAATCTAGTGCAAAAAGATTCCATGTATAAGTTCTCGAATTCTTTACCATGATCACTGCGAATTCGATCAATCTTCATGTTCTTCTCATTTTGCAGTCTTGTAGACAAAATTTCAATGTGCTCAGGAGCATCTGACTTGGATTTGAGAAGAATGACCCAGGTGTATATGGTGTAATCATTTACTACAACCATAGTGTATCTCTTTCCTCCAATAGATTCAATTCTAGTTAGACCCATGAGATCCAGATGTAGTAGTTCTAAAGGTTTGGATGTAGCTGATGTTTGAGTGCCTGGATGTTTTGTTTTCGTCTGTTTCCCAACTGACACGGTCCATACACAACATTGCTAACCTAGCTGAGCTTTGGTGTTCCCAACACTGATTCATGCTTAGATACAATTGACAGATGTTTATGGCTTGCATGTCCTATCCTTTGGTGCCATAAGTCTTCATTTGGCAAAAGAATACTATTGCACACAATGTCAGCATCAGGTACCAATCCATAACAGTTATCCAGAGTTCGGACTTCGCTTATAAGTTTCTTTCTAGACTCATTCAAAATGAGACATTCCCTTTTGGGAATAGCACCATGAAGTCTTGATCACAGATCTGACTTATGTTCAACAAGTTCACTTTTAGACCTTCTACATACAATACATTTGTGATGTCTGGCAGTCCAAGTAGAGAGATGGTTCCCTTCCCTTTTATTTGTGATTTGCTCCCATCACCGAAAGTGACATTTCCACCTTTCTTAGACTAGAAAACCTTAAAGAGAGAACAGTCTCCAGTTATGTGTCTCGAGCATCCACTATCAAGGTACCACAAACATGTCTCCATTACCTTAATGCCGACTTCATCATAAAGCACACTTCACTCTTGCTTGACAAATTAGTAGGAATGGTTTCCTCTCTTAGCTGCCATTTATGAGCAAAACCTTTACTTTTCACCCTTCTCGGATGAACTCCTTTGTACATTTTTATTTTGAGACAGTCTAGTCTCTTCTTTGTCACACCGAGACCTTTTTCAACAATTATCAAGATAGCTTTCAAATAACTTTTAGACTTACATTTTCTGAAACACCCAATCAAATAGAGATTAGAAAAGCAAAATGTATTTGAAATAAAAGATCTCTTCATGCCGCTTGTAGCCATGACAACAAGGGTCAATGGATCACACAACAAAAATTAAAACATTTTTAAAGTGTGCCCTCTCTGATACCACTTGTTGGGTTAAAATGAATTGAACCCTTGCAAATTAATTAATTACCCAAGTTAATTAATTAGGTTCAATTACATGCAATAGCATGGCAGCACCAACAAATTACCAAATTATCTAAATGCAGTGAAAAATAAATTTGACACAAGTGATTTGTCTAGAAATGGGGAAAACCACCAAGGCAAAATCCCACTGGGTTAATTTTAGGTCATCACTCCCAAGAATCCACTATTGTCAATCACAAGCAGTTACAAGAATAAGGAATCTTACCAAACCCTTTGGCCTATCCTGAAATACCAACCTACAGTTGAACCCTTACCCCAATACCCCAATTGGACTTGTATTGTAATGGCAATCTTCCAATTCAATGCACAAATCCCAGTACGTGACTAACCAATGATGCACGGATCCAAGTACGTGATTAACACCAGAAACTTGAAGAAGATGTTGCCTGCAAAGTTCTTCAGTTCATCAATGATGAAGATCAGGAAGCTTATTAGTTACAAAACCCTATGGCGCAAAGACGCAGTAGCTTCTTCAGAGAGAATAATGAACTAGGTCGCTTTCTGCATGTGTTCTCCTTGTATGACAGCCTCTAAAAATAAGCCTTATATATGTCTAGGGTTGTGAGAAAAGAAACCCTATACAAATATACAAACATGGGCTGAAAATCAGATCTGGAAATTCTGATTTTGTAAGTCTCGATAGAAATAGCTTATGTCGAGCTTGTGTCGAGCTTCAACATCAAATCTCGATAGAAAGGATTCTATTGAGACTTTTGTTGAGCTTTAATGAATAGCTTTTCTTCACTTGTTTCTTGGTCAATGATTTTAACACTTGACTTGAACAACATGTTTCTTGAAGTCTTAAACCCATCCTAGATCTACCTAATTACAAATAAAGTGCATTTTGTCAAAGTGTTAGCCAATTACATAAAATATGTCCCTAACAAGGGACAAAGTTGACAAGGTATCTATCATAGAAGAAATCAATGACGAACCAAAAGAGAAAAAACTGAAAACAAAATGACCTTCTTATTTTTTGGCTTTGAACATGTTTATTTTAAAAGTTGATGTGAAACTGTAATGTTTAGGAATTATCTAGGACTTGCAAGTTAAGGATTCTATTTAAGTTTTTGGGGTTTGGTTTTTATATGGTTTGGTTTAGGGTTTGGGTTTTTATGATTTGGTTTTTTATGGTTTGGTTTAGGGTTTGGTTTTTTTTATTTTGTGTAATGACATAATTTAATGGAATTGTTGAATTTTGGAAAAAAATTTTGCTTAATGGGTAAATGGTGGGCTAGGGGAAATTGCGACCCGATCAATGCATGGTTGCCTACGTACCCCCTTTGTAGAAGGATCAGGTCATCACGTAGTTCATTTTTATTTGCCTTAATTTTTGCTTAGGTCGCCCTTTTGGGTTTTCAACCTAGCAAGCTCTTTCACTCTTTCTTTTTTTTCTTTTTTTTTTTTTTCTTTTTTTTTTTTTTTTTAACTCTCATTTTACATAGATCGCCCTTTCAGGTTTTCAACCTACCCCCCCCCCCCCTTTTTTTAAACCTATGAATGGAAATAACATAGTTTACAACCACTTTAGACGTGGTGCTTTGAGACTATCACCTCAAACGTGGTATTTCTTCAATTAATCCATGTTGGTTAGCTCAGTGAACAATTTTGCATCTAAGTCCATCAACCTTACTGCTTCCCCAGAGTATATCTGCTTGATAATATATGGGCCTGGCCAATTTTGCTTGAATTTCCCGTTTGCATCTTCAATCGGGGCTCAAATCTCTTTCAGCACTAAATCCCCTAACTTCAAATTTCTAGTTCTTACTTTCTTGTCAAAAGTTTTCCTAAGCCTTCTTTGATATCCTTGAATGTGATATAGGGCCTTGAGTCTTTTCTCATCTAGCATGCATAACTGGTTATATCTGCTTTGCAACCAATCTACTTTAGGGATTTCACTTTCCAATACTGTCCTCAGTGAACGGACACCCATTTCAATGGGGAGGACTGCTTCCATCCCATACCAATGAATATGCAATGGCTCCTGTGGAAGATCGAATTGATGTCTTATACCCCCAGAGTGCGTAGGGTAATTGTAGGTGCCAATCCTTGTAGTTTTTTGTGCTCTTCTTCAAGATTCGCCCTATATTCTTGTTAGCAGCCTCAACTGCTCCATTAGTCTAAGGACAATAAGATGAAAACTTGTGGTGCTGAATGTTGAATTTTTTGAGCAACTTTTCTTTTTCTTCCTTGAAATGTATCCCATTGTCAGAGATAATTTCATGCGGTACCCCATATCTACAAATGATATTAGTCTGAATGAATTAAGCAACTTTCTTTGAGTTCAGGACTTTATATGAGGCAGCTTCCACCCATTTAGTGAAATAGTCTATGGAAACAAGTATGAATTTATGACCACTGGATGCTGTTAGGTGAATCTTCCCAATAATATTCATTCCCCACGTAGAAAACGGCCAGGGTGAAGCCATGGTATGTAATGGCATAGGTGGCATATGCTTCAGATCTCCATGGACTTGGCACTGATGGCACTTTTGAACATATGCTGCACAGTCGGCTTCCATAGTAGTCCAGTAATACCCTTGTCTCATTATCTTCCGCGATAGCATGTGTGCATTCATATGTGGCCCATAGCTTGACTCATGAACCTATTCAATTATTTGCTATGCTTCCTTGGCGGTCACACAAAGGAGATGAATTTCATCATATGATCTTCTGTAAAGCCTTTCCATACATATAATATAGTTAGTGGATATAGCCTTCTAATGGTCAATTGGTTATTCTTATTTGCAGACGGTGGATATGTCCCATCCTTGAGGTACTGTAGGATGTCAGAATACCATTCACCTTCTTCATTCTTTTCCTCATCCTCTTCTATTTACATGCAATAAGTTGGTTCCTCTTTTTGTTCCATCACTATCGGTCTTGTTTCATCTTCCTTAGGCCCATCCATCATGGATGCTAATGGGGATCAACTAAGTATGGCTCGTCCTTGGTTTTCGTCCATATATTAATCACACCCAAAGAAAAACACAGCAGAATGACAACGTGTCAACAAGACCCTTCATTAAGAATGATGGGATTCACCAAAAAGAATTCGTCCATGGACGACATGTTATAGATGGCTACACATATGGACGACTAAATTGGACTTGGTAAATTCTACTAATGATTCTCCAAAGGTTCTACATAAGCAAAACATGACACGTTGCTTAGTACGTGGTCAGAATTCCACACACTTCATTCCACAAACCCCATTTTCTTCATTAACCACCAATATCACCCACAATGGTGAAAAATCCCAAACAAGTAGACCCATGTCAAACTCTTTATAAAAGGCGCAGGTCCCATCTACTAAAGGTAAGTTCCACTATTCACTATTTTCCATTCTTGTGTCCTAGAGAGAAAACTGACTTAACCATCGAAGGGTCCTTGGCTAGGTCACACCGATCACCTTTGATAGTTCTTTCTTTCTTTTCAGGATTTACAGTCATCATCATAGTTAGAAGCATTCCAGCCTACTAATTTTCATGCATCATTAGTTGATGCCATCTATGGGAAAGAAGGAGTTAAAAGTTTCTAAGTGTAAACTTCTTTGCCCTTTCCAAGACAGAAAGGCTACATGGTTTAGACTAGGTCAATGGCTCTAGTCCAGGACATTAGGAGAGTGGAAATGCCTCCAGTCATCCAAATTGTGCACCACCACCCCCATGACCGTCCAACAACAATTACAGTCCATGGCAGCAACAATGGCAGAACTGACACAATAGAACCAAGAGTTAACTAAGGAAGTTAACATGCAACATTAACAACATAGTGGAGAATAAGGCCAAAACTCAGGATGTGAAGGTGCTGAGA
Source organism: Quercus gilva (assembly GCA_023621385.1). NCBI lineage: Eukaryota > Viridiplantae > Streptophyta > Magnoliopsida > Fagales > Fagaceae > Quercus > Quercus gilva. The sequence continues at coordinate 30,386,885 of CM042478.1, read as the reverse complement.
ACAATGCTGAAGGGGACCAATCTAGGCATACCGTCACTCGTAGGGTACCACATTTGGAGAGAGCCATGGAGGAGATGAAGGATTCCATGAGGAGAGCAAACCATGTGGATGATCTCGTCCATAGGAGTTGAGTAAGTTGTTCGTTAACAACTTTGTGGGTGGACAAAGGCAAAAACATTCCTCGTCCAGTTTGTAGAGCATAGAGCAAGGAAAGAATGAAAGTTTACGATCTTTTATCAGTCGCTTCAACAGGGAAGCCCTATTAGTAGACGAGATGGATGACAAGATACTCTTGGCAGCTCTCTACAATGGAGTCAACTCAGATCTATTCAATCATAAGTTATATGATATAGAGCCACAAACAATGGCTAAGTTGATACATTCAGCCCAAAGTTTCATGAATGCAGAAGATGCAATTATTACTAAAAGAAAGAATAATAGTGAATGACTGGAGAATAGTTACGTGCACCATCCAGAACAAGGCTCTCGTCCAAAGAAAGCTAAGGTTGGGGAGAAAAGAGATCGGGATGGCAAGAAGGCAGGATCATCATTAGGATGACACTTTAACTATACTCCTCTGAACACTTCACTTGATCAGGTGTTGACGCAGATAAAAGATGATCAATCCTTGAAGTGGCCAGAAAGAATGAAGGGAGATCCTAGCAAGAGGAATAAAAGTAAGTATTGTTGCTTTCATCGTGACCATAGGCATGATATAGACGAATGCTATGACTTGAAGCAGCAAATTAAAGTCCTCATCAAACAAGGAAAATTGAAAAAATTTCTTGGATGAGACCATAAGGACGATAGACAACCAATGAAGGGAAAGGCAAAAGAGCCAGCATGTCCATCGCTTGGAGAAATAAAGATTACTATAGAGGGTATGTCAACAGGAGGTTTGTCCAAATCTAGGAAGACTTATCTACGAGAGGTTCAGAATGTTCAAATATCTAGACGACCACCAAGGATGATCAGAAACGATAAGCCAATCATTTTTTTCACAGATGAAGATGCAAGACGGTTACAACACCCTCATGATGATACGGTTGTTATCACATTGACAATTGCAAACTTTACAACTAGAAAGGTGTTAATAGACAATGGAAGTTCAGTAGACATCCTTTATTATCCAGCTTTTTAGTAAATCAGAATCAACAAGGAGTTACTTCGTCCGGTAAATGTGCCATTAATAGGGTTCGAAGGAATGAAAGTTCCACCTGTGGGTACCATCTCTTTACCAATCGTGGTTCTTACTCGCGACAAATCAACAATGAAGTGAATTTTCTTGTTATAGACTGGTCGGTCTCATATAATGCCATCAATAGACAACCAACTTTGAACAGTTGGAAGGCTACAACGTCTACCTACCATTTGTAGTCAAGTTTCCAACATAAAATGGCATTGAAGAAGTACAGGGAGATCAATTAGCTGCTAGAGAATGCTATTTAGCGATTGTTAGGACATATGTAGTTCACTTGTTAAGAACATATGTCGTTCTTTTATGTAATTGGCTAATCCTTTGACAAAATGCACTTTACTTGTATTTGGGTAGATCCAGGATGTGTTGAAATACTTCAAGAAACCATGTTTCAAGATCAAGTATGGAAGCCTTCAAGTTGGTCGAAGAAAAGAAGCTGAAAGTGCAAGGTTACTAAAGTTCGACAGCTGGCTCGACAACTAGCATATGTCGAGGTTTAGAAAGCTGTTCAAGCCCGTAAGCTCGACACCTGCTCAACAGCTTCTCGACAGCTTCTATCTGTCGAGGTTTATAAAATCAGAATTTCTGATCTAATTTCTTAGGATCTGTGAATGTGTCTTTGGACCTTCTTTTCTCCTAACCCTAGACATATAAAAGGATTATTTTAAGGGCCGTCAAATAGTTCATAAGTTACACAAGCATTGAGCAAACTTTATTCAAGCAAATTGTGACCGGGGACAAAGTTTCGCCCTAGTTCATCTCTACTGAAGAAGTTGCTGTGTATGTTGGGTTTTGTGACCAAGCATCTTCTTGATCTTCATCGTGTGGATGAACTGAAGAACTTTGTAGCCAACAACTCTTTTCTAGTTGGTGATTGAAGTCGTGTGCTGGGATTTGTGCAAATTGGTTAGTCACGTACTTGGGAGCCGTGTATCAAAAGGGGAAATTGTTACTACAAAACAAGTCCAATTGGGTATTGGGGTAAGGGTTCAACTGTAGGTTGGTAAGGTACTTGGGATTCCTTTACTTGTAACCTCTTGTTGTGATAATAGTGGAGTTTTGGGAGTGGTGACCTGAAAATCACCCAGTGGGGTTTTGCCGTTAGGTTTTCTCCATTCGTAAACAATCACCGTGTTATTTAATTTCTGTTGCATATTTAGTTTATTAGTGATTTGTTTGTGCTACCACGCTTTGCATTTTAATTCACTTGGCTAAATTAATTGGTTAATTTATCACAAGGGGTCAATTCGTTTTTGGCCTATCAGCGATGCTAGCTATGGAGGAGTATATGCAGACAATGAACATTAAAGAAAGAAAGACGTTGGCTGAACCAGTTGAAGTATTGGAAGAAGTTCCATTAGATGATTTCAACCAGGAGAAGTTTACCAAGATTGGGACGATCATGGAGGAAAAGACAAAGCAGGATCTCGTTGAATTCCTCAAAAGTAGCACAAATGTTTTTGCCTAGAGCCATGAAGACATGCTTGAGATTGATCCAGGTGTGATTACTCATTGTCTGAATGTATCTTCGTCCTACAAGCCTGTTCGTCAGAAAAAGAAAGTGTTTACCCCAGAACGAGGTAATGCTATTATAAAAAAAGTCCAGAAGTTAGTCACCGCGGAATTCGTTCATGAAGTCTATTATCTTGACTGGCTAGCTAATATAGTGATGGTCAAAAAAGCCAATGGCAAATGAAGGATGTATGTGGATCTCACAGATTTAAATAAAGCATGCCCTAAGTATAGTTATCCTCTTCCGCGTATTGATCAGCTTGTAGATTCAACAACTAGATACCAGCTACTAAGTTTCATGGACGCTTTCTCAAGGTACAATTTGATTAAGATGAACGAAGCAAACCAGGAGAAGACATCCTTTGTAATGAGCCAAGGCTTGTTTTGTTACAAAGTAATGTCGTTCGGGTCGAAGAATGCAGGGGCTACCTACCAGAGGCTGGTTAACCATATGTTTCATCCACAAATTGAGTGGAACATAGAAGTATACATCGACAATATGTTGGTGAAAAGTGTGAGAGAGACACAACATTTGGATGATCTTCAAGAAACCTTTGATATACTTAGGCAATATAAGATGAAGCTGAACCCAAGCAAATGTGCTTTCGGAGTTGCATTAGGGAAGTTCCTTGATTTTATGGTTTCACAAAGAGGGATTGAAGCCAACCTTGATAAGATCCAGGAAATCTTAAACATGCAACCTTCGAAGAATATCAAGGATGTCCAAAGCCTTACTGGACTAGTGGCGGCCCTAAACAGGTTTGTTTCAAAAGCCATTTCAATGGACAGATGAGTGCCAACAAGCATTTGAAGACTTGAAGACTTATCTTGCTTCAAACCCGCTGCTGAGCCCGTCCAAACCAGGAGAGGAGTTATATCTCTATATAGCGGTGTCTCCCCACACAATGAGTTCAGCCTTGATCAGAAAAGAAGGAAAGATACAAAAACCCGTCTATTACACCAGTAAAGCATTGGGAAGAGCTGAAGGATGGTATCCATTGATGGAAAAGTTAGCATTTTCATTTATGACAGCAGTGAGGAAGCTCAGACCTTATTTCCAAGCTCATGTAATCAACATCCTAACAAACCACGCATTAAAGAAAGCTATGAATAAGCTAGAGGCCGCTAGACGGTTGATCCAATGGGCAGTGGAACTTAATGAATTTGATGTGAGATATAAGCCAAGGGAAGTAATAAAAGCCCAAGTCCTTGCAGATTTCATTGCTGAATTTACTCCTGTTAAAGAAGATGAAGACTAGGGGGCAAAGCAGTGGGTTGTCCATGTAGATGGATCGTCCATACAGCATATAGAAGGAATTGGGATAGTCTTGCAATCTCCAGAAGGAGATCATTTGGAATATGCCATCCGTCTATAGTTCTAGACAACTAACAATGAAGTTGACTATAAAGCCTTACTTCAGGGTTCGGAGTTAGTCAAATCACTCGAAGCAAACTCAATCCTCGTCCAAGGGAATTCACAGTTGGTGATAGGCCAAGTAAAGGGGACATGTGAAGCCAAAGAAGAACGAATGAAAAGATACTTGAAAAAATTTAAGTAGTGCATTAAAGGCTTTACAACAACCTAATTTCAGCAAATACTAAGGGAAGAGAACACAAAAGCTAATGTCTTAGCTAAGACAACGTCTTTAAACGAAATGATAAGTCGTTAAGTTAAAGTTCAGTATGTTCCGAGCATAGATATTCTAGAAGTAAAACAAATAGATGGAGTTACCAAATGGACCACTCCAATTGTATCTTATCTTAAGGATGGAATACTCCCTCAAGATACAGAAGAAGCAAGGAGACTAAGGGTAAGCTGCGAAGTTTGTCCTCATGGATGAGGTGTTGTATGAAAGGGGTTTTTCTTAACCCTACCTAAGATGTTTGAATCCAAACGAGTCTCTTTATGTCTTAAGAGATGTCTATGAAGGAGCTAGTGGAAATCATTCAAAGGCTAGATCCCTCATCTACAAGATGGTCCGTATGGGGTATTACTGGCTTCTATGCAAGTAGATGCTAAAGCCTATGTTAAAACATGTGATAAGTGTCAAAGGTATAGCAACATAGCTAGGCAACCATCAGTGTATCTTACTTTAATGGTAGCCCCTTGGCCCTTTACCTAGTGGGGACTTGACATTTTTGGTCCCTTTCCCATTGGAACAAGACAGATGAAGTTCTTAATAGTAGGAATTGATTACTGAATGTTCAAAATGTATGTAAAACACTATGAACGTTTAGACCCCCAATTTACAAATTACCAATTCAAGCTTAAAATCAAACAATGTATGTGTGAAAATGAACATAAGCTTATAACAGAATTGATAAACAATCTAAACCAAATAAAATCACATCCACAGCAGAAATGAAATGGTAAAGATTAAGGGAAGAGAGATGCAAAAACAAGGACAACACAACGATGTGTTATCGAAGAGGAAACCGAAACCCTCGGCATAAAACCTCTCCGCCGCCCTCCAAGCGGTCAATAATCCACTAAAGAATGAAGTTGGGATACATGAACAATAGAAGACCCTCCAAGCCTAATCTACCCAGTGTACCTAAGCCCTCCAAGCTTCTTGCTCCAACGAGGTTGCACCGAACCTTTGTCTTCTTTAGCTTGCTAGATTCCGCTATAGCCCATAGCATCAACCAATATCAATTGGTCCCTTCCTAACTGCTTCCTAAAGCACTAAAAAGCCTTCTCACAAATGTGGGTGTGGTGAGAAAAAGTTTTGGCTAATATACCTATCAAGGATGTAACAATGGAGAGGGTGAGAGTATAGGAATTTGAAAAGTCTCTATGTAAAGATTGTGGATGAGTCAATCTTGTTTTTCTCTAGGGTTTCTCTCTTAAAATTCTCTCTGGAAGGTCTATACATTTCGTGGGTATAAGAGTCTATGTATAGTGGTGTGTGTTTGGAATGCAAAGAGTCATTTTTCCAAAATAGAGTTGGCTGGCGACTTGGCCTCACGACTTAACTGAGTCGCGAGTTCAAGCCATGAGTTAACTGAATGGCCAATTTGGAATTTTTGTCTTGTAGTGCTACAGCTGGCATGAAGGTTCAGCTTCTCTGCACACTTCACTCGTGTGCATCTTCTGGCGACTAGTGAGTCGCGAGCCACCCACGAGATCCAACTGCGAGTCCCTGCTTCACTGCACAATCTTGAGCATTTCTTCACACTCTCTCACACACTACCCTTACATGATTCCCACCTGAATACAGGGTTTCTAAATTCTGAATTACAAGCAAATTTGGCATAGAATAAAGCTAACAAGATGGTTGATTAAATTCAACCTTACAATTACTTTACAAAATGGGGGTAAGTGGAGCCCGTGGCAAGGATCACTAAGCAAAATGTCAGAAATTTTGTCTGGAAGAATATAATATGCCGCTTCGAAATTCCTAGGGTACTTATCTCGGATAACGGATGCCAATTTGATAATGCACCCTTCAAAGACTTTTGCGAACAATTGGGGATAAGAAATCACTATTCCTCCCCCTCCCATCCACAAGCCAATGGACAAGTTGAAGTTGCAAACCGGTCCTTGTTGAAAATCATCAAGACCCGGCTTGAGGGGGCGAAGGGAATATGGTCGGATGAACTACCCAGTGTCCTTTAGGCATATAGGACGACGATAAGGACCCCAACTAGAGAGACCCTTTTTAAGTTGGTGTATGGAAGTGATACGGTCATACCCGCAAAAGTTGGCTTAACTAGCTACAGTGTGGCTCACTACGACAACAAAAAGAACGAAAAGCAGCTTCGTCTAAGCCTTGATCTTATGGATGAGGTAAGAATGGATGCAGAGTGAAAGGTGGCTTGTTACAAAAATTTGATGTCCAAGCATCATGATGCACTGGTAAAGTCAAGATATTTCAATATTGGAGATCTCGTCTTGAATAAGGTGTCTCTGGCTACAAAGAATCCAGCTCATGGAAAGTTAAGGCCTAACTGGGAAGGGCCATACAGAGTCATCAACTCCAAAAGGCGAGGATCGTATTACTTAAAGGCCCTAGATGGACGGAAGCTAGAACATCCATGGAACGTGGAGCATCTGAGAAAGTACTACTAGTAAAAGTGACTCGACAGGAAGGTCAGCCTGGACGAGATTCAGGATTACTTGTGATTATTAGTAGTTTGTTTATGTTATATTCTAGTGTTTATGTTTGAAACAGTATGTTATGTTCCTATGTGTTTTGAATTCCCTAAAAAGCACTAGCTACTAGATGTGCTATGGACGATGTCATGAACAAAGTCCCTTTGTACATAAAGTAATTTAAATTCCCTAAAAAGGACTAAGTACTTGCATAGACGATGTCTTTGAATTGCTATGTACTAAGTTCTCTGATGTTTATGGACGATGTTATGTACAGTTATTGTATATAAAGTTGCTTGAATTCTCTAATTTAAGTTTATTATGAGATTAACGTCCATGACAAATTAAAGACGTTTAAAATCTTTGGACACAGAAATATATCGTCAATAAGCCATCCTTAATAAAAAGGAGGCAAATTGCCATAAAAAGGCCATGACCAAAGGAAAGAATAAACTTCCCAACTAAACTCGTCCAAAAAGTTAAGAACGAAAGAAAAGCATGCATGCAACATTCCATGGAAAAAACTTCCAACCAATTATATAATCCAAGCTATGGATTAAAAAAAAAAAAAAATGGAGATAGAGGAGATAGAAATCATTTCATGGAGATAAACCACTGGGGGCATTGCCACCAAACTTAGGGTCGTCTTTGGCGAGGAAAGGAGCGGAAGCATCATCTTCAACATTTAGATCTTCTAAACTTGTCTAGAGTAAGGAACTTTCAGCTACAGTACGAAGCTTGATAGGATTGAAGTTTATTTCAGGGAACAACTCAACAGCGTCCATACGAAAGTCCTCGAAGCTTGCTACATAGTTCGTGTCCAAAAGATCAGTGAATGCTTTGGATGATTTGAATTCCTTGATCACTTCGTCTTTGGCTTGTTTAAAGGACGATTTGAGCTCTTCATTTTGCTTCTGCAAATTATCCAGACGAATGTCCTTCTCCACTATGTCCGTCCTTAATTCCTCTGCCAAATTCTTCAACTCCAACATTTCAACCTTAAGCTTCATCCTTTCCCCCATCTGTCGACTTGACTCCTTCTTCATATCATGGATTTTGGCCTTTAACCTAACCCTTTCATGGTCCATCTCAGTAGCCTGTTTGGATGCTGCCATGAACTTTGACATAACCTACAAACCAAATTGGTTGAAAAGACAAGTGGATGAGAATATTAAATATGAAAAATTTAAGACGCCAAAAAAAAAAATGTGTACCTTAAAGAGATCATGAATTGTGGAATGTTCAAACTCTTTAAAGGATGACATTGACCACTTGCTGAAACTTCTCCCAAGCAAGATCTTTGTTCTCAAGAAGAGTCATAGGAATGCTTCTAGGAGGCTTAGGCGAAGTAGTTTCAATTGCTTTGGATGAAGTAACCTTGACAGGGTTGGATGAGTCTAAATTAAGGACCTGTGCAAACGGTGATTTGGCAAAGGCAGGAGGAACAATGGAACCAGGCTTGACGACTCTAGACTTGGATGACCCATGTTTTGACTTCTTGTGGCCCTGTCGGCTTGGAAGACTATCTAAGTCCACATTCCTAGATAAAGTCTTTCTCTCCAGCGGCTTGACGAGGCTGAGATTGAGTCTCTTGCATGATCTCCTCGTCCACTAAGCCTTTCCTCTTGTTCTCTTTCGTGGTTGCCATTCCTAAAAAAAATGTGTGTGTGTTAGGTTTTGAGACAAAACAAGTAATAAAAATACAATAAGAGAAAACTTTCGTCTTCAGTTTGTAAGTTCATGAGCAAGCGCCTCTTCAGTAGGTTCAGGGCCAAGTCCCCAACTTGCAAGATGGCGAAGTGTCACTAGGCAGTGAAACATCCTGTCTGTGTAAGAACGAGCTTGCTGGATGCAATCTAAATAAAATTTAGACAATACGGGTCGTTTTACAAAAAAAAAAAAAAAAAAAAAAAAAAAAAAAAAAAAGGTTAGATAAGTACAACAATATAAGTGAAAGTGTAGTGAAGAAAAAGAACATACCCTTAGGACGAAGATTCCCCATTTCACCGATATAGGGAGGAAATGGATCCTTGCCTACCTCAACATGGTTTCCTGCCCAAAACTCAGAAACAAAGAAGAACTCTGTCTTCCACTTCCTATCAAATGTAGGGAGAGACCTCACCAATCAACAATTTGAACCCCTTGCTGAAAATTGGTAAAAACCTAAGGATTGACTAATCTCCGAGGGCTTGTAATAGTATAGGAAGTCATCCACAATGAGAGGATGGTTCCCATCAAATACTTCCCCCCATAAAAGCTGCATAAAGACAATAAGCCTTCATGCATTGGGATTAACCCGGTTAATTCCTAAACCTAATCTAGTGAGTATTTCTCTAGCAAAAGCATTAAGAGGCAATCTAAGTCCTCCAAGAAGGTAAGCTTCATAGATACCTACCCCAAGACGAGGATGACTACACCATTCACCACGAACGGCTAATTGAGGATTAAGGCTGTCCGGGATCTGGTACCAAATCCTAAGGGAAGTGAGTTTTTTCTCGTCAGTCTTTGAAGGAATTCCTACTGCACAATTATACAAAGTCTCTTCTTCACTTGAAGGAGAAAAGGAAACATTAGTGGATGCGCCAGCAAGTGACCCAGAAGCCATCCTCATCCTCATCTCCTGTTGTAAAATGTCTAAAGGAATTCCAGGAATCCCAGATGTATATTCCTCATCCGCGGTGTTTCTCCCACCGCTACTGCTACCACTAATATTGCTATCAGAGCTACTACAACTGAAACTGCTATCATGGTACTCGTCTATCTCCCTGTCATCACTATTGCTGGACGAAGACACTATGACCTCAGACATTTTAAAAGCTGAAGAAAAGCCTAAAAGAAGAGAAAAGGAGGATACCTGGCTCTAAATGAGGATGACTAAAGGCGAAAACTCTTAGACGAAGCGCTGAACTACAAAGGTCAAAGGAGAAAATATGAGAAATGTGAAAGGGTAGAAGAGGAATTCCACTATTTATAGGTGATGGACCCAGTCACTGAAATGACACGACTAATCAATGACGCCATGTAGCATTTTCTTTGAAGAATAAAACGACATTATGAATGAACCTCAAAATTGCGTCACGTGTTAAAAAAAAATTATCACAACAATGACAGACAACACAAGGACAAGGGGGCAACTGATGGGGATCAATTAAGTATGGCTCATCCTTGGTTGTCATCCATATGTTAATCACACCCAAGGAAAACCACAACAAAATGACAACGTATCAACAAGACCTTTCATTAAGAATGATGGGATTCGCCAAAAAGAACTCGTCCATGGATGACATGTTATAGACGGCTACACATATGGACGACTAATTGTACTTGGTAAATTCTGCTAATGATTCTCCAAAGGTTCTCCATAAGCAAAACATGACATGTTCCTTGGTACGTGGAAGGAATTCCACACACTTCATCCCACATACCCAATTTTCTTCATTAACCAGCAGCATCACCCACGATGGTGAAAAATCTCAATCAAGTAGACCCACATCAAACTCTTTATAAAAGGGGTAGGTCCCATCTACCAAAGGTACGTTCCACCATTCACTATTTTCCATTCTTGTGTCCTAGAGAGAAAAATGACTTAACCATCGAAGGGTCCTTGGCTAGGTCACACTAGTCACCTTTGATAATTATTTCTTTCTTTTCAAGATTTACAATCATCATCATAGTTCGAAGCATTCTAGCCTACTAATTTTTGTGCATCATCTAATGCCATTGTTGCTAAAGCATTTGCAATCTGATTCAGCACCTTGGCACATATTGGTACTGGATCTTACTGAATTTTGAGGCCCACTTTTGAAGACATTCATAATAAGGCATCAGCCTTTCTTCCTGGATCTTCCATCTATTCTGAATCTAAGAAATTATCAAAGTTGAATCATCGTATACTTCTAATTCTTTTACTCCAAGACCCAGGGCTGCTTGTAACCCCATAATGCAAGCTTCATATTCAATGGCATTATTAGTGGTAGGGAAGTTGAGCCTACCAGAGAATGGGATATGTGTCCCTTTTCGAGAAATTAGGAGAACTCCAATGCCACTTCCATTTTGATTAGTTGCTCCATCAAAATACATCTTCCATGATTCTACCTCAATCTTCATGATATTCTCATCTGGAAAGTCTCCTTGGATCTCTTCAGCTTCTTCTAGTGAACAATGGGCTAAGTGATCAGGAATTGCCCTCCCCTTCATGGATTTCTGAGTCACATATTTACTATCAAATTCTAACAAAAGCAAAACCCATTTAGCTGTCTTCCCATCTTGTACAGGCTTTTCCATCAAATATTTCAAAAGGTCCATTCTTGCAATCAAAAAGACTTTGAAAGCAAGCATATAATGTCTGAGTTTACGGGTTGCCCACACAAGTGCTACACATGTCTTCTCAAGTGGTGAATAATTTTCTTCATAAGGAAACATCTTCTTGCTGATGTAGTAAATCACATTCTCCTTCCTAGACTCCTCTAGGTATTGAGCAAGCAAAGCCCCCATTGCTGTGTCCATAGTTGTGAGATACAACAATAATGGCTTTTCAGGTACCAGTGGCACCAATATTGGTGGATTCGTCAGATAATTCTTAATCTTCTCAAAAGTTTCTTGGCATTGTTTATTCCATATTGTGGGAACTTCTTTCTTAAGCAATCGAAAAATTGGTTCACATGTCATGGTGAGTTGGACTATGAATCTGCTGATGTACTATATCCTCACTAGAAACCCTTGGATCTCCTTTTCAGTTCTTGGAGGTTTCATCTCCACAATGGCCTTGATTTTTTCAGGATTGACTTCAATTCCTCTCTGACTTACCATAAACCCCAATAGCTTTCTGGAGGTTACACCAAAAGTGCACTTCTTTGGATTCAACTGTAGCTTATAGAATTGGATTCTTTCGAAGAACTTCCGCAAGACTAGTATATGCCCTTCATAGTCTTTGGACTTCACTATCATATCATCAACATAAACCTCTACTTCTTTGTGGATCAAATCATGCAACAAAGTGGTGGTTGCACGTTGATAAGTAAGACCAGCATTCTTAAGGCTGAATGGGATAACCTTGTAGCAAAACGTCCCCCATGGTGTAATGAAAGAGGTTTTCTCCATATCTTCTAGAGCCATCTTAATCTGATTGTACCCTGAAAATCTGTCCATGAAGGATAGTAAGGCATGTCCTACTGTATTGTCAACTAGGATGTTAATGTGAGGCAACAAAAAATCATCTTTTAGGCTGACCTTATTCAGATCTTGGAAATTTACACACATTCTCACTTTTCCATCTTTCTTTGGTACCGAAACAACATTAGCTAACCACCCTTAGGAATCCTACATTATACTGTTTCTCCACCTCTTCCTTGATCTTGAGAGTCCACTCTGGCTTCATTCTTCTCAACTTTTGCTTAACTGGCTTCATGGTTGGATATGTCGAAATGCAATGCTGTACTATATCTGTATTAATCCCAGGCATGTCTTCATAGGACCATGCAAATTCCTGTTTAAATTTTGTCAGCAGTGCCACTAATGCATATTTCTCAAAAGTGGTTAGAGTATTGCCCATTTGTATCATTTTAGGTTCATCATCAGCTCCCAAGTTAATAGGTTGGGTTTCTTTTTTTATGGGTTCTAAGTGTCCTTGTTTTAATTCCTTATTATTAAGAGTTTCTTTACCAATTTCAGAAATAAAAACATTCAAAGCCAACAAATACGCAAAATCAGAAATCATATTATAAGGAAAAGATTTCTCAACTAACTCAACAAACTTAATAGACTTAACTAAATCAGACTCAACCATAATACTATCACAAACAGACTTAATAGGAATAGAAATACTAGTAGAAATAGACTTAATGGGGACAGAAACAATGTTCTTAGCAGGGGTGACTGGCCCGACAGTCTTGATCTTTTTGGCAAGAGTGACTAACTTGATGGTCTTGATTTTCTTCATAGAGTCCTCCATGGGGTGGGCGGCTCCCTCCCATGCCCAATTCTTCAACTTAATTGTGGCTTCAGTGATGGCAGGAGTCTCCCAGCAAGTTCCTTCTTCCCTCAGTATCAGTACCGAGGGGTTTTCATCCATATAATCTGTGGCTTCATCATCAATTTCCATATATGTGGGCTTGTCGATCATAAAAGCATTCAGACGCTCTATGTTGTCCATCCACTCACCAAACAAATCGTGCTTCCCTTTGTTGCTCAAGTGGGTGTGTTGAGGGAGGCATTCTGACTCGCCCCCTTCCATCTTCTCATTATCACCTTCAACATTCTCAAGTGTTAGGATTTTGAGACTGTGGACCATTAGTTTTTGGTCTAAAATGGCTAATCTAGCATCTATGTCATCTTCTTCTTTAGTGTATGGGGTCAGTAAGCCAAGCTCTAAATTGTGGAATGACCCCAACTCAGGAATCTCTCTTCCATGCTTGTCATATCGAGGACCAAACCTTGAACTAACATTAGTAATACAGCTCCAATCTGAGAGATGCCCATAAGGGTGATCATTATAGTTTATATCATTCGCTTCTTCAATCTCCTTTCCTGCATCCTCTAGCAAATTTACTAGCCTATATTGATCACTTCCGGCATCATTTCCCGTGTCTATAGGTTTAGCTCCAGCATCATCCTTTATATCTTCATTATAATAGTCTACATTATCATCATAGTCTTTATAGTAAAGCCCCTCATCTTTATATTCTCTATCATTATGGGGTTCACCCCAATCATTGGAGTCTCCTGGCAAGTTCCTTCTTACTTCAGTATCAGTACCGAGGGGTTTTCAACCACATAATCTGTGGCTTCATCATCAATTTCCATATATGTGGGTTTGTCGGCCATAAAAGCATCCAGACGCTCTATGGTGTCCATCCACTCACCAAACAAATCGTGCTTCCCTTTGTTGCTCAAGTGGGTGTGTTGAGGGAGGCGTTCTGACTCACCCCCTTCCATTTTCTCATTATCACCTTCAACATTCTCAAGTGTTAGGATTTTGAGATTGTGGACCATTAGTTTTTGGTCTAAAATGGCTAATCTAGCATCTATGTCATCTTCTTCTTTAGTGTATGGGGTCAGTAAGCCAAGCTCTGAATTGTGGAATGACCCCAACTCAGGAATCTCTCTACCATGCTTGTCATATTGAGGACCAAACCTTGAACTAACATCAGTAATACAGCTCCAATCTGAGAGACGCCCATAACAGTGATCATTATAGTTTATATCATTCGCTTCTTCAATCTCCTTTCCTGCATCCTCTAGCAAATTTACTAGCCTATATTGATCACTTTCAGCATCGTTTCTCGTGTCTATAGGTTTAGCTTCAGCATCATCCTCTATATCTTCATCATAATAGTCTACATCATCATCATAGTCTTTATAGTAAAGCCCCTCATCTTTATATTCTCTATCATTATGGGGTTCACCCCAATCATTGCCACTATATTGGCTATCGTAGTCTTCACTATTGTTGTTTTCACTATCACTGTTACTATCATCATCACCATTTCCACTGTCATTGTTGTTGCTGTCACTACTGCTATCACTCTTGGCATCACTTCCTTCATCATCATCACTAGGGGCTTTCCCCCCTTCTTAATCTTCATTACTTGTTCTTTCTTCATACAGGCTCTTCAATGCATGTTGGCAAGCCTTCCAGTATTCTTCTTCTTTTATATTGCAAATGGAATCCCCAGAAGTGCAGTCATTGCATCAGGGTCCATGTAATCAGCCTAATCAGTAAGAACCCAAGTTGTATCTTCCTTCTTCAGTCCTGGAAGCTTGTTGTTACAATCAAGTAGTAATTCAAACCCAGGCACCATTATTCTTATTACAAGATCAAATCTTGGTTCAGGGAATCCCTAATAGCGTTGACTATCTCCAGTTTTGACGAACTTTCAGTTCAATGTAAGAGTATAGGGCTTTAGGGATTCCGGAGGACAAGGAAGTCCTTTTGCTTTAGCCTTGGCTTAGGCCATCTTTCTCACCTCCATCTCTTAACAAGTCATCATCAGTGGGCTTATAACCTAGCCCAAAAGGTGGTGTGGCAGTGAGAATTATTAGTTTTTGAACAATCGGCTTCTTCACAGTTTCCCCAAGTTCATTCCTGGAAGGTAATTCATTTTCCTCATCATTGCTACCACGTTGTTGTTGATGTAGGGAGCAAAGTACATAGGAATCTTCTCCACTTCTTCTTCTCTTCTTTCAAAATCAGGCTTCTTAATCTCAAAGCTATCCAAGGTCAATGGCTCTTTCTCAAAATCAATACTAAAAATAGGCTTTGGCACAGTCAAAGTATCACCATATATGGTCACAATAGCTCTTTCATGCGGAAATCGAACCTTTTGGTATAGGGATGAAGGTACGACTTCTGTGTCATGGATCCATGGTCTTCCAAGGAGCATATTGAAGCATGAAGCTATGTTAAGGACTTGAAATTCCACCTTCTTGATCATTGGCCCTATAGTGAGCTCCAGTGCTACGGTCCCAAGACCTCTCTTCTACTATTGTTATATGCCCTCACATGTTGATCAGTAGGCACAAAGTCTTCAATGCTTAAACCCAAGCAACTTGCAGTTTTTAAAGGACACACGTTTAAGGCACTTCCATCATCAATGAGAACCATGGGAATCCTCTTGCCTTTGGCATCTATAGTAATATGCAATGGGTCATTATGGTGCTTCCCTTTCTTTGTCAAATCTTTGTCAGAGTAGGAAATAGTGAGTTCCCTACTTATGGACTCAATCATAGCATTCAGATCTTGGGAAGTTGTGGTTGTAGGGACTTGGATTTGGTTGAGAAGGTCTACCAAATTCTAGTGGTGCTTGTACAAGGCCATGAGTAAACCCCATAGGGATATATTGGCTTGTTTCTTCTGTGATTGCTTAAGGACCTCATCCTCTTCAGTGGGTGTTTGTCGAGTGGCCTTATTTAAGGCTTCTATTGGGTTTTCTGTCTCCAAATGTGGGGGTTTGAAGTGTCTCCCCCCCCCCCCCCCCATTGTGATGTGGGCAATTTTTATTAAGTCATTCAGGTCAGTGCCTTGGGGTTCAAAGTGTCTCCCCCCATTTGTAGGTATCGGGTTGTTTTCTTAGGGTTCGAAGTGTCTCCTTCCATTTGTAGATGCTTGGTAGTTTGATTGGGGTTTGAAGTGTCTCCCCCCATTTAAGAATGTTATGTGATTTGGTTGGGGTTTGAAGTGTCTCCCCCCCCATTTATGGGTGTTGGGTGATTTGGTTGGGGTTTGAAGTGTCTCCCCTCATTTATGGATGTTGGGTAATTTATGGTCTCGGCTACTTCTTCACTCCATATGTCATACCCTACAATGGACGTCATTCCTATTAACTCTTCCCAGGTCATTATAAAGCATTCAGGTAGGCAGGTCATAGATTAATTTAGATGGGTCCTCTTTACTTTCCTCTTCAGTCATCAAACAATTAATCCTCGATTCTTTCCCAAAAGTGTGGTTGGGCAAGGGATTATTAGTGATGCTAGGCCTGTAAGTGGTGCAATCACATTGTTGTCTATTAAGTCTTAAATTGCATGATGAAGGCCAAAACACTTGTCAATATCATGGCTAGGGCCTTGGTGGTAGGCACACCTCTTATTCACATCAAATCTTGAAGGTAGTAGGTTTGGAATTGGTCTTGGGTCTAAGGGCTTCAGTAACCCTTTTGCTTTTAACTTCTCAAATACTTGGCTCACAAGCATATACAACTCATGAAATTCCCTTCTAGGCCTTGGAGGTGGAACTTTTGATATTTGCATAGGTGCAATGGGTGCAATCAATTGATAAATGTCATTTTTATGAATATTAGAAACTTCTGCAGCCTTAGAACTAGATCCTAAATTCTTTTTAAACCTTAGTGGGTCATCATTCTTTATAGTGCCATTATTTATTTCATCCTTAATTTGGGTTCCAGCAGCAATCAAAGCTTTAAAATTAGGAAAATATTGGGCAAACAAGTACTTATGGTATACAGGTAGTAAATTCTTTACAACCATACCTAATTATTCTTCTTCACTTGGCCTATTCATCATCTATGTAGCTTTGGACCTCCAGTTGGTAATGAAGGTAGAGAAAGATTCTTTCGGCTCTTGCTTCATAGTCTCAAGATCCCTTCTTGTTATATCCACCTCTATGTTGTATTTGTATTGCTTATGAAACTCACGGTAGATGTCCTCCCAACTCCTTACTCTAATGTCATCTAGGTTAAGGAACCATCTAAGAGCGGCTTCAGTCACAGTGTTTTGGAACATTTGAGCAAGTAGTTCTTCAGTCGCAGCTAGGGGTTGCATGGCCTTCATATACATCTTCAAATGGGACTTTGGGCAACCGGTCCCGTCAAACTTGTCCAAGGTTGGCATCTTGAACTTGGTAGGCAGTCTCACATTAGGGAAAAGTGAGAGGGACTGGTAGTCCATGAAGTCTTACCTCTAGTAGTCCATGAGGTCTTACCTCTTACGAGCTCTTCGAATCATCTCTTCCATTTTGTCCATTCTTTCGTTGATCTTTTTATCACTTTCCATGGTTGGTGGACTATGGTCTGCCTTGTTCTCCTCTTGGTTACTCTTTAGACTCTGAAACTGTTGTACCATAAGGTTCATGTCCTCCCTCGATTGGATTTAACTAGCTACCATGGTGTTGAGTAGCTCTTGAGTGTTCATGGGTTCTTCAATGTTTGGATGTTCTCCCTCTTCTGCTATAGTGTTAAGAGCTTCAAACTTCTTGTGGCTTGAATTGTCTTGTAGGTCGAATATGGGATTGTGATGTTGTAGCAGTGGAGTATCTTCTATGCTTACGGGCTTCAGTACCATAATCGGAGTGATGGGCTTGGAACTAGAGCTACTGGCTTGAGTGTCGGCCTTAGGTTCTCTTTGCAGCCTTTCTTTGAATCTTGACCAAATTCTCCCCTAATGATAGGCTTGGTCGGGTTAATCAAAACTACGTTCCCATCTACATCAATCAATCAACCAAACAAACACACACAACATGTAATGCAATTTTAACAAGGATGGGCCTAAGGGTAGGTTCTAAGTCATTACATTGTAGGGAGGGTTTGTTGTTTCATTGTTTCCCATTGCTAGAATGTTACACCTCCTAACTTGCAATGTAGTGATCATTGCATTGGTCCAAACAACATGGTCTGTCCTTTACAGTCAACAAGAAATGATCCAGTGACTTTAGGCTATAAGTTGGTGAGTTCGCCACTGGGTATCCGAATCTAATGAAGACCGGTGATCCATGGTTACTACCACCACATTGTTGTTGAAAGGGGTGCATACATATTTGTTGTTTTGATGGCACACATTATGACAGTTAGGGAAAGCTCTTAACAAACAATACAAATAACAAAATATCATACAACATCTCAATACATAAATAAACAAACAAACAAACAATATCATGCAAAAAACAAGGGTATATAATTGGTCACTTAAGTCTAACACGAAGCTAAGCCCTCAACATCCCAAGTGAAGTCGCCACTATGAGAGACCGAAACTTCAGGTGTCCTAAAAAAAAAAAAGAAAAAAAAAAAGAGATTTTTGAGTGTTTTTTCAAGACACCTCTCTTTTTGGGTAAGTGGTGTGGAGTCGCCACTTATTTTTTATACTAAAAAATAAGAAAAAAAAATTAAATACAACTTTACATGATTGAATTGTTCCATTCTCATTGATTGAATAAATAAAAAAATACAAACTTGATAAATTGAGTATTACATGGCTTTGGGTCCTAGTTACAAACTACCAAAAAATACATGGTTTTTTGTCCTTGTTACAATCTATCCATAAATAAAAACAAAGATAAAGCCTAGGTCTACCTATCCAAAGAAACTAAATTCAAAGGCTAGGTTACGGAATGAGAAGGTGTTCTAGACCCTCATGACCAAACAGAGTTTGGTCTTCTAGACCCTCATGACCAATGTACCCCTTTATGCATGATATGAATGATATGTTGCATACATGAGACACTCAACCAAACTAAGTCACATAAATCTATTTATGAATGTGTCCTCTTCTTTTAAGAAAATTTAAATATGTTTTTGTGAATAAAAAAAATGTGATTTGATTTGTTAGGAAAAAAAAACTAGATCTGTTTTGGTATAGGTAAAAAATTGGTTTTTGGTTTTATGTAAAAAAATCAAATCTATTTTGTAAGTTAGAAATCTAGATTTGTAAAGAACTAGAAAAATCAGATCTATTTTTTATGTAAAATAAGAAAAAGATTTTTTAGAAGAGGACTACACTCATAAAATAAACCTACGCTACTTACATCAAACAAAACATCACTACTTATGACTTCCATTTTTTTATTTCAAAATCCGCTATGCTTTTAAAAAAAATTTAGATCTGCATCTGAGGAAGATACAGATCATTTTTTTGTGTTTAAAAAATTCAAATCTACATCTAAAAAAGATACAAATCTGTTTTTACGTAAAAAAAAAAAAATTCAGATCTGCATCTAAGGAAGATAAAGATCTGTTTTTGTGTTGAAAAAATTCAGATTTGCATCTAAGGAAGATACAGATCAATTTTTTGTGTTAAAAAAATTCAGATTTGCATCTAAAGAAGATACAGATCAGTTTTTGTATTAGAAAAAATTCAGATCTGCGTCTAAAAAAGATACAAATCAGTTTTTCTATTAGAAAAAATTTAGATCTGCATCAAAGGAAGATACAGATCTATTTTTGGTTTTGAAAAAAATGTGATAATGTGCAGATTTTTGAAACTCAAAAGGTAAATCATGACAACAAAAGCATTAAGAACGTATTTCAACAAAAATATTACAACAGATGGCATGAACATTAGAAATTGAAACTAAAAGAATATCTACATCATGCATGATCAAAATAAAAGAAAACAGAAAAAAGGGTAAAGAAAAACCACCTCTTGCATGGGCGTACCCTTCTTCTTGAGGGAATATTTTTGGGTTCAAAGAAATTTGTTCAATTATCTTTGAAACCTAAAATACCTTGCTTACAAAAAAGAAATTCTTAAGGCTAGAGCCTCTAGAACGTCTTTAAAGTAAGAGAGAAAATAATAAAAAGGAGAGTAAAAAAAAGGGGAAATCTGAGAGTGTGAAAAAGTGTCGAATTTTGAGAGACCTCCTCTATTTATAAAGGCTAGGAGGCTCGAAAAAATAGCTAAATGATCAAAACACGAACTGAGACGCGTCCTTATCTCTAAAAAATCGAAAAGGATGTGTTTTAACCTAATCCTAGTGCCCTCAGGCCAAGGCTTGAGTTTGTGCCAATCGGCACTCCAAAAGTGCCGAATGGCCCTTTTGGGTGCCGGCCTTGTGTTTGAGTTTTGGTCCATTTTGGACTTATTTTTTGAGGTTTTTTTAGCCGGGACTTGCACTTAGACTCGTTCTTAATCCATATTCTAAAAGTTAAACTCTTTTTCTAATAATTTAGGTCTTTTCAGCAATGATTATCTTGTAGATAAATACTCCAAAAAGTCTTGATTATCCACAATTTTGTAGTTATCTGATTATCCCCTTTATTCCCATGCAAGCAAGCCTATTTTTTACACTTACTAACAACCAATCACAAAATTATTTAATTAATTTTAATCATCTAGCCAATCAGAATTAATTTAAATTAATTATGTGTGGTTGGTTCTACCTACACATAATGCATGCTAACCATGAAAACTTGATCATGCGATATCTATCAATCTGACGATTTGATTTGGAAATCGGGCATACCGTCGCAACCGTTAGAATCTCAAAATCATTTTTATGATATGCAATGAATGAATTAATGCATGTAATGCAACCATGAATTTTGGAAATATGATTGGTCATTCTAGCCATCTTCATTAATTAAATTATGGGTGCAAAATCGAGTGTCTACACATATTATATGCATGATTTAACAAGATCATGAACAAAGAATGCTAAAGAAAAGCTGGGATGAATTGAACCCAAAAAAAGAAAAAAAAAAAAAAGAAAAGGGAGAGCTGGGATGGCAAAGCAGTCAAATTTGGTCGGTGACCCTATCAAAAATAAATAAATAAATAAAAATGGCTAGTGACTAAGTGTCCGTTAGTGCCAAATAGGAGAAAATTTCCAAATCAACTTTTAAAACAAGATTGTTATCCAAAAAAAAAAAAAAAATTCAAAACAAGGTTAACAAACAATACCCAAATCCCATATATGTATATATATATATATTAAAAAAAAAAAAAAAAGAGGCACCCAAATCAATTTATTCGGAGAAAGACAAACCTTTTTGACAGACTCAACCTTCTAGGCTAATATTGTCACCGGGCAGGTAAATACTTTTTTAGGTGGCTGGAATTGAAGCCCTATGTTTCTTCAGTTAGGCAGCTAAAATGGAAAAATACCCTAAAGCAGTTCTATTTCTTCTTTTTTGGGTTTTGCTTAGGGTTTTGTTTAATAGTCGTGGCTCTAGGTTCTTGCGGTTGGTTTGGAAGAGAAAAAGTGGGGAGAGAAGAAACTGAGAGAGAAGAAGAAACCATAGATCAAGTATCCTTCTAAATTAAATGAACGGTCAAGATCAAAATAACATTAATTTGATGGTTTAGATTTAGGTGCGTATCGTTCCAAAAAAAATAGAGGGGTACGGTAGAATGACCCATATATATATATATATATATATAAGTCTTTTGCCTAAATATTGTTTGTGATATGAGTATTGCTCAAAGTTATTTAGGGAAATGAGGAGAGATGTGAATTTCGACAATGGTATTGCTGAAGTCGTGAGAGAAGTAAAAGAAAGGGGAGAGAAATGATGTGATGGAAGGGAGGGAGAGAAAAAATAATTTCGGCAATGGTATTGCCAAAATATCTGCCAATTTTTTGCTACCTGACTTGACCAACTGACCTAAGAGGAAAAAAAATTGAATTGTGGCAATGACATTGCTAAAATAAGAGGAGTGAGGAGATAGAAAAAAAAAATTGAATTATGGCAATGACATTGCCAAAATAGGAGGAGAGAGGAGAGAGAAAAAAAATTGAAATGTAGAAAACTATAAATAACTATTTAATATCCCATAAATAAATAAACGGATCACAAACCATCAAATTGAATAAAGGGAAAATATGATCCAAATACCAATCTTGTAAGACTTTTACTATTTTTGTCTTTGATCTTTTTTCCTTTGCATGCTGGCTAGAGTGTTGTACGTTTATATGTATGTGATTATGTTAAAATGGTAGATCTAAATTGAGAGAGTGAGAGAGAGACTTAATATAAGTATATAATAGTAAAAGTCTTAAAAGATTGGTATTTGGATCATATTTGCCCTTATTCAATTTGACGGTTTGTGACCCGTTTATTTATGTATGGGATACTAAATAGTTATTTTTATTTTTTTACATTTCATTTTTCCCCTCTCCTCTCTCCTTCTATTTTTGCAATGCCATTGTCACAGTTCAATTTTTTTTCTCTCCTCTCTCCTATTTTGGCAATGTCATTGCCACAATTCATTTTTTTTTTCCTCTCTCCTTATTTCCGTCATGTTAGTTGGTCAGGTCATCAGCAGTTGGGCAGCAAAAAATTGGGCAGATGTTTTGGCAATACCATTGCCGAAATCACTTTCTCTCTCTCTCTCTCTCTCTCCCTTCTGTCACATCATTTCTCTCTCCTCTCCCTTACTTTTTCTCACAATTTCGGTAATACCATTGCCAAAATTTACATTTCTCCTCATTTTTTTGAATAACTTTGAACAGTATCTATAATATATATATATATATTATCGGAATAAGAAGTCCCCCTTTATAATATGTATAAAAAAAAATACAAAACAAAAAAACCTGATTTCCAATCAATTTACTGATAATTGGAGTCCAAATACCGTAGAATATGTATTTATAAAGAAACTTGGAAAGTTTAATCCGCAGGGAATTGGAGTTGCCTTTCCTGGTTTCTATAGAAATATACATATACAATTTTTTTATAGGGAAATATGTATACACTTTTTTTTTTTTTTTTTTTGAGAAGGAAATATATATACGCTTGAGAACACATAATGTTCATTTTTTAAGTAAAAGATACTAGATTAATATAAAAAAGAGTAATGTTACAAACACAAACTATTCTACAAACATTTTACAAACTGCCCCCTCAAAAAAAAAAAAAAAAAAAAAAACATTTTACAAACTGCTGATATGGCAGGCTTGTATGCTATTTAAAAACTAAAATGCCACATAAGATATTAACAAACCCAAATTAAAAAATAAATAAATAAATAAATAACCCTAAACACAAACCGTATTAGTTGAAATCTAAAACCTTCAAGCTTCTCTGCCTCCCTCCCTCCTTGCCTCTTCAGTCTCAAATCCCAAATCTACAATCTGCTTCCTCTTGCCTATTCCTCCACCCCACCACACTTTGGTGCATGCCGCCACCACACAAATTGCCGGATTCTTTGTAGAAGCTATTGGAGCCATGGTTGAGAATGATGCTCTCACAATGTTATTTGATACTTCTAAGTCTTCTATTTCTGGTAATTCCTCAACTACTTGTATTTTTTTATTAAATAAATTACTTAATTTTAATTTTATAGTTTAGTCATTTTATTTTTAATGTTTCTAAATTCAATGCTAGTTTAAAGTTTATATATTTTTTTCACTAGATAATTGAATAGTATATCTAATGGAAACAATCATGTGATTGTCAAACAACGAAAACTATGTTTTCGGATGAAGAAATTGTCATTGATAAAGAAGAAAATGAGCAAAAGTTAGAGATTAAAGAAAAGGAGCATGAAAAAGGAAAAAGAAAAGGAAAACGGATACTTGATTATTTAATTTTAGCTACTAATCTTTTTTATTAGTTTCTTTGTTGTTGTATTATATATATTTGTTTATCTGAACTACTTGTCTAATTCATCTATTTTCTTTCTAATGAAAGAATTCTCAAGTAACACAAGAAATTCAAGTTGATGCAAGTGAAATTGGTTTGCCTACTTTAAGCACTCCACAACAAGATTATGGAATGAGAACACGAGAGAAATAATGTTCAGGTATTAAAAATAAGATTAAAAAACTACGAAATTAATTGTTTGAGATTTTGTTCTACTATGTAAATAATTAACATGATTGAATTTTATTATAGGCAAATAGTTGTAGCTTCATGGAGCTGGTTTTGTTGGGCTACCTTCAACAAATTCTAGTTTAAACCAACTCCAGGTAAAGTTTTTATGTGCGTGTGTGTGTGTGTTTTTTTTTTTTTGCATAATTTTTTCTCTGTGATTGATATTTAATTTTTAAGATTTATTTTCGATTGCATATTGTGTCATCCAAGTCAAGTTTCAAGCGATGGATATATGATGCCATATTTTGGCACTCCTTTATTTCCTGGAAACCAAATGCTAGCATAGTTTATCATTTATAATTCATTTTATACTATTTATTTGTCTTTTGCCAATATATATTATTTGATTGCAAGGTCTTCCTAATCAAAGAGTGGTAACTAGTACTAACCCAAGATATTTTCGCACTTCGAGAAGCAATATACACCAACTATCAGTAATACCATAACTTTTATTCAATGTTATACTTGTTAAGAGTTTTTAAAGTAACTTTTCTTTGTTTAATTAAATTTGAATTTGTAGGGTCTTCCAAATCAATTTTGGGAAAGTGGATGTCTTGGGCCAAATACTGACCAGCTTAGTGTTTATGGAACACAATAACATCATATAAACAACATTAATCATTTGGATATGCTACAAGTGTGGTTACTACACTGCATATTTACACTGAATATTTAACTATATCAATTATAAGCAAGTGGATTTCTAGATGATTTAATACATTGTCTTTTTTCTTTATGTAGGCTCAACATCATGGGCATCAGTTTAAGGATCAAGAGGCTGACAACTTCAGTAAAAATTAAGTTTGACTTGATCAAGATGATAAACTTTTTGTTTTCCCTTTTTGTACTGAACGCAAGATATTAGAAATGGGTGGTGTGGTTCTTCATTTGTAATGGATATTGTGGTATGGTGACTTACAACAAGAGCTTCTTTTTTATTTTCGTTTTTTTTTTTTTTTTTTTTGGAGCTTTACAGCTATAGGTATAAGCTAAATTTGTCAAGCTTTAGTCATGGAAATTTCTTACAAATTTTGTCAAGCTTCTGTATAAACAGATGGATATCTTTGCTCTTTATTCATGTTATTAAGAGATAGACATGCTAAGATCAAGTTTGAGCCTCATTATGTTGATGTCACATTGCCATATTTTGGTTATTTACACCAACTATCTTTACAATATTAAGGGGCATACCCCTTGCCAAATTACACTAATGCAGTGTTTAGGAAGCATCTACTAATCCGTATATATCTTCTAAAATTCTTCTACTAGCACATTTAAACCACAAAACAAAATACTAGTGGCTAGGTCTAATGTCTTTAATCACAGTGTGCTCACTTCATTTACATTGCAAAAAAAAAAAAAAAAAAAAAAATCTTCTCTGAGAGAGTCAAAAGTAGCTTCCTCTTTGGTTATTGCAACTCCAATGTAGCAACCTAGCATCAGCCTTTGTAAGGTTGAATTTAATCAACCATCTTGTTGGCTTTATTCCGTGCCAATTTGCTTGTAATTTAAGCACTTAGTAACCCTGTATTTAGGTGGGATCGTTGTAAGGGTAATGTGTGAGAAGATGTGAAGAAAAGCTCAAGTATGTGCAAGATGACAGAGTTTCGCGATTAGGACTCGCGGCTGACTCGTGACTGGTAAGCCGTCAAATGTTGGCATGTGAAAAGCACACAGGGAAGTTAAAGGGTCGTGCCAACTGTCGCACTAGAGGACAAAAGTCCTAAGCTGGCCAGGCTGTTAGCTCGCGGCTTGAACTTGCGACTCAGACAAGTAGCGAGGCCAAGCCGCCAATCAGCCATGTTTGGCAAAAACAGACTCTTCGCATTCCTTTCTCACCCGACTATATATAGACCCTTAAACCCACCAAATGAAGAGAGCTTCCAGAGAGAATTTTGTGAGAGAAACCCTAGAGAAAAACAAGATTGCCTCATCCCCAATCTTTACCTTAGAGACTCTACAAATTCCTTTTCTCTCTTCCTCTCCATTGTCATACCCTTGAGAGGACTTTTTACTAAATCTTTATCTCACCACACCCACGTCTGTGAGAAGGTTTATTTGGCGCTGTTGGGAAGCAGTTAGGAAGGAACCAATCTACATTGGTTGATGCTATAGTCTAGTAGCGAAATCCGGGAAGCTAAAGAAGAAATAGGTTCGGCGTAACCTCGTTGGAGCAAGAAACTTGAAGGGCTTAGGTACTTGGGTAGATTAGGCTTGGAGGGTCTTCTGCTGTTCATGTATCCCAACTACATTCTTTAGTGGATTATTTGACTGCTTGGAGGGCGACGAAGAGGTTTTACGCCGAAGGTTTCGGTTTCCTCTTCGATAACACATCGTGTGTTGTCCGTGTGTTTACATCTTTTCTTCCTTTATCTTTGCCTTATATTTACTGCTGTGGATGTGTTTACGTTTGGCTTAGATTATTTATCAATTCTGTGTTTGGCTTATTTTCATGTTCCGCACGTTAATCGTTTGATATTAAGCCTGAGTTTGATAATTTTGTAATTGGGGTTTAAACGTTCAAAGGTGTTTCACACCCATATTGAACTTTCAATTGGTATCAGAGCGAGTACACTTGTTGTGGTTTTAATACCTTAGTGTGATTCTTGACCTCCTTTGAGATGGATAGGTCTCAATCGCTAAATGTTCCACCATTTTTTTATGGTAACAATTATGCTTTCTGGAAAGTCAGAATGAGAGTGTTTTTATGTTCTATTGATGATACCGTTTGGGATGCGGTTGAGGTTAGTTGGACTAAGCCAGAGGCAGCCAAATCCACTTGGGATAAGGCAGCTCTCGCGGTAGCCAATGCTAACAGTAAAGCATTAAATGCTATATTTTGTGGTGTGTCTCCTGATGAATTCCACAGGATCTCTCATATGACAGTAGCCAAAGAAGCTTGGGAGATTTAAGAGACTACCTATGAGGGTACGAAGAAAGTTAAGGACACAAAGCTTTAAATGCTTACCACCAAATTTGAAGAGCCCAAGATGGGTAATGATGAGCCGTTTGATTCATTCTATGGGAAGCTCAATGAAATTGTAATTGCTAAACTCAATCTTGGTGAGAAGATTGAAGATACTAAGGTGGTGAGAAAAATATTGAGGTCCTTGCCTGAAAATTTTAGAGCAAAGGTTACAGCCATAGAAGAGAGCAAAGATTTGGATGAGATCAAAATCCAAGAGTTGATAGGATCTCTCCAAACATATGAGCTAGGATTACCTTCCCATAAGACAAGTAAATCGCTTGCTCTTAAAACCATCACCGAAAGAATGGATGAATCCTCCGAAGAAGATGGATTGGAGAAGGAAGTTGTATTCCTTGCTAAGAACTTCTGAAAATTTCTGAAGATGAAGAACAGTGGAAAACCGTTCAGTAAAAGGAAGTTTTCATCTTTAAGAGGTGATAGAAAAGAGTTTAAGAGGAAAGAAGGGAAGGATTCTTAACCTCCTTCAGACATTGTGTGCTATGAGTGCAATGGCAATGGACATCTAAAGAAGGAGTGTCCAAATTTTCTGAGAGGAAAAGGCAAGGCTTATGCCATAACACTTAGTGATATAGACTCCTCCGACTCCGACTCTGAAGAGAGCTATGATGAAGAAGGAAATTTCTCTGCATTCATGACCATTGCTCATATGGAATCCTTAGATGATTTGGATACACTTGTGAAGGAGCTTGGTGAGCATTCTGATTTGGAGTCTATTGGAGTTGCTGAAGAATCGGAGGCTGAAGAGGATGAAGGTACATCAGGTATTCAAGAGAATTACGCCTTGCTCCTTGAGAAATCGGGTGAGTATGCAAGGGTTGCAAAGGCGGCTGTGAAGAAGATGAAAAGGGTTGAAGAGGACTACAAA
The DNA here is from genome assembly GCA_023621385.1 of Quercus gilva. Classification (NCBI taxonomy): domain Eukaryota; kingdom Viridiplantae; phylum Streptophyta; class Magnoliopsida; order Fagales; family Fagaceae; genus Quercus; species Quercus gilva. The sequence goes on along the minus strand of CM042478.1, from coordinate 30,359,183 downwards.
AGTCTTCTGACCAAATATAAGGAGGCTAAATGTGAGATTGAGACACTGAATGGCAAGTTATCGGAAGCTTATACCAGAGTAAGATTTCTTAAGTAAGAGGTGGTGCAAGCTCATGCCAAGGTAGATAGGGTCTCCTCCAGGAAAGTGGACGATGTTATTTCATCTCAGAAACATGCCTCAGACAAGTCCGATTTGGGATATACCAGAGGAAGCAGCTCATCGGCCAAAGCTACCAAAGAAGTGAAATTTGTAAAGGCCATAGAGCTGATTGTAGAAGAGCCCATCCCTGAGAATGTTAAGGTTGAGAAGAAGACGAAGCTGGCTGATCAACAGGTGTTAAATAAGCCCCGTAATCAATCAGAATCCAGATATGGAGCTAAAGGGAGATCAGTTCAAAGATCACAACAGGGTCCTAGAAAGGAATATGTGTGTCACTATTGTGGATTGCAAGGACATACCAGACCCAACTGTCAAAAGCTGAGAGCAGACAACAATGCTAGTGCACCTCGGTCACGAGGAAGAAGAAATGACGTGATGTCTTAGGGTGGTGAGCAACCAAGAAGTCAAAACTGTGATCCAGGAATGATGGGCGTGATAAAGATGATCGATGCCTTCACAAATTGCCTGGAAAGCTTCACACGAAGGTTTGAAAGTCCTAATTCTCATACCTAATCCGTTAAGGATATCACCCCAAACGCACGTGACGTGTGGGTGACGAAGGATACTCATGCATAAGCATTACAACATGTCCATGCATCAATACTTCCCATGTTTGTGAATATGCTTGGTTGTGTGCTTCTTGCTAGTATTTAGGTTGTTGTTTTGTGTGTGTGTTTGTCTTTGGTTCAAATATTTTTAAATTCTTTTTGTTATGTTTTTGATCAATTTTTTACTGCTTTTGTGTCAAAAATCCAAAAAACACATAAAAAGTAGAAAATCCAAAAAGATTGATCGGCTTTGTTGAATTTTGTCTCAAAGAATGTTTTGCCTTGTACTTTTGTACTAATGGCTTTGTGCATTTAATGAGCTTAGCTTGTCTCTCATGCATTCATATCATTGTGGAAGAAATTATGAAATCTATGTGACTATTGTAAATAGATCTTCAATCTTATCATGAATAATTAGTGAATGGTTTTGTTGATCTTGAGACATACATAGACTCATGCCTATATATCTTCCCACTTTTTATTTTTATGCTTAAAAGAGCTCTCTAAATGTAAATCTCCAAATGAAAAGAGATATAGAGCTGCAAAAGCCTGTCGCACATACTAGTATTTGACTAGGAAAAAGGGAAAGCGACCAAAATAAAATGTATGATGCTCAAAAAGCCAAAGGCTAACTCATCAATTGAAATATCAAAAAATTTCAGGCATCTATCTCACAATGAGATTTTCTTTGCTCAAAAAGTGCAAATGATATATTAAATATGGAGCCAAATGAAAAGCTTCAAAGAATTGTTATCAAGTGTATGTGGGAGGTCATATATGGATGTTTCTATAATTGACATAGGTCACATTATCTAGTGCTAATTATGTATGCCTTGATTGAATTGATCATTGAAGCTTCACATTGGACTAAGGACTATCTCATTTTTGATATCCACACACAACACACAAGTCTATGTTCAATGAATGCCATATTCATTTGTGTGATTGTACTTGATTAAATGTGTTTACACATGCTCAATCTTTGTTTGATCAAACACAAAATTTTTTTGAGTGTTTTAGTTGTTTTTGGAAAGTATTTTGTTTTTACAAAAATATCAAAAATTTCAAAAACTATTTTCCCCTGTTTTTGCAACTAAGTCGCGGGTTAGCCCAGTCGCATGTCCAAGTTGCAAGCCCACTCAGAGATTTTTCAAGAGTCACTGGCGAGTCAGTATCCCAGTCGTGAAAAAGGCTTAGAAAGTTTTTCAAAATTTGAGTTTCTGCATATTTCGCGGCTCAGTGTGGCGACTTGTTCACTGGTGGAACGTCCAATCGCGAAAGGTACACAGAGATTTTCGCGACTAAACTCACAACTCCTTCGCGAGTAGATCTTCCAATCACGAAAAACACTTAGAATATTTTTCAAAAATCTTAGGTCCACAGTGTTTCGCGGCTTACCCTGGCGACTTACTAGCAACTTGTTCCAGTCGTGAAAAATGCGTGTTTTGCGTTTTAAAGTCAGTTTTCAAAAACTTTTCAATTTTTACCTCGAATATCAGTGATTGTTCATTGTCTTCTTCATTCTCTCACTCAAACACTCTGTGTCTCACTAAAAAAGATTCCATTTTTGCATCATGTCTTCATCAAACACCAAGAAAGAGGTATGGTTTTTCCTTCCTTTACTTTATTCTTAATGTTTTGATGTTTAGTTTCTTGTTTTGTTTGTAGCATTTGTGTACTGAGATATATTATGTTCAAACATGGGTTTGCCCAAAATGTTAGGTTTGATTGTTTAAGTATTGTTTTCTCTTGTTGATGAGTTTTTTTTTTTTTTTAGAAACTCTTGTTGATGAGTTAACTTAGTACCTTGTCAATGCTTCTGATTGCTTGCTTTTGTTCTGAGCATTGTCTTTGATAGCATCATTTCTCTTTGGGCATATGGGTTTGGGGGTTTTCAATGGGTCTTTCTGAATGCGGTTTTTGGGTTTTTCAGTTTACATGAGTATTGTGTGGTTAGCCTTGTGTTATTTTTTTACCCTCCATATCTTGGGTGTGCTACTGCATTGGGGTGTTCATGCTCACTTCCTACTCATCATATCCTATTTCTTTGTCTTTTGGTCTTTTTCTGGGTACATTTCTCTTTAACTGACTTATAACTAAAACTAATCAATCTGATGTTTGCTTCTTGTGGTATTGTATTTGGTTTGTTTCTGTGTGTCTGCTTTGTTGCAGTTAACTCGTTATTCATGCAGAGGCAAAGGCATTGTAACTGATGATCTGTCAACCCCAGTGGCTAAACGAACACGATTATCGTCTAAGTCATCCAGGGATTCTACCATTGAGAGATTCAGGACTCCTACTGACTCAAAGACCTACACAGACATCTTCAAAGAGTCTTCTCCCATTGTGGAATGAGTCGTCAAGTTTGATACCCTAGGGGCAACTTTTATCCCTAACATTTTTAAAGACAGAGATTGGGCTGACCTTTTTGGAAACTTTGAGGATCCAATTGAAGAACTGGTTAAGGAATTCTACTCCAATGCCAGATTCACAGGTGTAGAGTTGAAATGCTGGGTACGAGGAACAGAATTTTCCCTAAATGCAGACTACATTGCTAAGGTACTTAGCATCTCCAGACTAAATAATGTGGATCGAACTCCATACGATGACAGAGTGCTTCGGGCACAAGACATCCTCCAAGTTTTTGGGAATGAACATGAAGTGGGAAACACAGGGTCATCAATAAGCATTGCATTGTTTTCGCCCGAATTGACAACTTTAAAGCTGATCATGTTCTTCAATCTCTACCCTCTATCAAATACTACCTTCATCAATCTTGGAAGGGCTTAATTTTTGTGTGACCTCATTACTAGTGCCCCAATTGACATCTGTGCTCATATATTCCAAATCATTGGGAAAACATCAGCTCGATCAGCAACACGAACAATTCTTCCATTCTGCAGTCTAGTCATGAAGATTGTTCTTCGTGAAGGTGTTAGTCCTTCATCTGATGAGAAATTCTTGTCTCATCTTCGACCAATATCTCTATACTCTCTCCAAGCAAGCAAGAGTCACTCCTCCGAGAAACCTAAGAGTGAACCATCCACTCAGGCATCTCTATCTGCTCATGCTACAGCTACTCCTGTACAGTCAACCAGCACCCCATCTATTCCTCCTGGATTCCAAATTCTCAGGTAAAGTTACTTCATTGAAAATGTACTTCAGCGGATTTCTGATTTGGAACGACTTCTCAACTCCTTTCACAGTCAAACTCAAATGCGTCTCGGAACCATTAAGTTACAATTAGATAACATCCAACAGAAGCTAGAAGACAGCCTTTAGCTATTCGTGCCAAAAAGGGGGAGAGCAGCACAGTAAGGGGGAGTGAAGCTTAAAGGGGAGAGAGAGCTTAAACATGAAAAGGAGGGTGCATACTGAAAGGGGGAGTGTTTTTATAGTTGTTATTCATACTTTGCTATTTTAGAGCCTTTATCCTTGTTAATATGGTTTTATACTTTTGGAAAACTTGTGGGCTCTTTGGTACAATTATTTATTTTTGTAGTATTTATATATATTGATGATGGTTATTCAGCTAGTTTTATTGTTTATGCGTTTTGTACCCATAATGCTTTTGTAAGCTTTTAGGGTTTGGTTTTATGCACATTTGTAGGCCTTTGTGGTTTGTACCATGCTTTATGCAGCATTTGTGATTTGTTAAATCAGTACTTCTAACGTAATGTTATGCATTCCTTTTTTAAATACTGTCACTTTTGTGCCATTGTAGGATTGTTCCTAGATGCATATATGTTTGTATGCATTGTTTGAGTGTTGGACTTGCAAATGATACTCTTCAATTGAGCTTATCACTTTGCATGTCCAAATGTTCATTCCTTGTATAAATGAGCATAGTAATCACTTTTGTTTAAGTGACTGCTTGGTTGATCTAGCCATGATTTATTGCTTTAATGCTTAAGTTCATTTTTGCTTGATCATGCTTCTATTGCTCCATATGCATTTCAAGTTTTCTGTATACAATGATATTATTGTGTTGTTATGTTTCAGGAGTTACTTGTTCATATGTTCAAGAGCTTTACAGAATCTAGAATTAGTTGTGAGTGAGTTTTGTTCAACTATTCCCAACTCACGCTTTAAGTCTAGAGTCTGTTATAGGGTTTTGTCACGGAATAGCCAAAGGAGGAGATTGTAAGGTTGAATTTAATCAACCATCTTGTTGGTTTTATTTCGTGCCAATTTGCTTGTAATTTAAGCACTTAGTAACCCTGTATTTAGGTGGGATCATTGTAAGGGTAGTGTGTGAGAAGATGTGAAGAAAAGCTCAAGTATGTGCAAGATGACAGAGTTTCGCAACTAGGACTCACGGCTGACTCGCGACTGGCCAGCTGACTCGCGACTGGCAAGCCGCCAGATGCTGGCACGTGAGAAGCACGCAGGGAAGCTGAAGTGTCGCACCAGCTGTTGTACTACAAGACAAAAGTCCCAGGCTGACCAAGCCATTAGCTCGCAGCTTGAACTCGCGACTCAGACAAGTCGCGAGGCTAAGCCGCCAATCAGCCCTGTTTGGCAAAAACAAATTCTTCGCATTCCTTTCTCACCCTACTATATATAGACCCTTAAACCCACCAAATGAAGAGAGATTTCAAAGAGAATTTTGTGAGAGAAACCCTAGAGAAAAACAAGATTGCCTCATCCCCAATCTTTACCTTAGAGACTCTACAAATTCTTCTTCTCTCTTCCTCTCCATTGTCATACCCTTGAGAGTACTTTTTACCAAATCCTTATCTCACCACACCCACGTCTATGAGAAGGTATATTTGGTGCTGTTGGAAAGTAGTTAGGAAGGAACCAATCTATATTGGTTGATGCTATAGTCTAGTAGCGGAATCCGGGAAGCTAAAGAAGAAATAGGTTCAGCGTAACCTCGTTGGAGCAAGAAGCTTGAAGGGCTTAGGTACTTGGGTAGATTAGGCTTGAAGGGTCTTCTGCTGTTCATGTATTCCAACTACATTCTTTAGTGAATTATTTGACCGCTTGGAGGGCGGCGGAGAGATTTTACGCCAAGGGCTTCGGTTTCCTCTTCGATAACACATCGTGTGTTGTCCGTGCATTTGCATCTTTTCTTCCTTTATCTTTGTCTTATATTTACTGCTGTGGATGTGTTTATATTTGGCTTAGATTGTTTATCAATTCTGTGTTTGGCTTATTTTCATGTTCCGCACATTAATCATTTGATATTAAGCCTGAGTTGATAATTTTGTAATTGGAGTCTAAACGTTCAAGGGTGTTTCACACCCATCCTAGCACACAAGTGCAGAATCACTACCTATCCTATCCTAGCACACAAGTGCAGAATCACTAAACTTCTTGCTTTAGGAATGAACACCTGCAATTAACATCAGAACTTCTCATCGTGTACAATGCCCAAAGAAAGAAACAATCCTACTCAAAGTCCGTTCTCTTCTACTATGTTCTACCACTTTCTTCAAGACACCAGCATCCATATCTGACTGCACAATCAAGTCAACAACAAGATAAATGACAAAATCCTAAGCCTGAAGGTATAAAGCTATTCATACAAAACAGCAGGTACAAAATTTACTTTAGAATATATAGGATTAAACAAGGGTTCAGCAGTATGTATGTTACTCAAAATTAGATTTATATTGCAAATACTCCTAACTGATGATTTTCTAAATAGCACCCCTTTGTTTGAAATCCATCCACTTGGGTATATCAAACCCACTTGCAAGACTCAAAATATTAATTAAAAAAATTTGAGCAATCATTTAATTTACATTTATAAACACACAAAATCTCCACATTATTCACAAGCTCAAAATACCAAAAAAAAAAAAAAAAAATTTATTGATTATTAGTTATTACGACCCATTCCGTCCACATGTTCATATAATCCATTGGATTGCCTTAAGGCCATAGATATTGCAATACTTTACACCAAATTTTTATATGAATTAATTAAATAAGAAAACAAATTTCAATACTAAAATAGAGTCAGAATCGTTGTTGTTGTCGTTACTGGGAGGGAGGCAGATGGGATGGTGACACCATGCTCATAGCTACTCCGATAGCTCCAACAACGAATCTAGTGACTTGTGTGGAGATAGCGTGCGTCAATATTTGGTGGAGTGGAGGCATGGGCAAGACTCAAGAAGATTCAGTGGGTTTGGGGTTTCAATAATCACATTAATGGATTCGGGATTGGAGGGAGGGAGGGAGGCAAAGAAGCTTGAGGGTTTTAGATTTTAGGTTTTGTTAGGTATGATAAGTTTTGTGTTTAGGAGTTTTGTGTTTAGGAGTTTTGTTTTGTTTTTTATTTATTTATTTATTTATTTATTTATTTATATAATTTGGGTTTGTTAATATTTTATGTTTCATTTTAGTTTTTAAATGGAGCCTGCCAAATCAGTAGAATAATTTGTGTCTATAGCATTTACTAAGAGGAGTGGATATGAATCAAGGCTAACATATACTTCTTTATTTTCCAAAGTTGAAAGTTCAAATAATCAAATCTACACGGCTTCTATCCTTAATAATAAGGGTCATGAGACGGAAGAGCGTTGCTGGCTTGTGACACACATAAATTAAAAGGAGGTGAAAGTGAGGTGAAAGTGTGAGGAGGGAATTAATCCACAGGCTCCTCCATTTCTCTCTCTCTCTCAAAAGGCAAGCTCTCTCATCACGGGCTTTCCTAGCCCATATTACATATATATTAATATATATATATATATATATACACATACCTCACCACGTACCCCAATCTAGAATTTTCATTCTTCTTCTACCTCCTCAAATTACATCTTATTGCTGATTGTCTCTCCAATTAGGTTAGTGGTGCAATTTCTACTTGTCTAAATCACACACACATATATATAAATTTGTACTGTTGTAGTAGTACTTTCTTGTAACCCTAGCTTGTTGTCAGAGCTAAAATTTTCATTTTCCACAACTATTTTCTGTTAATTTTTGCTGGCTGTTAATTCATGAGCTTATATCACTGTTTCAGGTGGAGGACCCAAGCGGTATGACTTTCACTAGGGTTTTTGTCTTTACATGAAATTGAGCTGACTTAGGGTTTTCGATTAAAGTTATCATATATATATATATATATATAGCGATGGAGAAAGAAGATAACTACTCGGTACTATAACAACCCTCTCACTGTTTATCACTAGCACTGTTTGTTTGTTTTTGTTGACAAAACTTTTCACAAAACCATGTTGTTTTGCTCTAAACCCGAGTTCTTGCAGACCCCTCCTTTACCGCCAAGTTTTATGGGCCTGGATTACTCTCTAGATCATCATCATCAACAACAACAACAACAACAATTCATGAAGCAGCGGATCGGTAAAACATCAGGAGATAACAACAGTACTGGGATGGTTGACTACTTGCTGAACAATCCTTCTCAACAGCAACAACAGCAAATGGCTTCTGGGTTTTGTGGTTCGAGTTCTTTTGATAAATTGAACTTTGCTGATGTGATGCAGTTTGCAGACTTTGGACCAAAGTTGGCGTTAAACCAAACCAAGATTTCCGAAGAGGAGTCTGGGATCGACCCAGTTTACTTCCTGAAGTTTCCAGTGTTGAATGATAGGTTGGAAGATCAATCTCTAATGGTTCCACATAATGAAGAGAGGTTCCAAGGGGTGAGTGTGGAAGATGAGACAAGAGTGAGAGATGATGAGGAAGCTCGGGTTTCTGATGATACCTCGGTGCAGCTCCAGTTTATTGGTGAAGATCTCCAAAAGAACTCTGTACCAGAAGCAAAGAACAAGAGGAAAAGACCAAGAACTATCAAGACGAGTGAGGAAGTGGAGAGCCAGCGAATGACTCACATAGCAGTTGAAAGAAACAGAAGGAAGCAAATGAATGAACATCTTCGTGTCTTGAGGTCCCTCATGCCTGGCTCATACGTTCAAAGGGTATCCAACTAATAATAGGATTATTTGCATTGGAAATAGATTCATTTTTATGGTTCAGATACTAGTCTAATAAAAATAATTTAAGAAAGCTTTTATTTATTTATATATTTATTTATTTATTGGTTATATATCTTATCTATTAGTTTGTGTTATTTGCAGGGGGATCAAGCTTCTATCATTGGGGGAGCCATTGAATTTGTGAGGGAATTGGAACAACTTCTCCAATGCTTAGAATCACAGAAACGGCGAAGACTCTATGGAGAAACTCCACGACCGGTGGGAGCTGATTCCTCTCTTGCAATCCAACAGCCTCAACCACCATTATTTCCTCCGATGCCTCTACCAAATGATGAATTCAAGATTGTAGACTTGGAGACCGGACTCCAAGAGGAGACAGCTGAGAACAAGTCCTGCTTGGCTGATGTTGAAGTGAAGCTTTTAGGGTTTGATGCCATGATTAAAATTCTTTCTAGGAGAAGGCCAGGGCAGCTTATTAAGGCCATTGCTGCACTTGAAGATTTGCAACTTAATATCCTTCACACAAACATTACCACCATCGAACAAACTGTTCTCTATTCGTTTAATGTCAAGGTATAATATATGCTAAAAGAATTTTGTAGAGCAAATTTTATCTCAAAATTTGTTAAATCTTGTGCAATTAATATCGTGTGCAGGTTGCTAGTGAATCTAGGTTCACCGCTGAAGATATAGCGAGCTCAGTTCAGCAGATATTCAGTTTTATCCATCAAACAGTGCCATGTGATGTAATCTAGTAGAAGAAAGATGAGCTGTTGTTTTTCTTCAAATATGCTTATTTGGTCTTGTCACTACCTTTTTCGTTTGAGTCTCTATTATTTCTATTGTTGAAACAAAAATGTACTACTATGGTGTAGGTTATATTTGCGAACCCTTGTACTCTCTATTCCTCTCATTTCCTTTTTTCGGTTAAATAATTTTCTTTTGTGACTTACAGAACTAAATTGACACTTGCTCATGGTAAAGACAAGGGTATTAATTTGTACCATGCATGTATCCTTTCATTAATGGATTTTCATTTCCTTCTCCTTGAAGGAATACATACAGCTAGTTAGCTACATTTCTTTTTCAAGAATCGGTACTTTTGATCAATATTTAATTAATTTAAGTCATCAAAGCGGGCACAATTATTTATCTCATATATATAACTCGTCACATGTGAATCTATATGTGCGAATTCTGAGGTGCCAGAGAATTCAGATTCAACCCCAGATATATATTCCCTACTCGATCTGAAGCCATTGCAACAAACGGAAGGCATTGTAATTTTAATTCGAGTTTTCTTGATATAATAATTAGTCAAGAAGCTAAACAGGTAAAATTATAATACGGTTATGTAAATTAAGTGATACTCTTTTTGTATGAACCACCCATATCACATGCATCCTCAAGTACTAGTTCAGGTACAATTGTACAAATACTATTGTCTTTATATAAATTAAGTGCGTGTTTATCAACAATTTTTTCTTTTAGATTTTCAACTTATTTACTTAAGTAAAAAATGTTAAAAGCCTGACTTGTTTTTCAGAACTATACTTGAATCAATTTTTAACGAATAAGATTATAGTAAAAAACTGCAGCCAATAACTAACTCAATTATTTCTTATGCATTCATATATATATATATATATATATAAATACACACACTCTCTGTGATATATGTGGGGAAGGGTTCCAGTAAAAGGACTAGTGGAGACAATTTCTAGCATGTTGTTTGTGTGAATTAAAATGATTTGCAAGTATGTGTGGTGAAAGGTCAACGGGTCTCGTACCTTCTAGCCGTGGGTCGTTGACTTGTCAGAAATGATAATTTTGTTAGTATTAGGCTACACTCAGATCATATGTTGCCATGTTTCGAGGGTCCCCTACTCGTTTGGGTCATCCATCACTGGCCTCTCATTTCTGTGTTCAATCATGTATGCCTACTCTTTTTTGTCCAAATTCATGTATGCAAGAGGTTGACCCATGTGGGAGGCATTTGGCTTTCTGAGAGTGAGAGAAAAAAGATAACTTACCATTTCAACATCACAACATCAGATCTGAAATGAAAATTTTCTTACAAATAGTCAAATAGATCGCATGAACAGTCCATATTAATGTGTTTTTGAAAGAGGTGTTACGATGATTTTGCTGATCGATAAGATAGGGGTAAAACTTAAAATTACTTTGGTGTGAATTGAAAAAAGTTGTCATATTTTACTTTAGTACTAAACTGTCACGTTTGAATGTTTGGTTGCTGATTTCAATTATTGATTAAGTTTATTAGGTCATCATCCTTTGAGATGAGGTCAAATATACGAGCCCCAACATTGTTTCAATTAAAGTTTAATCATTTTGGGGTAAAGTTAATGGACACTCTAAAAGTATTAGTTTAAAAAGTATTTTTAGAAATTTTTTATGGAAAAATAAAAAAGATAATGAATTTTTTAAAAAACTTTTTATATTTTTAATAAAAATAGTATTAAAACTTTTTTAAAATGTCTTAAAGGGATCCGTTAACAGGACTCATACTTTAATTACAATCCTCCTCACTGTGGTTTGACCATTTTACAATTCAATCCACGAACTTTATGATGTGGTTTACAAATTTAAAGTTTCCAATTGTTATATTTGATTCTCTATTATTTTAAAATTTTAAATGAAGTGATACTATGTATACTATTAGATCCAGAAGATAAAATCTTAATCGTATAAAGAGCTCCCTCCATTTCAAGTGAAATGGAGAGGATGATGTTCCACAATGACGTGAGTTTCAATTGATTTTTCCGGGAGAATGATAATTGGCAGTGAAAATAATTTCCATCGGAGAAGCTGAAAATATGTGGTGTGAAAGTTTTTATTAATGGTGGAACTTTCAACTCAAAATAATAATTTGTAGGTTGAAGCACTTATTCATACATATATGATGTCTTGCTTCAAGATACCAGTGACCTTATGCCAAGAGATTGAAGCACTTATTTGTAGATATTTTTGGGGGACAATGAGTAGACAGTCGGAAAATATATTGGCTGAAATGACAGGTTATGTGTAAGCCAAAGTCACATGGAGGATTGGGTTTTATAGACCTATCCATGTTCAATGATGCTCTCTTGGCAAAGCAAACATGGAAGCTCCTCCATGATAAATAGTCATTATTTTACTGGGTCTTCAAAGCAAAGTTTTTTGCTAATTGCTAAGTGATGGATGCCAAAACTCCGAGCAATGCTTCTTATGCATGGAAGAGTATTTTCAAATGTAGGGAGGTCATCGAGTGGGGAGCAACGTGGAGGATTGGGACAGGAAACTCAATAAGAAGTTGGAGGGATAATTGGCTCCCGATGAAAAAATAATCCTAAGATTATTTCCCTAGCTATAGACGGAATTTAAGCTACCAAGGTTAGTCTCCTTATTGACCTGGTTCATCGTGTTTGGAAGGAAAATTTTCTTGACACTTATTTCTTTGAGATTGAGGCAGCTGTGATCAAGAAAATCCATCTTTGTCAATCAACACAAGAGGATGTGCTCTTCTGGCACTTCAATCTGGATGGAGAATACTCAGCAAAATTGGGCTACATGTTCTTACAAAACAAAGCAACAATCTCAGTGACCTGGACCCTCTGAAGTGGACAACTTGAAGCCTTTGGGGAAAAAAAATTGGAGCTTTAATGTTCCTGCAAAAATAAAAAATCTGACTTGGCATGTTTGCCAAAATTCTTTGCCTACAAAAATCAACCTAGTAAACGCAAGGTGATTACTGATGACCTTTGTGAAATTTGCAAGCTACACCAAGAGGATGTAATGTTGGAAAATTTGGTTTTGCATCTCATACAAAACACACAACGAAAACAACAAATATGGATCTACTTCATTCATGAGAGATAACATATAACCTTGAATTTTAGAACAAAGAATAGAAAGCCTACCTTGATACAGTGAAATTCAAAACTAAGACTTAAGAATTCCTCTAATCAACATCTCAATTCCACATAGTGCCTAGGAAGAGTGGTCTCTCAATCAGTCTCTATGTATGTTGATTCTCAAAGAAAATCCTTCTTCTTCTCATTGTAGAGAAAAACTATTTTTTTTTTCATTATACGTACATTCTAACTACCTTGGTAATTACTTTATTTAATAAAACTAATTATCTAATTGTGTTAGCCTTTTGGACCTGCCCAATGGGCTTTAGTTTGTGGCTTGAGATGTGATCAAATGGAACAAATAAGACTCTAACTCCAATAGGTCTTGGGCTTATCTGTCAACTCTTGACAAGTCCAAAGTTACAACTAATTATATTTAATACCACTATATAAATATAATTGCACTCTAGACCTTATTAATAAATTATATTCCAAGACTTTAATGATATCATTTGACACTTCCATGAAATATCCATAGTAAACAAAGTCATAAAAAACTGTCACTTTGTAAACAACTATTTTATCCTTAAGTTCCCGGTTTAATCTTTTAGTTATTCACATTTATTGAAATCCGATTTCAATAAATATAAGTTTTAGTAACTCCTTACTAAAATTGGCGCCCTGAATAACCAGTTCCCATTAAACTTATCTTAAGAGAATATTTTCTGTCTCCATAAAAAGAGATTATAGATTCCATCTTGAGAATATGTGTTCCCTCAACACTATATGTGGTTACCCAACATACTGAGGTTTTGACCGTGAATATTAGATCTCACTCCTGACATATCAAAATAACCTACATTTCATGATCGGATTCACTATCCTCTCAGGATTGAGAGTCTACGAAATTAAAAGTCGTGAGATTAATTATTCAGGTGATAGTTGTTGATTGAATAATTAATCTTACAGCGGTCCAGTTCAATATGTCTTAGCACTTAAAACACATCTACACATCAACTAAAAGTCTCCACTTCCATGATCAAGACAAATCATCTTAGTTGATGTGTTAAAGTATTCGCAGATGAAACATTCAATTTTATCACTGACTACAAACTACATTTTGAGTTTACAAGGAACTTGTGATTTATATCTTCTGTGACTAAATCATATAAATCACATACAATGCATCTCAAGGACTAAGATAATGTCCCATTAGTTTATTTATAAATAGTCTCATATAATTAAACAATTTAATTTTTTATGATATGCCAATAAATTGGATTTTATGGTATAAATCCTAACAATCTCCCATTTACCTTCAAAGACAATTTATCATATATCCGACGCTTATTTCCCTTTAGAGTAATTTATAGTCACTCTAAGGCAAGGTTTGGAAATAAGTTTCAACCACATTTATTGCATAAATTATCTTTTCTACTACTACATCTCACGTACTCATGTCTCTCTAATGAGATAATACTTACGCTTAATGTGAATCTTTACCACCTAAGATGAACACATACCTTGAAATCCAACTTCATGAATCACAATCAAACTACAAGTCAATATTTATACAACCAATAACAATCAAATCCTCACTTTGGTGGACAAGCATATTGATGGAGATATGCATGTGCGCAGCGGAAAATTAACGAATCTACTTCATTCACAATTAATAATATGTGTGATGTAAATTTAAGAATATAAGAACAAGAGAGTGTACTTTGAGGCGATGAAATTTAAAACCAAAGATGAAAAGCACTTAGGAACACTTTTAATCTTCACTCCAATTTCACTTGATGCTCAAGAAGTGTGGTCTCTTAATCAGTTATGTGCGTATGTTCTAGAAGAAAAAAAAAATGTCCAACTCTCACAATCATACAAAATCATGTTGTCTCCAAAATTATGTATGTTTCTCTTCTAATAACTGACTATCTAATTGGGCTAGCCTTTTGGACCTTTCCAATTGGGCTTTAGTATGTAGCTTAGAGTGGAACTAAAAGGAAACAAATAAGACACTAGCTCCAATAGGCCTTGAGCTTTTCTGTCAACTCTTAATAAGTCCAAAGTTATCATTAATTATATTTAATACCACTATATAAATACAATTGCACTCTAAGTCTTACTGATAAATTATATCCCAAGACTTTCATATACATGCAACCCCTTCATAAAATATTCATAGTAGTATAAAGTCATAAATGTAGACTGCCACTTTGTGAATTACTACATCTTAATCCTTGAGTACCCGAATTAATCCTTTAAGTTATTCATTATATATTTATGAAATCCAATTTCATAAATATATAATTTAGTAACTATATACTAACATAGTTAGACATAACTTTTTGAATAACAAACTCATTAAACTTATCTCAAGTGAATATTTTATATCTCCATTAAGAGATTATGAATTCTTGAGAATATGTGTTCCATCAACACTAAATGTGGTTGCCCAACATACTGAGGTTTTGATCGTTACTTTATATCTCACTCCTGATATATCAAAGCAACCTACACTTCGTGATCAGGTCCATTATTCTCTTAGGATTAAGAGTTCATGCAAATATAAGTCGTGAGATTTATTATTCAATTAACAGTAATAAATCTCACAGCGGTCTAGTTCAATATGTCTTAACTCTTAAAACATATCAACATATCAACTAGAAGTCTCAACTTTCATGATTAAGACAAATCATCTTAGTTGATATGTTATAGTCTTCGCAGATGAAATGCTCAATTTCATCACCGACTACGAACTAAAATTCTGAATTTACAAAGAACTTATGATTTATATCTTCTGTGACTTTTCACATAAATCACATACTATGCATCTCATGGACTATATGATAATGTCCAAATATTCATGTTACCATCATTTTAGATAAAAATAAAGCAACTTTATTAATCATAATATTAAGTCTTATACATAATGTCATACTTAATATCATACATAGCATCATACAATAGGATTTAAGGGCACTAATCCTAACAATCTTCCACTTGTCCTAAAGACTATTGTGTACTAATCTAACTCACATTCCTTCTAAATGTGACTCGAAAGTCCTTTGAGGCAAGGCTTTGGTAATGGGATCTGCTAAATTATTTGCACTTTCAATCTTTGCCACCACTACATCTCCACGAGCAACAATGTCTCAATTGATGTGATACTTCCTCTCAATGTACTTTCCTTTCTTATGATTCCTTGGATCTTTGGATTGTGCAAACGCTCCATTATTGTCGCAAAGCATTGTGCTGGAAACTTGCTCCATTCTCACTACACCAAGATCAAAAAGGAATTTTTTAATCCAAACAGCTTCCTTTACTGCTTCACAAGCAGCAACATACTCAGTTTCCATGTTGGAGTCTACAATACAAGATTGCTTAACACTCCTCCATGTTATGGCTCCACCTCCCAAGGTGAAAACACATCCTGAAGTGGATTTTCCAAAATCTAGATCCGATTAAAAGTCTGAATCTGTATAGCCAATGGGAATATGCTTTACAGCTTGCCAATGTTATGGACCTGGATTTGATTAATATCGGCTAACCATGCCAACTGAATAACAGATATCTGGTCTAGTACAAAGCATGGCATACATGAGACTTCCTACTACAGAAGCATATGGAACTTGTCTCATCATATTTTCTTCCTTTTAAGTCTTAGGCTTTTGGTCATCAGACAAAAGAACTCCATGTCTGAAAGGAAGCAATCCTTTCTTGGAGTTTTGCATGCTAAATCGTTCTAGAACCTTATCTATATATCTAGCTTGTGATAAACCTAACATCTTATTCTTGCAATCTCACCAAAGCTTGATCCCTAGAATAAAGTTAACCTCACCCAAGTCCTTCATATCAAATTAGCTTGACAACCAAACCTTTACTGATGACATTATCCCTACATCATTCCCGATCAGTAGAATATCATCAACATAAAAAACTAGGAACATTACTACTTTATCTCGATTTCTTTTGTACACACATGGTTCATCAAGATTTTGTTCAAAACCAAATTACTTAATTGCTTGATCAAATCTAATGTTCCATGACCAAGATGCTTGCTTAAGTCCATAAATGGACCTTTTCAACTTGCATACCATATTCTTTTGGTTTTTTACTATGAAACCTTCCGGTTGCATCATATAGATTTCTTCTTCAAGATTGCCATTAAGAAATGCAGTTTTGACATCCATCTGCCAAATCTCATAATCATAATGAGCAGCAATGGATAAGAGAATTCTAATAGATTTAAGCATTGCTACTGGTGAAAATGTTTTTTCATAATCAATACATTCTTTATGTGTATACCCTTTCGCCACTAGCCTTACTTTAAAGGTTTCAACATTTTCATCTATCCCTCTCTTCCTCTTGTAAACTCATTTGCAACCAACAGGTTTAATGCCGTTATGCGCCTTTACAAGATCCCAAACTTGATTGGAATACATAGAATCTAATTTAGGTTTCAAAGCTTTGACCCAATGATGTGCATCTATATCACTCATTGCTTCTTCATAAGTGTAAAGATCAGTTTCGGCCTCTTCTGAGATAGTTTCATAAGTTTCTCCCAGACCTATAAATCTTATAGGTGGCCTAACAATCCTCCCACTACGACAAGGCACCTGTGTACTAGACATCTCATGAGTAGTATCTTGTGGTGTATCTGATACAACCACATCATCCCTAATTTCATCTATCGGTTGTTCATTTACAGGTTCATTCATTTCAGCCATAACAACTCTACTTCTAGGAGTATAATTATTCATATAGTCATTTTCCAAGAATTTGGCATTTGTGCTAACAAACACTTTATTCTCTTTATGACTATAGAATAAACCTCCAATAGTTCCTTTTGGATACCCTACAAAGAAAACCACTTCTGTTTTAGATTGTAACTTGTCAGGTTTTCCTTTCAACACGTGTTGGACAACCCAAAATATAGAGATGTCTCATACTAGGCTTACGCCCATTCCACAACTCTACAGGTGTTTTAAGAACAGACTTCGAAGGTACTAAATTCAGAAGATACATTACAGTGTTTAAGGCATATCCCCAAAAGGAAATTGGTAGAGTCGAATAATTCAACATTGACCTAACCATATCTAAAAGAGTCCTATTCCTTCTTTCTGCTACACCATTTTGTTGTGGAGTTCTAGGTGCAGTCAATTGGGATACAATCCCATTTTCAGTTAAGTAATCCTTAAAATCCGCAAGAAGGTATTCGCCACCACGATCAAATCAAATGGCCTTTATGTGCTTACCCAATTGATTCTCAACTTTAGCCTTAAACTCTTTGAACTTTTCAAAGGCTTTGGACTTCCATTTCATCAGGTACTCATAACCAAATCTAGAATAATCATCAATGAAGGAAATGAAATACTCATAGCCACCTCTTGCTTGGATTGACATAGGACCACATACATCTGAATGTACTAGTTCTAGCAAATCTTGGGCTCTTCTACCTTTTGCATTAAAATGTCGTTTGGTCATTTTATCTTCCAAACAGGATTCACAAACTAGAAAATCATCAAAATCTAATGGCTCTAAGAGTCCATCTTTGATTAGTCTTTGAATCTTTTTGGATTAATATGACCCAAACGTGAATGCCAAAGATATGAATCACTAGTAGAAGAAAATTTTCTCTTTAATGATTTCACATGAGAGTTATTAATTTAGAATTATATAATTCATGCTTATCAAGAGTTAAAATATAAAGACCATCCACACTATTGCCAGAGCAGATAAACATTTTATTCTTCTTTATTATAACATTGTCTTTAAGGATAACACAATATCAATGTTTACCTAAATAAGTTGTAGAAATTAAATTCCTACAAACATTAGGTACATATAGACAGTCTTCCAATATTAAAACCCTAGACTCAAAGCATAAATTAAACACACCAACAGCTACAACCGGAATCATGCTCCCATCAACCAAAGTAAGAAACAATTCCCCTTCATTAAGCTTTCTGGTCTCTTGAAACCCCTGCAAAGAATTGCAAATATGATTAGTACAACCTGAATCTACACACCAGGAATCCGTGGAATTTTGTACTAAACATATTTCAAGAAAGAATGAACTTTTCATACCCTTATTATTGACAGCCTTGAATTTTGGACAATTCCTCTTCCAATGTCCTTTCTCACCACAATGGAAACATTTTCCTTTAATCTTCTTTCCTTTGTTGACAACCCTAAGGAAATTTCTTTACCACCTTGCTTGGTGAAGTCTTTCTTCTTCTTCTTCTTCTTCTTTTTCTTCTTCTTCTTCTTCTTCTTCTTCTTCTTCTTCTTCTTCTTACCCTTGCCTTTCGGCTTAGGTTAAGAAATAGAAGTTTCAGTCATATTAGCATCAACACTAGAAGTACCAAGAATGCCTTCTGCCGTTACCAATTCATTCATTAATTTAGACAAAGAATAAATCTTTTTGTTTATATTATAATTAAGTCTGAATTCCTTGAATGATTTCGGTAATGACTAGAGTATCATATCCACTTGGGATTCTCCATCAATATTGGCACCTAAAACCTTTAATGTATTCAGATTAGAGATCATTATAAGACAATGTTCCCTCACTGAACCGCCTTCAGTTATTTTGGTATTATAAATTTTTCTCATGGTTTCTTGCCTCATGGTTTCTTGCCTTGCAGATTGGCCTTGCTCACCAAACATCTCCTTTAGACTGAACATTATGTTCAAAGCTAGTTTTACATCCTGCATTTGATGCTGGGAACATTTGAGATAGATGCTAGGATGTAGCACTTGGCCATCTCATTAGATTTCTGCCAACAATCATATCGCTGCTTTTCCTCAAGAGGAACATCTAATGAAGGAAAGCTAGAACATGGTTGAGTAAGCATATATTTGTCCTCTTCAGCTGTAAGAACAATGTCCAAATTTTTTTTCCAGTCAACATAGTTGGATCCGGTCAGTTTGTTTTGATTAAGAATAATAACAAGTGGGCTAAATGATGTCATGTTCAAATCTGAAAATAATAAACATAAATATAATAAGTATACTAGACATTATCAATTTAGCATATAAATATAAAGTATGGAACCTTAATAAAACCATAATAAAATATATGCAACGACAACCCAATCCCATATTCAATATCCCTCAGCATAGAGTGAACATTAAATACTATGATTGATTTAGAACTGTTTTCATTATTAGTGCTATCATGATAACTCTTATCAAACACTAATAATATGTCGTTATACATTTGGCCTATAAATAATAATAGTAAGAACTCAGCATAGAGAATACTATAATATTTAGTCTAGTGTATACCGTTGTCTAGAATCATGTGCAACCACAGTTCATCCCTTTAACAAGCTTATTTTGTAGTACCATGATACAAAACACCCTCTGCATGGAATGCAAAGCTCGAGGCTAAGACAAGGTGTTTGATCAAACCACTATAAACCAAGAAATTCAATCCTGTAGTACCATGAAATAAATACTCTCCACATGGAATGCTAAGCTCGAAGTAAAGACAAAGTATATATTTCACACTACTATGAACCGACAATGGAGGCCGTGAGATCCAACCCTTGTATCTCTCTCCTACTAGATGTTTTAAATTAAAGGTTTTTATTTTGTAAACATGTGTAAACTAATCACACACTGTCTTGCACTTTATACATATGAAAACACTTAGAAAAAATTCAAAATTCCCTTCAGATGCATTTTCGCGAGTATCTCGCGACTAAGCTCTTCCCACGAAAATAAATTAAGGCAAAATAGTGAAAACACAAAATTCAGAGAGAAACTTTTGCTACTATCTCGCGACTGTTTCGCTAGTAAAGCTTACTTGCGAAAAGTTTTGTGAAAACACAAAATTCAGACAAAAACTTTCACGACTGTCTCGCAACTGTTTCACTAGTAAAGCTTACCCACGAAAAGTTTTGTGCTTCAGAGAAATTTTTTGCAAGTAATTTCGCGAGAAATTTACCTACGAAAAACCCGCGTTTTCAGTTTTTGAAAGGAAAATCTGAACAGTTTCCAACGGTTTTAATGAATAAACAAACATCATATGAACATGATAGATAGAATTTGATAGCAAAACTAAATTCCAATGATGCTATAGTCTTAAAGTTCAATTTAACAAACTTAAATTCAAATTTAAACAACATCATAACATCAATATCAGTTTTCATCAAAAACATAGTTTCAATGACCATGCAGAAAATTAAATACATATATAATCTTCTAACATCATGAAACTATCATCTATAATTCCAAAACTCACAAAACATGTTATACAAATTGGAAATTGAAGAACGCTCTGATACCATTTGATGGAGATATGTATGTGCGCAGCAGAAAATTAATGGATCTACTTCATTCACAATTGATAACATGTGCCATGTAAGTTTTAGAATATAAGAACAAGAGAGTGTACTTTGAGGCGGTAAAATTTAAAAGCAAAGATGAAAAGCACTTGAGAACACTTTTAATCTTCACTCCAATTCCATTTGATGCCCAAGAAGTGTGGTCTCTTAATCAGTTATGTGTGTATGTTCTAGAAAGAATGGAAAAAGAAAAGAAAAAAGTCCAACTCTCACATACATACCAAATCATGTTGTCTCCAAAATTCTATATGTGTCTCTCCTAATAACTGATTATCTAATTGGGCTATCCTTTTAGGCCTTTCCAATTGGGCTTTAGTATGTGGCTTGGAGTGGAACTAAAAGGGAACAAATAAGACACTAGCTCCAATGGGCCTTAGACTTTTCTGTCAACTCTTGACAAGTCTAAAGTTATCATTAATTATATTTAATACCACTATATAAATAAAATTGCACTCTAGGCCTTATTGATAAATTATATCCCAAGACTTTCTTGTATATGCAATCTCTTCATAAAATATTCGGAGTAATACAAAGTTATGAATGTTGGCTACCACTTTGTAAATTACTACATCTTAATCCTTGAGTACCCGGTTTAATCCTTTAAATTATTCATCATATATTTATGAAATCCAATTTCACAAATATATACTTTAGTAACTATTTACTAAAGTAGTTAGGCCTAATATTTTGAATAACAAACCTATTAAACTTATCTCAAGGGAATATTTTGTATCTTCGTTAAGAGACTATGAATTCCATCTTGAGAATATATGTTCCATCAACACTAAATGTGGCTGCCCAACATATTGAGGTTTTGACGTAACTTTAGATCTCACTTCTGATATATCAAAGCAACCTACACCTCATGATCAGGTCCATTATTCTCTCAGGATTAAGAATTCATGTAAATAGAAGTCGTGAGATTTATTATTCATTTGACAGTCATTAGGAGAATAATAAATCTCACAGCGGTCTAGTTCAATATGTTTTAACTCTTAAAACATATCAGCACATCAACAAGAAGTCTTCACTTCCATGATCAAGACAAATCATCTTAGTTGATATGTTATAGTCTTTGCAGATGAAATGTCCAATTTCATCACCGACTACAAACTAAAATTTTGAGTTTACAAAGAACTTGTGATTTAAATCTTCTGTGACTTTTCACATAAATCACATACTATGCATCTCATGGACTATATGATAATGTTCAAATATTCATGTTACCATCATTTTAGATAAAAATAAAGTAACATTATTAATCACAATATTAAGTCATACATAATGTTATACATAATGTCACATTTAATATCATACATAGTATCATACAATAGGATTTAAAGGCACTAATCTTAATACATATAATCCCTTATTCTCCTAAGATATTTGAGTATATGCTTTACTCCCACTAAAACAAGTGATCTTTGATTCAATTGACATTTGCTTACCATGCCCACCACAAAATAGATATTTAGCCTAGTATATAGCATAGCATAAAGACTTCCTATTGATATGATATAAGGAACCGTCTTAATATGCTCTTCCTTTTATATGTCTTAAGACTAAAGTCTTTTGTAAAGAAACTTCAAACTTAAAATGAAATAATCATTTCTTGAAGTATTACATGCTATACTTGGCTAGAATCTAATCTATTTAAGCAGTTTGAGATAGACCCAACATCCTAATTTCTGAATTTTAACAAAGTTTAATTCTTAGGATGTGACTAGTCTTTCTCAAATACTTTATATCAAACTAGACTAGACAACAAAAAACTCCATTGATGACAATGACTTTACATCATTCTAAATTATTAAAATGTCATCAATATACATTAAAAAATTTATTATTCTATATAGCTTTTACACACATAAGGCCTTTTAATACTTGATCAAAATCAAACAACTTGATTGCTTGATCAAAGATGATATTCTATGATTTAGATGCTTGCTTTAATCCATAAATAGATTTAAAGCAACTTGTATACTAAACACTACTGGTTCTTTACTATGAACAAGTCTAGTTACATCATATAGATGTCTTCCTCAAGATAAAAGAAGCTTTCTTGATAACTATTGCTATATTTCATTCAAATGAAATATAATGAATAAGAGAATCTAGATAAAGTCAAACTTGACTATTGGTGAAAAAATATTTTCATAATCGAACCATTTCTTTCTGAATAGATCTTTTCACCACTAGTCTTGACTTTGAAGATTTACACCTTTAAATCTATCAATCTCATTTACTTGTAGACCTATTTGAAAACAATAGGCTTAATGCCACTAGGCACCTCTACAAGTTCTAGACTTGAAATAGAATCTAATTCTATTCACATAACCTTGATCCAATAATCCATATCCATATCATCTATTGCCTTTATGTAAGACCGAGGATCAAATTAATATCCTAGTGTAATGACTTCAAAAGTTTATTCGAAGAGTATGAATTTATTTGGTAATTGATAATCCTTCCACTACGATATTGTACTGATGTAATAGTTATTTACAGAATAATGTCTTGTGGTGTATCTAATACAACTATCTCATTTCCAAATGTATTTTATAGTTGTCCTATAACAAATTCTGATATTTTTCTTCTAAAACATTCTGCCTTTAAAAAAGCCCTATTCCTCCTTTATGTATGCACTGACTTAAAGAAGTTATTGGAACTTCATTCCTTTACAAAAAGGAGCCCTAGATCATATTATTCTCTAAATAGAATTCATATACTGGGAATATAACAAAATAATGGTTCTAAATTCCCATCTTTCACCAATCTTGAGTATCATTTAGATTAATAAGATCTAGACATAAGTGTCAAAACATACAATACCAAAGGATGGAAACTTTCTCTTTAAAAAGTAAAACATGTAAATTTTCATCTAGAAAATAATCATGGACAATGCTAAGCTTTACCAAAATGGAAACACTTTCCTTTTGCTCATACTTTTGAGTCTAATTTCCTTTTGGCAATTACTAAGGCAACTAGGTTATCCAACTGTTTGGTATTATAATTCCTCTTCTTACCACCCTTGCCTTTCGGTTTAGGCTAAAAATTTGAATTAAATCATATTAATCCTAGCCTTAGCTTTTAGGATGTTTTCCGTTGCGTAGAACTCAGTTATCAACTCAGATAATATAAAAAGAATTTATTTTTAAAATAATCTGAATTGATCAAATGATTCTAACAAGGACTTGTGGATCATATCCATATGAGATTAACATTTAATCTCTACATCCAAGAATTCCTATTCATTTAAAAATAAAATATTTTTATAAAATGATATAGAGTTGGAACTCCTTAAGCCTTTCTTAGTGCTCAATATGATTCATACCAAACATCTCATTTAGACTTAATATAAAGTCTAAGTCTAGTACTAACTCTTGCGTCTCATGCTGTATCACAATTGAGATAGAAGCCAATGTAACATATTAGCATTTCAATGGAGACTATGATCACATCATAAGCTATCTTCCATAAATGCATCATGTATAGGAAATTATGACAATGCTAAATCAAAACATATTTATGTACTTCAGCTCTTTTAAGCACCATGTCCAAAATTATTTCATAGTTAATGTGATTCAATTAAAATAGTAGTTAGAGAACAAAAATTTATGACAACTTTATTATGAGACTATGAACATAATTACAAGGACATTATAAATTTGCATCTATAACCATATAATATGGAACCCAAAAACCATACTATATTAGGTGCAAAGACAATCCAATCCTGCAATTAATATTCCTTGGTAGCGAGGTCATATCAATCACTATGATTAGGTGAGAACTATTCTCATTATTAATGCTATCATGGTAACTCTTACCAAACAAAAGTAATTTGCCACTCTTCCTTTAGCCTCTAAGTAATAATGACATAGCTCCGTTGGGAGGTTAACATTA
The DNA here is from genome assembly GCA_023621385.1 of Quercus gilva. Lineage (NCBI taxonomy): Eukaryota > Viridiplantae > Streptophyta > Magnoliopsida > Fagales > Fagaceae > Quercus > Quercus gilva. The sequence continues at coordinate 30,334,440 of CM042478.1, read as the reverse complement.
CACTTAGTCTAGTGTACACCATTGCCTAGATTCTATGTGAGTCACCAAGTAACTTCACGGTAGCGTGGTCGTTCTCAATGTAAAAACACACTTCATCCATCATTAAGAAATTTAACCTATAGTACCATGAATTAAACACCTTCCGTAGGGAGCAAGGCATATATGCCAAGGTGAGGTGCCTAATCACACTATTATAAACCGGCAATGGAGGCCGTAAGACTCAACCCTTGAACCTCTCTTCCACTAGAAATTTTAAAACAAGTGGATTGTCTGGAAATCATTGTGATCTAATCACAATTTTAACCCTACACACCATATGTGTTTAATTGTTTAAATTCAATGTGATCTGACTAAGTCATATCACAATAGCATAACGAACATTCGCGTAATAACAAAGAAGTTTAACCATGTAATCTTTTGAAGTAAATACCCTCCACATGGAATGAAAGACTTGAGGCCAAGACAAGGTATATATTCACATTATAATAAACTTCACAAAATGATTATTTCAATCACTCCCACTCGTTATTTGGGTTTTTCTTTAAATAATTGTGATCCCATCACAACTAATAACCTTGCACTTGTTGAAGACTCTAATCTCATTAGAATCACTAACTAAAATGGAAGTCCTAAACTATTTAGGATTCCTTGAACACTAATGAATCAAAAAATTAGTTATATAGAACTCTATCCTTAACTTATTTGATTAATAATTCTAATCTCATTAGAAACTATATACCTTTTAATTAAGCTTTAATCTCATTAAAACTTCTAATTAAAATAAATTAAGGACTTTCAATCATACAACAATTCCAATCTCATTAGAATGTCACTTAAAAGAGAAGATCCAAAACTATTTAAGACTAAGAGTTCTATTTAACTAACATCTTTGATCTCATTAGGTATTTTAGTTAGATAATGATTAATAAATGTCCTTAACCTTTAAGGACTATAAAATTAATCACTTTATATAGAACCATGTGTAATCTCATCACACACAACCTTGCTTTTTATCAAAGTTTAAAACTTAATCAAAAAAAGCAAGTGAAAATTCAAAATTCAGTGCCTTCGATCAATCGAACCTATTTCTCGATCGATCAAAAATGAAGAAGTTCATCAGAAAGCCACTGCCTCATTCGATTGATTCTCGATTCCTGTTCAATCAATCGAAAATAATATTCGATCGATCGAAAGGAATTCTCGATCGATCAAGACAATGAAGAATTTCATTATAGAGTTTTTACCTGACTCAATCAGTCCTCAATTCCTCTTCGATCAATCAAAAAGTACATTCGATCGATTGAAAGGAATTCTTGATTAATCAAAACTCACATAACTGAATTTTTTAGAATTTTCCAGCAACCATTTTTGACAGTTTTTACCATCTTCCATCAAAAACACTTTTGATTTTATAAAAGAAGTTTTATAGATCAAACATTAAGGTTTTCAAGATCAAGATGAAGAACCCTAATACATTAAGAACACTATAAATCATAAAAACTTAATCTCAAAAATAACATCACGCCTATATTAATATATGTAATCATGAACTGATATCACAACACCAATGGTTTATATACCCACACACGAATCTAAACATATATTCATTTAATCCAAAGATGTAAAGGCATATGAATAATGTCAAGCACACAATTCCATAAGAAAGGTTCTAGTGCTTCTACCTTTTTATGATAAAGCATAACAGTTATATTATATTTCTATAAACCTAAAAATCTCATTGACGGTGTGCATCTGAACCATGGCTTTTACGAATCAAGTTCGTACCCATATATATATATATATATATATGCGCCAAGCCACAATATCAGAAACTTCAATCTCTAATATCACATATATCAATCTTAGCACATAGGTTTATTGAACAATAATTCTAAAACAAAATTATGCAAAAACATTACTGCAGAATTTTGAAACACCATGAAAACTATTTTCTTTGATTCTAAAACTCAATCACATGTTATTCAAGCATGATATTGAAGACCGCTCTAATACCAATTGTTGGAAAATCTGGTTTCGCATCTCATACAAAACACACAGTAGAAGCAATAAACACAGATTTACTTCATTCATGAGAGATAACATTTAACCTTGAATTCTTGAACAAAGAATAGAAAGCGTATCTCGATACAGTGAAATTCAAAACCAAGACTTGAGAATACCTCTAATCAACATCTCAATTCCACATGGTGCCCAAGAAGAGTGGTCTCTTAATCAGTCTTTATGTATGTTGATTCTCAAAGAAAGTCCTTCGTCTTCTCCTTGTAGAGAAAAACTATTTTCTTTTCTTTTCATTATACGTACATTCTAACTGCCTTGGTAGTTATTTATTTAATAACTTTTATTAAATAAAAACTGATTATCTAATTGGGTTAGCTTTTTGGGTCTGCCCAATTTGGCTTTAGTTTGTGGCTTGAGATGGGACCAAAGGGAACAAATAAAACTCTAGCTCTAATATACCTTGGGCTTATCTATCAACTCTTAACAAGTCCAAAATTACCATTAATTATATTTAATACCACTATATAAATATAATTAAACTCTAGACTTTATTAATAAATTATATCCCAAGACTCTAATGATATCATTTGACCCCTCCATGAAATATCCATAGTGAACAAAGTTATAAAGAACTGTCACTTTGTAAACAACTATTTTATCCTTGAGTACCCGTTTTAATCTTTTAGTTATTCACATTTATTGAAATTCGATTTCAAAAAATATAAGCTTTAGTAACTCCTTACTAAAATAGGCATCTTGAATAACCAGTTCCCATTAAACTTATCTCAAGGGGATATTTCATGTCTATGTAAAAAAAGACTATGGATTCCATCTTGAGAAAATGTGTTCCCTCAATAGTACATGTGGTTACCCAACATACTGAGGTTTTGACCATGAATATTAGATCTCACTCCTGATATATCAAAGTAACCTTCATTTCATGATCGGGTTCACTATCCTCTCAGGATTGAGAGTCTATGAAATTAAAAGTCATGAGATTAATTATTCAGGTGACAGTTGTTGATTGAATAATTAATCTCACAGCAATTCAATAAGTCTTAACACTTAAGACACATCAACACATCAACTAGAAGTCTCTACTTTCATGATCAAGACAAACCATCTTAGTTGATGTGCTATAGTCTTCGCAGATGAAATGCTCAATTTTATCACTGACTGCGAACTACATTTTAAGTTTACAAGGAACTTGTGATTTATACCTTCTGTAACTAAATCACATAAATCACATACAATGCATCTCAAGGACTATGATAACGTCACATTAGTTCATTTACAAATAGTCTCATATAATTAAACAATTTATTTTTTTATGACATGCCAATAAATTGGATTTTAGGGCATAAACCCCAATATGTAGCACATGCCATGTATTGTTGCCCAAAATTGGAGACTCTGGAAATCAATGCCACAGTCGAATCATGGTACTCTCAAGCAAAGCACAAACTTCATTGATATTGTTGGATTTATTTTTGTTGATAAAAGGGACCCCAAACTTTCACCATAGTAATCTGGGCTATTTGGAACCAAAGAAATAACCTTAGGCTTGGCAAGCAAACAATTTCCCTTGTCCAGTTGCTGCACCAAACAAAAGAATGACAACTGGAACTCTCTTCAGCTCCTATGAGTACATCAGTACTCCAAAACCGAAGATCAACCTCTTGGAAACTGCTTGAGACTCCATGCTTCAAGGTTAACTTTGATAGAGCCATTTTTTATGATAACAAATGTAACGCCCCAAACTCAAAAATAATAAAGGTCTATTCAATATAGAAAATCCATAAAAATATTAAACAAATGCAACCAACAATCTAAAATATCATCACAATTGTCAGGGCTCTAATTCCACCAAAGATGAAATATCCTCAAAATAATTCTCTAGTACAATATTTAATACCTTAAGAAAAATAATAAAATCCTCAGTTCTACAAAATAATTTGTAACTGTTGTCTTCCAAGAATCTCTACTCCAATGATCCATTTAATGTATCAATAAAAGGGAATAAAAGGAGAGGAGGGGTGAGATAACTCAATAAGTGGAATTCACTAACATTGGGGTGTGTGAACAAACCTTTTTAAATAAATAATCCATATAGCAAAGTTATAACTTGCAAACCATCTATATTTTAACATCAAATATTTCATATAAAAATATCATTATATTGTGAGCTATCATGATATACCAACACCATCATATAAACAATTCCTTAAGTTTTTTTGTGGTAAACGTTTATGCCTTGTTGATAGGGTTGTGATGTCCTCTTTTTGGGACTAGAACCCCCTTTTATCCCCTTTCTTAAGGGTGGTTCCTTTGGAACCTAAAGGTGCACTCCCTTACTAAAGAGCTCCCTTTTCGAATCCTTAATGGTATACTTCCTTGTGAAGGAGCAACCAAATATGCACTGTCCCCTTTTCTGGGATCGCACCTTGCTAAGGACTAATTACAATATGATTGTCCCTTACTATGGACTAAATACAATACTGAGCTTTTTAATCACAACTTGCCATAGGGGTTCAAAACAAATTCAAGATGCCCACAACAAATAATCCAATCATAATACTAAAAAATACAAAGATTTATCCACACATACAAATTTAAATAAGTTTAGGTTGTCCCACAAGTTCTTCATTTAACAAATAGTCACCGTTTCCATACAATGTGCACATCATATGTTTATAGAATATCAACATATATCTATGTTATAAGTATAGTTTGACAATCAAAACTGTTTTTAAGAAAACTCTCAAATTAGTAAACACCACTTACCTCTTATTTGCAAAATTGAATTCAACCACCCTTAAGTCACAATAAATCAGTAGAATTAGAATCTAGCAATGCTAAAAATAGGTCCATCAATACACAAATTTCCCACTTAAAAATCTGTTTTCACACTTAAATAGTTTTATTCTAGACAACACTGATATTTCCAAATTTTCCATTTATTTACTTACTGTCTAGTTCACTTTCAGTTTTGATCCAATTGTTCTATTTCAAATATTCTCACTATCTATTAATTGGCATGATTGTACTACAACTCTATAGAACTCTAGGATTTCATTGTGTCTAGCCATCACATAATCTACTATTCCTTAGAAGCCAAATGTTATATTCATATTTGATCAATCTTTTTTTTTTTTTTTTTTTTTTTTGATAAGTAGAAAATTAATATATTTAAAAAAAAATGTATCAGCCTTGTTACAGAGAAAAATATCCTAAGAAGAGGAAACCCGAAGCTAAAGGCAGAATTACAAGTATGGAATAGATGCAAGTAACATAAAATTTCTTTTTTTTTGATAAACAAGTAACATAAAACTTATTCAGCAAAAACAAAAAGTAACATAAAACTTCAATATAGTATAATGATGGATATCTGATCAATCTAATAGTAAAAGTCACATATTATATTCTTATCTAATCAATCTTAGAGCCTATAGAGGACCCTTTCATGACATACGGCTATATGCACTATGCCTAGTCCAATATAATAACAATCATTAGACAACTTTTCCATTAATATAATGATAGGTTGAGATTTATGAAACCAACGCCTATTCTTCTATTAGGTACCAAAATAATAGACACACAACCCCATGTCTTCATATAAGCGTGGGGACAAAATACTAAACCTGGAAAAATTCCCACTTTCTAAACTTACAGCAAGGCAAAACCATACCTGCAATTCCCACGAATAGCCGCAGAGAAGAAAAATATGCTCAATCGGGTGCTGCTGCTAAAAAAAGGGGAAACCTCTTATACATATATACGTATAGCTCAAGAGGTTAGAGGCTAGGGTTTTTAAAACTTATCAAGGCTCATATTTTTACTTATGCCATTTTTCTTGGGCCTCTCATTCCATAATAATTATCTTATTTAAATATTTTAGGCCCAAATCAATTAAATCCATTTAATTATGGGTCTCTTTTTAAATTTATGTATAAGAAATAAATTAGTAATAAAATTATGGGGTATTACAACTACAGTGCGGGTTTGGGAGTTGTAATACGAAACACTGATGGGTTTGTTGTGGTTTCTTTGTCGCAACTAATACCTCCGCCTCCCACAGTCATAAAAGTGGAGACTTTGGTGGTAAGACGGGGCCCTTGAACTCGTCCTAGAACTGGGGTTTAACAACATTGTCGTAGAAGGTGATTCTGAGATCTTAATTAACATCCAAAAGAGTGGCAGCAGATCCTTGGCTCATTACGGGCACATTATCTCCAATATCCACTTCCTTGCCTTGCATTTTTCAGCTTTGAATTATCTCATATTTGTAGACATTGTAATAAGGTTGCTTATTCACTAGCAAGAAGAGCAATTCTTTCCCCTCCCTTATCAATCTGAATGGAAGATATACCACCAAATAATATTACTCCTGTATTGTAGACTGATTTGAACAGCGTCCCATAATAATAGGCATTGTCCTTTTTCTAAAAAAAATAAATAATAATAATAATAATAAAAGAATTGGTAAACATCTCTTTTTCTTTTTGAGTAGAGAATTGGTAAACATCTTATTGTTGAATCTTAGAGAAGTTTCTTCTACGTCTAGTTGTTTCAATAGTTTTGTTTTTCTTCCTTATTGTGGATGTAGAAAGCGCAAACAAACTTCAAAGATAACAGATTTTTTGGCACGTTCAATCTGTTAATTTTTTTTTCCAAGTGCTTTTCAATATATATATATTGAAATAGTTACAATTTGTTGCTGCTAACCTTGCAATTCGAATATTTTCTCCCTAAATCTCTAAGCACTTTATGCATAGAAAGTTGCCAATATTCTTCTTTATGATCATGCTTTTAGGAGGTGAAATGTTGTAATTGAAAGTTTTTGGTTTTGTAATCTAATCTACATATTTGGATCTCATGCAAATCTATGCATATATAAAATACAACATTTGGCTCCCAAAAAAATTAACGGGAAGCAACTTATAGAGGCATGTCATCACAATTATGAGGATAAACACTCATAGAGGCATTTTCATAAATACGTGGCATGATACAATCATCAACAACCAAGGAAGCATGCAAATCACTATCCATGGCAAAACACACAAGGGGTCAAGGATCACACTTAGGTATTTAAATTACAACAAGTGTACTCGCTCTGATACCAATGGAATGTTCAATGTGTATAAAACACCTATGAACGTTTAGACCCCCCAATTTACAAATTACCAACACTAGCTTATTATCAAACAATATATGTGCGGAATATGAACATAAGCTAAAACAGAATTGGTAAAACAATCTAAACCATAATTAATCACAACCACAACAATAATTAAAAGGCAAAAAATAAAGGGAAGAGAGATGCAAACACAAAGACAATACAGCAATGTGTTATTGAAGAGGAAACCGAAGTCCTCAGTGTAAAACCTCTCCACCACCCTCCAAGCGATCAATAATCCATTAGAGAATAAAGTTGGGATATATGAATAGTAGAAGACTCTCCAAGCCTAATCTACCCAGTGCACCTAAGCCCTCCAAGCTTCTTGCTCCAACAGGGTTACACTGAACCTTGTCTTCTCTAACTTACCTGATCTCGCAATCGCCCATTGCATCAACCAAAATGAATTGGTCCCTTCCTAACTTCTTCCCAAGCATCAAAAAGCCTTCTCACATATATGGGTATGGTGAGATAAGGATTTGGCTAATGTACCTCTCAAGGATGTAACAATGGAGAGGGTGAAAGTAAAGGAATTTGGAGAATCAAAGGATGAAGATTGTGAATGAGTCAATCTTATTTTTCTCTAGGGTTTCTCTCTCAAAATTCTCTGTAGAAGCTCTCTACAATACGTGGGTATAAGGATATTTATAGTAGGGTGTGTATGGAATATGAAGAGTCAGTTTTGTAACAAACAGAGTGTTCTGTGTGACTCAAGCTCGTGACTGGAACGAGTCGCAAGCTAGCAGCCTGGCCAGCTGGAGGTTTTGTCCTATAGTGCAATAGTTGGCGTGACTCTTCAGCTCTCCTGTATGCTTCACACGTGTGCCACCTTTAGCAACTCACCAGCCGTGAGCCAGTCACAAGATCCAGTCCTGAGGCCCTTCTTGAATGCACACTCTTGAGCTTTTCTTCACACTCTCTTACACACTACCCTTACACGATTCCCACCTAAATACAGGGTTTCTAAATGCTGAATTCTAAGCAAATTTGGCATGGAATAAAGCCAACAAAATGATTGAATAAATTCAACCTTACAAATTTCTTTAGCATTTTGTTACAATGTTTCTGTCCATTTGTGTAGGGTACATCTGCCTTGCTGCAATTTTTCAAGTAAAAGATGTCATGTTATAAATTGTTATCTGACTTGGGTTTTCAAATTAGCTATGTTTTTGTGTCATTAATTGTCTCGTACTCCATTATACATTTTTTACTTAATTTGTGATGTCATTTGTATTTTTTGTTTGTGTGAATTGGACGATAATATTTTCATGTTATTTCTAGAATGTTTACTTTTAGAGCGTGTTTGGAATGAAGTGATTGTTATTATGGGGTGATTTTTGGAAGGGGCTGGGGCTGGGGATAGAGAGGAGGTGCTGAGGAAAGCCTGATTTTATTTTATTTTATTTTATTTTTATGGTAGAGAGCCTGATTTTTTGATAATTAATTTTCACCTTAACCAATTTTCTAGCATAACTAATACGCGATGATATATTTTTTGTAACAATTAGGTCATTTTTTGGTTTGTTTTACGAGAGGGAAAGTTTACGTGAACTATTTTATTTTTACCCTTAATACCAACTAAATGTTTTAATTTTGACCTACCTGTTTTGAATTTTACCCCATTTTGGCTTGTTTTCTATTGAGTCTTTTAACTATAATTTGTTTTTAATCAAGTTTCGATCAATCTCATCACTAGTTTTAGACTTGTGGAGTTTAGAATTCTTCACTTTGTAAAGCGAAGTTGTTTTGGTGGATTTAAGGGGTGTATATTGGAAGGACTACCTTGAAAACAAATGAAATTTAATAGATTGAAGGACTAATAACTTGGAAACAAATGAAGTTAAAAGATTTGAAGAAGAAATTGAAGTTAAAAGATTGAAAAGGAAAAAATTGCTTATATAAAGTGTTTCATTTGTAATTTATTTTTTTAATCTTCTATGAATAGGTTAAGTTAGGGTACATAAAAATCGCATAAAGATTGGAAAGAGACTACCTTGAAAACTAATGGAGGTGAAAAGATTGGAAGAAGAAATGGAAATTAAAAGATGAGAATGGAAAAAATGGAACTTAAATGCTAGGTTATGTAAAAAAGTGTTTCATTTGTAAATTAATATATATGTTTTGTTTTATGAACAAGTTGGGAGTCTTATGAACATGGTACATAAAAAACGCATAAAGCTTGATGCTAAAGAATCACACCCAATAATGGTTGTAGAAAAAGCATTAAAGAGTATGTTTGGGTAACCCACACAACAGTCTCAAAGGTTTTTTCTACAATTGCAATACACCCAATACCTTTAGTATTGCAATACCGTTTTCTAAAATTGGAGAGTAATGGAAATAATAGAGGTCTTTTTTTTTTTTTTTTTTTGAGAAGGGAAAATAATAGAGGTTTATTCTTGACTTTTCAATAAAGATAGAGCTTCAAGTTTAAATCAGATTGTAAGTCATGGATTAAAATACTTGAAATCAAATCGTAATTCATGGATTTAGAATAACTAGTTAGAACCATGCATAGAACCTTGGAGTTTGATATATATATATATATATATATATAAATAATGTAATAAGATTTTATTTTGCAAAGACTTTGGAATAATTTTATGATTTTCTTTTATTCTATATTTTCTAGTGTTAATATTTGTGAATTTTTTAGTTTGAATTATATTAGGTGGCTTGTTTTTAAAACTTGTTGATATCCAAAAAATCACAACAAGAAGCCCAACTCAAGGAACTAGACTATGGGCCTTATGTGAAACAAATGACCAATTATTCTATAAAGACACTCTTGTAAAAAAGGCGGAAGAACCATGAAAAATGGGGTAAAAGCCTGTTAGAAAATAAAGAGAGAAAATGGCATTGAATAACTAATAAGGTGCAAATGACCCAAGAAAATGGTCATCGAAAAGGGTCCTTCGAAAGTCTAGCAAAAATTGGGCAAGCCCAAAGGAGCCCACTAAGGAACCAACCACCAAGATCGAGTTCCTTAGTAAGAGAAGAATGAAGGAGATGCACTGTACTCCAAAAGGTATTGAAACTTTGGAATTGATATTGACTAATCTATAGGAAAAGATTCGAGGTACCTCGGTCAGAGGGAGAAAGCAAAAGAAGAAAGACATTTGGGAGGCTTTTGAAGTTCATCCATCTCAAAAAAAAAAAAAAAAAAAAAACATTTATACTACTTTCAAGAAAAAAAAGCCAATAAGAGAAGTTGTTATCAGCCTAAGAAACCTTTGAAATGTCTCTTTCTCAACCTTGAAGAATGGGTAATTTCTTTGTTGAACTCAAATGGCATCTGATTTACAACTTTCTATGAAGAGAAAATAATTAAAATACTTTTGGATGTGGGTTCCTAGAAAAACAAAACAAGACTGGAAAGAGGAAAAAAAAAGGCTCACAAGACTCCTTCAAATTCATAGCAAGAAGCCATGGTTGATCCAGCGAACTACACCATTTTGAAGAATCAAACCATACCCACTATAAAAGAACATCAAAGTGAAGAGAAGATGAGGAAAAACACTGAGCATTTAAGATCTGCACAGTATCAAGAAAAATAAACAAGAAACACTAGCCTAGTTCAAGGACCTTGGAAAAAAATATTGTGTGAATAGAAATTTCAACTTGTAGAAATACTTGGGAGCTCCACACTAATTTAAGGTCCAAGATCTCACAAGTTTTGTAGAGTCTCAAGGACCTACTTAAGTCTATGAAGTTTGTGATTTATAGGCTTTGTGGACTTTTTATCTAGACTTTCTACAAAAAAGAAGCATTGTAGAAAGGAAAACCTATACTTATAGAACTTGTATTTTTGAAAACCACATTGATCTAGGCTTCCAAGTCTCACAGTCTTATGGATCCTAAAGGGTCTATTGAAGTCTGTGGAACTTGGGATTTAAGGTCTTGTGGTTCTAGGAACCAATATTTTGGGTTTCACAAATAAATAATAAAATCCATTAAACTATTTTTTTTTTTTCTCTCTAAGCCTCTTAGTTCCTTCATATACATATAATTATTTTTCCCTCTTGGATTTTTGGACTTGTGTTTGTGCATAGGTTGGTTTTGAGAAACGGATTTATCCTCCACGGTGGAACCAAACCCAGCTCTTCCATAACTCTATTATGGCCTTGAATAGCCCAAGCCTTAAAACTAGAGCATAGGCCTGACTAATGACAAAAAATCGGCCTTCAACATTTGGCGACTCCGCTAGGGAGTTAGGATCAAGAAAGGGAAGAAGGTAATTATCTTCCTCGCAAGCACACCTACAAGTCCAAGAGCCAAGAAAAAGGCATTACAATACAATGCCATACCATGTTGAAGTTAAGCAAGCAAACTTGGGGGCTAGCGATTCTTTTTGTGTAAGTGCAAATCATGAAGAGGAAGGAAAGTCCCTCCATGGAGCATTCAATATCAGTACTCAAGAAGTAAAATGAAAGTTCCTCCACAAAGTAATAGAATCCAATAAGCAAATTGCAATTTCATCCAAATAAAGTGCCACTACAGAACTCAATATGGAATTCTAGGGGAACTTCCCAAGTGCAACGGAATATCCTAACAGCCCCACGGTAGAACACTACTATAAAAATAGCCCTCAATGAATCACGAGATAAGTTGTATGAATTATTATTTTCTCCATTTTATTTTGTAAACATAATGAATCATTACCTACTTTAATTCTTTTTTTTTTAAAAAAAATGAAAATGTGATTCTATAATATCCAAACTCTCATGATATTGTTTCAATGCTTAAAAAAAAAGTGAGCATATCAAAGAAACTTGATGAAATGAAAACTGTACAAACCACATAGCAAAGCAATTGCCTCATGTCCTGGGCTAAAGAATTTTGTAGTAATTTAGTAATAACACCATATGGTGCAGGTTAGCAAAAGGTGGAGTTGTTCTATGGTTCCACCAAAAAGTGAAGTAGTTCCTTGAAAGCAACAAATGTGGAATAGTTCCTCAGTTCCAGCAAAGTGGAGTAGTTCCTCGAAAACAACAAAGGTGGAGTAGTTTCACTATCCCAGCAAAAATGAAGTAGTTCCTCGAAAGCAGCAAAGGTGGAATAGTTCCATAATTCCAGCAAAGTGGAGTAATTCCTCAAAAACAATAAAGGTGGAATAGTTCCATAGTTCAAGCAAAAGATGGAGTAGTTCCTAGAAAAACAGCAAAGGTGGAATAGTTCCCTAGTTCCAACAAAGTGGAGTAGTTCCTTAGAAACAATAGAAGGTGGAGTAATTCCCCGATAGCAACACAACATGATTCAACATCGAACTCTAAAAGGCAAAGCGCAAGTTCACCTGTAAGGCATTCAATAGCAAAGTTCCTCTACGGCATATTCAACAACAAATTCAATTCTAGGATGCAAAAATACAAGTTCCTTTGCAAAGTGTTCATAGAATTCAGTATTGAGTTTTGCAACCTTCTAAAATGCAACAAGATGTCCAACATATTCTTGAGTTCTTGGCAAGGAGCCAGAAAAGGAAACATGGCAAAGCTAATGAGGGAGTCACACTCAAGCACGCCTTCAACATAGTGCAAAAACAAAATCTATGTGTAACAACATGCTTGTAGCCTAATAGTCTTAAAGACAAAAAGTTATGCAAGCCTAGATGAACCAGAAATAGCAAGTCAAGGAAGATTGAAGAATTCAACTCAAAAGGGCACAACATGGTAGAACCGAAAAAGACCCCTCACATTAGAATTAAGTTCCTTGAAAGTTGTTATCGTGTGCTCACGATAGAACAAAGCTAAAACATACCTACAAAGCAATTCTTTTCCAAATCCCATGAAAACGAAGAATTTCTGCCTATGGGTTAGTGGAATCCAAGTCTTTCAACCAAGGAACACATGAACCATAAGGCAGAGGTGGTTCGAGCATGACATCAAATTCATTCAACACCTGCCTCACGTTCTGGGGTTGAAACTTATTATGTGGTGGACCTTGAAGATCTTTTCAAGAAAGTCAATAGTAACACTACATTGCAAATTAGTAGCAACATCTACATTATGAAAGCTCAACAACTATGTAGTGCATCCACCATTTGTTGCAAATCATCAATTGGGTTCACCACTTGCAAGGTCCTTGTAGAAGGAACCTGACTTAAAGAAAGTACCATGAAACTACAATCTTGACGGAACCCTTTTTCCAGCCACCGGTCCACTCGTAAGAGCAACCTCAAATGACCAAAAAAAAAAAGAGTGTGCCATCAAAGAAGGATGGATGCAAAGTTTTTCTATGTAAAAAGTTCTTCTAGGTAAAGTTTGTTCACAACCACAGGAATATTATGAAGGATGGAAAAGGAGTCTTAATTTTTATCAATTCATTAGAGAAGGAAACAAATCCCTAACCAAGAAAATAAATTAGTTTAGTAAACTCATTAAAAAATTGGGGCTATAGAGAAACCTTCTGGAGACTAAAGAGTTCAATGACCCCGAATGGATCGAGAACAAATGAACCAGCACATGGAAAGATCCATTGGGAGGCCTATTCCTTTGAAAATGAGATAAGGGCAAGAAGATTTAGAGAATCCAAAAACCTACGTACAAAAAATGTGAAAATATATAAGAAATTAAGAATGGCCTCCTAAAGAACTGGCCTTTGAATGGTGCAAAAAATACCTTTAAATGATAAAGATATCAACAAAGATTAAGAATGATCTCCCAAGAAGCTAGCATTTTAATGGGGTTGAAAATCCCTTTGAATTAGAAAATATATATATATATATATTTACGAAGGGGATTAAGAATGGTCTTCTAAGGATTTATGCATGAGGTAGAAAATTCCTTTGAATGATGAAGATATTTGGGGAGATTAAAAATGGTAGCTTTTGAATGGACCAAAAAATCCCTTTGAATGAGGAGAAAATATCAAGGAGATTAAGAATGGTCTCCCGAGGAACTTACCTTTGAAAAAGGTAGTGAATAGGCACAAGAATGACCAGGAGATTAGAATGATCTCCCACGGAACTTACCTTCAAATTAATTAGGTCTAAGGATGACAAATCCCTTTAAATGGCAGGAAGTGTAATCAAAGAGACTACGAATGGTCTCCCGTAAAAATAAAAATAAAAATAAAAAACCCACGAATGGCTCATGCAGAAAGGCACTAAAAGTGAACCAATAAATAAGAAATTAGTGGTCTGAGAGAACTGTGCACCTTTCACTAAAGCCAATAAAAGAAGTCACCACATTCTTCCAGAAACTATTCTAGATTGATGGTACAAAAGCCATCTCTCAAGGAACTAGGTATCTCCACAAGAACTAGGTATCTCCACCACAGGACTCGTGTGAGACAAATACGCAAGGCCATTGGATCTCAAGAATGGGCTAAGTCCCACCACATCTCTCATGTTAGGAGGAACGTCCTGATCAAATCCAAAATACTAATGAACCAGGTAAGAAACACCTAAGTGACCTTCTTGTCACTTCTCCCTCATTAAGTTTAAAGATTTCCCTTTTGTATGATATCTTAACTAGAAAAGAAGTCATGACCTCTTATTCTGTGGAACCATTAGAATGAATGCATGCTCATAGGATAGAGCAAGATTTTTCTCTAGAACAATAGATGCTACCCTTAATATTTTGAAAATTAGCTAGAAAATCATATACATTCTCTCAAAAGAAATAGTAATTTGTTCATATATAACATAAAGAGTTTTGAAAATGCAAAAAGAATGAATACAAAAATAAAAATAAAAAAAAAGGAAGAAAAGAAGATGAGTCAACCAATCTCTCGCACATGCAGTTGTTAATAACCCATGTGCTTGGGGGGCTACTGTCGATACCCAAAAAATCACAACAACAAGCCCAACTTGGGGAACTAGACCATGGGCCTTATGTAAATACAAATGACCCATTGTTCTATAAAGACACTCTTGTAAAAAAGGCTAAAGAAACATGAAGAATGGCGTAAAAGCCTATTAGTAAATAAATAGAGAAAATGACCATAAATAACTAATAAGGTGCAAATGACCCAAGAAATGCTTAGGAGACTTTCGGAGTTCACCCATCAAGAGAGAGAAAAAAAAAAACATTTATACTACTTTCAAGAAAGAGAGCCATCAAGAGAAGTTGCTATCAGTGCAAGGAACCTTTGAAATGTCTGTTTCTCAACCTTGAAGAATGGGTAATTTCCTCATTGAACTTAAATGGCATCTGATCTACAACTTTCTATGAAGAGAAAATTATTAAAATACTTTTGATGTGGGTTCCTAAAAAAACAAAACAATAGTGGAAAGAGGAAAAAAAGGCCCACAAAGCTCCTTCAGATTCATGGCAAGATGCCATGGTTGATCTAGCAAACTAAAGACTATATCGTTTCGAAGAATTGAACCATACCCATTATAAAAGAACATCAAAGCGAAGAGAAAGAGGAGGAAATACACTGAGCATCTAAGATCTGCACAGTATTAGGAAAAATAAGCACGAAACACCAGCCCAGGTCAAGGACCTTGGCAAGAAATATTGTGTGAATAGAAATTTCAACTTGTAGAAATACTTGGGAGCTCCACACTAATCTAAGGTCCCAGATCTCACAAGTCTTGTAGAGTCTCAAGGACCTACTTAAGTCTGTGAAATTTGGGATTTATAGGCTTTGTGGACTTTTTCCCTAGACACTCTAAGAAAAAGGAAGCATTGTAGAAAGGAAAATTTATACTTACAAAATTTGTACTTTTGAAAACCACATTGATCTAAGCTTCCAAGTCTCACAAGTCTTGTGGATCCTAAAGGGTTTATTGAAGTCTGTGGAACTTGGGATTTAAAGGTTTTGTCGTTCTAGGAACCAATATTTTGGGTTTCACAAATAAATAATAAAATCTATTAAACTATTCTTTTCTCTTTTTTTTCTCTCTAACTCTTTTAGTTCCTTCATATACATATATGTATTTTTCCCTCTTGGATTTTTGGACTGGTGTTTGCGGACAGGTTGGTTCTGAGAAATGAATTTATCCTCCGTGGTGGAACCAAACCTAGCTCACCCATAACTCTATTATGTCCTTGAAAAGCCCAAGCCTTAAAACTAGAGCATGGGCCTGACTAATGACAAAAAATCGGCCTTTAACAAGACTTAATTTTAGTTAGCAATTTAAGCATGCCTATTTTTATCAATTTTCATATTTATTTCATAACTCTTCAAACTTATTTTTATATTTATTTAATCATGCAGTTCAATCGATGATCTACTCGTTGAACTAGTGACCTAATGATTTAACTCTTAAACTTTATTAACATTTGGTCCGGGTTAATAACTATGGCATTGTGTTTGTCAAAAAAAAATTCCTTTTTTTGTAAATTTTATGTTAAATGTGAGAAAAGGCTATAAAAAAAAAAAATGAAACACAAATTTTTTTGCCCTTACTCAAATGGACACTATGAAATAAGAATGATTTGCAGAAGCGGTGAAGGTAGACGAAGTCAAATATTATGTCAAATTGTAGGGGTGTATGGGAGTTGGATTGGGTGGGTTGATGGAAATTTTTTTGACCAATCTACTATTGGCATGCTGGAAAATTTCCAAACCTCCACCGACCCACCAATTTAGTAAATTTACAAAAATGGTGGGTCAGTTGAAAATTTAGACAGTTTCAACTCGGCCAATTGGGCTAGTATACTAAATTTTAATTGTGTTGTATACTAAATTTCAAATTTTATTTTACCATTTATGAATAAATTTTATAAGTGTTTCCTTTAAACCTATAAACCATAGAAGGACTTGTAACAAAAATATAAAGCATTACAGAAAATTATAGGAAGTATTGACTTTCTCATAGATTAAAGTATATACGTCTTATGTTATGAGTATGTTTTAACTTTTTCTATTAAAAAAAAAAAAAAAACTCTTTAGCATATCCATTTCATTGTGTATGTTTATGAATATGTTGGAAAATTATCACATTTTAATGTATGTAAATAATTGAGTTAACAAAATAAAAACTTAAATTTAATAGATATAGACTAAAAAGATATGAATATATATAGGTGTAGGTATTAGTGTCCTAGAATCCTAATGTATGATGCTATGTATTATATTATGTATGACATTGTGTTTGACATGATATATGACTTAATATTGTAATTAATAAAGTTGTTTTATTATTATCCGAAATAATGGTAACATGAATATTTGGACATTATCATATAGTCCGTGAGATGCATAGTATGTGATTTATGTGAAAAGTCACAGAAGATATAAATCACAAGTTCTTTGTAAACTCAGAATATTAGTTCGTAGTCAGTGATGAAATTGGGTGTTTCATCTGTGAAGACTATAACATATCAACTAAGATGATTTGTCTTAATCATGAAAGTTGAGACTTCTAGTTGATATGTTGATATGTTTTAAGAGTTAAGACATATTAAACTAAACCGCTGTGAGATTTATTATTCTCCTAACGACTGTCAATTGAATAACAAATCTCACGACTTATATTTGCATGAACTCTTAATCCTAAGAGAATAATAGACCTGATCATGAAGTGTATGTTGCTTTGATATATCAGGAGTGAGATATAAAACAACGATCAAAACCTCAGTATGTTGGGCAACCACATTTAGTGATGATGGAACATATATTCTCAAGATGGAATTCATAGTCTCTTAATGAAAATATAAAATATTCCCTTGAGATAAGTTTAATGGGTTTGTTATTCAAAAAGTTATGTCTAACTACTTTAGTATATAGTTACTAAAGTATATATTTATGAAATTGGATTTCATAAATATATAATGAATAACTTAAAGGATTAATCCGGGTACTCAAGGATTAAGATATAGTAATTCACAAAGTAGCAGTTTTTATTCATGACTTTGTATTACTATGAATATTTAATGAAGGAGTTGCACGTACAATAAAGTTTTGGGATATAATTTATTGATAAGACCTAGAGTGCAATTATATTTATATAGTGATATTAAATATAATTGATGGTAACTTTGGACTTGTCAAGAGTTGATAGAAAAGCCCAAGGCCCATTGGAACTAGTGTCTTATTTGTTCCATTTTGGTCCCACTCCAAGCCACATATTAAAACCCAATTGGAAATGTCCAAAAGGCTGGCCCAATTAAATAATTAGTTATAGGAGAGAAATATACAAAATTTTGTAACATCACAAGTACATAAATTGGTATGTATGTGAGGGTTGGACACTCTTCTATTCTCTCTAGATACATACACATATAACTGATTGAGAGACCACACATCTTGGGCATCTAGTGGAATTGGAGTGAAGATTGAAAGTCTTCTCAAGAACTTCTGATCTTCGTTTTTGAATTTCATCACTTCAAGGTACATTCTCTTGTTCTCTAATTCTGAAATTTATATAGCACATGTTAACAATTGTGAATGAAGTAGATCTGTTTAATTTTTTCCGTTGCGCACACTCATATTTCCATCAATAGGCAGGTTGGGTCGGTTCTTGACGATTTAAAAAAACTCAACCTATCACTTTAATAGTTGAACCTACCCAACTTACTTGGAAATAATTATTATATCAACGTGGGAAAGAGCTGGATAGGCAGACTGATATGGTTGTTGCACAAGCCTATGTCAAAGGAGCTACCAAAACTCTTTAGAAGTTTAAAGATTTAAAAAAAAAAAAAAAATTTAAGAGGAAGAAAAAGGAACCTAAAGGCCTAAATTGGTTAACAGGTTAAAATTAGAGTGTTGAGATTATACTTTAGTCTTCTATATATAAATTAAAATTTTCTCTTGATGTTTAAAATCTATCTTTTTTTCTTTTCTCTTTTTTTTCTTTTTTTTTTCGGGAGAGAGTTTGTTTTCGTTTGGAATCTAGAGTTTGTTTATTTTGCACTTCTTTTTGTTGCAATATTCTGATATTTGTTATTATATAGCACTAGGCCGAGTTGAGTGTTAAGCTCGAGCTCATGGCGCAATATTTAAGCTGATTCTGAACAGACTAATATACTTTGACTCAAGCTCATACCAGACTAATAAACAACGCATGCTTGATTATCCCTAAAAATTGTAACAGTCATGATCAACCCCCATAACATTGGAAATTTATGTTACAAGAGCTAATGTAGTCAAAGAAATTTCATTAAAGTATTGATTTGTCAACTTTTTTTTTTAGTGAAATTATAAATAAATAAAAAATGGTAATATAAA
The DNA here is from genome assembly GCA_023621385.1 of Quercus gilva. NCBI lineage: Eukaryota > Viridiplantae > Streptophyta > Magnoliopsida > Fagales > Fagaceae > Quercus > Quercus gilva. The sequence goes on along the minus strand of CM042478.1, from coordinate 30,315,119 downwards.
CAAAACTGAAGTTATTTGAATTCTGATGATCTCTGTTGAGGCGCATAAAATTTTGAAGCATCATAATTTTATGTCATTATTCTAATATATATTGTAAATTTGAATTTAAATTCAACTTTAAATTTCCTTTTAATAGTAGAAAATAAAATTTCACATGCAAACATAATTATAATAAATAACCTAGAATATATTTATTAATATTAAAACATGGAAATTCTATTTAGCTTAAATAATAAAATTTATTGTCGTCGAATAAGAGATATGAAGTTCAAATCCATATAAAAACATAATCACAAATCATTAGAATTTTATATTAATTGATATTGTAAGGACCGAGAATAGTAGGCTGGCATCCAAACTATGTCAGGCCCTACTTAATTTAAGACAACCCCGGCCCAATTCGGGCCCACATCGCCAAGCGGCTAGAAGTTATCCAAGCACATAGGAAAGTATCCAAGATATGCCGAGAATAAGAGATAATGCCTTGGAGGAATCTGTCTGCTAAGCAATAACCAACGTCAGGCACAAATTACAAGAGAGTCATGTCAACAACAGGAAGTTGTCCCCTCTGACCAGTGATACGATATAGAGGGACCCACTGTCATGTTAAATATTCTATCAACATGACAATCCACTGAGAGGAGGATATAAATAGGGAGAAAGGCGTAGGAAAAGGAGGTTCAAAAATTGGGAGAGAGAGACACGAGAAAGGTGAGGAAAAGCACATTCCGGGGAGGAGGAAATCTTGTTTGGATTTCAGAGAGGGAGCTCGGCTGCCTGGTAGCCTTCACGGCCAAGCCAAAATCAAAGCAGTTTAATGTTGAGGTTGAACTAGTACCCCATCAGTGACACCATTAATCACTTTTTTGGAACTCCTATTGTGAGATAAGCCAACCCAAAGTACAAGTAAATTAGGGTTCAGGCCCAACAACCCAGGATTATTGGGAACGGACTACCACAAATACCATGATTATTAAATTTCATATTTAGACAACAAAAAATAAAAATAAATAAAAATAAAAAGAGAAAAAACCATTAGGAGATACCATAGTTAAGCTAGAGCATTCACATTGGATGTTCTAAAAAATGCTACTTCAACACTCCAAAAAATAACTTTATCTATTTTAACACAGCATTTGACAATACACTAGACATTCAATCTCTTACTTTTAACACATCACCTATTACAATAACCTAAAATAAGATCAATCTTTTATTTTATAAAAAAAAAAAAAACTCAACCATAATCAGCTAACCTGATGTTGACAACAAAAAATAACACAACCACAGGAGAGAGAGAGAGAGAGTAGCATTGAGCCACAATGCACTTCTACTATATGTATATATATATATATATATTATATTTAGCAAATCCAGTGAAGGATGTATTTTGGTATTTGGTGTGCTAAAATGCTAAATTTTAGCATTTAGCACATCCAATGCTAATGCTATAAGAGAACTAGCATTAGGGCTGTAAATAGTCCCCAGTTGCTATTTTACAACCAAAACCTCAAAAAACATGCTCCAATCGGGTATGGATTTCTATAATTTGTTACAACCTGTGACCAGTTGGTTCTTATATATAGAACCAACTGTTCACAGTAGATGTAAAAAATATTATTATTTTAATTAAAAATAGTTGATATATGTTTCTCTCTCTTTCAATCACTTCACCTTCCAATCTCATTTCTCATCTTCCTTTGTCTCCCCTCTATCTGTTTTGGTGTCTCTCTCTGATCAGCCTCTCTCTCTCGACGTCGACGGCGTGGACAATCGGCATCGCTGACATGGTGGTGGCGAGATCGAGGTTTAAGTTTCGGTGGTTGCTTCTTTTCGAGCGAGTTGCTTTGCTTGGGTTGTTGAGTTTGTGTTATGGGGTTTAAGTTTCAGTGGTGGCTGGGTTGTTCACGGTGGTGGTAGCAGCAACAAATGGTTTTGGTTTTGGATTTTGTTTGGGTATTTTGAGTTTCAGTTTGGGAATTTTAAGTTTTAGTATGGATCTTGGGTTTTGTTTGAGTTTGGGTTTGAATCTTGATAGTGGGCGGTGCTAGGTTGATCGACGGTGGGTGACACTAGGTTGATTGGCGGCGGGTGGGTGGTTTGGGTTTTGGTGGTGATTGTTGATTGTGGTTTGTTGTTTTGGATTTGTGGCAGATCTCGGTACCTATGACAGTTTATGGCGGTTTTTTGTTTTGGGTTTGTGGCAGATTCCGGTGGGTCTATAGTTTTGGTTGTGGTTTTGGCGATTTTTTTTTGGGTTTGTGGTAGATCTAGTAAGTCTGTGGTAGATCTAGTAAGTCTGTGGTAGTTTCTTTTTTTTGGTTTTTGGTGGTGATTTGTGGTTGTTGTGGTTGGTGGTGTGGGTGATTATGGTGGTTGTTTTGGTTGTTGGTGCTGGTTTCAGTTTTGATTGGTGGTGGTGGTGGTTGAGTTTCAATGGTTGAATTGATTTGGGTTGTTATATTCTGGGTTTGGGTTTGAGGGTGATGAAAAAGAGAGAAAAGTTATGAGGGAGAGGAGAGAAATAGGGTATTTTTATATTTATTTTATTAGGAAGTATATATTATTTTATTGTGATGAATGTAAAAATAGTAACTAGGCTATTGGATAAGTTGTAAAATGAGATGATAAATAAATAAAGTAGTGATTGAGTAGGTAAAATATGTGTTTTTTTACATCCTCCATTGCTATAGAGCTGCACTTGGGCTCCTCTATTTTTTTAAAAAAAAATTTAATGTACTGAGAAAAAAATAAATAAATAGATAAAATAAGCTTAAATTTTTGGTGCTTGAGAGGCAATCAATTAGCAAAGATTGTTTCTCACCCAAAAAAAAAAAAAAAAAAAAATTGTCATCATAATATGATGCTAGCATGTCAAAATATTTACTCCATATATATATGGAAAGCAAAGGATCACTTGGACAAATTTATCAGATGGTGTCAAGGCGAACTTCATCACATATTTGGAATTTTTTTTTTTTTTTTTTTTTTTTAGGAGCGAATATTTGGAGTTAATTGATTCTGGTTCGAAGCAACCCTTATATTACTTTTTTGAGAATCACTCACAACCCTTATATAACTAAACTAAAGTCACAATTTATGATTTTCGAACAAATAAAAAAAAGTCAAAATTTATGATTGGTAAAACATTATTTTTGCGTTGATAGAGAAACCTTGTTTGATAAGCAGAGAGATGATCTGGTGGACGTAGACAAGGTGCATGCCCATGCTAACAAACCTAAAGAGAATACTCTTATAATCGGGGGTGCTAAGCAAGGATCATGGAAAAGGAAACCACCACACCAAGGAATTATGAACGTGGTAGAGACAAATGCAGAACCTTTGGGGACAAAAAGAAAAGGCATGACTTGTGAAGAGTTGACTTCCGTTGGGGAAAAAAAGGCCAAAGTTAGAACATGATATAATTGTGATTGGAAAGATGTTGGCAGAGAATTTTGGATCAGCAGTGGCTGCTAGGCAGCACTACTGGAACAAATGAGTACCTTATGTTGGAACTATTGGAGGCTTGGGAATCAACGAACAGTTCAAGCTCTCAAGAAAGTCTTAGGGGCCGCAGATCCCAAGTTTGTCTTCTTAATGGTAATGAAACTTCATAAAGATATTATGAACCAAGTCAAGCATGAGTCGGGGTATACACAGGGCGTGGCAGTTTCTAGTGAAGGAAATAGTAGGGGTTTTGCGTTACTATGGAAACCTGGTACAAGGGTGGAGGTGCGCAAATATTCTCGTTGGTGCGCAAATATTCTTGGAGGTGCGCAAATATTTACGGTCATCCGGATACAAGTAAAAGGGAGGAAACATGGGAGTTATTGGAATCACTTAGCTTAATTAGTGATTTGCTGTGGCTTTGCATAGGAGATTTTAATGAGATTACTAAGGCATTGGAAAATGAGGGTGGAAATTTGAGGCTACTACTGCAAATGTCTCGGTTTCGAGGTGTCATCAACCAACTTGATTTTTCAAATTTAGACTTCTATGGTCCACCGATTTCATGGTTCAAGAATCAATCTGAGGATGGTCGCCTTAAAATACGGTTGGACCAAGCTTTGGCTACTACTACGTGGAGGCAAAAGTTTGGTGAAATAGTAGCTCAACATCTCTCAGCTTCTGCATCAGACCATTCCATGTTGGCTCTTCACATAACAGGTAAGGCTCTACTGAAAATCAAGCAAAAGATTTTTTGCTTTGAAGCTATGTGGGTTAAGGATCCAAGATGTGATGATGTGGTAAATGAGTCTTGGCAAGAGGAACTAAACAAGTTCGGAGGGTCTCAATTTAAGAACTATATTGATACTTGCAGAGAGCGACTGAAAGTTTGGAACAAGTTGGAGTTTGGGCATGTGGGAAGGAGGATAGCAAATCTCCAAAATCGTTATAGATGTTGGAATCATGCCAAACGAGCAATACCACTAAAGAGGAAATACAAGAGGTAAGGAGGAATCTTAACATTTGGCTTGTTGTGGAGAGTACGATGTGGAAGCAACAATCACGCAATACATGGTTGGTATGTGGAGACTGTAACACAGGTTTTTTCCATGCAAAGGCCTTTAACCAGTTCCAGAGAAATAGCATTCATGGGTACTGTGATGAAACAAGTGCATGGCAGGATGATGATAAAGTCTTAGAGCGAATTGTAGTGGATTACTTCCACTCCATATTTAGGACAAATGGTCCATCAGAGACAGCAGATGTAATTACAACTGTACAACCAGTATTATCTATGTCAATGAATGAGGCACTAACAATGGAGTTTCAAGCTGAGGAGGTCGCAAAGGCACTCAAGCAAATGCATCCAAAAAAAGCTCCACGACCGGATGGTATGCCCCCTTTATTTTATCAGTGTTATTGGTCTTTAGTTGGCAATTATGTTACCAAAACTGTCTTAGATTTTCTTAATCAAGGTATTAGCCCACCAGGTTTTGATGATACACATATTATCCTAATACCTAAGGTTAAGAACCCAACCAAGATAACCCATTATCGCCCTATTAGTCTTAGTAATGTTGTTTCTAGGTTAGCTTCCAAAGTGCTAGCGAATAGGTTGAAAGTGCTTTTCCCACACATCTTTAGTGACAATCAAAGTGCATTTATGTCTAATCACCTTATTACTGACAATGTTTTAGTAGTTTTTGAAACTATACATCATATTAGCCAGAAGAAGAATGGTAAAGTGGGGGAGATGGCCCTCAAATTTGATATGAGTAAGACTTATGATCTGGTAGAATGGGGTTGTCTAGAACAGATCATGCACAAGATGGGTTTTCATACTCAATGGATTGAAATAATGATGAGATGTGTTCGTTCTATTACATATTCTGTAAAGATTAATGGGCAACCTCGAGGCCACGTTGTTCCCACAAGGGGTTTACGGCATGGGGACCCCCTCTCTCTATATCTGTTTTTGAATTGTGTAGAGGGTTTATTTGCAGTTTGTGCTTAGGGACTTTCGATTTCTCACCTATTCTTTGTTGATGATAGTCTCATTTTTTGCCAAGCAACAAAGGAGGATTGCTCTACATTACTTACGATCCTGGAGAAATATGAGATAGCTTCTGGCCAACAATTAAATCATGAAAAAACATCCCTTTACTTAAGGCGAAACACTTCTTAAGTGATCTAGGACGATGTTAAGCACAGATTTGGGGCTCAAATTATCCAACAGCATGAAAGTACCTTGGTCTCCCTTCTTTGGTGGGGAAAAATAAATGTAACACTTTCTACCAATTAATTGAAAGGCTGAATAATAAATTATCGAGGTGGAAAGAAAAATTGTTATCTACTGCAGTGAAGGAGATTCTAATCAAGACAGTGGCAGAAGCAGTTCCAACCTACACCATGAGCATCTTTAAGCTTTCTAATGCATTATGTGATGAGATAACAAGCTTAGTACGCAATTTTGGCGGGGGCAAGCAAATGAGAAAAACAAAATGGCTTGGTTAAGTTGTGACAAGATGTGTAAGCCAAAGGAAAAAGGTGGTTTGGGTTTTCATGATCTTAAGGCTTTCAACCTTGCTCTCTTAGCCAAACAAGGGTGGTGTCTACAGACAAGCACAACTTCATTGGTTCATAGGGTGTTTAAAGCTCACTTCTTCCCTAACGGAGACTTTCTCTCGGCTAATCTAGGGAACCGCCTATCATTTGCATGACGAAGTATTATGGCGGCACAATCAATTGTTCAAGACGGGCATAGGTGGCAAGTAGGTAACGGCTTAAGCCTGGACATCTTGAAGGATAAGTGGTTGCCCCAAAGGGCTGTTCACGGTAAAGAATGTGTACAAAGTGGCTCTTGCTATAATTCTTGTTAGGGATTTTGGGGAAGCATCAAGCAACCAGAATAACAAACTCTTTTGGAGAACAATCTAGGAGGCTTAATGTTCCAAATAAAGTCAAGTCTTTTTTGTGGAAAGTAAGCAAGAATATATTACCAACAAAAGTCAATTTGTATAGTAGAAAAGTCATTAATGATCGAATCTACGAAGCATGTGGGGATGGAGCTGAAAGTAGTGGGCATATTTTCTAGGATTGTGTTAAGGCTTGTGAGGTTTGGAAACTTACTGGTATTTCTTTTGCTGCACACGGTACAGTTTTTTTTTTTTTTGGCTAATTTCCAATGGCACTTGAAGTTTGGCCTCTGCTTGGGCGATGAGTTTCTGGAACTAATGGCTATGGTGGTGTGCAATATGTGGTTTAGTCGAAATGAGGCTAGGCAGGGTAAGGCAAGGCAACAAGCTTCAGCAATAGTTCAGAAAGCTAGGCTACTGTTGGAAGAATTTCACACAGTCAATCTCAAGATATATCAATCCGACGCTGAGAATGAAGTCCACTGGCCGGGTACACCCCAAAGCACGCTGGTACAAGCTTAACTCCGATGGAGCTACTTTTGCTATCATACATGCTGCTGGTGTTGGGGTAGTGATCTGTGACAGTACTAGTAGGGTAGAGGCAGCCTTAAGCAAGAAGCTTCCAACCCTATCGGGACCTCTAGAGACTAAAGCCAAGGCTTTGGAGGAGGGTGTTCTTTTTGCTTTGGATGTCGGTATCCGTGAAGTTATTTTGGAATATGATTCCAAGATTGTTTCAAAGGCCGTGAATGGTTCAAATGTCCCTCCAAAGTCAATTGGCAACATCATTGAAGGGATTCGTCTAAAATTGAGAGAGTGTAAAAAGGTGTAAGTATCTCATGTTAAACGGCAAGGCAATCGCCCTGCTCATCTCTTGGCTTAGCATGCTAGGAAATTGCTGATTATGTTGCTTGGGTAAAAAAAAATTCTATTATGATTGAGTTAGCTTTGACTTAAGATGTAATGTTTTTATCTTCTTCTTAATAAAGTTATAAGGTTTTCATCAAAAAAAAAAATTTTATTTTTAATATATATTAATCATAATATAATAACATATTATAAAAATTGTTGTAAAAAATTTAGTGTCACTAAACTTTTTTTGTTATTTTTAATTTTAGTTTTTTGTGAAGAAGAGTCACTACTAAACTTATAGGTCTAATTCTGGAGGAATTATTGGGTCTACTTGAAGACGGTTGAAATGATCCTCCTAACTAATAAAACACTGTCATATATACAAATTAATGTAACATCACTTAGTATTTTTTATTTTTTGTATTAATTAAGAAGCTGACCCACACATTAATTTGTATTAGTGGCATCATTTCGTTAAGAGGGAACCACTTATGTCATGGTACAATTCGTATGTATATATGTATATGCGGATTACATAGGTTTACGCCTCATCAGCACTAATCAATTTTGACAACTTGTTAAAATCTTTTTTCAGTGATATTTTCTTTATATTTTTCATTTGTTCAAAGCACCGTTTATCAATTTTTGCTTTTTTTTTTTTTTTTTTTTTTGGAACAATTTTAACAACTCAGCTATGTATCTTACCTGTAGTTATTTTGCATACTATGACAAGAATATTTTAAGCAATTAATGAGCAGATTTTTTTTTTTTTTTCTTTTTGTGGAATTTTGTGGGGACGTTTGAAGGAGAGGGAGATGAAGAGAATCTAAAACTTGAAAAAGAACATAATAAAAAAAAAAGAGAAAAAAAAAAAAAAAAAAAAAAAAAAAAAAAAACTTCTTAAAAAAGATGTAGCTAAAACAAGGAACAAAATCTCTGGTATGATTTTAAAGAATCAATTAATTGACATTCTTCCATATACAGAGTTCTGACTTTCCCGCTTTCCCTCTAAAATCCGTTCTTGCCTTAAATGCAAAATTCAGCATATATGGGTCTTAAAAGTTAAAAGTTAAAACCCTTGTATCATTATCATGCATACTTCCTCTCTCTCAAGATCTTTCTTTTTGTGCGGCTTTTGTTTTTCTTTTTCATATTTCCACACTTCTTAGATCGAATGGCTTTTTTTCGATGGTATTTTTGTGCATGTATGGCTCTCATCCTAGGCCTATCAAATGCTCAATTTTATAAACAAGTCGGCAATAAGAAGCTCCCTTATCAAACATTCACCGTCGATCAATCTGGCAATGCCAATTTCTCCACCATTCAATCAGCTATAGATGCTGTTCCTTCCAATAACAAGTATTGGACTTGTATTAGGATCAAAGCCGGCACCTATAGGTAAATTTTTTTGTGTGGTGATAATCGTGTTTATTTGCACTCTATATATGCTTTATTATTATTATTATTATTATTATTATTATTATTATTATTATTTTGAATTAAAATCTATTATATGTGATTTTGATGAATAAGCATGTGCACATATATTCATCTATATATATATATATATGAACAAAAATAAATTGTTGTGCATGTAGAGAGAAGCTCTTAATCCCATATGATAAGCCATATATCATCCTAAAAGGAGTGGCAAAGACAAAGACATTGGTCGAATGGGGAGATCATGATAACCTTGCCCAAAGCCCTACTTTTACATCTCAAGCAGATCATATCGTGGCAAAAAGCATAAGCTTCAGGGTAAGATATCACTATCCTTTGATCATATATAAAGTGTTTTTGATAAGTTATACAGACATTGACTAGTCCATAGGTTTAGCCTAATTTTTTTAAAACAACTTTTTGTTTTCTTTTACTTATTAACATAATTTTTCATGGGATTAGATGCAAACATGCTTTAAAAAGTGACTAGTATGTCTTTATTATATCTGCAAATTAAACCCTGTGAAGATGACTCGATCAGTGGCAAAAGGTTACTCCCTTGTATTAGATTTGATTAAAATCTTGAGTTAAAACCCTCTTGAACTAAATAAACTCTGTAAGGATGCCCAACAGTTATTGAACCCTTGGTGGAGATGAGATTAGATTATAGGCATTGTCGGATTCACAACAGGGCCGATAGGCCGAAATTCATTAAAAAAAAATACATGTGTATAAATTTTTTATATAAAAAAAAAATATATATATATATATATATACATACATATAAAAGGGCGTGACTTACCTCCAGTACTTCCACATCACCCACTAATAAATAAATAAAATGTGGAGATTAAAATCTACTACCACTTGTCATTGTGTATTTAAAACAAAATGTGACCTTCAGTTATAAAGATTTTTTTTTAAAATATATCTTCTTCTTCTCAAATAATTGTGCTTATAACACTAAATCTCAATTTAAATTAATATTGTATCTATAAATTAAAATTTAACTTTTTAAGTATGTAATTTTATAAGAAATTTTTTTTTACAGGTATAAGAAAGTATTGGGTTATTCATATTCATTTAAATAGTCATAATTTTTTTTGTGCACCTAATAGAGTCACAAATTAATTAGTGATAAATGGTATATGCCAATCATTTAAATTGATATAATATTCATAAATATAATGAACCTATGGCTATTCTAAAAATTATTTGTAATAATAAATGAAAAATATACAAGGGATTTTACTCCTAACACTTTATGATTTGTAATTTAAATAAAGATACTTAACTTTGTATTATCGTTCATTTCTAACTACTTATTTTTAGTGCCTAAATGATTGTTGACTAATGATAGGTTAAAGTATCAAATATTTTTGTTAATATTTACACAATTTGATAAGTTTAGTAAATATATTAGGTTATAAAGTATTACATTTTTACTTGTTTTATAGTACCATGCATTGTAGGAAATATTTTTTTTTAATAAAAAAAATTACTTGTTCATCTTATTTTTATTTAGCAATTATATTGAAAGTTTAAACAGCTAAATCATAGTGTAAATTTGATCCGGCATATCTTTACATAACATTTTGGCTTTCTATGATTATTAATAAACAGAATACATACAACAATCCAGATTGGAATAACCCTAAAAGCCCTAGACAAGCCGCAGTGGCAGCCATGATCAGCGGTGATAAGTCTGTATTCTATCGATGTGGGTTTTATGGATTGCAAGACACTTTGTGGGATGTTCAAGGACGACATTACTTTAACAAGTGCACTATCCAGGGTGCTGTTGATTTTATCTTCGGTGCTGGCCAATCTATTTATGAGGTTTTTTTTTTTTTGGTCTCATTTACCATAATTTTCATCAACAAACAACTCTATTTCATAGTAAAACTAAATAAAAGAAGTTCATAGATTGTTTTCCAACACATTAAGGATGTTACAAAATAGAGGAAAATAAGATAATTTTATAGAAAATAATTTTAGAAAATGATTTATTTTCTAGAAAATTTTAAGGAGTATTAGTCGGTTAAACTTTTAGACTTTTTTCATTGTCATTGTTAACTAGCACTTTTTTCATAAAGTACTCTTAAATGAAGCATTTCCAAATCCCAAACTTTAGTCTTTTGAAGTCAGACTTTTACTTCAAACAAGCAGTGGCATTTTAAATTTCACTTCAATCAGCTCGCAAACATTAATATGAGAGCAAGGTTAATCAGAGTTTGAATTCTATTCAAACACATACATCTTTTTTTTTTTTCTTTTTCTTTTTTTCTTTTTTTTTGAGAATCTAATAGTTACCTTATATAATAGTTTAATTAAGAATTAAAATATTATTTTATTTGATATATACTACATATATGAACTAAAATTAGATAAACATGATACCATAAAAATTTGTGTGCCCCCTAGAATGACCCTGATTACTTTTGTGTGTAGAAATGTTCGATATCATTTTTGGGACAAGCTGTGGATCCAGGTTATATCACAGCACAGGGAAGAAGCGGTCCATATGATTCAAACGGGTTTGTGTTCAAGGAATGCATTGTGCATGGCACTGGTTCAACTTTCTTGGGAAGGCCATGGAGAGGTTATTCCAGAGTGATTTTCTACAACTCAAATTTTACACACATTGTAGAGCCAGAAGGATGGAATGCATGGGGCAGTGCTGGCTTTGAGTAAGCTATATATTACATAATAATTGTTTAAGCACTTGTAAAATATGATCTTACATATGCTATATATTATCTTAATTAGAAATTTCCATACAGATTGGTTCTTTTTTTTTTTTTTTTTTTTCTATCAAATTTCTTCTCCCTTTTTTTTTTTTCTTAAATTTTGTTTAGTCACCGTCACTGTTATATTTCAATAATAATTTATCTACTCAAAAGTTTTTTCAGTCATATGATAAGAAATGCATCACACTTTGTAACCACGATTTTGATTATGACTAAAACATACTCACAATTATATATGTTTGGCATGCACTGTTCAATATTAGTCGATTGACTAATGTTTTCATTCCATCAGCATGATATGTCTTAATTGTTAGAATAGCCTTATAATTGATTTTTTTTTTTTTTTGGCTGAATTGTTCGAATAACCAATTAATATATGTATTAATCATCAGGAAATCCATTAATCTTGTTTTAATGGGATTGTTAAATATTCAGGAAGCAGTTAACATTTGTGGAGCATGGCTGCTATGGACCTGGAGCGGAGACTTCCAAGCGAGTGCCATGGATGAAGACACTGAACGCAACCGATTTGGAGCAGTTTACTAACATTAGTTTCATTGATAATGAAGGCTGGCTCAATGCACAACCTTTTTAAATTTGTTTTTGCACTTTCTTTAATTAACGCTTATCTTCTTTTCTTTTCATAGCTTGACGGATTTTTGTGTCAATTCTTTTGTTTTGTTTGTTTGTTTTTTTTTTTTTTTTTTTTTTTTTTTTTTTTTGGGTTTTAGGATCGATTTAATTATGTGTAACGGCTCCGAAGTATTAAGAAAATTTTTGGTATATAATCTATGTTGAATAATGGCTCATAGTTTATGCCAAATTAAAGGTCTGTTTATTAGGATTTTTTTTTTTTTTTTTTTTTTTTGAGAAACACACACACACACACATATATATAGGGGAAGAAGGATGAGATAAGGGAATACACTCACACGCCAACACCAAAACTGCATGTGGCAGTTAGTGTCGCGGAGCAAGTGATAAACCTCTTCTCAATATCACACCTTACCGATGTGTGATAACTCAACAACATTGAGTATCTTTTTTTTTTTTTTTTTTGAGAAACACACACACACACACACACACACACACATATATATAGGGGAAGGACGATGAGATAAGGGAATACACTCACACGCCAACACCAAAACTGCATGCGGCAGTTAGTGTCGCGGAGCAAGTGATAAACCCCTTCCCAATATCACACCTTACTGACATGAGACAACTCAACAACATTGAGTATCTTTTTTTTTTTTTTTTTTGAGAAACACACACACACACACACACACACACATATATAGGAGAAGGAGGATGAGATAAGGGAATACACTCACACGCCAACACCAAAACTGCATGCGGAAGTTAGTGTCGCGGAGCAAGTGATAAACCCCTTCTCAATATCACACCTTATAGCTAAATATGCAATAAGTTGGCCAAAATTGGGAATTAACACTGATTTCCAAACAATATAATTAGTAGACACTGTTTTCAAACCATATTTTTTACTAACATCTCAAGTCTAAGAGGCTCGATTTTGGGCTATAAATCGAGTCTTTGAGGGTTGGTTTTCATGTTATGATCGGGTCTGAGTTGGCATTTTTTCCACGTGGTGTCCACTTGGAAATCAAGTCACTAATAATCGATTTATAATCTTTTACTTTCTCACTGGAGTTTTCATTTGAAAAACTCAATTTTGTAACTTTATGGCGTCCTCTGTCTTTCTCTGTTTTCCAATTTCCAAATTCTCAGATCCAACAAACAAACACAAAGTCAACAACCATGTCCTCCACCACATCTCCCCCAATTCTCCCAATCTCAAACACCACCGCCACCGCCACCACCCAATCATCCCAACCACCAATCGCCACCCCAGCTTTTTGCAACTTCCTCAGCAACATAACCGAATCGGTCCGCAACAACCTCGCCCAGCACTACCCATGGTCCGAGCTCATCGACCGATTCGCTTTCTCGAAACTTGAATTCTTCTCCAACGCCACCCTCTGCGTCCGCAAGAACTACTCCTACTTCCGCATCAACTACCTCACCGTCATTGGATTAGTCCTCACTTTCTCTCTAGGTGACTGGGTTGTGGGAATCGGTGGCTGGGTTGTGGGTTGTGTGGGTTTGGGTTTTGGTGGGTCATTTGGTGGCGGAGTTTGGTCTGTTTGGGTTTGTGGGTATGGATTTGGCAGTGGTGGTGATTGGGTTGTATTTGATAGTGGCTAGTATATGCTTGTATTTGATGGTGGCAAATCTATGTTTGTGTTTTGTACTCCAACACTTACGAAAAAATATTCAATCTGAAAGTTTTACAAATACAATTCGACTGTTTAAGTGTCGAATATAAATCGAGTTTCTAACACTCGATTTCCAGGTGGACAAAGTGCCACCTCAGACCTGATTAGAACATGAAAACCGACCATCAAAGACTTGACTTATAGCCCAAAATCAAGTCTTTTAGACTCGAGAAGTTAGTAAAAAATATATTTTGAAAATAGTACCTACTAATTATATTGTTTGAAAACCAATGTTAATTCGCAATTTTGGCCCGATAAGTTGCCGACTAAAAGGTATTTGATGAATCATGAATAATTTTGTATAAATTAATGGTCGTACTTCATTTTCATTACTGAATATCTCTAGAAACGGAATGTTTCTACCATGATAAAAGATGCTTCATTTGAAATGATACATGTTATAATTAATTGTACACTACTTATTCTAATTATAAAAGTCAAATGTTTTGTGACTCATACAAAAGGAATTGCTACCTCCTTCCCTTGTCCCCATAGCTTCTGAATCCTTGTATCAATGCTTGTGAACTTGTGAGTTGTGTCATGTTGGAGTTGGCTCATGTTTGGTTTTGTTCTAACTAGCCCAATGAGGCACTAAAATCATGGGTATGAAATATATATTCATTGTTGTAACTCTAATTTCTCTCAGGAATAAAGTTATGGACACAATATTTTTACTATGAAAAACCTAGTCCTTAGGTGCAAGTTTGAAAGTGACACTCCATTAAATAAATCCGTAGAGTAAATGCCAAAGAGACTAAGAGATGGGAGGGTTTTTCCAGGAAGTTGGGATAAATTAAACTATATAGGAGAGTGTTAGGAACCAATAAGTAGGACTCACCCTTGAAAATTGGCTTGCAAAGAGATGGTGCCCAAGAGCTTATAAATACATGGTTAAACTTACACTTAGGGTGTGCTTGTTTGGAAGTGAAATAGGGTGAATGGAAAACTTAAGAGAGAAAATGGGAAGAAAAAATTTTTTGGAGTGTGGTTGGTTGGGTGGAGACTGGGGAGGAAGGAAAATAAATTGTGGAGTCCAAATGTTTTCTCCCCGATCTCACCAAAAATTTTTCTCCCCAAAATGGAGAGAAAACTGAAGGGAGAAAATGGGGCTACTTAATAGACAAAAATGCCCTTGTGCACTTGCACATGGGTTTTGTCCGTACATTGCTCTTTTCACTTTTTTTTTTTTTTTTTCTTCCTCCTAGATGTTGCCCTTTTTTTTCCTTCCTCTTGGACTTTTTTTTTTTTTTTTTTTATTTAAGTGTACATTGCTCCTTTTTTTTTTTTTCTTTTCTTTTGCTTTCTTGTGTGTGTGTGTGTTTTTTTTTTTTTTTTTTTTTGGGTTGTTTGTCATTTTTTTTTTTTTTTTTTTTTACTTAGACATCATTTTTAACAAGAATACATGAGTAAATTTATACAAACTCACTTTTTCTATCATTTCACTTTTTCACTCCCAACCAAACAAAAATGAGGGAATTTAAAATCTTTCTTATTCTCCCAGTTTTTCATTCTCCCACCATTTTCTATCCTCCCCACTTTTTCACTCCTCCAACCAAACGAACTCTTAATTCATATAAGATACTAGGATTATAACAGAGGACATATTATTAAAATTCACGTAACTCATTATGATTGCCTTTTATGTTAAAAGGTTGTGGCCTATTTTGCTATACTCAGGCCCGTTTTGTGGTGTATCAGAGAGTTAGGCTTGGCCCACTATTCTAGCAAGACCTTGCTAAGGGCCAGTTTGTGCACAAGCCCAACATCCCAAGAGTAAAGACAACAAATATTGACAAAGATAACAACAAATATTGACAAAGATATGTATATTAATTGGCAAACGTTAGTACACCTTTTGCAAATTTAAAAGCAAATGTCTTATAGCAGAAATGTTAGCTATAGCAGATAAGTTGGTTACAGCAAAAAGGTCAGTCAACAAGATAACTAGTACGGTTAACACAACAAGAAGTTAAAAAATACAACAAAGTGTAAGAATGCAATAGCAAAATGTAAAATGATGGATCTTCCCGCAAGAAGTGAACCAAAAAGGAACCTGAACCCCAACTTGAACAACCTTACTATTGGGTTATACCATCAAGGTTGTGCATTCTGGGGAATGGGCCTAAATAGCTACTTGTTGCTGCTTCTGGGATTTTAGAGAGTGGTTTTCTTAAGAGAAAGGGAAAAGATAACCTATCGATGCATGTCTTTCTGCTGTGTTTTCTCTCTTTCGTTTTTACTTCACCTTTTCCTTTCTCACTATTGTTTCTGTTTTCAATTCTCACTATTTTCTAGCCTCAGTTGCTATCCCCCCCCCCCCCCCCCCCCTTCCCCCTTTACGTTATAGCTACTATTTTTATTTATACTAGGCTATCCCTATGAAATTTCTCCTTTTACCCGTATGGCTCACCAACCATTTTTGTTTGGTTACTCAGCCACCACCAACTCTGGGCATGCCTAGTACTTTCTCTCCCTTCCACTACCCATTCCATGACAAGTTCCAATTCGTTTGGTTTTGTCGTGAGCCCTTCCCTCTCCCTTGGATGGATAAGGCCATGGGTCTCTCACTACCTACCTTCCTGGCATGCATCAAGTGGTCTCAGCCAGTTACTACCTATTTTGGGCAATGATGTCATCCTAACAAAGCATCTCCTAAAAGATGTCCTAGTTGAAAACCCGAAATAGGTCATTTTTCCCCCTTCACCAAACCACACCCTCTGTAACTCTCTTAATCGAGGGCCCACCTCCTATGTATTGGCTGGGTACAAGTTAGTAGTGCTCCGGCCATAGCATGGTTGCTCCACTACTCTGTTTCTTTTTGTTTTCTTTCTTTTCCACGCTATTTCTACCATTCATCTTTGTTTCATTCTACTCTATGTCCCTTTTGCCCATGCTAATCCTTTATGGAAGGATGGCGTCAGCTTCTCAAGTTTACCATACTTTTGTCTCTTCATGGGCCCGTGGGCCTAACTACTACCATTTCCTGCCGAGCTGGCCTATTGGGCCTTGTTTCCTTCTTTCTTTCTTTCCGGGCTTTTATAGCCCGTTATTTATGTTTTGTTTCACTTTTGTCCTTTCTTGGGCATGTGGGCTTGCCCGCTATTATTTCCTACTAGGTTGGTCCTTTAGGCCTTATCTCTTTCTTTCTTTCTTTTCGGACTTTTGTGGCGTGTTCGCTCTTGCCATTGCTTACCAATCTCTTTCCTGTACTTCCTCTTTGCTCGTTACTTTGCTTTTTTTCTGTTAGGCCTCTTTCTCTCTCCCTTGTGTGTATATATGTTTGTTTCTATATATAAAAAAAATTATAAAAATAAAAACTAGCAACAGTATTTAGTAATATACACAATGGACTATATACTGTATGAAATACAAGAAAAAATAATAATAATAAAAATACAGCACAAAAAAAAAAAAAAAAAAAAAAAAAAAAAAAAAAAAAGCGAATAGGGAAACATATGGGTATATTATGAATTTGAACAAAAAAATTGGTGACTAAAATACAGTTATATAGGCTAAGTTATTTCTTTTGTTATATTTCAAGTTACTATCATAATTATGTTATTTTAAGATAATTTTATAAGAAAAAAAATCAACTAATTTAAGCATGTAATATATATATATATATATTGACTTCTATTATTATGATTTAAAATGATTTTATTTTATTTTATGTAAAATCTAATATACATATGTAAATATTATATATGACAATACCTAATTAAGATACGTTACTTTCGTAAAATTGTTTCTTTTTATTTATTTATTTATTTATTTTTAATAAGCGTAAAATTGTTTCTAGTGCACAAATGTCACTTGGCTATTAAATCTGGTCTCATAAGTCATATCTCCTGCATGCAGGCAGACCTTCACACCACACAACGACAAATGCAAAAATAAAACCACAGAGAGAGAGAGAGAGAGAGATCCCTGTACTGTAGCTTATATATCATAAACTGCATAAATAGACATGGAACTCCTACTGAGCAAGCTTTATGAACGACAAAGGTTGGACCAAAAACAAATCTTAAAATGTCTATAACTGTCAGAGTAAACCTATGTTATGCATAAGCCAAGTGCCCAACCTCTGCATATCTTGGTTCTCATCCGATTCTCAAACAAAAAATATGTCTTGGTTCTGATCATGTGCATGCAATGCATATATCAATTCCCCTTGACTGATGTGTTTATTCTCTACAATGAAAAGCAACTCCTCTATGCAGCTTTCACCACTTGCGTGAATAATGCACAGTCCACCCGTCCTCCAAAAAGTAATTTGTGAATCATATCCAATCCAACTATAGACACCCTCTTGTATGAACTCAAACAAAGAGAACTCCATCGTGCACAGCCTAAATCATTTCTTGGATGCCAACAGAGCTCTTAATTTATAAAACAAACCTCCCTTCAAAGGATACAATGTAGACTGCCTAAGCACTGCCAAATATCAAGAATTTATTGTAGAGTTGACCAACCATCTATTTAATGTTATGTGTTGGAACACTCAGATAAAATTTAGTGTTCTTAAAGTCATCAAGAAGTGGGTTGTATCCATCCTTCGTTCTTGTCTTCGTTGGCAATCCAAACTCCTCCATGAATGAAGAAGTATCAAGCTACACCAAATCCAAAATAATTGAGCAAAACATTAGCAATTAGCTATGAAATTTTACACCGATATGAATTCAGAAATGCAGACATGGCAGAAAATGTCACAAAAATTGTTAGCTAGATAAGCATCAAGGCTGATTTTATCACAAGAGTAAGGACATTTCCAGAAAACAAATGCAACTGTTTCACTCTGCAGTTGGTTAGACTAGCGTATCTTTGCTAACAAATTCTATGTTAATATAAGGTAAAATGAAGTAGCTGATATTATTAGTGGATGCCTTCCAGAAATGTTGGCTACGCAGGTATCTTTTGCCTTATATAATGGATATATTTTCAATTGATTATGGCATATACCCACATTACACATTCAATCATAGACCTTCATCTATTAGCACTGAGAAATTTCTCAATGATTTTTAAAAATAAAAACAAACAGTAAATAATCTCCTTATGCATTTAGAAGAAAAATAGCAAAAAAGATGGATGGGATTACCACTTTAGAACAACTGTCATTCCTGCCAGAGTTCCTAAACAATGTCAATCATGGCACCATATCCACATCCCCATATTGAGAATTAGTGTGGCAAAGAAGGGCAAACTATAGTAAATAAAATGATTCCCCTTTAGAAAAAGACATCATTTCCCACATATTTCTTAAAACAAGCCAGCCAAACAAAATATAATTTTCCCCATGTGAATATTTATCTTGTAGTGTGGTTGTAAGAAATGTAACACTAGAATTTAAGAGAATCAAACTTACTGTAATTGTTCGCCTCTTCTTCCCTTGCTTGGAAGAGTTATCTTTGTGCATTTTTAACTGTCCAGAACAGTAATGGTCAATACGTTCCAAAAGCCAAAAGTCTGTTGGGAAAAAAATGTCTGCATCACCCTGCAATAGAAAGAACTTTAACTCAATTAATTGGGTTTTCTTAATATTTAAAACCTAGGTATGTATAAAGACCAGAGATGAATCTGCGGGAAAATATGTTAGACTGACTTTAAAATAAAAAATGAAAAGAAAACAAGAAGAAAGATTGCAATTTAGCAGTTTTTATTTCGATGAAGCTGTTGACATATAAATAAGTTTATCATCAACTAGACCCTTATTGTTTTTTGATAGGTACCATAAGTCATGTTACTGGAATTTTTAAATGGTTCTAGCTCTCCAGATTTACTTGGACATTACTTATTAATTGTCACTACTAGATTCATCCATGTAAATTTTCAGATCTTGTCCAAACTTACAGGATTCTACCTAGTCAAAGAAAAAAATTGGCACTCATCAGAAGCAGTATATTTGTGGTCATATATGGCATTCCATACAAACAATACTTGAAGTAGAAATCAGAAAAAAGGAAAGAAATATAATAACATTAACATACATTTGCATCCAAATAACTGCCATAATCCAAGCTGCTGCCATTTTTCTGCAGATCCAAAATTAAACAAAGCCAAACTAAAATTATTGAGTGGCACTCAATGTATTTGTTATACTCTAAAGAAGCAAGCTGTGAGCCTGTGATGACAACAAAATATGAAAGCAGGAATTTCCAACAGTTATTTTCTACTTTCAGGTTCAAGGGGGAAAATGAGAACTCCCAAACTTTGTAATTTTGATGTCCCATAAACGAATTGAGCTATTAATTCCAAATATTATTTTAGCCTGAAGAATGACGCAGCAGTTGCTAGATTATCCTTCATTACTTTTTGGTTCTTGATCAACGGATATCCTTGATTACTTAACAATGTGAATGTATTATTGTTTCACTATTTTTCTAGTTCAATGTTAAGGTAATTAAGCTTAATAAATGGTCTTTTCATCAATATGAATACGGAATCTTAATTCTTGAATTCACTGAATACTGATTGATTATAGACATATGTACTGACATGAATGGAAAAACCCAGCTCCTTCTCCTTTTCAAGCAATATGTAAGATTGACAGATATAGCTGGCTTACACATTGGCATATGTAACATGAGCAGATAGATGGGCAAAGCCTTCAGTTCACAGCAAATATAAACAAATTCTTTACACCTTTCATATTTAGCGACAAACCACATATATTAGCACCTGTTCCAATGATGTAACACCTATAAAGTTGCACCAACCAATGCAGTACGCACACCACACCCACCCACCCTCCCACACACACACAAACACAAAGAGAGATAATATAAGCACAACTAAACCTTAAGAACATTACAACAAAGCATGAGCCTTGCATAATAGTTACCATAAGAAAGAGAACGTACCTTGGTAGAAACCAATGGAGCTCTCTCACCCAGTATCCTCACATCAGGTAGGTAACTAAAGTCTGAAGCAATTAAAGACATCTTTGGTAACACCCCATGCAAAACCTCTAGTAGTCTCTGCAATTATGAAAATAGTATTTCTGTCAGAAGTAGAATATATTGAAGAAAAGAGAACTACAAAACATTTCTCTTACCAGGCAACCAGTCGGTAGCCAACATCTTCGAGGTTTAGGAAAAACTTTAGACCAAATGCTTCTTGCCATTGACACTGAACCACTTTGGTTGCTATGATCTTTTTCCCAGTCCATGATCTCAACACAACGTGTTATTAGGGAGTCTTGTAATGGCTTAAACAACTCAGAGTGTGTTTCCCTATTAAAGGAAGAAACCAGGATCAGTGCGGAGATACAAGCTGTCCCACAGCTAGAAGAAAACAGGAGGACATGCAAGACTGGACATGACTTTCAGGTGTTAAGCAAACAAAATTGTCCAATACCCTTCCAGCTGCTTTTATGGATAAGAGATAATTGACTCAACAAAACAATTCTAGCGTCCTTAGTTGACTAGATTGCATGGCAAGTCACAACCAGGATCACACGCTTGACTTCTGAGGCAAAAGCTGCAGATATATTTTATTACTCAATTCCAAAACACTTTATTAGCTGTAACTATTAAACTAGAAGGCGGAGGAGGCATTATAAAACCTCAAAATTCTAACCCACTTCCTAGTAAATTAGAGTTAATTCATCACAATCATCAGTAGTATTTACACATCTAAAATGCTTATTAAAAGATGGGATAGCTCTACAAATTGTCCAAAAAAAAAAAAAAAAAAAGAGCCAAAACTAAAGCTTTAGCAAAAAACTTCTCTTTCCACAAGAGAGGTACGTTTGAGAAGAGCCTCAATGCTACATTCATTGCACTCATTCCAAAGAAGGAATGGGTGAGAGATGTAAAGGATTTGAAACTTATTAGCATAGAAGTCAGCGGCTACAAAATCCTAGCAGAAGTTCTCCAACAGATTCAAGAATGTGATGGATGAGTTGTTAATTTGTTATTGAACACTCATAAAGAGTGGTAAGTTTGAGAAAAGCCTGAATGCTACATTTATCGCACTCATTCAAAAGAGGTAGGTGGTGAGAGATGAAAAGGATGTCAAAACTATTAGCCTAGTTGTTTGTGGCTACAAAGCTCTAGCAGAAGTCCTCTCCAACAGATTCAAAAATGTGAGGGGTGAGTTGTCATCCAACACTCACATGCTTTCATTCATGGAAGGAAAATCTTAGATTTTGTCCTCACTGCAAACAAATGCTTAGATAGTAGATTGAAGAAGGGCATCCCAGGAGTGTCATGTAAGTTTAACTTGAAAAGGCATATGACCATCTAAACTAGATGTTTCTCTTGTATTTGTTGAGGAGTTGTGGCTTTGGAGGCAGAATTTTATTGCTCTTTGTGTATCCACAACCCAGTTCTCAGTGTTGGTGAATGCACTCGCAGTGGCTTCTGTGCAAGCACAAGGGGCCTACACCAAGGCAAACCCTGATTCCCTCTCTTTTTGTTTTTGTCATGGGGGTTCTAACTTCTAAGTAGGCTGATTTCCAAGGCAGTGGATGGGTTTTATTTTTTATTTTTTATTTTTAATTATTATTATCAGGCTTCTCTATAAACATGGAAAATAATGCTCGAACAAAGATCACTCATCTTTTACAGTAGATGATACACTCATCCTTTGTGATACAGAGGCTAACTAGATTTCGGTTTTTGCATTGTGCTTGATTGTATTTTGAAGCTATGTCTAAGTTGAAAATAAACTTGGAGAAGTCAAAGGTAGTCCCGGTGGGTGATGTTAATTGATGAGTTGGCTTGTATTCTTGGTTGTAAGGTGGCTCATCTTCCACTTAAGTATTTGGGTTTACTTCTCAGTGCAGGTTTCAAACTAAAATCAATTTCAGATGGAATTCTAAAGAGGTTGGAAAAACTAAAGAGGATGGAAAATGCTTGGCAAGATGGAAGAAGATTTACCAAACAAAGGGAGCAAGGCTTACCCTTATCAAGAGTATGCTTTCTAGTCTCCCACTTATTATATGTGATGCAAGACAACCTAGGCTTCCCACCTAGATTAGTCCTACCAATGAACCTTAGGCTTCCCACCTAAGGAGTTTGGAATCACCACCAAACAAATACGCAAATAATCTCAATAATAATAATAATAGTCTGTAACGTACAAAAGGAACCATCTGGAGCTTTATATACAGCTTCCAGGAATCATAATAATAAAGATAAACTCTCCTAAACAAATCCTAAACAATCTCAAATACTAATATGATAATCCTAAACAATCTCAAATACTAATCCAATACTAAAGATAAACCCAAATAAAGATAACATAAATGATAAAAATAATCTCCACAGATGTGCCATCATGTGGTGTCCACACCAACTCCCCTAGGGTGGGAGAAACTCGACCCCGTCGAGTAAAGCTCAAAGGATCAAGTGACATCAAAATAAGCTCCATCAAGCCACAAGCTCACTGGGTCAGCATGGCGCCTCCGTCGACGCTCATATGTGCGGGTGATAGGAGGTAGAGATGAAGTGGTAGCAAGTGAATCCAAGTAAGCCTCCAAAAGAGCGGGATCAAGCTGCTGCAACTCCTCTTTGGTGATCCATGTACAGTCAGAATCAGGCCGTCCTCGCCAGCGAACCAAGAAGAGCTGAACTATTCCATCCCTAGTGAAAAGAGACTGCTCATCCAAAATAACATCAATAATATCTTTATGTGCCTTTTGGAAACAAGATGGTGTAGGGCTAGGGACAGGGTTAGCCAAAGAAGAAGAGGGTGGATCATCAAAAGGGTCATAGGGAATAACTACTGGACCTTTAAAAGCAATTAAATCAACAATATTAAAAGTGGAACTAATACCATAATCTGAAGGTATATCAATCACATAAGCATTAGGTCCAAGTTTCTTTAATACCTTGAATGGGCCAGCACTGCGGGCCTGCAGTTTCTTAACGGTTCCTGAAGGATACCGTTCAGGCCTGATACGAATCATAACATAATCTCCTACATCAAAGTCTAAATGACGTCGATGTAAATCAGCCTGAGTCTTATACTTAAGATTACTAGCATGAATTCGTTTGTTAATCTCTATATGTAGCTCATGCATGTGACTAGCAAACTCTACCGCAGACACAGAAACCCTATCATGTGAGGACATTGGGAGAAGGTCTAAAGGTCTCCTAGGTGTATAACCATGAACAACTTCAAATGGGCTCATTCCTATGGACCTATTGACTGAGTTGTTGTATGCAAATTGGACTACAGGGAGTATAGATTCCCAAGTCTTACCATTCTCACCTATGAGACACCTCAAAAGATTTCCTAGACTCCTATTGACAACCTCAGTTTGACCATCAGTTTGAGGATGATATGCTATGGAGAATTTCAACTTTGTTCCCATCATGTGCCAAAGGGTCTTCCAAAAGTAGCTCATGAATTTAACATCCCTATCTGACACAATTGTTTTAGGTAACCCATACAACTTAACAATCTCATCAAAGAAAATCTTGGCTACCTTGGATGCATCAGAAGTCTTAGAGCATGGAAGAAAATGAGCCATTTTAGAGAACCGGTCTACCACTACAAGGATGGAATCAAACTTCCTAAGGGTATGGGGAAGACCTAGTATAAAGTCCATGCTAATATCCTCCCAAGGACGGTGTGGAACTGGTAGAGGAGTGTAAAGGCCAGTATTTTGCTTGCAATGCTTAGCTAACTGACATTGACGACACTGACCAATTATCTTAGCAACATCCCTCTTAAGACTTGGCCAATAGAACTGCCTCTCTACCTCTTCAATTGTCTTAACGTCCAAAATGTCCTGAGAGTCCTCCCGCGTGCACTTCCCAAACCAAAAAGTCTCTAACTGATGTGCGGCGGATACAAAGCTTATCGGCTTTAAACAAGTAGCCATCTCGGAGGATAAAATCATCAAGAACCTTAAGATGTTCAGTCCTAAGTGTAGTGTACACTTCTCCAAAATCTGGGCAAGCTTCACACTCCTCTTGTAACTTCTCAAACCCTATGACTTTTGTGCTCATCACAGAAAGTAAGGTGACTCGACGACTCAAAGCATCAGCTACCTTATTCTCAACACCAGATTTATGTCTCAAAACAAAAGAGAATCTTTGCAAATACTCAACCCAAGGGACATGTCGAGCATTTAATTTCTTTTGGGAATTGATGTGGCGGAGAGCATCATGATCAGAGTAAATGACAAACTCATGAGGTGTCAAATAATGACTCCAATATCTTAAAGCTTGTACCACAGCATAGAGGTCTTTGTCATATGTTGAATACTTCTTCTTAGCCTCATTTAATTTCTCACTAAAGTAAGCTATAGGGTGACAATCTTGGCTAAGAACTCCTCCTATGCCTACACCAGACGCATCACATTCCACTTCAAAGACCTTATCAAAGTCTGGTAGGCGCATCACCGGTGCTTCTGTCATCTTCTTCTTGATTTCTTGAAATGCTTTACCAGCAGCATTTGACCATTGAAATTCGCCTTGCTTCATACAATCAGTGATTGGTGCCATGATTGTACTAAATCCACGTATGAAGCGGCGATAGAATGTTGCAAGCCCATGAAAACTGCGAACCTCATGAATGTTCTTGGGTTCGGGCCAATCCACTATGGCCTTGACCTTTTGTAAGTCAGCAGAAACCCCTTTGGATGAGACCACAAAACCTAAGAAAATGACACTATCACTAAAGAAAGAGCATTTCTTGAGGTTGGCATACAAGTTTTCTTTCCTCAAAGTGGAACAAACTTGTTTAAGATGGTCCAAATGTTGCTCTTTTGATTTACTATAAATGAGGATGTCATCAAAGTACACTACCACAAATTTTCCCATGAAAGGCCTTAGTACTCGTGCCATCATTCTCATAAAAGTACTAGGAGCATTTGATAAACCAAAGGGCATCACAAGCCACTCATATAGACCATCCTTTGTCTTAAAAGCAGTCTTCCATTCATCACCTGGGTGGATCCTAATTTGATGGTATCCACTTTTCAAATCAATCTTCGAAAAGATTGTGGCTCCTGACAACATATCAAACATATCATCTAACCTAGAGATAGGAAAACGATACTTCACAGTAATCTTATTAATAGCACGACTATCCACACACATTCTCCAGGATCCATCTTTCTTTGGGGTCAAGAGTGCAGGGACTACACATGGGCTTAAGCTTTCACGCACAAATCCTTTATGCAAGAGCTCATCCACTTGTCTAACCATCTCATCATGTTGAAGAGGGTTAATTCTATAGTGGGGCAAATTTGGGAGTGCTGCTCCCGGGACAAGATCTATAGCGTGTTGAATATCACGCATAGGAGGCAACTGATTTGGAAGCTCCTTAGGGAAGACATCTTGGAACTCTTGAAGCACTGAACGTACTTCTTTTCTAGGTTCTTCAAAGTTATCTAGTGCAGCTTCTTTAACAACCAAAGCAAAGATGATGGAGTCTTGATTGACAGCTCTCTCAAGTTCTTTTGGACTAATAAGGTTCATACTTTGCTTTTTGGGCTCTTCTTTAGCCTTACTTGCACTAACAAACTTAGTCTTGATTGGGTTAAGCTTAATCCTTTGTCCATTGTGCATGAAGGAACAAGAATTCAAGCGACCATATAGAGTGACATCTAAATCATAGAGCCATGGTCGTCCCAAAATTATGTGTCCTACATCCATTGGAATCACATCACATGAAATCTGAGCCTTGTATGAGAGGATATGAATAGGAACAAGACACCTATCCTTGATGGTGATAGATGAATCATCTACCCAAGAAACCTTATAGGGCTTAGGATGGGCAACTAACTTCAAACCTAGGAGGGAGACAAGTTTAGAAGAAACTGCATTAATGCAACTTCCACTATCAATGATAACCTTGCAATTTGTGGTTCCACACTTGACAAAGGTTTGGAAGATAGTATTTCTTTTCCAATCATCACTTTCTTTGGACTGTGCCAGAGTACACCTAACAACACTCATTACAAGAGTATCAAGACTACCCTCACTGAGATTATCAAAAGATGGTAGAGCTCTAATGCAAGCTAATTGGGTGGAATCATCCTCTCCTATTTCTACAATGTCTTCAATGTTAGGCTTATAGACTACTTCTTCTACTTCTTCCTCTCCATCCAATTCTTCAATCAACAAAGTCTTATTAGGACATTGGGCAGCCATATGACCAAACCCTTGACACTTAAAGCACTGGATTCTAGAATTGGGCCTAAATGTCTCTCTAACCACACTCTTCCCTTTGTCTTCTAGGCGCAAGGGCCTATTGTTGGGATTGGGTCTAGGTTGAGGGCCTTGTTGGTACCTACCTTGAGGGTTCTCTTCTATGTGTAAGGGTCTATTGTTGGAGTAAGGCCTATTTTGGGTACCTTGGAGGTATCTATCTTGTTGAGGCAACATTCGATTGTCAAATCTCCTTCCACCTTGGGGCCTAGGGATCAGCTCTAAATCTTGCACTAAGGTATAAGCATCATCAAGAGTTGAGATCTGTCGGGCCACCAATTCTCTTTGAAGATCATAATTGAGACCTTTCCTAAATCTACTCAAAGTAATTGGCTCATCTTCATTTGCATTGCTACGTATCCTGTACTCTTCAAATTGCTCTACGTACTCAGTAGCAGACCTATTGTCTTGTCTCAAATCATGCCATTGATCCAACAAGTTGCCTAGATGAGAGACTAGGAAGTACTTTTCATTAAGCTTGGCCTTCATTTCTTCCCAAAGAGTTATGGGTGGTTGGCGGGTCTTACGGAGGTGATTGACAACACTATCCCAATGGAGTTTTGCTCTTCCTACAAGTTTCATTTTGGCAAACCTAACTTTTCTATCCTCAGACAGTTCATACCACTCAAAAAAATGCTCCATCTCTCCCACCCAATCATTGTAGACCTGGGGGTTCCTAACACCATCAAAGGTAGGGGCCTCTACTTTGATTTGCTTAGCTGAGTTGTCTTCATTGTCTCTATGGTCTTGCCTAGGGTGAGGGACATGTCTATTATTATTTCTTCCATTATGTGTATTATCCTCGTCATACCTAGCCTCTAAGTGGCCTAGACGGGCAGTAAGCTCTGCAAGGGCTTGTCTTAATTCATCTTGAGGAGGAGGATCCATGTTTAGGTGGGGACTAGACTGGGATTCAAAACTAGACTCTGATTTGGAATTAGACTGTTCTTCAGAACTAGTTCCTATGCAACCACTACGCAAATGCATGCAAAGAGATCAACAAACTAATTCTAGCAAGTGAATAGTAAGGATAAAACTCAAGTTAAATTAAATGTGAAGAGAAGTCATGAATTCCACAGGTTGTTGCATTCAAGCAGTACTAGTGTCAACAAGAATTAAATTAAAAGGACCTAATTGTTGCAATGTGATTAGACTAGTTCAACTACTAATACTGAGAATTAATAAATTTAAAGGATTTTTTTTTTTTTTTGGACTTTTTTTTTTTTGGTTTTTTTTTTTTTTTTTTTTGGCTAAAATAAAATACTGAAAGAAAATAAACCAGCAACTAAAATAAGTTTAAGCAGAACAAAGGGCAAAGGCAGTAGCATGTTATTGAATATAAAGCTGAGGCACATATTAGACATATTGATGTTAAATCTGAAATTGTATCTCAATTCATTAAGTTAGGAAAATCCACACCTTGGTTGGGCTGACTTAACAACCTGGGCCTCACTGGACAGTGAGTCACGTTACTAGCAATGGGGAGCTTAGGCCTCACGTGTTGGGTAGTGGAAAACTTGGCTGGTGGCCCTCACGTGTTGTGCACTGAATCTTTATTAGGCTTCTGCTTTGACTTTTTTTTTTTTTTTTTTTTTTTTTACGAAATACAATAATGAAAAAATTAGAATATAAAGCTGAAGGCTTATCTACCAAGTTCAAACCAAACACCGAAAATAACAAAGCTAGAAACGAGGGAAGAAAAAACTAAAAGAGAAGAAGTGGCGGAGCAAGCACATCGCCGGAGTCGACGGCGAAGGGGCGGCCTGGGTTCGTCAGCGATGACTATCAGCGGCACTCGGAGGTGGAGATCGAAGCTGGCGAGTCCAATCTCTGAACCTGTGAAGCAGCAGGGTGGCAGTGATGGTGACGAAGTGTCGGCAGTATTTGTTGGAGATGATTTTAGCGGCGGTTGTGCGATGGTGTCATTCCGTTGGTGGGATCGGTGGCTTGGGTGGTGGATTTCAACTCTCTCGTTCTCAATCTGGCTGTTTGAAGTTGTGGATCTGAAGGTTTTTTTTTTTTTTTTTTTTTTTTTTTTTGATCTAGTGGTAGTCCTCAGAGTCGAGCACGGATTGGGGTCACAGGTTTTGGGGGAGTAGTGGGCTTTTCCGTTGGTTTTGGGATGAAGAATTCATGTGGGTAAACAGGGTTAATGGTACAGATTGGTTCTGGCTCTGGTTTGCAGATTTCGGAGGCAAGAAATTGGGTTGTGTTGGTTTGCAAATCTCGTGGGGTAAGTATTTGAGTAATGGCATGTCTGGCGGATGGGTTGTTTTCTGATGGTGAGTGTGGCTGTGGGTTGTCAGTTGTGATTTTGGTTGCTGCTGAAAGAGGAGATCGAGTTGGGCTCTGATACCAAGTTGATGCAGGACAACCTAGGCTTCCCACCTAGATTAGTCCTACCAATGAACCTTAGGCTTCCCACCTAAGGAGTTTGGAATCACCACCAAACAAATACGCAAATAATCTCAATAATAATAATAATAGTCTGTAACGTACAAAAGGAACCATCTGGAGCTTTATATACAGCTTCCAAGAATCATAATGATAAAGATAAACTCTCCTAAACAAATCCTAAACAATCTCAAATACTAATATGATAATCCTAAACAATCTCAAATACTAATCCAATACTAAAGATAAACCCAAATAAAGATAACATAAATGATAAAGATAATCTCCACAGATGTGCCATCATGTGGTGTCCGCACCAATATGTCTCTATTTCCTTTAGCCATTAAAGTGGCTTATAGAGTAGAAAACATTCAAAGAGATTTTCTATAGGGTGGAATGGGGGATGAGTTTAAATTTTATTTAGTCAACTGTAGTTCTGTTTGTACCCCTATCCAATTTCGTGGTTTGGGGATTAGGAGGTAACCATTATGGTTGTGGTGGTATATAGTGGAGCCAGATTCCCTGTAAAGAAGAGTTATAGAAAATAAGCATGTAATTAATGGGGTGGATGATACTTGGATAGGGAGGGGTCCTTATGGCATGAACTTGTGGAATTGGAATAATTTTGTAAATTACATTCATTTTGAGTGGGCAATGGAACCAGGGTCAGAAAAATCTTTGGTGTAGTGAAGACATCTTTAAGCATAGGTACCCAAAGCTATTTCTAATAGCTACAAACAGAGATGCAACAGTGGCAGGTTATATGGATGTCTCCACAGGCAACAATCAATGGAATCCATCTTTTCTTCATGCAATACAAGATTGTGAATAGAGTGCACAGATTCCTTCTTGAATGAAATGCTGTAACGATCAAAATGAGAGAAAAGCATAGGATGATAGCGTCCCTTTCTAAGAAATAAGGATTTACAGTAAACACTTATTATAAAATTTTGAGTATAGGGGGGCTTGCAAATTTCTCTTGGAAAGCAATATGGCAAGTCAGAGCTCTGTACCTTGTAGTTTTCTTTGCTTGGACAGCAACCAAGGGTAGAATTAATAGCGGATAACATGAGAAAACAGGGTATAATAATTACTGATTCGTGTTCTGCGTGTAGATCCAATGAGGAGTCTGTGGATCATCTATTCCTTTATTTTGAAGTAGCTAGAGATTTATGGTTGCTTGTTTGGCATTTATTCAGGGTGAGCTGGATGATGCCAAGGACAGTGCTTGAGCTATTGTCTTGTTGATCAAGTTGTTTTGGAAAAGAAATCAAGGTTGGACTATGGAGGGCTATTCTAACGTGTTTGATGAGGAGCATTTAGAAAGAAAAGAGCAATAGCACTTTTGACCGTTAACTCTCAATGGTAAAGCTAGGCTTCTGTCTTGCAGTCTTACATGCATGGCAGTTGGATGCTAATCCGTCCACTTCTTCAAATTTGTTAGATTTCAAATGTGTACTAGGGTTGCACCCCTTTTGTGCACTTTAATTAAGTTATAGTTATCTATTAAAAAAATTGGCAAAGACTATCCTGGTATTCTACAGAAAAAATGATGTTCAGTTAAATGACCTTCCTTTTATCTGTGGTAATTTATACTGTCCTAGTTATATGTATGTAGGGCTACAGGTCTATATCTTTGCTATATGTTCAAGACGGTAACAGTACAATGTACATGCCTACACATTCACGTAAAACATTAAGTAGTTAAAAACCATTTGAACATGAATTCTCAAGCAAGAAACTCTACTGGATCTCTTTGTATACTGAGTTTGAGTTGCAAGACAACGCAATTCAGTACCATGGCAACACATGAAACACAGTAATACAGAAGTTGAAACAAAGCATTTTAGAGATTTTCTTGGCACCTGCACACTTTATGCCTACCTATCATGTTTCTTCCCAACCCATACTTCCATCCATGGAGAAACTTGATTTTCTGAATAGATAAGATCATGTGGAAGATTATCAAGAACCTGCAAGGACTAAATGAATAAGTTTGCTCATGGGACAAATCTGATCAACAATATCTACCTTTATTAAATACAAAAGCATGAAAAGCCACAGCCTTCACCCCACATCAGGGGCAGTGCCTCTACACATCCACACATGCACACACACCAGAGAGAGAGAGAGAGAAAGAGAGATCCTAATGATAAACAATTTCATCAATGGGGCAAGATAACATAATGTCAAGAGAATTAGGTGTATGGTTTAGATGTCCTTCGTGATATTGCTTCAACTCTCTATAAGTGATTGCGCACTTCACATTTCTTCAACCCAAACCAGCATTTTGCTGTGAGGGACGATTGATTTCCCTCTTTAGAGTTGACTGGAGAAGCTCAATTTGGCTGGATACAGATAGGCATCAGTCATATTGTGCAAATCAGGGGGAGTCAAGACCATGTTGGTTGGCTTGGGTGTAGCTGGTACACTTGTTTAAGGCCAGTGGTTCTAATTTTAGCTTTCATAGCAAACAGATGGAATGTCAGTGTAAATGGACATATGGTACCTGCACTAAACTGATTCAAAATAAACAAGTGCAATTTTGGATCTACGAAATGGAAACAAGTGGCCAGAGCTTGGTTTCCCTAGCTGCAACTAGAGTTGGTTCTTTCAACAAGGTTTCAAGGCAAAGTGCATGGTGCTGTTCTTGCTGGGGCACTTGAGCAAGATGGCTCTAATGTATTATGGCAGAGTGGCACATTTACTAGAGAAGAAGGTTAATTGGCATGACTATATTAGAGTAAAGGTTGGAGATTTTTATAGTTGAGACATGGAAAATATTCACGTAACCAAAATGTTTGGTTGTAGCCAGTTAATTGTGTTTATCAACTAAGAATTCTTTGGGAATTTACTCTATAGCTACAATAACAATATGAAGTGGTGAAGAAGATTTGGGCGTCAAAATGTCCCCCTTGATATTGCTTCAAATTTTTTTAAAAAAAATTTATCACCTACTTCACATGTATCGAGATAGTTGAAGCATGAATACATGATAAAACAAAACCATTTGCCAGGAATAAATGAAGTATGTTTATCAACTTTGGATACTTCAGAATTTACTTTAATGACTCTAATAGCAACACTTGTCACCTCGAAGAAACTGATGCAAATCAAAGATAGATCATACCTCAAGCATTATTACCCAACATGGTTGTTGGTCCACATCCCCTGTTAATAAAGGGAAACTAGCTTTAATATCTAAATTCATGATAGATATGGAAAGAACTGCACATTTTGAAGAAAAATATACGCATGAAGCATATAGAAGAACTGGTAACTGTGCAATTGCAGGAGACTGCTCAGCAAGGGGGATTTTGTTTAATTGATGAGTTTTTTGCTTGTTTAAGCAGTAGTGGGATTTTAATGTGTGATTTCATGTCTGTGCTTCTAAGAGGAGGTGTGCCTGTATGCTTTTGGAACCTTGTGGATGCATATGCATCTTGAACTGCTATATTCTACTTGTTCTTTTGACAAAGAAAATTTAATAAGTGCTCACATCTACCATGAGAAAGACTACTGACAGAAATTAATCTATGTTTATGAAACAAAAAATAATTGGAATTTTTTTTTTTTTTTTTTTTTTTTTTTTGGCTTACAAGTTTTTTTTGTTTTTGTTTTTTTTTGGGGGGGGGGGGGGGGGGGGGGGGTGTTGTGGTGGGATTTGAACCCAGCTTCTCTTCCATGGGAGAACTAGGCAGTGCCATGGAGCCACAAGGCTCTTGGCAAAATACAGTTATAACATTTTGAGTATTATAAGTTAAAAAAATAAATAAAAACCCAAATGGCAGTCTTTGAAGTGGGATGACCAAGCTTAAGTCATAAGAAATCTAACACACATGATAATGTGAGAAATAGAAAGGTCAAGGTAATTATACCAAATATTTTGATAATGATATAATATGTTTATTACTTCTTCGAACTTTAAGTAAACAAATAGTGCAAAATCAATCCTATCAGAAGCATTGAAAGAAGGTGCAATATGCAAAGACAACTTACCCCATCCACTCCGGTCAGCAGCATCACGGCATTCTACTCTAAACTTTGACAAGTGAGTACGAACTTTTCCAACAGTTTGTCTTTGTATCTCAGCCAGTGAAGGACTGATTTCCACCGATCTGCAGTTACACGTGTGATTGAAGTCACTACTAAATCTACAAGATAAAACAAGAGTACAAGGATAAATGTATAGAATGGAGGGAGAAAGAAGAGAGCAGAGTGGAGAGGGGAAGGTGTAGCTAGAAATACAAACATAGGTAACATTAAGAGATTACAGGTATATCACTGGCTTGATTAGGTGAATCCAAATTGAACTAGCTCCCACATGCATGCTCATTATTACAAAATATTAGAGTTTATCAAAATTGAAACTGAATAATCTCAAATTTAAATACTCATAAATTTTGAATGTGATAAAAGAGCTCAATTTGGGTTTAGGTGTATGGGCCCGATGACACTGGACAATCAAAACTTGATGCAACATGAAAATTAAAGAGCATAAACAATAAAAATCACCAAGGAGTTAGTACCTAGGGTTACTTGGAATCAGCACCAAGAGAAATAGAAACCCAGGAGTCACAGCACCTAGGGTTGGCAGAATCAACACAAGACTGTTGGAAAAATTCCATGAGAACTTCTTATTAATCAAGGAAGCTGTAAATTGTCTCCATAGGAGTACATTACTCTGCTTGTATACACTACTAAAACTAATCCCTAATTCTGATTGACTTAGAAAGCCCTAATGGGTGGGCTGCAGCTTGGGTAGGCCTGCCTAGGTTCAAATCTTGACTTAGGGAGAGAAAAAAGAAGAAAGACTTGTAGACAAAAGCAAAATTACCCCAGAATCAACTCCTATCCGCACAGAATTATTGCCTGAGAATTTAATCTTGCTACACAACTGGTATCACTAATACAAAACAACTTAGAATTTAAATATGCATCTTTTAGATTTTGAAATAAAATAGAGGATCAATAGGAAATCAATCACATTCAAAACCAAAAGCTTCCTTTCTAAATTTCTGAAATTTTATGAAGACTAAAACATTGTCTGGAGAAAACACAGTCCTAGTTATTTCTGATTGTCTCATGCTCTGATGAGTTCTCTCCCTCCCCCACCCCTCTCCCTCCCTCATCCTCACCACCAACCTCCCCCAACTCCTTCTCTCCTCTCCTTCCTACCATCGGCTGTCCCTCATATTCCTTCCCTCTCTCCCTATCCTTTTCTATTTCCACCTCAACTCCCACCTTTTGGATTGCCAACATGCACCTTTTGTCACCCCTCCATCCTGTCTAGTTTATGCCCACCGTCACAACCTTTTCAACCATCCACATTGCCTAACAAACCTTCTGTGCTTACACCTCCACTGTTACCCGTTATCTCTCTACCTAAAACTGATATCAAATCAGTTTCAAACCTTAATACCTCTCCTTCTTTATCAGATCATAGGGGTAGAAAGTCTCCTTTCCGTATTGATGCAAAGCTTTTCTCTTTTTCTTTCAATGGTGGGCGACATGATTCGTATGCTGTTCATGAAAGCAGCCAACATGTAAAGCACACTATTTGGGTAGGTCGTAAAGGATTGGAGTGGATCCTTTCTTGTTTTGCTGATATTCGTGATTGGGTTCCGGGGAATGTTCCCATTTGCAAACGTTTTCGGGAAAATAATAAGTTGTTGGAATTTTGTGGGAGGTCGAATAAGGCTGGTGTTTTTGTGGTCATAGCTGAATACAATGGTGGGGCTCGCCGAGGGTGTGTTATGATACCAGCAAGCTCTAACCGTGCAGGTTGGTCTCTGTTTCAGAGAGAGTTGAGGAATTTTTTCACTGGTGCTAAACCGGGTTCTATGGCTGATGTATCCTCCAAAAATGGTGGTGGTGGAGGCGGTCAGTTTGCTGGTGGTGACCGGAGTGAGAATCTTTTGTCTGTTTCTGGTTATCAACAAAAGATCAGGAATTTTGAAAATTTTGGAGCAATTTTGGGGCCAAACGAGATTCCTGGAGTCCCTATAGGAAATGGTTCAGTTTTAAATGGCAATGTTTCAGTCATAAATAGCAAACCACGCGGGCTTGTACTTTTAAGTTAACTCCTGCATTTTTGACTTTGAGAGTGTGTAAGTCTGAGGGTAGGAAACGCACTGTGACTGTTCTTGGTGCAAAGGATGTTAGTTGGCCCAAGGTGTCAAGTGGAGGGCCAGATCTTTTTAATCAATCTGGTGGGCTTGTCAAAGCCCATCCCATGGAAACGACTTTAGCACTTAAGGGTACTTTGGTCAAACCCGGTCCATTAAAAGCCTCATTGATGGTCAGTCTTCGTGGGCCAAAGGGGAGAGCTCGAGAGGAATATCAGAGGGTTCCAGGTCGCCGGTGACAACGGTGAGTACAACAGAGGGGTCCGATCTTGGGTTTTCCGGTGTGGAGGTGATAAATCGGAGGTTGAGGGACGTGACCCATACTCCGATAGCTGGTGTTTTGAGGGTAGGGGCAACGGCAAGGCCTATGGGTCCTGGGTTTGATGCCCAAAACTCTTTTTCTCCTCTGTCAGGTCTGGGTAAAGAGGAGGGTC
Source organism: Quercus gilva (assembly GCA_023621385.1). Lineage (NCBI taxonomy): Eukaryota > Viridiplantae > Streptophyta > Magnoliopsida > Fagales > Fagaceae > Quercus > Quercus gilva. The sequence goes on along the minus strand of CM042478.1, from coordinate 30,279,293 downwards.
TTTGTTTTGGTAGGAGAGATGACTCCATGGTGGTTTTAGGTGACAAGGGAGTAAAAAGGAGCATTCCAATTGTTGAGCCAGGGTCGCCGAGCCACTTGGATGGGGTTGAGTTGTCACAGGTAGGGCTTGAGCATCTTTTGATTCAATTGAAGCACAGTGAAGTTAATCCTAGTGGCCTTTTTCATGGAGAGGATAAGGATGATTTTTTGGAGTCCTCACCTCTATCTAAATGAGATTCCAATGATCAAAAGGTGTTGGAAGTGATCCAGGAAGGTGTTGAGGATGAGGTTCAAGGGTCAACGGTGAAAAATTCGAAATGGGTTTGTAGCCTAATGAAAATTTTTTGTAGAATTGTGGGTTTTCCTATTGTTAAGCATGAAAATCAGTGCCTGGCTCTGTTCTGTCTTCTTGAACAAGACTATGTTGATGTTGTTAGTGTTGGGTCTTCTAAAGGTATTGTAAACTCTAAGCAGAAAGGGCTTAGGGAACTCAAAGGTTTGATTTCTTCTATTAATTATGATGGGGTAGCTTCTAAGGGGAGGAACAGAGACTTCTCAGTGGGTGCGGGGGCAATTACCAGTTTTAAATGAGTTTATGGCTGATATCTTGGAATATTAGGGGATTGAATAATCCTCAAAAGCGAGAGGTATATAAAAATCTTCTCAAAGAGTGGAAATGTGATATTGTTTGCTTTCAAAAAACTAAGATGTCTTCTTTAAACTCTTCTATTGTTCATAGCCTTTGGGGTAGTCCGTTCCTAGATTGGGTTCACAGAAAAGAATGGTATCATCAACAAATAAAATGTGAGAAACACGGATACTAGTAGAATTAATAGGACCCACATGAAAACCCTGAATGAAACCACCCTCCTCTGTTTTCTTCAGGATACGGCTTAAAACCTCCATGATCAAAATAAAGAGAAGGGGAGACAAAGGATTACCTTGTCTGAGACCTCTAGAGCTACCAAAGAAACCAGCAGGAGAACCATTAACCAGAACTGAGAAGCGAACGGTAAAGACACAAGTCTTTAGCCAACTCCTCCATCTATCCCCAAAGCCCATCCTCTCCAACAGATAAAATAAAGCATCCCAATTCACATAATCTTATGCTTTCTCAATGTCTAACTTACACACCACCCTCGGAGTACGACATTTCAATCTATTGTCTAAACATTCATTAGCAATAAGCACTAAATCCAAAATTTGTCTACCACCAACAAAAGAATTCTGTGACTCCGAAATAAGTTTATCCAACACCCGCCTCAATCTGTTAGCTAAGACCTTAGACAACAGTTTATACACACTGCCCACTATGCTGATAGGCCTAAAATCTTTGATATTCAAGGCATTATTCTTTTTGAGAATCAAAGATAGAAAAGAAGCATTCAGAAACCGTTCAAACTCAGAGCTCCTATGGAAATGATCAAAGAATGCCATGACATCAATTTCAACTACGCTCCAGCATTTTTGAAAAAAAGCCATAGTGAAACCGTCAAGACCTGGAGCTTTATCACCCTCCATCTCTTGAAGAACCTTCACCACTTACTCCTTAGAAAAGACCCTCTCTAATTCAAGCCACTCATCCTCCTCAATACTAGCAAAATCTAATCCATCCATAGAAGGGCGCCAAGTATCAGACTCAAGAGTACAAACTCTGATAAAAATGGACCACCTTAGACCGCCCCTCTTCCTTCTTCTCATAGAGGACACCATCCACCTCTATATCCCGAATATGATTAGTTCTTCTATGGGAGTTTGCAACCCGATGAAAGAAGTGAATATTATTGTCCCCCCTCCTTCACAAATAAAATCCAGGACTTTTGTCTCCAAAAAATCTCCTCCAAAGAAGCAAGATGAGCAATCTCACCTTTAATCTGAATGCGACGAGATTGATCCTCCTGAGAAAGACCTGACAAGTCCTCCCTGGCATCCAATCCCAACAGTTTAGATAAGAGACATTTCTTCCTAAAGTCCAAATCCCTAAATTCCTCCTTATTCCACTTTTTTAAGTCCTCTTTAAGAGCTTTCAATTTACAAGCCAAAATAAAGCTAGGAGAACCCGAAAAGCAATACCCATTCCACCATTGCCCAACCCTCTCTACAAAACCCTCTTCTTTCAACCACATATTCTCAAACTTAAAGGCACTCCGACCTTTAACAACACTACCCGCCACCACCAAAAGAGGGCAATGATCAAAAACTACACGAGGGAGAACCCTTTGAGACACGTTTCCAAAGTGATCAACCCAATCCACCAATGCCAAGATTCTATCAATTCTTGACATACCAACTGTCCCCAAATCTCTAAACCAAGTAAACGAAGCCCCTTCAAGTGGTAAGTCCACAAGGTAATTAGCCTCAATGAAGTCTGAAAAAGCAAACATAGTCGGACTAAAAGCCTCACAACCCAATCTCTCACTTGGATATCGAATGGTATTGAAATCCCCAAAAACACACCAAGTTGTATTCCACCTGGAGTGCACCCTTGAAAGATCTTCCCACAGAGCACCCCGCTAGTTATCCTCATTAGGCTCATACACTCCTAAACAAGCCCATACAAAATCATCTACAACCCCCTCCAATAAAACATTAACAGAAAACAGGCCAACAGCACAATCAACTTTTTCAAACACTCTCTTGTCCCAAACCAGTAACAGCCCCCCCCCCTGCAGTATTGACTACATCTAGAACAACCCAATCTAGGAACGGACTACCCCAAAGGCTACGAACAACAAAAGAGTTTAAAGAAGACAGCTTAGTTTCTTGAAAGCAAACAATATCACATTTCCACTCCTTGAGAAGATTTTGACATACTTCTCGCTTCTGAGGATTATTCAATCCCCTAACATTCTAAGATATCAGCTATACACTCATTTAAAACTGGTAATCGCCCCTGCACCTACTAAGAAGTCTCTGTTCCTCCCCTTAGAAGCTACCCCATCATAATTAATAGAAGAAATCAAACCTTTGAGTTCCCTAAGCCCTTTCTGCTTAGAGTTCACAATACCTTTAGAAGACCCAACACTAACAACATCAACACAATCTTGTTCAAGAAGACGGAACAGAGCCAAGCACCCTAAACCCTACACACATTTTGAATTTTTCATTGTTGACCCTTGAACCTCATCCTCAACACCTTCTTGGATCGCCTCCAACACCTTTTGACCATTGGGATCCCATTTAGATAGAAGTGAGCACTCCAAAAAATCATCCTTATCCTGTCCATGAAAAAGGCCACTAGGATTAACTTCACTGTGCTTCCACTGAATCAAAAGATGCTCAGGCCCTACCAGTGACAACTCAACCCCATCCAAGTGGCTCGATGACCCTAGCTCAGCAATCAAAATGCTCCTTTTTACTCCCTTGTCACCTGAAACCACCGTGGAGTCATCTCTCCTAGCAAAACAAAGACCCTCGTCGCTACCCAGACTTGACAAAGGAGAAAAAGAGTTTTGGGCATCAAACCCAGGAACCATAGGCCTTGCCGTCGCCCCTACCCTCAAGACACCAGCTATCGAAGTATGGGTCATGTCCCTCAACCTCCGATTTATCACCCCCACACTGGAAAACCCAATATCAGACCCCTCCGTTGTACTCGCCAGCGCCGCCGTTGTCACCGACGACCTGGAACCCTCCGTCGAACTCACCGGCACCGCTGCTGGCACCAACGACCTGGAAACCTTTTCCAATTAGGGAGGTGCGTAACATTCAATCTTTGGCTAATATCCTTCAGCGCAGGGTGGGCAGTTTGCCTATGATTTACTTGGGTATGCCATTGGGAACTATGTACAAAACAGCCTCTATTTGGAATCCGATCCTTGAGTGGATGAAAAAGAAGCTTTCAAGCTGAAAGCGGCTTTATCTATCAAAGGGTGGTAGACTCACCTTGCTAAAGAGTACCCTTTCTAGCCTTCCAACTTATTACCTTTCCCTTTTTACCATCCCTAAAGCTGTGGTGACTAGATTGGTACGCATTCAAAGAAACTTCTTGTGGGGTTCATCAGTTGAGTGTTTCAAATATCCTCTGGTGACTTGGGAAAAAGTTTGTCTACCGCGTGAGTTGGGTGGCTTAGGAATTCGGAAATTGGCGCCTTTTAATCAGGCCCTACTAGGGAAATGGCTTTGGAAGGTATGGCCATGAAACCTCGCATATGTGGCGTAAGGTCATTGCCATGAAATACGGGGAGGAAAAGGGGGGTGGTGCATTAGAGCTTGTAATAGGGCTCATGGTTGTGGGTTATGGCGGAGTATTAGTGAAGGGTGGGACACTTTCACTAAGCATTTCTCTTTTGTGGTAGGGAATGGTTCTCGTATTCTTTTTTGGCATGATAAGTGGACTGGGGATGTTCCTCTTAAAATTCTTTATCCTCAGTTATTTTTGTGTTCTGCAAATTAGGAGGCTTGTATTTCTGATGTGTTAAACCCTCCAATGGATGATAATGACAAAGTGTGGAGTTTAAGATTTCATACATAGAGAATTCAATGATTGGGAGTTGGCGGCTTCCTACTCCCTTCTTCATTTCATCCAAACCTAAACTCCTAGGGGCAGAGGGTGTGACAGGCTTTGTTAGGATCTTAATGGTAGTGGGAAGTTTGATACTCGGTCTTTTTATCATAAGATTCGAAATACAGCTCCTTCCACTTTCCCTTATAAAAGAATTTGGAAAGTTAAGATTCGTAAAAGGGTGGCTTTTTTTTTTGTGGACAGCAGCCCATGGTCAAATTCTAACTTTGGATAATCTTATACTTCGTAGTCGCCCTTTGGCGAATCGTTGTTGTTTGTGCTATTGCAATGCAAAATCTATGGATCACCTGTTACTTTTTTGTCCGATAGCTCATTCTTTGTGGATGTATATGCTTCGGTTGTTTGGGATCAATTGGGTCATGCCAGATTCAGTTGGGGACTTATTATTTTGTTGGTATCATTGGCTTGGAAAGCATAGCTCTGATATTTGGGATTTGGTTCCAGGCTGCTTAATGTGGACTATTTGGACTGAACGGAATCGGCGGTCTTTTGAGGATAAGGGGAAAATTGTGGTTCAGTTATTATAGTTTTGCCAGCGAACCCTCTTTTATTGGTCTCGTTGTTGGGATTTCTCGGACTGTTCTACCCTTTTGGATTTTCTTTCATCTATTAGAATAGATTAGGGGCTGCTTTTGTCTTTTTGTTCCTTTTTCTTCCTTTGTTCACTATCGTGAACTCTTTGTGTTTCTCTTGCTATTCTTTTATTAATAATATTCTCTTCTTACTTATCAAAAAAAAAAAACACGTAGAGGACATGTATCATGATGATGGCATGTATAAACTTATTGTTTGCATCTAAAGAGCTAATTTATTGATGGTATAAAGAACTATGGTCAAAGCACATACATGTAAGTCATATTGTTGTAAACTCTGGTCGGCGCATTCAACATTATGTAGTCCAGTATGCCCTTTGCGCAGGTTCCTGATCCACCACCAATTTCATATATCTGAGTGCACATTATAAAAGAATGGAATCAACTTTTAGACTTAATGTATCAAACAAGAAGATAAATGCAAAAACAAAGAAAATGGGAGGAACCATTTAATGGATGATGATTTCCAACACAAAAAAAGAATGTAACTAAAAATTTTTAAAATGTTAATGAAAATAAGGTGATGCAAACAAGAAGAAATTATGAAAGGGAGGAGCTATTTTCTCTATGTGCTGTCACCCCAATCCATTCCATATATATATATAAGCGTTTACAAAAAAAATGGATTAGAATATTCTGATGGTGACAGCTAGAATAGGGACACCTCACCAATGGTGTCTTCATTGTCTCTCTACCAATAAATCCAAAATCTGGAAAGACGGTCACAGAAACAGAAAGAAGTTTAAACAGAAGCATACTGTTTATGTTATTGACTAATAACTAAGGTTCTTCACAACTATTATTATGTTTCTCAATCCTTTGGGGTTCAATAGGCCTTACCAGAAAGCATTTTTTATCATATGCTTGACTGTAGGAATTGGTTAGGTAACCATTCTTCAGACATCTGGAATTTGGTCTAGCTATGCTTGATGTGGTCCATATGGAAGGAACGTAACCGGCATACATTTGAGGGTGTGGATAGTATGGGTAACCAATTATTGGCCAATTTTGTCAATTCTATTGTTTGATTGGTCTCATGCTTGGGATTTTATGAATTGAAATTCCATTATGAGGTTTAGAGTCTTTGTCTTGTACAAAATCTTTGTAATTTTTAAGTCTTTTGTATTTTTTGTACATATAGTAGTTATTAAAATAAAAAATTATTCTAACTCATCAAAAAAAAAGAGGGGGAAAATTACACTTTACCTTTTTAAACTATCTCCCCTTTTTCACTTACCCCCGTCTATGAGAATGCACACTTAACCCTAAACTATTACCCATGTAACACTTTGCACCCTATGCCATGGGTAATAGTTTAGGGAAATAACTGTGCATTCCCATAATTTAGGGGGTAAGTGTAGAAGGAATATAGTTTAGGGGAGTAAAGTGTAATTTTCCCCAAAAAAATTTGTTGGTAACAAATAACTAAGTGGTCCAGAAATATGCTACCGTGCAGGACGGTAATATGTAGAGAGACATAACATATCCAAAACTGAAGCTAAGAATATAGAAGAGATGGCATCTACCTTTTCATTTTAAAAGGCAAATATCTGATATTGTCACCAAAGTATAGGTTATGACTAAAACTGAACCCCTTGTTTCTGAATATAAGACTAGACCTATGCATCTATGGCAAAGCCCCTCCAGCAGCAAAACTATTAGCTTATCTCCAATCCTCTATTGCTACAGTCATGCTGGCTAGGCAGCAGTGAAGACCTTGCTTCACTTAGCATGCCCCTCACACCCGTCTCATCAAGCAATCATAGAAATAATAATGAGCAGGTGCTGTAGTTAGGTGATAATTTCAGGCCTACAGAAACAAGCTGATATGTACACAAAATGGCTATCAAAGAAAGTAACCTTTAAAGGCATCATTAAATACCCATGCAGTTCTTAATATTTTGGTGGGGCATAAACAGTTGCATCCTATGGAACAGATACGTAATCTAGAAATAAAGCTTTCTTTCCAAATATTGTAGAATGATCTCAAAATATGAATTTTGAAATAGATACTGAATTTCAAATCAAAATAAAAAGTAATAAGAATATAATGTAACAATATGTCCAAAGTCTGAGTTGATTTCTGCAGTGGAAGATTATGAACAAAAGGGAGCTTACTTTTAGTGGAACTGAAAGATTGGCAGTCCGCATAATGGATTCAGCAATTCCATGTGCATACCAAGGCTACAAGAAAGAAAGAGTTCATAACATAACTTAGTAAAAAGCAAATACATATACCTAAAAGGTCTAGAAAACAAAAATAGTTCCTTATCCCTAATATGGACAGATCTTGGTTTAATAGATATAAAGCACAATGAAAGATTTCATTCATTAGTGACCACTTTAAAGCATAGCAAATATGTAAATGCCAATCAAATAATCATGTTCCTGGTTTTACTCCCATGATTGCACCAAACCCAACCATATAAATACAGAATTCCCTGAAACTCAGCCAGACATCACCATTTAAATACTGTGATTCATTGCGGAACCATGTTAGGTAACTCCAACTAACATAACAAAGAATGTGGATTTTTATGGCGTTTAAACTTTAAAGTCAGTTACTTCCTGTGAGATAATGGTGGGTAACATTGTAGAGTTTATATAAAGCAAATAGTTAGAAATAATAGTGTTGTTTTTAAGACTGGATTTTTTCCCATTCAATATATCTTATTTTATATTCCTCATCCGTAATGGTGTTATTTGGATGGCTATCCCTCATTGTTTGATGTGGTGCATTTGGCAGGAGAGAAACAACCGGAGTTTTGAAGATTTTGAAAGATCATTCTATTTTTTCAGTCTATGATTTGATGGATGCTTGTAATTTATGTATTTGATTATTTTGTTCCGCTGCTGTATACTTCCTGTATACTTGGGTGACTCATTATTATGTCTTTGAATAAAATTTTCCTTACTTATCAAAAAAAAAAATATATATATATATATATATATATCTTATTTTATATTCCTTGAGGCTCTCTTAATATCATCCTTTACATGCAGAAAATATTATTTCACTTCTAAAACCGTGCTTAATTAGATTGGTGTGTGAAGGAACACCACTCATTTTTCCCTACTGACATCTATTTGTAAGTTTAAAATGTTTGTGTCCCAGACTCCCCTCACTGCTCCCAAGGAATTAATCACTCATAAGGAATTCTATAAGGAGCTGTAATAACTTTTTATTAAGTGATCCCATCAGAGAGAGAGAGAGAAAAAAAAAAAAAAAATTTTGAGTTCCCAGACCCAGCATGTAGGTCTTTTTTTGTCTTTTGTAACTCCACACAATAGGAATTGCTGAAAAGATAAGAAACTAACTAGTTGAAGAATATAGATTGGGATAAATTTGTTTGGCAATTATTCAGGAAATCATGTTAGACAAGAAAATAATTATCTCCTTAATCCTCATTGATAACAGAGAAATGAAAATGAGAAGAGATTTGACACCCAAATTTCATATGGGTTTGGATTTCTCTATGCTGTCACACACACGCACAGTGAGAGAGAGAGAGAGAGAGAGATAACCTTAAAAAGTTCCACTGGAGTAAACCATGCTATGTCATTCTGCTTGTATATATTATCCAAGTACTTCATATAAGCTTTCCTACCTGAAGCGGAGAGGAGAACTTAGGTCTAGTCTAAAAGAAGGGTTTAAGAAGAAACTCCAGCAACAAACAAGATTAAAGCAAAGAAAAAGATAATAGGATTGAAGCTCGAACAATCAAATATCAATTTCTAGGCTCAAAGAGTTCAAGAAATACTCAACTCTGAAATTTCTTGAAATAGATAAGAAAATGGAGTCTACAATATCAGAAATTTCAAAAAATAGATAAGAAAATGGTGTCTACAATGACTCAAAAGAGGCTATGTATAATAGCCTGCCATCCAATTAAAGTTTAAGGCCAAGATCATAATTCTATTGCCACATCAAAATATTTTTCTTTTTTTAATAAGTAATGAAGTTTTATTGATGAACACAAAGAAGTACAAATGTCTCAAAAGGAAAATATAAGGAAAACTTGAAACTCTAAAATAGAAGAACACTTTGTAAAACCCCAAACCTGGGACCAATCAAAAAAAGTACAAGCAAACCAAGCTTTCAATTTATCCAATGAGCTCTCCATGTCTTCAAAAGTATGTCTATTTTTTTTTTATAGGTAATAAGAGATATATTAAACCCAAAGAAAAACAAAATAAAGCAAATACAAGGTGTTCATGATGGTGAACACAAGGAAATGCAACCAACAATTACAACAAAAAACTTAAAGAGCAATACTAAGAGAAGAAATAAACTCCAAAATAGTAGCACAATCCGAGAAGCCCCAACACCTTCCAAACAAGTCACATCAAACAAGCCGGCACCATGTTCCAAATATCTAAACCATACTTACCAACCAATTTCTCCGGCTAAATAAGAAAGAAATGACATTCCCTGGCAAAACCCACCAAATCCCAAGCATTTGAAATAGAACTCCCCACAAAGCAAAAGTGATGTCACAATGGATTAAAAGGTGATCCACTGATTCCCTGTTGCTTCGGCACATACAACACCTATTAACCAATGGCAGACCCCACTTAGTAAGATTATCCAAACTGAGGATCTTGCCCAGTGCTACTGTCCACAAAAAGAACAACACCCTCTTGGGAACCTTAACAGACCAAATACCTTTCCAAGGGAAAGGAGCTGAAGTGGCACCCCGGATCTCATTGTAAAAGGATTGGATATCAAAAATCCCATTCCCTTTAAGGACTCCATTTCATCTTATCCACCCCCTCACCCCCAAGAACCAGAAAATACATAAGATTGAAGAAGGATAGAATATCATCCAACTTCCAATCATGAAAGTTCCTGTGAAATCTCAGGTTCCAACTCCTTGCTTCCCCAATCTATTGAGAGCCCAACACATCATAAATGAAAACATCCTTGTCCATTGTACACTCAAACAAATTAGGAAATAATGATTTCAGAGGGAGTTCCCTAGCCCAACAATCATGCTGAAACTGAATATGATTCCCCTCTCCAACAAAAAGGCCACATGCAATGATAATCTGTTCAAACCTCTACTCAGCCAGAAATTGCACCCATGAGTACCTCCTAATGGAAAACTTCATGTCCAAACCGCAGTAACCACTGACCAAGCAAAGCTTAATTAAAATGCACAAACCTCCTAATCCTCAAACCCCCAGTTTCAACAGGTGAACAAACCATGTCCCAAGCCATCAAGGAATATTTAAACTCCTCCCCTGAAGCTCCCTATAAGAAATTCCTCTGAATCTTTTCCAATCTATCAACCACAAACTTGGCAATGGTGAATAAGGAAAAAAAGTAAGTGGGAAGACTAGAGAGAACAAACTTTAGTAAAGTAAGCCTACCTCCCTTAGATAGATAAAGTCTCTTCCAGCCTTACAATTTCCGTTCCACCTCCAAAATGGGATTCCAAACTGAGGAGATGATCCACCACTTCACATTGTGATTCCAAAATGGGATAACAATGTAAAAGAAGATGATCCACCACTTCACATTGTGATTCCAAAATGGGATCACAATGTAAAAGAAGATGATCCACCATGATAAGTCTGGGGTAAATAGCACTTATAAAAGATAATTTTGGTTGTATATGAGGCAACCAACCTTCTGAACGTGGGAGAAAGGAAGAGAATTAAGATTAATTTCTGCTTGCCTTTTACTTCTTTCCTTGCTGTATTTAAACACAGCTTCTGATAACAATCACAAATGATTTCTAGATAATTCAAATAGCCGTAACAATTGGCTAAACACTATCCTAATAACAATCAACTCACTCTCCTAAATAATAGAGAACCAACCTAACCTCCTAAATAATAGGAATTCTTATTGCAATCAAATTGAACTAACAGAATATAAGCATAGCAGATATTTGAATCCTCAGCAACTTGGTAACTTCAGCTGCATGACTTCAATTGTATCAACCACGTGGTTTGGCTGTTCCAACTTTGTCTGGGACATAACACACCACTTCACCATAATTCTTACACATGCAAACTCAATCCACAATAAAATTTTCCCTTTACCCATAGTAGCTGTCCATATATAGAATGCTAATTTTCTAGGTGCCTTTAAAAAAAAAATAAAATAAAATAAAAATTAAAGAAACTTTATTGAATCCAACAAAACAACACGCAGTACACAAGGTGTGTACTGAGGTGGCTACAGCATCAAGAAAAAGTAACAAAGTAAAATCAAGATGACATGGAAAAACTACAACTCCGTCGTCGTTGTCATTTCCAAACCTTCAAACACACTATAATTTAATTATGCTCCGTCCAAGGAGTTCACATAAGGCCCAAAGGTGCAGCACTCCAATAGCAACCTTTCCATATTTACAAAAAAACTCCCTTTCCAACACACCAATAAATCTAGAAGTCTGGGAGGAATTACACATATAAGACCATTTAACCGCTATTAGTATTACCTTCCATCAGCGTAAATTATCCAAAGTAAGAATTTGACCCAAGGGCCAAGGCAGCAGTCCATGAACATGAACTGTAGCATAAGCAGGAGTTTAGCCTTCCAAATGCTCTTCGAGGGAAATGTACATCCCCAGTATAAATTACCTAAAAAAACAACTTCACCTCAAATATCCCACTCTTTGTTGGTCTCCAACAAATCTGGTCCTCTGCATCCCTCGTAATTTTTACGAAATAAATGAGATCCATAAGATTATTGGCTAATAATATTTGTACACACTCCCAATCAAACCAATGGGCCTAAAATCTATTACATCTGAAGCTCATACCTTTTTTTAGGGAATGTTACATTTAAGCTTCTCTCAGCAGAATAGTTTTCTCAGTACTTGTTGTACCTTGCCACCACCTCCCCCAAAAAGAGAAATTGGAGTTGCTAACCCCATTCTAGCTAGAGCTTATACATATAATATAATATAAACATTTAAGGTTTTTTGTTCTTGAAATCAGCAAAACCCATATAAAATAAAGAAAAAAGTACCTTGGAGGTTATTGAAGCTAATGGTTTTGTGAAGCACACCAACAGAGGCGGGTCTTTGAGAGAAGTAGCCATGTGTGGGGTGGTAAAGGGCGGAATGTATGAAGTCCCGAACCTATCCCAAAACCACATTTCTTTTCTAAGAAGAAACCCATTTTATTATTTTATCATTAAAATAAAAAAATAAGAGAGTGGGCTTACGAGGATGGGTTTGTCTGGCACAATATGCGTGGAGAAGAGAGCTTCAATCAAGATATGGAAGCAGGATCAGATCAAAAGAAACGAAGAATGCGAGAGAGAGAGAGTTTGTGAAAGAATGTATACCATTGCCTTTGCTAGTGTGGAGGAAGAGCAGAGTGCGAGTGCGAGTGCGAGCGCGAGTGCGAGCCAACATCTCTAATTTCTTCACTTACAGTTATCAATAAATATCATGTGGGGTTTCAAAACGGCTGCTCAGTGTGGGTTTTATATGAAAAATATGATTTTATCTCAAATCCAGATAATAAACATGGACACGCAAATCTTAAAAAAGCTTCAACCTACATTTGAGTGAGTTTCAACACTCAACTTACAATTTAGAGAAGTCAAGCCCACAAATCAAATTTCATGTTTCAAACCACATTTACTTTAAATAACTCGAAAGCACATATATCAAATTTCAAGTTTCAAACCGCTTTTTCTTTGGAGAAAATCAAATTTCCAAAAAAAATGTTTGTCAAGTCCAAAACTTGAAAGAAAGGCATCCTTGAACTTTTACTAGGTTTAGGCACACCTTTAGCTTTTGCCATATTTTCTCTTAGATAAAGGGAAAAAAATATTTATATATATATATATATATATATATACACACACTGCATAAATCACTACCGCTACTATTTATAAGAAAGATACTGCATAAATCACTTTTGTCCATTCCTCTACGCTGTCTCCGCAAGACTTGTCTTGGCTCTCAAGCTAGATGTCCAATATAGCAAATCAAAAAAAAAAAAAAAAAAGATATCCAATATAGCCTCTCTTTTGATGTGTTCAAAGGGGACTCCATTTTTGTGATTGGGAAAATTCTTAGGTAGTCTCAGCCAAGCCAATAAGAGCACGCCATGGTGATAAAGATGAATTACATCACTATTCATGCCATGTCAGCCGAATAAGCATTGCAGCTACAAACGTCTATTAGTCCCTGTGGACACAACGGGGAGTCGCCACCTAGTTTTTGCAATGGTCTAGGAACCATATATATAGCGTTCTCTCGAGGAATGACCATTGATTTTACTACCAAAGATATGGGTTCGAAGTTAAGCAATGGTTTTCAGAAAGTGTTAGGCACCCAAAACCGCCCAACTCTAAGGTTGACTTTTCCTCATTGTGTCTTGTGTCTTAACCCTATTAAAGGCATATTCAATATTGTATTTATACTCACACACACGCTAGCATTCATCTAACAATCAGCATGGCATCAAACATCCCTAACCATGCACCTATCATGCTTGTCAAATCAACCTAACATTCATCTAGCATAGCATGACATAGACACTAGCATGATACTATCATACATGTCATCCACCTAACATTCATCTAGCATACTTCTCATCACACCATATTACATCATTCAAGGCAGCAACATGTGAACACTAAATCAAGGCAGTAACACAAGCGTAAAAGGATCCAAGCAAACATGTGAAGCATAACTTTTATAAACAAACATGTTCAAATCTATCATTAAACAAAATCATATTCAAAGATACATGTTCATATGAATGATTGACTTACCTCACTTACCTTGTAGCAACTCAGCACCTATGGCATTCATGCATGGACATGTGAATGCGTGTTCATGGCATCAAAATAATAAAACACTAGATGAACCCTAATCTAAACATGTGAAAAGCAAACCAATAAACCAAGCATGTGAAATAGAAGCTCAAAAGCATGAATATATATATATATATATTTTGTTAGGTTCTAAGATTTTAGGAACTAATGTATTAGAACTTCAATTTGTATCATGTTCACAAACTATAATCAAAACATTAAGTCTAGGTTTAGACTTGCTCAAAGTATGTTTATTTGTAAAATTGGAATCAAGTGATTGCAAAATTTATTAGACTAAATCTGCAAGGTTCGATCGATCGAAAATTAGACTCGATCGATCGAACCACGTGTAGATTTATTTTTCTGCAGAATTCCAATTCAGCCCAAGCTCTACCAAACGTATTGAGTTTCAAGTAAAACACTCCTAGTATATAAAGGAAACTTTAAAACAATTTTAAGTGATTTTTTTTAGAGAGATTAGAGTGCATCTTGTGCCTCTTTTATAGATCTAGGGATTTCTACCCAAAAAGCTCTCTAAGGTTGCTCTTTATGCTGTGTGTGTGTGTGTGTGTGTGTGTGTGAATTTTCTGTGAGATCTAGAGGTATTTACCTTCACACATACTTAGGATTTCCAAGGTTCAAGATTATGTCAAGAACTTGATGATCATTCAGTTGCTACACTAAAGAGCTTAAAGATATACAAGCAGGAGTGCTTGTACTTGTTGGAGAATCTAAGAAAAAATGAGTCCGTGGTCTCAGAGCTTGCATATGGTCGTATTAGTAAGTTTTCTACATGAGGTAGTAATAGGATGTTAGTGGTCTAAGTTGCTATTGTAAAATTTCGATTCTTTCATAGTGGATTCAGTTTTACCTTGAGGATATCTAAATTAAATCCTTCCTAGACTTTTTATCGATTTGGTTTTCCTAGGTCATCATATCTTTGTGTTCTTTATATTCCGCACTTTACATTGATATGATTGTTATTGTGTTAACTTAAATCTAGAATTTGGACTAAGTAATAACTTGATTTGTTAACTAGGTTAATCTAATTGTGTTTTAAGGGGTCTAAAAATGTACAAGTGGTATCAAAGTGAGTTGCTCTTTTGTTTTAAATCTTTTAATCTAAGAGTTGATCCTTGACTCCTGTTGTCATGGATAATTTTAAGTGTCTTACTATTTTTTATTGTAATGATTTGAATAAAAAGGACACTGTTGTTTCTATTAAACTTATTGATGCCTGTGAAACTCTCTGTAAGGAATTATTAAAATCTATGAAAATTGCTAAGAAATTCAAAGAATAGTTAAAATTGGCTAATCTTGAAAAAGAGGAATTGGTTGTTAGATTAGATGAATCTAATAAAAAGAATGAATTTTTGAGAAATCAAATTTACTCTCAAAATGAGAAGATGAAAAGCTTGGAACAAGAGTTAGTTGAATCTAAAGCTAAAATTGAAAATTTGACTAGTACCAAGCTTACTGTTGATAACAGAAGTATTTCTGTTTCTCTTAAGCCTAAAACTGAGAAAGTTTATATCCCTCCTTTCAAGAGGAATAATAAAGAAAATGTTTATTTTGCTAGGTTAGACAAAGATAAAATTTCTGATGTAAACACTGAAATTTCTAAACCTATGTTTAAACCTACTGTTAAAGAGTATAATAAATCTGTTTTTGTGCCTACTTGTCACCTTTGTGGTGTTGTTGGTCATATTAGACCAAATTGTTCTTTGTTGAGGCAAAAACCAAAATCTAAGACTAGATTTGTTGTTAGGAATACTGATGTTCCTAAATTTGTTCATGTTTGTTACTTTTGTGGTGTCTCCAATCACATTCATCCTAATTGTCATAAATTGAAATTTAAGCATTCTATGTTTCAGTTTAAGATATGTGATGATATTTCTCCTACCATAAGTCCAAATAAATTGTTTCATATACTTTTGAAAAATTTAAGCTTGTTGGCTTGTGAAAGGAAATTGCAGGATTTTAGTCTTTCTTAGAAGATTGGTGTAATTCCTCAAATACACTCTGCCTCTCATGGATTTTTACCTACAAAGCCGAAGAATCGTGATATATGGGTGAGAAAAGATTCTCTAAGGTGAGTGTTGTTTACTTGTCATTGATTTAATTCTTTCAATTAATTGTGGACATGTTTTGTTTCTGTTTTTGGTGGTTTTGTTTTTTAGGTTTTTTTTTATTTAAAAAAAAATCCAAAAACATTGAAAATTTTCAAAAAGACAAAAATATTTTATTTTGAGTCTTGTTTTATTTTTCTTGAAGATTACATGAATTATGATATCTCTCTCTTAATGTAGAACATGCTTGACATTGTGGAAAAACTTGAATAGTATGTGTTATATAAGTGCTAAGCTAATTCTGATTTTGTGTGAGTATGTACTAGTTTGTACATGTACTCAAGGGTTAATTAAGAAATTGATATTTCTTGTTTGGGTACCCTCTATAGCTTAGTCAAGCACTATCATACATAGCTTTGCACTGTTCATTTAGCATAATGTGTACTTTTTGTTTTTTATCATAAAATTTTTTTTTAAACCAAAAAGATTTTTGTGTTTTGTATTATTTTTCTTGGATTTGAAATCAAGGTTGGCCATATTATTTTTACATAACTTTTTTTATGTACCTTGGATGAGTTTACTTATTGCACTTTACTAGTTGAAGCTTTGTAGTGCATATTGTGTGAAAAGATGTTTATAGTTTTTGATCACATGATTTTGATCTTAAAGTCACATGTCTTTGATTGACGAACTTGAACTTATTGAGAAATGCATAAATAACTATCTCATCACTGTTTACTAGTCAATCATAAACACTTTAGTGTATATCAGTGCTCAAGAAAGTGTAGCACATGCACAAAAAGAATATAAGGTGTAGTCTCGGTTTAAATGCTAAAATTGGTGTGTACATTATTGGGCTATAATCAATTCAATCAAATAAAATTGGTGTGTATATTATCCTGGCTATTTTTAATAAGTTTCTGATCAATTAAAATTGGTCTGTACATTATGAGGCAAATCAAGAAAATTACATGATTACAAGCTTGTTTTCTAGGAGATGTGAGAGTTATATGATGTAACTTTTTAGGTGATAGTCTCTTTCAAACTTATATAATGAATTTTGTAGAGATTGTGATTGATTACTATCTACTTATCACCTCACATGTATCTCATGTTATTACTAGTTGCACACACTACACAAGTTACACTTTGCTAAACTTGGTACATGATATTGTGTGTGAATTTGTTTTGGCCATCCAAGATTAAAAATTCCTTGATTTTAATGCAAAATGTGTTTAAAGTTTGAGATTTAAGGACAAATTGATTGAAAATATTGTTTTTGGAAGATCTGTGTTAAATTTAAGTGTTTTTGAAAAACTTTTAATCTCATACTCATGCATTTCATTCATGAAACACTATGCTTTGAGGAGTTTTTACATTAAATTGCTCTGTTTTTCAAAATTTTGAGTTTTCTAGATTTTCGATCGATTGAAGCTGTTGCTCAACTGATCAAAATTGCGATAAAAATTTTGGTTCGAATCTACCTAACTTGATTGGTATTCGATCGATGCTTGACCGATCGAAACTGAAAATTTTTCAGTTTCTAAGTTTTTGACCAATTTTTTTTCATGCATCATTTATGTTTAGGATTCACATGTATTGCATTATTTTTTGTATCTGTCTTGCAAGTTTTGCAGTCATATCTCTCATTGTTTTCACACATAACATGTATACACTTTGCTACATTAGGTACTCAACTTGATTTAAAAATTGAGTTATTAATTTTTGAGTTATGTACTTTTTAGTATATGCTATTTTTATGTGTAAACTGTAGAAAATATTTTTCTTAAGAGATATGATGGATAATCAATGTGCAAATATTTTCTTTACTTGATTTGAGTTCAAACATCATCTGTTTATGGGTCACATAGTGTCAAGTTTGCATTTATTGAAAGAGAGAATATTTTTTTTATGTGTATCCTCACCTTATCAACTTAGTTTTTAAGTTTGGTTTGTGTGTCTTTATTTTCCCCACCTCCTAAAGTTTCCCCAAAACTGTTTTTCCCAAAACTTGTTTTGTTTTTCTTATTTTTATAGGGGGAGAAGCTTGTTTTTACCCTTTGTTGTTCATAGGGGGGGGTTTCTATTTTCTATAGAGTTGAATTGTTTTATGTTCTCTTAATTCTCTATTTTCTCTTGACTTTTGTTGCATATGTTTTTTAATTTGGGCAACAATGAGTTGTCTTTGTCAATACGTGACAAAAAGGGGGAGATCTAGATGAAATGTGGGAAACCCGTTTGTTTTGTTTAAGGGGAGTTGAACTGTTTTTAAAAGGGGGAGAAAATAATTTTTTTATGTATCTAACTTAGGGGGAGAGTTAGTTTGCATATTTTTTGTTTTATTATTTTTGTTTTACTTGTATTTTCCACACACGCATTTATGAGTTTGTTGAATGTTTCAGGAATCTACAGGTTGATTCAGTCGTGTTGTTGTCTACAGATGCCCCTCTTTGTGAGATTCGCTAACAAAATCAAAAGAATAAGAGACAAAACATTTTGTTTCAATGTACAGCTCGGGCCTAACCCACACACACGACACACATCATGCATACATAGGGCAAGGTGCAACTCCGAAGACTTGCATGGGATTTGTATGTCCAAACCTACCTTTGTTGCTCGAGAAACGAGCAACAACAGATTCACTATCTCAAAACCTGTTTTGCTAATTGCAAGCAAAAGGCGAATGACTCCTAAAGTCACTAAAATAGAAAAACAAACTAGGCCAACGACCGCAACCATCAACCAAACAAACAAAGGTGCACTTTTAAGCTTAAAAAGGATATATATTTATGGTGTCCATCTAGGGTTCTTGCCTCAAACTTTTCCAAGTGGCTTGCACCTTTGAGTAATACTTGTCTTCTCCATCTCTATCTCTACCTGTTCTAATGAGACTCTTGCCTTGGGGTGACCTTGGTCTCTATCTCTACCTCTTCCGCTGTGCCTGCATATTCAACTCCCTCGGGATATGTGCACAAGTTCTATATGATGTGCTTGTATGTTCAATTCCCTCAAGATATGTGCACAAGTTCTGTATGATATGCTTGCATGTTCAATTCTCTCGAGATATGTGCACAAGTTTTGTGTTGTATAGGATCTGTGCCTGCATATTCAATTCCCTCAAGATATGTGCATAAGTTCTGTGGTATTCCTTTCTGATTTGCATGGGGGTTCGTGCCTGCATGTTCAATTCTTGTAGGATATGTGCACGAATTCCGTATTCTGACTTGCTTGACTATTTTTTCTTGGATGAAAGATCCACTGGGGATGTTAGAAGACTCACTAAGGAGTATAATTTTACTGAGAACTGTTTTGGTGATGATTCCAACCTCCAACGAAGTCTTGATGGTGTACGGCCCACTAAAGGGTAGCTTACTGGGGATCTTTCCTCCACTAAGGAATAATTATCTTCTTCTTTCTTATGACTCACTGGGGATTGATGTTAACTCCACCCTTAAGGGGTTTTTACCAGACTCTAGTAGGGAAATTTTATTTTGCAACTCTCGAGGGGGCTACTTCTGTGTCTTAGACCCACGAGGGAGTCCTCCTGTGATACTAAGATTCACTTAGGGACTTGGTTAATGATCCTGGCTCATGATTATTTCTAATCCACAGAAGAACGTTTTTTATGCTTTTGATCTACTGGGGATATTTTGAGAGTTTCAGTCCATTGGAGATGCTTTTGATGCTTTTGATCCACTAAGGATGTTTTTTAGGGTCTTTATGTTCATTGTCTACTAAAGGCATTCCTATCATTTTTGGATGAATTTTTTTAATTTTCTTTTACATTTCCGGCATCCTGCGGACTTTTTAGGGGTATTTGGATTTTTTTTTTTTTTTGGTGCTAAACTACGCGTAGTTTAGTAGGGAGACCTAACTACATGTAGTTTAGCCATCAGGTATGTTCCCGTTGTAGATGCCACATTTTGTACTCTTTACGACTTGGGCCCCCGTTACCCAATAATGCTCAAACTCTAAGGACTAAGACAAGTTTAGAGCCCAATCAGATATTAAAATGACTTGAGAAGTGTTAAAATGGAAAATATAACCTTTTAAATGAGCAAAAATCTATTTTTGGAAATTAAATGACCAAAGTAGCCCTCGGCTTGAGTAGTAAGTCACGGCCTGCGTACGTAAGCTAAAGTATGCATATACAGGCACATTCATGCATACAAAGCTAGGGTTTCAGAAGTATAAGAAAGACAAATTTTTAGCAATAATGGCTGAGATTTGGAACGAATCTCATATCGTTTGGGAGCTATTCCAAATCCCATTTTTTCAACTATAAAAAGCCTTACATGATACATTTTCAAAACACACAGAAATTCCACGGGAAAAACCTAAGATTCACTAGAAAATAGTGAATCCAAAGATAGTTTTTCATAAAACACCGTCAAGTCATTTTTATTTGATTAAGACCTTTTTTGGCCCTAGTCCTTTGAGTTTAAGATTGCTAATCACTATTTTATTGAATTGTGATAGATTTGACTGAGGGGAACGGTAAAAAATCAAGCTTAGGAACTTTTGCTTTAAGGTATCCTTTTAAATTTTTCCTTTTCTTTTCTGCCTTTAATCTTTATTTTAATTTGTGTTTTGTTTAGTTTATGTTTACACATGTTTGTTTAGGTTAGTTTTAGGTTTTCTTTATGTCTTTAAGCATGTTAGGTTGTTAGATTTTACGTTTTATGTTTTGTTTGGCTTCTGCTATGTTTCTGTGTAAATTAGGTTTTCAAGTAAGGATCTGCGTACGCATGATCTAGCTTGCGCATGCAGGCTGAACTCATGCATACACAGGCCTATTCTAGCATGCATGATACCGTTACCTAGAAACCCTATTTTTTTTTTTTTTTTTTTGCATTCACATGTTTGTTCTATGTAGTCTCTTTTTCATATGTTTTTAAGCCCCATAATTACTTGTTCACCTTTTAACATTTTTGTTTGTTATCACATGCCTAGATTAGGGTTTAGATTAGGGTTTCTTAATGTTAATACCATTCATCCACATGTTCATGCATGGATGCCATAAGTGTTGTGCTGCTGAAAGGTAAGTATAGGATAAGCCATGCATTAGCGATGTTCATGCATTGTATTAGGGTTTCACTTTAATGATATGATAGAACATGCTTAGATGTAAGATTAAGGATTTGTAATATGTATGCTTACTACCTTTTTGTAGATGCATGATAGGTTTTCACATGTTAGATGAATGCTAGGGTTTCTTTAATATGTTTGGCTCCTTTTTGTTTGGTTAGATTGATAAGTATATGTGTTTTGGGATGAAGGATATCATGATTGTATGCATAGATGTATGTTAGTGTATGTGTGAGTACAGATGCAAGTGTTGAAAGTGCTTTTAATGAGGTTAAGGTATAAGACACAATGATGGGAGGCCAACCTTAGGGTTGGGCGATCTTAGGTGCCTAACACCTTCCAAAGAACGTACCTAAACTCCAAAACCAAACTCTGGTAGTAAGATTAAAGGTCCTTTCTCAAAAGGACTCTATATTCATGGTTCCTAGACCATATAACTAGGTGACGACTCCATTCCATTGTGCCCACACCCGCCTCTTCATCTTTTTTCTCCAACTGTTACCAACCATTCTTTTTTTTTTTTTTTTTAATTCTTTTCGTCTCCCTCATCTCTTCATATTCCCTCTAACTCTCTCTACAAAAACCTCCTGTCTTTCTCTAATTCCTTCACAATCTGACCCTCATTTTCTTCTTCAATCTCAACTTCTCTCTTAAACTCTCTCATCTCCTTCAATGGCACCACAGTCCAAGAAGAGTTCCTACATCTTCGCCATCTCACCCACTAGAATAGGGCGGTAAGGCTGACAACAGCTCCTCCCTTAACTTATAGATCACAACAACAACTTTCAGAAGGTGTAAGGGCCGGATCGGTGAGTTTTATCAATTTTTTTTTCCATTTTCGAGTTTTTCCTTTGATCTTCTGTTTTGATCTATTTTTAGGCTTGTAAATGCTTGGGCTTTGTTGTGGGATGAATTTAGATGAAAACTTGACACTTTAGGACGGGTAGAAACATGTTTAGGTTGAGTTTTGATCGAGAACACTTTGAAAATGTCAAAGAACACCCCTCTGTGTTCGTTCTTACGTGCGTAGGTTCGGGCCTGCGTGCACAGGTTTGGGCCTGCGTGTGCAGACATGTTCTTGCGTACTCAGCCTGTATTTATGTGTACGCAGGCTTGTTCTTGTGCGTGTGCATCTATTCTTTAGTTTATGCGTGTGCAGGTTCCAACCTGCATACGCGTGTAGCATTTTGCATACGCAGGATCCTTCTTGCGCACGCATAGCGCCAGGCAAAAACCCTAGTTTGGGCATTTTAGCTCATTTTTTCATTTGTTTTTCATCTTTTTACAATTTTAAAATCATTCCTCACCATTTTTGCGTCTCACTATATGCCTCACCTCACATCTCACTCTATTGTGAATCCAATATCACTTTCCTGCCATTCTTTCCACCTAATCATGAATTTAATTTCATTCTCTTTTGCAGGTTTCAGCCCATATTCTGGTAAGGGAAGTACCAACCAAGTATTGGTGTGGTACAACATCCTTACCGAGGACACTTGGGGCCACATACATGTTGCAAACTTTGAGCCCATCCTCTGCTTGCTGCCTAAGAGGTTTGCGAATGTTGTCTTGGCGTAGACCTTAGTTGAAAGGTGGTGGGACACTACTCACACCTTCTATATTGCTAATCGGGAGATGACTATTACTCCTCATAACTTCCACCACATGACCGTCTTGCAGTTTGATGGAGTCCTGATAAGCTTGGAAGACGAGTCGAGCACTCAACTGGGTGTAGAGCTACTCAGGTGGAGGTATGCTATTGAGATGATCCACTAGACCGATCTGGAGGTGGACTTCATGCATTGTCCATAAAGGACGGCTGAGGAGTGTACCCAGATGGCTAGGGTCTTTTTGCTGTATCTGTTAGAGGCGTACTTATTCGCCAATGGTGGGCAAACAGTGTCCTTGAGGTGGCCGGCTCTTTTCCAGGACTTTGAGAGGGCTCAGACTACCAACTAGGGGCAGGTATGTTTAGCCTACGTTAACTCCTCCTTGGACACACTCAGCAGGGGGGCTCTACGATAGCCAGTGGGGCCTTGGAAGCTCCTTAAGGACAGTTTCTTTCCCTTTCCTCTTGTAGCTCATGCATTCTTATCCTTATGGCCATATGTCCACATGCCATCTAGGTTAAGACAATGTACCATATTCTTGCCAATTGCATTCATACCCATATCTTGCAATCTGTCAATTAATAAATTGCCATGTCTGTGCCTTGCAAATTGTATCATAACCTCTTGCAAACTATCATATCTGAATCTTGTAAACTATCATATCTGAATCTTACAAACTATCATCTGGCAAGCTGTACCATATTCTCTTGCAAACTGTTATATCTTTTCAGCGCTGGGTCGTGGAGTATGGTCTCATTGCTCGGGAGACTTTAGTGGACTTGAAAAGCGTTACCTCGATTCAGGTCGACCTCTACAGGCTCTCACCCAATGATGTAAGTTAGGAATATATTGTTTCCCATTGTTTGCATGCTTTTTAGGATTCTCTTTCTAACCCCATGTGTCGTCACAGATTATATGGAGTCCCTAGGCTGGTGCTGATCCTGTAGCGGACCCGAAATTGAAGGCAGTTGTTATTGTTGCTTCTAGGCTCTCCTAACCCCTTAAGGGCGGTGGATTGAGAGTGATCTATTTGGCAAAGAGGGTATGCTACCAGCTAGCCGGTAAAGATGTGCCTTAAGTTCTGATGGACCCTTTAGTGTTCATGCTTGCCCTTCGCTCCATGACAAATGTGGAAAACGACCTGTGGGGGCCAGGCATCCCTTTCATTGAGTAAGTCACAACTGAGCTAAACTATGAGGAGTTTAGTAGGACTCACCTTATGCCTTCCCTCATTGTTGAGGTATGTGTTCTTGCTTCTCTCATTTCTCTTCAATCATTCATCATCTGTATTCTTGTACATTGGTAACATTTAAACGAAACACTTGTATCGGACTAGCCCTGCTACTGGTGCTTTCATTGACCCTCCTAGTTTGCCGTGGTTGGTCTACGTCTATGGCCCTGATGGCTTTGCTCGAGAGCGACCTATTAGCCGCAATATCAATGTCACGAGCTACCCTTTTCCTGATGGCACACGGACGGTGAGTTCTCTTTCATTCTCCTTTTACTTTTCTTGCATCCCAACACTTGTTCTAACAATTTTTTCTTCAAAATTTAGCCCACTGTTTAGGAGTACAAAAAGCTCATTTGGCTTGCAGGAAATCTCAAGCTAGAGTTAACTGTGTATTCCCACAGTTGTACGGTGGTGAGGATGTTGATGATAATGATGATGATGATGGTGGTGGTGGTGGTGGTGGTGGAGGTTCGAAGTCGACTCCAAGTCATTAGCCAAGGAAGAGGCGCTTCCGGTGATCCTATAGATAGACAGACAGACAGACACAGACATAGCATAGCATACTTTCTTATTTTGTTGCTTTTATTATTTTTCTCTTTTTAGCATACATGCTAGCACTTTAGATTTGGTTTGAGACATTGGATTGTATTTAAGAACTCACATTTATGCTTTTATTTGGGATATGTACTTAAATTATAAACTTATGGAAACTTTGCGCAATTCTATTATTCTTGGTCTTTGTTACTTGTAAATTTTGTGCTTGAATTGTTCCTTGACTAGTCCTTTAGGCTGTAAGACTTACAGGAGAAGCTTTTGGGAGAAAACATACTCAAACTTGGTTTTGCTTGCCTTCCTTCATCTCTTTTAGTTCCAAATAGTCTCTCACTCCTTTTGGTTTCCCTCGTATCCTTCCTATATCATCAAGTCAAAGTAAGTGAATCCTTTCTCTCAATCCCTAATTTTTGCCTAGGTCTTTGACCTAGAGGGATTCTTCTAACTTTTACATGATTGCCTTTCGGTTTTCAACCCATCAAGACTCCTTATATCATCTTTGAGATTATTATTAATTCCTTTTATTTTTCAGTCTCTCTTTCTTTTCCTTTCTCTCACGCCTTCTCTCCTTCCTTTTCCAGACGTGGTCATATGAAGGGTTCCAATTGTTTCATCCCAAGAAACAACTTAAGTGATGTGCGACACAATTTACTATTTAATTATTGTAATTTATTATTTTGGTATTTTTATGTAAAAAAACGTTATTTTAGGTTTGGGTGATTTATTTCCTTGTTTTTAGGTGCATTTAATGCTTTTTAGGTCAAATTTGATTCCTGATATGGTTAGGTATCAATTAGGAGTTTTTTTAGAATATATTTTCTTGTCTGTCAAGTTTTATGGAGCCCTTAAATAGGCTCCTAAGTCTGTAAACGTTTTTGGATGACAATTTTTTTATATTCATAAAAACTTGTGAGGTTTATTCTCTTTAGTTCTTTGAAGAACTATTCGAACTTATCGGGATTTCCCGTGGCGTTCATCTTGACTTATCAAACGGAGTTTTCACCACCGTTTGTGGCGTCTTCCTTATACCGAGGTTCTTGTTTGTCATAAACAACGGGTCGAGGTCTTCCATTCGAATCTGTCCATAGAACGATCTTGGGTTCCCTTTCGTTGTTGGGTCTCGTTATTCTTGACGGGGTTCACATCATTTGGTATCAGAGCACAGATTCTAAAATCAGTTTTACTATCCCTTTATCATTTGTTTCCTGTTATCATCCTATCTTATTCCTTTTGTGTTCTTTATTCCTCATTCTTCTTTTGTGACGTGCACTAGGTTAAAATCGTGCACCAAGCTCCCAAAAAAAAAAAAAAAAAAGTGAAAAAAAAAAAGAGATGATAATTATTAAAAACATTGTGGAAGATTCAATTGAGGTCAAATATAAGGATGAGTCCACAACTCACAATCTTCAAGTCTCAGTTGATTTGTTGAAGATGACTATACAATATGTTGATTTTCTTGGAGTAGAAAATTTTAATTTTATTATCAACCCTTTGTTGATTGATGTTGCAAATAAATTGAAAGTAGATGAGAAGAAATTTTATGCTACACTTTATGAAGGATTCAAGTTTCAGAATCGGATCAAGTTATTAAAGCATTCGAAGTATTTGTTTATTTGGAGCGGAAGATTTCAGATTTCAAAGATGAACTCGAGGACGAGTTTGATTCAAGTCGAGGGGTCTGATGTGCGACACAATTTACTATTTAATTATTGTAATTTATTATTTTGGTATTTTTATGTAAAAAACGTTATTTTAGGTTTAGGTGATTTATTCCTTTGTTTTTAGGTACATTTAATGCTTTTTAGGTCAAATTTGATTCCTAATATGGTTAGGTATCAATTAGGAGTTATTTTAGAATATATTTTCTTGTCTATCAAGTTTTATGGAGCCCTTAAATAGGCCCCTAAGTCTGTAAACGTTTTTTCATATATTATTGAATAAAAAATCAGAAAAGGTGAGGCTTTGCTCTTCTTTTGGTTCTTCAAGAACTGTGAACTTATCAGGGATTCTTCCTTGTGGCGTTCAAACTTTATACCTTTGGTTCGTGATTTATTATAATCATTGGGTCAAGGTCTATTACTTATACCTTTGGTTCGCGTTTCGATTATAAACATTGGGTCAAGGTTTCTATCAAAAATCTGAATTTTAGCTTTCTTGGGCAAGTATTCTAATATTTTTGTTAGGTCTCAAAGCGTGTCGATTGAGGTTCACATCAATTCCAATATTTTTGTTGGGTCTCAAAGCGTATCGATTGAGGTTCGCATCATTAAGGCTGCCATGAAATGGGTTTACATGGCTGAGAAAGCTTACAAAAAGTCCAATCAAAAGAAAGAAAGACTGACTGACGACCTTGATGTGCCCCAAATTTTACTTTTCCGCACTTTATGATTCTCATGTCTTTTCTTATAAATTTAATAAAGGGTTGGAATGTTCCACATCCCCTATAGAAACAATTCATCATCTCTAAATTTGAGCAATGAAAGAACCATCCATTAATTATCTTTGCTTATTGTCATTATCTTTCTTTCTTTTTCTTTTTCTTTTCTTTTTTCCATGCCATGTAATTTTTGCCTTTAACGTCCTTTGAGGAATTTTCTCCATGCTCATGGTCTTTGCCCCTATCTTTTGCCTAAATTGCCTTTTCGGGTTTTCAACCTAGTGGGGTCCTTTTGCCTTAATTTTTGCTTAGGCTGCCCTTTTGGGTTTTTAACCTAGCAGGCTTTTTCTTCTTCTTCTTTTTCAAATATTGTATCTTCAAAGTCTATCCATGTTGATTGGATAAAGTAAAAGGCCCAAACCATCTTGACTTCATCTTCTTTTTTGGATCAAAAGTTTCATCTCTAAGCACTTTTAGAACCAAGTCCCCTTCTTTAAGGTTTCTAGGTCTCACCTTTTTGTTAAATGCTCTAGCAATCCTCTTTTAGTATCCTTGTTCATGGTATTGTGCCCTAGCTATCTTCTCATCTATCAAAGCCAATTGTTCATATCTTTGTTTCACCTAATCTTCCTCTAGGACCTTGGTTTTAGCTAGCATTCTCAAAGATTGTATCTCCACTTTTATGGGAAGCACCGCTTCACTACCATAGACCTAAGAGTAAGGGGTTGCCCTAGTCGATGTACAAATAGAAGTTCTATAACCCCATAAGGCAAATGGAAGCTTCTCGGCCTAATCCTTATATGTCACTGCCATCTTGGCTAGGATGTTCTTAACGTTCCTATTGGCTGCTTCTACGACCCCATTGGTCTGCAGTCGATACGTCAAAGACTTGTAATGATCAATGTTGTATAGTTCCAAGATTGTTCTAACCTTTCCCTTAAAGTGGGAACCATTATCGGAGATAATCTCTTGGGGTACTCTATATCGACAAATGATGTTATTCTCTACAAATCGAGCCTCATTCTTGGCTTTTAACACGGAGTAGAAGGCTACTTCCACCCACTTGGTGAGGTAATCAATTGCCATTAGGATGTGTTCGTGTCCATTTAAGGCCTTAAAGGCTATTCTTCCAATCACATCTATGCCCCAGACTAAGAAGGGCCATGGAAAGGTCATGCTGTATAATTCACTAGATGGTACGTGGTTCAAGTTTGCATGTGTTTGGCAATTGTGGCAGCTCTTCACAAAGTCTACATAATCGGTCTCCATCGTATTCCAATAGTACCCTATCCTCAAGATCTTCTTGGCTAATGTTCTCCCATTCATGTGAGGATCACAAATCCCTTAATGGATTTCTTTCATGACCTTATCAGCTTCTTTCTTTAGACAATGAATATGTATACCATCATTGGATCTCTTATTGAGTTGACCTCCGCATAAGATGTATTGCATTGCCATCATCTTAATCGAATGACTCTCTCTCTTATTGGCACCATCTGGATATACCCCCAACTCTAAGAATTTCCTGATGTCATAGTACTAAGGAACCCCTTCCTCTTCTATAACTAAGACTAAAGCTTCGACCTTCTTTTTGTGTACCGTCCCATAACTTTGTTCAATCTTTAAGGGTCTTGTCCATACTCCTTCGGGTATTTCAACCATGGAAGCTAAAGTAGCCAAGGCATCTGCGAACTGATTATGAGCTCTAGGGATGACTATATATTCAATCTTGTCAAAGGTTTTGGTCAAATTCTCTAAATATCGCTAATAGGGCTTTAAGTGTTCTTCCTTCACTTTCCACAACCTCTATGCTTGAGCTATAACCAAAGTTGAATCTCCACAAATCTCGGCCTCTTTCACCTCTAATTCTTGGAGAGCTTCCATTTCGGCGATACAAGCCTCATATTCTGCCATGTTATTGGTTGCCTTGAAGTTCAACTTAGCTGCCAAGGGTATGTGATATCCTTCGGAAGTGATCAAGAGTACTCCTATCCTATTTCCATATTGGTTCATAGCTCCATCGAAATACGTCTTCCATGCCCCTAGCTTAATGTCCAAAATATCATTGTCCAGAAAATCTTCTCTACCATCCTCTCCTTCCACAGGGTTCTCAGCACAAAAATTTGATACGATACTCCCTTTAATAGTCTTCCTTACTATATACTTCAAATCAAATTCTACTAATAGGATCAACCACCTTGACAACCTTCCACTCAAAACGGGCTTCTCAAACAAGTACTTCAATATCCTAGCTATTACCCATATCTAGAAGGGTAGGATAATGTGTCTTAACTTCTATATGGCCCATACAAGAGCAAAGCATGATTTTTCTATGGGTATGTATCTAGTCTCATAATCATGGAACCTTTTGCTCAAATAGTACACGGCTTTTTCATTCTTATCATCATCTTTCTATGCAAGCATACTTCCAACTGCATCTTCTATGATAGAGAGATGAAGGAGTAATGGATTTCCATGCGTCGAGGGTGTAGACACCTCATTTTGTATCCGGTTAATAAACTTTAGTCCCCAGTCCCAATGATAAGCTTAACATGTCTACAAAAGGTAATTGAAGTTATTTTGATAGTTTGGAAGTAATCACAACTCAAAAGTGCTCAAATCGCTTTGAAAACAATGCAGAAAAATGACCTTTACATACTGTTTTGGCCATAACTTTTGATCCACAAAGAATTTTTTAGTAAGATTTATCTCATTGGAAATTAAACATCCTAGGCTTCAATTTGAACACAAATATTGCCTTATTTGGACTTAAATTAAGTGCGTTGTGACTATTTGAAGTTGGGCCAACTGGGCAGTCCAATTTTTTGGGTTTTAAAACTTCATTTTAAGGGCCTAAAACATAATTTTTTGATGTGGGCTGGCCCATGGACCCTTGAGAACGTCCAAAGATTATTAAAAACTCTTCAAACCCTAATTTTAACTTATAAATACTCATCTTATGCCTCCAATCAAAACCCTAGATAGACAAAGCCATTTTTTAGCCCCCACTTCTCTAAAACCCTAATTCTCTTTTCTAAAACACACACACACACACACACACACACACAGAGTACCTTTGCACATTTTTTACAAATTAAAAACCTCTTTTTAGTTAGTTCTAAGGCAGAAACTATTTTCCCAACTTGATTTCTCAAAACCCTTTTCAAAACTAATCTTGTTTTTGAGTTGTGATTACCTATAAACTATTGAAATCTTCTTTTACCCTAATATCTCATTAAAGCTTGTTTTGTTGGCACTGAGGGACCGGTTAAATATCAATCAAGTTTGTATTCCATAGCAAGGTGAGTCTCTCTTCACGGCTTTTCCTTGATTTGGTTCTTTTATAATTTGTGTTTTGTTGTTCTTACTTAATTTACATGTTATTTGTGCTTAGATTTTTTTTTTTTTTTTGGTCTCATCATGTTTTATTGGAAAGTTGATATGATTTGTATATTTATGAATATGTTTTGATGTGTTAAGTGTTGCTCTTGTTTGTTGTTATATCCAATTCATGTTTAGGAATAGATTTTATTTTGTTTATCTTTGATATTTGTTCTTAGTTTAGGTTGTATAGTTTTTATGTTTTAAAGCATGATAGGTTGTTAGATTTATTGTTTTGAAGTCTTAATCTGTTTTCTGTGTTACTGTGTTTGTGGCTAGGGTTTCAAGGCTGAAACCCACGTGCGCATAATCTTGGCTGCATACGCAGGCTAGATTATGCGTACGCAGGCTTGATCATGCGCATGCATACCGCTACCCAGTACCCTAGTTTGAGTTTTCTGCTTTGTTTTATTCATTTGTTTCACATATTATGCCTCTATTTTGATCCATTTTTATAGGTATGAGTCATTGTTCTATGTTTGTTGTTTGTTTGTCTTTTATATGATTAAATTAGGGTTTATCTTGTGTTTCTTTGTTTTGATGCCATGAACACGCATTCACATGTTCGCGCATTTATGTGTTAGGATAATTGTTGTAGTGCATTGCCTGTGGTAGTAAATTGTAGTTCAATACTGCCTTATTGTAGTATGAGGATGCTTTATTAACTATAGTTAGTAAGGCTGGGTTAATAAGACTGAGGTGTGGTTTGTAGCAGTTATAGTGTGTGCTGGCAGAGTAGTGTGAGCTGGCAGACTTAGTTAGAAGTAATAGATCATGTATATAAGGGCACATGTAGGATCGAGGCACATTCAAGCAATTGATTAATGAATACTCTCATTCTTCTCTATCTCAGTCTCTCTATCTCTTCTATTACTTTCCCTTCTATAATCCTCTGTTTCCTGTATCTTGCTCAAGTGGTTCAACTGTCCTCTAAATCACCTATTATCCATCCAAGCCATTGATAATCCTTGCAATTTGGTATCAAAGCAGGCTTTATTTGTCATCTATGATAGAGACACGTGCTTCAGCTGCAATAAATGAAGCCATTGCTTCACTTAGGACCACCACTGATCACCACACCAAAGAATTCAGGAGATGTGAACTGTACAAGAAATTTACACAAGAACCTTGAATGAGATTAATCAACAGTTGAATACGGTTTTATAGAAATTAAGCTTCTTGGATCAAGGTTCTTAGGGTTTTCCATCTCAAAGAATTGGAAAAATTCAAATCCCAATTCTGGTTCTGCAATATTGCCTGTGTCTCGTCCCATGAAGTTGGAATTTCCAAGATTCTTTGGTGAAGATCTAGCAAGTTAGGTATATAAGGCCAATCAGTATTTTCGATATTACAAAACCCCCATTGGAGAGAAGTTGATGCTAGCTTCATTTCATATGGAAGGTGAACCCCTGGTTTGGTTCTAAGAAGGTGAGGAAAAAGGGTTGTTTAAGGATTGAGAGTCTCTAGTCCAGGCTTTGCATGTGAGTTTTGGCACCACTGCATATGATGACCCCACGGAAACACTTACAAGATTGAGGCAAACTACTACTGTGGCAGTGTATAAGGCTCAATTTGAGGTTTTGTCTAATAGAATTAAGGGACTCATCTTCACATAAACTGAGTTGCTTCCTTAGTGGCCTAAAGGATGAAATCAGACTTCTTGTTCGTATGTTTAATCCACAGTCACTAAATGAAGATTTTGGGTTGTCCAAGATTCAAGAAAAGTACAGTTGGAGCTATAAAAGGAGTTCCAAGAATCAGTTGGAACTAGGTAAGCCCTCAATTCTTGGTCTACCTCCTAAAGTACCAACATTGACAGATAACAAGAATAATAGGCTACCAATTAAAAGAATTACACCAGCCCAAATGGAGGAAAGAAAGAAAAAAAAGTTTATGTTACAATTGTGATGAGAAATGGGGTCCTAGTCATAAGTGTAAAAATGCTATGCTTTTCCTTCTTGATTTTGTAGAACTTATGCCTAATGCTAATTCAAGAGTGCACATTATTGAATTAGATTACAGTAGTGGTAGTTATGTGTCGAATACTCCTTGAATTGTCAAGATAATAGTGTTGAGGAGGCTGGTATTACACTCTATGCTCTAAATGGTACCCCTACTTTTGGTACTATGAGGGTGAAGGATAGAGTTAAGTGTAAATCTATGTGATTTTGATAGATTCAGGCAGCACACATAACTTTGTTGATCCTTCACTATTTTCTCAATTGCAAATTCTTGTGGACAGTACACAAATCTTGGAGGTTAAAGTTGCTAATGATGAGAGGTATTTAGAACTCATGGTTTGTGCAAAGATGTTCCTATTGACTTGCAGGGTCATCAATTCTTGGTTTAGTTGCATGTTTTGCCTATGGGAGGGTGTGACTTGATCTTAGGCATTCAGTGGTTGAGTACTTTTGGAGTAATTCAATGGGACTTCAAGCTGCTAACCATGTGCTTCCTTTATGATCAAAGTTCTATGCTACTTCAAGGTTTGAAAGGGGCAAGAGGTACTCTCATTCAAGATGGGGTGCAATTCTTGAAGGAACCTGTAAAAAGGGGCTTGGTCTTGTAGATTGATTCCATTAGTTCTACAGAGGGGGTTGTTCAAGTTCCTGTAGAAGGGGTTGATTCAGTTCCTGCCCAGGTTACTGCCTTGCTTAAGGATTTTAAGGCAGTCTTTGCTACTCCTGTTGGCTTACCTCCCATTAGAGGGCATGAGCATCAAATTCAGCTCAAGGAAGGGGCTCAAGCTATCTGCCAAAGACCATGCAGGTATCCTTTTTATCAAAAAAATGAAATTAAGAAGATAGTCAAGGAATTGCTGTCTATAGGTTCAATTAGACATAGTTGTAGTCTATTTGCATCTCTTGTTTTCTAGTTAGGAAGGCTGATGGCTCATGGAGAATGTGCATTGATTATAGAGCTTTAAATCAAGAGACTATTAAAGACAAATACCCTATTCCTGTCATTGATGACTTGTTGGATGAATTTGAAGGTGCTTATATGTTTTTTAAGTTGGATTTAAGGTCTGGTTACCATCAAATTATAATGAAGGAAGAGGATATACACAAAACTGCTTTTAGGACACATGAGGGGCATTATGAATTCTTGGTTATGCCTTTTGGCTTGACCAATGCCCCTTCTACCTTTAAATCTTTAACGAATGCTATTTTTAGGCCATTTTTGAGGAAGTTTGTCATTGTGTTCTTTGATGACATACTGGTATATAGCAAGACCCTTCCTGATCACATTGGTCATCTTAGATTAGTTTTGGAAACCTTGGCCAAGCATCAACTTTATGCTAAACAGTCCAAATGCATGTTTGCTTGTAATGAGGTGGAGTATCTTGCATACCTTATGACTGCTGCTATGTAGCAATGGCCAGTCCTTAAAGATGTGAAGGCCTTGAGAGGGTTCCTTGGATTGACTGGATACTATAGGAAGTTTGTGAGGGGTTATGGCCAAATTGCAGCCCCTTTAACTACACTTTTGAAGAAGGATTCATTTTTTTGGACTCAAGACATTGCCATTGCTATCCAAAGGCTTAAGGAAGCTGTTTCTTGCCCTCTAGTACTGGCCTTGCCTAATTTTACCAAACCTTTCATTAGGGAGTGCGGTGCTTCTAGTTTGGGTCTTGGAGTTGTCTTGATGCAGGACCACAGACCTATTATTTATCACAGCCAGGCTTTGAAGGGAAGTAAGCTTTCTCTCTCCACTTATGAGAAGGAGTTATTAGTTTTGGTGGTGGTAGTGAAGAAGTGGAGACCTTACCTATTGAAAATGCCTTTTGTTATCAAAACTGACCATAATAGTCTTAAATACTTGTTAGAGCAAAGGGTGGGTACACCAGCCCAGCAAAAGTGGATTTCTAAACTAATGGGGTATGCTTTCATAGTGGAGTATAAGTAGGGTAGGGAGAATGTAGTTGCTGATGCCCTTTCTAGGAGGTAATGTGATGATGCTGATGTTTCTTGTGATATTTCTTGTTCTGATTTAGCTCAGTTTGAAGACTTGGTTTTTGCTGTAAATGGCTCATCTAATTTTGATGTTGATGATCTTCCTAAGGGTACTTTATGTATTATATCCTTTCCCACTCCTTCTTGGCTATCTAAGCTCAAGAGCAGCTATGATTCTGATTCCAAGCTTAAGGCTATTTTGCAGAATGTCTAGTCAGGTTCCACAAGTTCTCCAAGGTTTACCTTCTGCAATGGGCTGCTATTTTACAAGGGTAGATTGTATTTGGGGGACTCTAATTAGGATTTGAAGGGTGTGGTGTTACAGCAGGTGCATGATAGCTCTTTGGGGGGTCATTCTAGTTACCTCAAGACCTTGCACAGGCTTCAGAAGGATTTTTATTGGTCTGGGATGAGGCAAGACCTGAAACAGTATATGAAAGAGTGTGACACTTGTCAAAAACATAAGCATGAGACTTGTTTTCCTGCTGGTCTGTTGCAACCTCTGCCCATTCCTGAGAAACCATGGTTGGATGTGAGCATGGACTTTATAGAAGGTTTGCCTAAGTCCCATTTGAAATTTGTGGTGTTTGTAGTTGTAGATAGACTCACCAAATACACTCATTTCATGGCTCTTTCCCACCCTTACATTGCTACTGAGGTTGCTAATCTTTATTTGCACTTTGTGTTCAAGCTACATGGAATGCCATCTACCATTGTTAGTGATAGAGGTCTAGTGTTTACCTCTCTTTTTTAGAAAAAATTGATGAAGTTACAAGATGTTTCATTGGCTATGTCCTCAACTTATCACCTTCAGTTTGATGGCCAAACTGATGTCGTGAACAAGAGCTTGTAGCACTACTTAAGGGCTTTTGTAGCTGATAGGCCTAATATTTGGGTGGAGTGGCTACCCTTAGTAGAATTTTGGTTCAATACCAACTTGCATTCCTCAATTAAGATGACACCCTTTGAAGTTGTATGGATATCCTCCCCCAAGGGTTTTAGACTATGTGGCTAGTACTACAAAAGTTGATGTAATGGATTTGATGTTAAGGGATAGACAGTAGATTTTATCTTTGCTCAAGCTGAACTTGTGTGCTACTTAGAAACGTATGAGGTGGTTTGCTAATCAAAAAAGGGTGGAAAGGTCCTTTGTTGTGGAGGATTGGCTGTACCTACGATTGTAGCCCTATAAGCAAACTTCAGTGCACAATAAAAGGCTTGGTAAGCTTGCTCCAAGGTATTATAGGTCATTTAAGGTCCTTCAGAAGGTTGGGGAAGTTTCATACAAACTGGATTTGCCTCTTGGTTCCTTAATCCACCCTGTGTTCCATGTGTCCAACCTTAAGGCTAAATTGGGCAATCAAGTGGTGCCTAGACCAACTCTGCCTGCTGTAAATGCTGATTTGGTACTTACTCCTAAGCCTGTGGTGATTTTGGATAGGAAATCAATCAAGCTAAGGAGTAGGACTGTGACTCAAGTGTTAGTACAATGGCAAGGGGAGAGCAAGGATGATGTTACTTGGGAAGTACTATATGATTTGCAAGCTAGGTTTCCTCACCTTAGGGGCAAGTTGCTTTAAGGGGGGGGGGGGGGGGGAACAATTGTTAGGATAATTATTGTAGTGCATTGTCAGTGGTAGTGCATTGTAGTTCAATACTGCCTTACTGTGGTATGAGGGTTTTATGAGGATGCTTTATTAAATATAGTTAGTAAGGCTGGGTTAATAGGACTGAGGTGTGGATAGTAGCAGTTATAGTGTGTGCTGGTAGAGTTAGTTAGAAGTAACAGATCATGTATTAGTTAGAAGTAATAGATCATTTATATAAGGGCACGTGTAGGATTTAGGCACATTCAAGCAATTGATTAATGAATACTCTCATTCTTGTCTATCTCAGTCTTTCTATCTCTTTTATTACTTTCCCTTCTATAATCCTCTGTTTCCTGTATCTTGCTTAAGAGGTTCAACTGTCCTCTAAATCAGCTACTATCCATCCAAGCCATTGATAATCCTTGCATTATGCCATAGGTGTTGAGATGCAGGAAGGTAAGTGAGGTAAGTCATGCATTCACATAAACATGCATCTTTGAATATGATTTTGCCTTGATGATAGAGATAAACATGTTTGTTTGGTTAAGTTCTTCTTGAAGTATAGATGCAATCACATGTTTGCTTTGATCTTGCTATGCCTATGTGCTGCCTTGGATATGATAGGCATGATAGTAACAAGCTAGGGTTTGTATAAGTGTGCTTTGGTTCCTTATGCTTTTTGGATGGATATGTATGTGTTTTGGGATGATGATGCCATGTTGTATGCTTAGATGTATGCTAGTATGTGTGTGAGTTTAGGACATACGTGTTGAACATGATTTTATCGAGGTTAAGACGTAAAACACAATGATGGAAGGCCAACCTTAAGGTTGGGTAGTCTTAGATGCCTAACGCCTTTCCAAGAACATACCTAAACTCTAAACCCATATCTCTGATAGTAAGATCAATGGTCCTTCCTCGAAAGGATATTATATTCATGATTCCTAGGCCATTGCAAAAACTAGGTGGCAACTCCTCCGCTGTGTCCACAGGGGGTACCAAGATAGGTGGATGGAGGAGATATTCCTTAATGAGCTCAAAAGCTTTCTGACATTCATCATTCCATTCATGAGGTTCATTCTTTCTTAGAAGCTTGAAGATGGGCTCTCACAAGTGGAAGTGAGTTTAGCAATGAATTGGTTGATGTATTGTAACCGGTCCAAAAATCCCCTTATCTCTTTCTTGCTCTTAGGTGGAGGCAATTCTTGTTGGGATTTGTGCCTTAGAATCCTATTGTATGATGCTATGTGTTATATTATGTACGACATTATGTATGACATGATGTATAACTTAATATTGTAATTAATAAAATTGTTTTATTATTATCTGAAATAATGGTAACATAAATATTTGGACATTATCATATTGTCCGTAAAATGCATTGTATGTGATTTAGTCACAGAAGATATAAGTTACAAGTTCTTTGTAAACTCAGAATTTTAGTTCGTAATCGGTGATGATATTGGGCATTTCATCTGCGAAGACTATAACATATTAATTAAGATGATTTGTCTTGATCATGGAAGTGGTGACTTCTAGTTGATATGTTGATATGTTTTAAGAGTTAAGACATATTGAACTGGACCACTGTGAGATTTATTATTCTCCTAATGACTGTCAATTGAATAATAAATCTCACGACTTCTATTTTCATGAACTCTTAATTTGGAAAGAATAATGGACCTGATCATGAAATGAAGGTTGCTTTGATATATCAGGAGTGAGATCTAAAGTAACGGTCAAAACCTTAGTATGTTGAGCAGCCACATTTAGTGTTGATGGAACATGTATTCTTAAGATGGAATTCATAATCTCTTAACAAAGATATAAAATATTCTCTTGAAATAAGTTTAATGAGTTTGTTATTCAGAGAGTTAGGCCTAACCACTTTGGTAAGAAATTACTAAAGTATATATTTATGAAATTGGATTTCATAAATATATAATGAATAACTTAAAATGATTAAACCAGGTACTCAAGGATTAAGATGTAGTAATCTATAAAATGACAGCCTTTATTCATGACTTTGTATTACTATGAATATTTTATGAAGGAGTTGCATGTACAATAAAGTCTTGGGATATAATTTATTAATAAAGTTTAGAGTGCAATTATATTTATATAGTGGTATTAAATATAATTAATGATAACTTTGGACTTGTCAAGATTTAACAGAAAAAAGCCTAAAGCCCATTGGAGCTAGTGTCTTATTTGTTCCCTTTTGGTCCCACTCCAAGCCACATACTAAAACCCAATTGGAAAGACCCAAAAGGCTGGCCCAATTAGATAATCAGTTATTAGGAGAGAAACATACAGAATTTTGTAACAATCATAAGTGCATGAATTGGTATGTATGTGAATGTTGGACACTCTCTCATTCTCTCTAGAACATATACATATAATTGATTGAGAAACCATATATCTTGGGTAGTAGTGGAATTGGAGTGAAGATTGAAAGTGTTCCTGAGAACTTATGATCTTTGTTTTTGAAATTCACCGCACTAAGGTACACTTTC
This sequence comes from Quercus gilva, assembly GCA_023621385.1. NCBI lineage: Eukaryota > Viridiplantae > Streptophyta > Magnoliopsida > Fagales > Fagaceae > Quercus > Quercus gilva. The sequence goes on along the minus strand of CM042478.1, from coordinate 30,241,019 downwards.
TTATTCTATATTCTAAAACTTACACAGTGCATGTTATCAATTGTGAATGAAGTAGATCCATTAATTTTTCGCTGCGTACATTTTCTTTTCCAACAATTCTAACATGGCTTTGATCTTTGATGGGTCAACTTCTATCCCTCTATCACTCACCAAAAAGCCTAATAACTTCCCTACAGTTACCCCAAAGGTGCATTTTTGTGAGTTCAATCTTAGTCTATAGTCCTTGATTCCCTCGAAGAACTTCCTCAAGTTAACGATGTGGCCCTCTCTCTCCTTGGATTTTATAATCATATCATCAACATACACCTCTATCTCATTGTGCATCATATCATGTAACAGGGCTATAGCCATCCTTTGATAAGTTGCACCTGCATTCTTGAGCCCAAATGGCATCATGGTGTAACAATAAATTCCCCATTCTGTGGTGAAGGTAGTCTTGGTCATATCCCCAGGAGCCATCTTGATTTGGTTATATCCCGAGAAACCATCCATGAAAGACATCAAGGCACTACTAGCTATGTTATCCACTAAAACATCTATGTGTGGAAGAGGGAAATCATCCTTAGGGCAAGTCTTATTCAAATCCCTAAAATCCATGCACATTCTTACATTTCCATCTTTCTTTGGTACTAGCACAACTTTGGCTATCCACTACGCTTGGTATATGGGTTTGATGGACCCTACTTTAATTGCTTGGTGACCTCTTCTTTGATCTTTAGAAGCCATTCGGTTCTCATACATCTCAACTTTTGCTTGATGGGTACCATGTGAGCATGAGTGTCAATGTGATGTTAGGCTATCTTGGGATCAATACCGGACATATCTTCATAAGACCATGCAAATACTTCTTGAAATTCTGTGAGTAAATCTTTGAGATCTTTTCTTTATTTTTCATTTAGGGTTGAGCAAATTTTAATTAAGTGTGGACTCTCATCATTGCCCAAATTAAGAGTTTCAAAAGTTGGTTCCATAGATCAATTTCCTTTTCCAATTGTTTATTTAGGCTGTGTTTGTTTCGTGTAAAACGTTTTCCAGAAAATACATATTTTTCGGAAATGCTATTTTCTGGAAAAGGAAAATATTTTCATGTGTTTGGTTATATTATGAAAATTGTTGTGGAAAATATTTTTATGTGTTTGGTTCTATTAGGAAAATGCTATTTTCCTACAATTTTTTCACATTTTCCGACAACAACAACAACAAATTCCGGCAACAACAACAACAACAACAACACTGAGTCATTGACGAGATCGAGAAAGAGAGAGCGATGGGTCGCCGTTTGGGTCTGGGTCGAAGGTCTGGGTCGAAGGCGATGGTTCGAAGGTCGGGGGTCGAAGGTGATGGGTCGTCGGTCGAAGGTCGAAGGCGATGGGTCGTCGGTCGAAGGTCTGGGTCGACGGTCTGGGTCTGGGTCTGGGTCGAAGGCTCTGGGCTCTGGGATCGTGGGTCGCCAGCTCTGGTTCGAAGATCGGTGGGTCGTGGATCGACGGCGAGTGGCGGTGGGTCGCCGGATCGGTGGGTCGTGGGTCTTCTTCGTGCTCTCTCTCTCTCTCTCTCTCTCTCTCTCTTTTTCTGGAAGTAAATTGAAGGTAAAATGAAAACGGAAATGATTTTCCGTAATCAGAAGGTATTTTTGAAGGTCAATGGAAATGATTTTCCGTTTGACCGAATTTTCCTTTGCACCCAAACAGCCTATTTTACGGAAAATAGCTTTCTGAAATTGTTTTCACCCAAAACAAACACAGCCTTAATTCATTTTCAAATTCATTAGAATCATTTAAGTGTAGAATTTCAAAATTATGGGACACATCAAAATAAACCAAATCAGAATTCATCTTATTAAAAATGTTGAAAAGTACATTGGGACTTGCATTACAAACTTTCTTTCCCACATTGTCAGAAAACCCAACCCAAGTCCAATTATTAAGTTACCCCACAGCAAGCACGATGAATTCCATCTTTTTTCTTCTTTAGAGCTTGTCGCTCTTCTTCTCATTCTCTTCTTCGAATAAAGTCTTCAGCTTAGCGGACCAGTCCTCGTCTTTTAAAGGCCCCTATAGGGACTCCGGCCCAAGTGACCCAAAATGGCCTAGGTGACCCAAATCGGATCAGGTAGCCGAGGCCCACTGTCATTGGGCCAAGACCATTTCACTGGTGGATATGCTAAGGTCTAATCGCAATGATTAGGAAATGTACCACGTCGGGACTAGTGCAAACCGATGAACCGATGACCAAGAGGATTTAGCAAGTGGATGGGGCTGATTTAGGTCAGTAGCCGATCATAGTCAATGCCTTTGGGAAATCCGCTGCTGAACACTATTTGGCTTCTGGAACAAGTTTCGAGAGAATATTTAGAGGATATGATTGTTTTGGGGATTAGAGGTGAAAGTGGGATTGCATGGAACCAACAAAAGGTAATCATTTCAACCCTACTAAGAGGAGGCTATATAAGGGACTAAAGCACATAAAGCTAGGGTTTGGAAAAATTAGGGAGTGAGAGATAGTAAGGAAAACATAAGGAAACACAGGGGAACTAAGGGAAACCAAAGGAAGGTTCTTGTATTAAGGTTTGGAGAAGAGAAACCAGGCGAAGTTTAGGGCCTGATCTGTAGAATTGTGACACAATCCATATATAAATAAATTAGGGCCCAAATACTAACACTTGAGCAGTCTTTGGTGACCATAGCCCCCATATGCACATAGCCTCGATTATGTCATACAGAACCTCACCCTCATTGGGGAAATCTCTTCCTGCCTTGTCGAAAAACCAGTCGTCATCATCTTCACTCCAATAGCTAATCACTCCATCATCTCTTTCCTCTTCTTCTTCATCTTGAGTTAGCACGAGGTATTGATCGTCATCAAAAGAAGGATCCATGTGGCGTTCAAGCATAAAGTGAGCTAGGGTGACTTGAGTTGCCCCTATCGTCGAGGTCCATTCCGGCCAGTCATGATCTTCCTAAGATCCTACACCCCTTGATTCAGAGAAGTTGTTGACATGGGCTCTCTTGAAAGTCCATGGTCCAGGATTGCTCTTTAATTGCGACATGAATTCGGGTAGGGGTAGGCAGACCTTTCCTTCTATAATCATCCGATTGATGTCTTCTTGAGTTAGCTTGCTTCTTTCATAATCAGCCTTGTACCCTTCATCCCATTCGTCTCCTTCCTTTAGTTCATCTTCTTCTATCTTGGAGAGGTGGTTTATTACCTTCTCAAGGACTTCACCCTGTGCCTCCACATGCTTAAGCAGCTTTTGCATGAGGGCTTCTTCACTTGAAGCGTTCATCCTTTCTTCTTGAAAGGTTTCCTCTTAGAATGTCTCGCCTTCCATTGAACTTTTAATCAGAGTGGGGACTTGATTTAGATCTTGGTGGTGCAATGATGCCTAAAAAGAAGTCTTATTTTTCATTAAGTCTATGTCCCAATTAAAAGATTCCTTTTTATTTTTAGATGTTCTTAGAAAGTCTTTAGTCCATTTTAATGAAGGCCCAATTACAAAGTCACTCCCTTTCCTCTCATGAACCTTGCCCCTTGTTTCATTGGGCTTTGGCCCATTTACAATAATGCTCTCATCTGACTCTCATGGGCTTTCATTAGAATGTACTTAGAGATTTTCAACCCTTTGTCTCAAACATGGGCTTACAATATATTCATCACCTTTGGGCTCTTCTCTTTTCATTATTATTATTATTATTATTATTATTATTATTATTATTATTTTGAAGTGGCCTTCCTTTAGCTAGAATATATTGTAGTCTTCCTCTCAAGGTCCATAAAGTTCTCATCATTTTGGGCCTAGGCATACAACAAAGAGGCCCAAGATTAGGGATATTCATATTGACTTTGTAGGATTTTGGATGCTAAGTCCATAGCATACTTGTTATGTTAGACCCAAAGTCCTCTTTTTGAAAAGGGCTTTTTGATTTGGGCTTATGATAGCAATTAGACTATGATCTTATGCACCTTTCAAGTTAAGATATACCGTTGGATTTAGGGATAAGCCTCTTATATGTGAGAACTTCTTTTCTTTTATCCCAATTGTCTTAGGGTATGCCATAACTTTAGGGTCATCCTTCCATTTTTTACATCTTTTATTTATCCTTTTAGAATTAGGTGATCACAAGATATATGGTTGAACCAACAAGAGATATATAAAAGGGTGTCCTCTTTTGGTAAGATCTAGGATCTCTCTAAATGTGGGTAAGCTACCTCTCGGGGTATAATGATGGACCGAGAGGCTCGACTAGAAGGAATTGGCGGAGAAATTTTGTGTTATATATGGTCCGCTTTCTTATATCCAAATTAAGATATGGAACTTTACTATTTGTGAAAAAAAAAAAAGAAAAAAAAAAGTTAAAGAGCGGGTTTCTGTTCTCACTCTCCTTCTACATTAGTTAATACTTCAAGGAGGTTTTACCGCGAATGAAAAAAGAAAGCTGGATTCATGAAAGTTTAATTCCTGAATCACTTCCGAATGGTATGCTTTGAATTCGTTTAGATAATGAAAATCAGATTCTAGGTTATGGTTCAGGAAGGATTCAACGTAGTTTTATATGTATACCAATGGAAGATAGAGTAAAAATTGAAAGAAGTCATTATGATTCAACCAAAGGGCATATAGTTTCTAGACTCCGAAATAAGGATTCAAATGATTAGGCGGTTTTTTTTTTCAACTTCAATATTCCTTTTGAAAGGATACAATTCAAAGTTTCAAATTTCTAGAAACTAATTTTCTTCAAATAAGTAAATTTGAAATTCATTTAAGGAATGACAAATATGAAAATAAGGGCCTCCATTTGTAAAATTTGTGAAAAATGTAGACTGATCCGTAGACGATGACGAATTATAGTAATTTGTTCCAACCCAAGACATAAACAAAGACAAGGATAATCTTTATAAAATAAAAGAGACTCCCTAAGGGACCCGATATACAAATAAAAAAAAAAAAGCGGAAAAGATCTGTTTTGGCATGAAATGGATATATCCATATACCTCTGACTTATATTTATGAGACAATAAAATATGGCAAAACGCGCACCCAGAATCGGTTCACGTAGGAATGGGTGTATTGGTTTACGTAAGAGTGCGCGTAGAATACCAAAAGGGGTTATTCATGTTCAAGCAAGTTTCAACAATACCATTCTGACTATTACAGATGTATAAGGCCGAGTAATTTCTTGGTCCTTCGCCGGTACTTATGGATTCGAGGGTACAAGAAGAGGCACACCCTTTGTGGCACAAACCACAGCAGGAAAAGCTATTCGGACGGTAGTGGATCAAGGTATGCAACGAGCCAAAGTCATGATAAAAGGCCCCGGTCTCGGAAGAGATGTAGCATTAAGGGCTATTCATAGAAGTGGAGTAATATTAAGTTTCATATGGGATGTAACCCCTATGCCACATAATGGCGGTAGGCCCCCTAAAAAAAGGCGTGTGTAAAAATAAACAAAACATTGAAATGATTTCAAGAGAAATAAATAATTTAATGATTTGATCAAATAATAAGATTACCATGGTTTGAGAGAAAGTAATAGTATTGGCTCAGACACTGTAGTGGAAGTGTGTTGAATCAAGAGGAGATAGTAATAGTCTCTATTATGGACGTTTCATTCTGTCTCCACTTATCAAAGGTTAAGCCGATACAATAGGCATTGCAGTTTGAAGAGCTTTGCTCGGAGAAATAGAAGGAACATGTATCACACACGCAAAATTTGAGAAAATACCACATGAATATTCTACCATGATAGGTATTCAAGAATCAGTACATGAAATTTTAATGAATTTAAAAGAAATTGTATTGAGAAGTAATCTGTATGGAATTAGTGGTGCGTCCATTTGTGTCAAGGGTCCCCGATATGTAACTGCTCAAGATATCATCTTACCACCTTCTGTTCAAATTGTTGATAATACACAGCATATAACTAACCTAACGGAACCAATTAATTTGTATATTAAATTACAAATTGAAAGGGATCGCAGATATCGTATAAAAACAACAAATAACTCTCAAGACGGAAGTTATCCTATCGACGTTGTATTCATGCCTATTCGAAATGCAAACCATAGTATTCATTCTTATGTAAATAGGAATGAAAAACAAGAGATACTTTTTCTGGAAATATGGATAAATGGAAGTTTAGCTCCTAAAAAAGCACTTCATGAAGCCTCATGCAATTTGATTGAGTTATTTATTCCTTTTTTACATGTAGAAGAAGAAAAATTACTTTTAGAAAATAATCAACAAAAAGTTACTTTACCCTTTTTTACTTGTCATGATAGATTGGCTAAACTAAATAAAAATTCAACAGAAATAGCATTGAAATCCATTTTTATAGACCAATTAGAATTGCCCCCTAGAATTTATAATTGCCTCAAAGGGTCCAATATACATACCCTCTTGGACCTTTTAAATAATAGTCAAACCGACTTTAAGAAAATGAAACATTTTCGCAGAGAAGACATAAAACATATATTGGACATTCTCGAAATAGAAAAGGATTTTGTATAAATTTTAAATCCATTGGATTTCAACTTTTTTTTTATATTATTAGTTAGACAAAAACTTTAGAAAAATATGGGTTTTGAATCTTTAGCACAATCCATAACTCAGAATAGACCCAAAATTGAATTATTGCAGAGATGTATCTAGGGAATAGTCGCTGCAAAGCGAATTCCCCATAGATACACATGTCGTGATATTTTATTTCACAATTGAATCAATTTAAAAAATACCTAAAGTTAAGGATTTATCAATAGGTAATGTTGCTCCAATACCCAACCAAAGGGCTGCTGCAGTACCAATCAAAAAGACTGTTGTTGCTACTGGATGACGAAATGGGTTTGGAATTTATTAACATTCTCCAAAAAAGGTACTGTTGATAAACCCGCGGGTACTAAAACCATTAAAAGAACCCCCAATAACTTATTAGGCACTATACGAATTATTTGAAATACGGGAAAGAAATACCATTCGAGCAATATTTCTAAAGGAGTTGCAAATGGATCCACGGGTTCACCAATCATTGATGGTTCTAGAACCACTAAGCCTACGTTACATGCAATAGTTCCTAGAATTACTACTGGAAAAATATATAAAAGATCATTGGGCCGTGCGGGTTCTCCATAATAATTATGACCCATACCTTTAACCAACTTAGCTCTTAATACAGGATCGTTCAAGTCAGGTTTTTTTGTTATTGGGATAGGTGAATTATTATAGGTCCATCCCCCGAGGGAACCGGACATGATAATTTTTCATCATCCAGCTCGAGCACAAATCAAATGAATGCAAGTAATTATGTTCTTACAAGTAAATGCTCAATACCCAAGTAGGCTTACAAAGTTGACCATGATCAAGCGCTTTCTGGGTCGTCTTAGACCTTGCAATTGCCTTTTCTTCCCCAAAAATAAAAAATAAAATATTGAGACTTCTTTTACATATAAAAGATTTACTTCTTACTAATAGGGTTTAGCCCCCATTCTTCTTTAGATCCCTTGTTTCACTCTGATAGTATTATATATATATATATATATAAATCGGGGCAATGCAAAGGAAATGAATGCATTTTCATACTATTAAGTTAAGTAAGTAAAATAGATAAAATATAATCTGGATTATGACGTATCATCTATTCGACTGGATCTTATGGAGCCTGCTTTTGCAAGACATGAGACATGTCAAGGCTGATCATAGAAAAGATTCTCTTCAAGTAGTGAACCAGTCTATCCTCCATATAAGGCTTATGTAGTAGTTGGAACAAAGACACATTTCATTGTGAATTCAAACAAATGTGGTAGATAGGCATATATCTGCATGAACTAATCAATAGTTCAAGTCACACACTCCCATAATCCATTTTATCTTCAGAAAATTCACTTCAACCATTAGTGTCAAATAAATAATACAATTTTGCGTGGTTGAAGGAAAATATCCAAATACATGTTTTATTCTTTTCAATAATCCATATTTATAGAAATGAAATCCTATTGTTCCTACCCTGAGTGAAGTGATAAATGACTGATTACAAATATCTATGATCTATAATACTATTTCTTCTCTATAAAGGACCAAAGATGCCTTGCTTACGTATCATTGAGAATTGCATTAACATAAATACAACTATAAGTAGAGGTAATACAAAAGTGTGTAAACTATAAAAACGAGTCAGGGTGGATTGTCCTACACTAGCACTTATGCGCAATAACTCTACCAAAGGTGATCCTATTACAGGAATAGCTTCTGGTACGCCTGTTACAATTTTGACCACCTAATAACAAGTTGGTCCTGGGGTAAGGAATAACCAGTCACGCCAAAAGATGCGATCAATATAGCTAAAACTACACCTGTAACCTAAGTCAATTCACAAGGTTTTTTTAAAGCCACTAGTGAGATACACACGAAATACATGCAAGATCATCATTAGCACCATCACACTTGTGGACCATCAATGAACTGATCAGATTAACCAACCAAAGTTAGCTTCAATCATTATATATTGAACAGAATTAAAAGCGTCAGTAACTGTTGGGTGATAGTAAAAAGTCATAACAAATCTCGTAGCTACTTGTAACAAGTAAGTGTAATTTTGCCTAAACAATAAAATATGTTCACATGGGGAGGGACATATTTACTAGTTATATCATCTGCAATCACCTAAATCTCAAGACGTTCTTCAAACCAATCATATACTTTATTGAGATAGGTAAATCCAGGGAACTTCCCCTCTGAGAATCGTATATGAGAATTTCATTTCATACGGCTCAAACAAAAACCACCGAAATACTAGCTAGAATGGATATGTGTAATAAAAAGTTTGAAACTTATTTATCTTTCCTCCTATGATTCACTCTTTCTTTTTCTCTAAAGATATGAAAGAATAAAAATCTGAAAGCTCTTCTTTGTGGTTATAATGCTAAAAAATATCAAGTTGGCTCATTCGTCTTTATGTTGATTGTTACAGGCCTCTCGAATCCTTTATTTACCTTTCTTTTTTTTTTCTTTTTTTTTTTGTTATTCTTGTTATTCTTATTTGTGTGTAACGTGGTTTTACTTCTGTTTTCTTTATTATTGATAGGAATTCTCTTATTAAGACCCTATGAATCGATTAAAACCTCATATTCATACTACAACTACGATGATTCAAGAAAACCTTCAAGCTAAGTCCAAAAATTCCCTGAGTAAGAATAGTTGGATCATCACTTATTCAATGAATAGATATACTGAATAAAAATTCAAAGAAAGGTTTGTCCCTTAATTAAAATAAGCATAAACGGGAAAAAGAATAAAAATCTATCGATTTATCACTTCTAACCCCCTTTTTTAACTATTTGGGGGTTAACACTTCTTTTTTTTGGGAGTCCGGCCCACGAGGTCTTAATATAAAATATGAATCATAGTTAGAATAGTTTGTAATCTATTTCCTATATTCCGTGCATTCCAGATACTAGAATGAATATCCGATGAGGTAAAACCATCTGTATCAAGATGACAGAACCACTCTCTGTAGTATCCATAGGCTCAATTATAACAAGTCACACACTCATATTTTGGAAATACAAAAACAAAGAAATTCCACGGTTGAACTACCCAAAAATAGAATGGGCTAAAAACGACCTAAATGATTCACTTTGTAGTGAAAAGTGATTTAGTAGTTCTTGTGAATCTAATTCATTGAAATTCCATCCAATAAAATGGAAGAATTATAAATCTCCAAAATAAAAGATAGGAATATCACAAATAGAGTTGTTAGGTTTTAAGGTCTTAGGATTTTATGTATTTAGAACTCTAATTTGTAATGTTGGCAAACCATGATCAAAACAATGTATTTAGTCTTATTTAGGCTTGCTCAAAGTTGGTTTATTATTGTAAAGTTGGAATCGAGTGGCTGCAGAAGTACTTGGGACTTTCGGCTTGGCTTGATCGATCGAAGGATAGGCTCGATCGATCGAAAATCGCACAGGTTGATTTTTCTGCAGAATTTTCAACTCAGCCCTACTTCATTAAACGTTTAGGGTTTTATGTTTTTACCCTATGTATTTAAACAAAACCCTAGCCACGTTTTTTAAGGTTGTCCATATTGTATTGTTGCTCATACTTTGCTGTTTTGTGTGAATCTCTTGTGAGATCTTAGAGGAGCTTTCCTTTACACAAAACTTAGGGTTTTCAAGGTAGAGATATTATCTACATCTTAATGATCAACAAGGTTGCTTCCATTGGAGCTTAAAGAAAAACAAGCGGGGAGCTTGTAGCTGATTGAGGAATTTAAGAAAGAAGGAGTCCGTGGATTCGGAGCTTGCACGTGGTCGTGTTAGTAAGTTCTACTGGTGGGTAGCATTAGGAAGTCAAGCAGGGAGCTTGTAGTCCTTCTATATGAACTTCGATTCTTTCTAGTGGATTTGCTTTTTACCTTGAGGATAGCTAGGTCAAATCCTCCCCAGGTTTTTACCGTGTGGTTTCCTGGGTCATCATATCTTGTGTTCATTTATTTTCCGCTGCTTTATATCTTGATATGATTATTTAAATGTGTTAACCTAGATTTGCATGAATTGGACTAAGTTAATCACTTGGCTAATTAACTAGGTCAATCTAATTGTGGTTTAAGGGGTCTAAATTTTTTAACAAGAGCCATTGCAATACCCATCAAAGGAGTAGTTCCCCAACCTGGAGCTACTTTACCATATTTTGAATTTAGTGGTTTCAATAAATCCCTTACAATGGTTTGTCTTGGACCAGATCTAGAACTATTCTTAACGGTTTGTGTAGCCATAAATCCTATTTGTATTCAGTGAGAGCCGTTGACTTTGTATACCATTATATTGTAGATAAATGATCTTAGCATAGATCCATTGTGGTCTTAAAATTATACAATAATGGAAATAGCAACCTTAGTTGTCATCTCTATATCTAGTTTACTTATAAGTTTTACTGGGTATGCCTTATATATAGCTTTTGGGCAACCCTCTCAACAACTAAGAGATCCATTCGAGGAACACGGAGACTAGTTGAACTAATGAGCCTCCCAATATTGGAAGGCTTATTAATTCAATCGAGATAATAAAAAATCATTTCATCTTTTTAGTTGGAACTTTAGGTGGTTCAAGAAAAAAGATGGCGAAAAATATTATTCCCAGAGTTGAGACTAAGAGGAATGTATAAACCAATGCTTCCATAGATTCGATTATGGTTTACAATTATAGCTTCCATTCCTGTTTATTTTGGGTCGTCTCCCGGATAACTAAAGAGAAAGAGTCAATGAAAGGGCAAAAGTAGCAATTCAAATCAAGATTTATCTGGCTCCCTGTCTATGTTAAATAACAAAAATAAAAGTAAGAAATCAATCTTGTATCAAACTACTTGTCGTCTTGTAGTTTGATCCTCAAGTTTTTGGAATGTTCCAAATTCTACTTGAGCATCCATATTTGGGTCAATATTGGAAAAAACATCTCAGAACAAGGTTCTAGTGCCATGCCAAATATGTTCGAAGAAGAAGAGAAGAGCAAATGAAGCATGGCCAAAAGTAAACCAATCCCTTAGACTGCTACGAAAAACACCATCGAATTTCAAAGTAGCACAATCTAATTAAAAAATTTTGCCCAATTGGGCACGTCGAGCATATTTTTTCGCAGTAGTAGGATCACTATAACTGACTCCTTTCAGTTTGCCACCATAGAACTCCACAGTTACACCTACTTGTTTGACACTATACTTCGACTCTACCCTTCGAAATGGAACATTGGCTTTTACAATACCATCTCCGTCTACCAAAACAACTGGAAATGTTTCAAAAAAAGTGGGCATACGACGTACAAAAAGTTCACGCCCTTCCTTATCTTTAAAGATAGGGTGTCCTAACCACCCAACAACTATTCCATCCCCGTTGTCCATTAAGCCCACTCTGAATAATCCCCCCTTTGCCGGATTATTACCAATGTAATCATAAAAAGCCAATTTTTCAGGAATTTTAGACTAAGCCTCTGATAAACTTTGATTTTTGGCTATCCCAACGCTAACTCTTCTATATATTTCTTGCTGGAAGTATCCCTGATCCCATTGATAATGAGTGAGACCAAATAATTCAATTAGGGTAGTTGCTGAACTATACCATATAGTTCCAACAACAACAAAAGCAGAAAAAAAGACAGCAGTGATACTGCGGGAAAGAACGGTTTCAATATTTCCCATGTGTAATCCTTTGTATTGACGTTGGGGCAGACAGACACTAAGATGGAATAGGCCGGCTAATATGCCTAATGTCCCTGCTGCAATATGATGATAGGCTATTCCTCCCGGAACAAAAGGATCAAAACCTTCCACACCCCATACTGGATTTACAGATTGTACCCTTCCAGTTAGTCCATAAGGATCGGACACCCATATTCCAGGACCATACAACCCTGTTACATGAAATGCGCCAAACCCAAAACAAGCCAACCCTAAAAGAAATAAATGAATTCTAAAAATCTTGGGTAAATCTAAAGAAAGTTTTCCTGTACGTTCATCATAAAATATTTCTAGATCCCAGTACACCCAATGCCAAATAGCTACCAAAAAGCATAAGCCAGAAAACATAATATGTGCCCCAGCCACACTGTCGTAACTCCAAATACCCAGATTCGTTATAGTACCTCCTATGATACTCCAACCACCTCATGAATTTGTTATTCCTAAACGAGTCATGAAGGGTATAAAAAACATACCCTGTCTCCACATTGGATCAAGAATGGGGTTAAAGGGATAAAAAACCGCTAGTTCGTATAGAGCCATTGAAACGACCCAACCAGCAACTAGAGCTATATGCATTATATGAACAGAAATCAAACGACCTGGATCATTCAATACGACGATATGAACACGATACCAAGGCAAACCCATGGAAATACCCCTTTAATCAACGAATAATAGACACTATGTAACTTTATTGCTTTGTAAAAAGTAAAAAAAAAAAAACTACGCTCTGGACCCACTCTTTCGATAGATTTTCTCGAGGAAAGAATTAATATTTGTTCTATTCTTTTAGTAGTAATAATAATAATAATAGATAGTAATAATAGACGAATTCCATTTGTAGGAACAAAAATAAGCAAATCTATTCTATACCCGATAAGTACCAATACACAATGGTAGAAGGGATTGATCCCACTTTAATTTTCTCTAAGTGAAGACATACCCATTTGTTCATATCATTTCAAAGACCCATTCATTTCGTAAAAAATTTCCTTTAGTCAAATCATTCATTTTTTTTTATTTATTTATTTTTTTTATGTTATTGTTATGAACTTATTCAATTTATGGATAAAATATAATAAAGGCTAATCTTATTAAGACAATAAACCCATTGGACCATGATTCCAACCAAGGACCTAAATGGACCTTGGTGGATTGGTGGCAAACTTTTAACGTGCTCAAAGCCCATCATAGACAATGACACCGATTGTGAGTTGGTGGGATGAATTTCGAAAGATTTAGGCTCAAATGGAGTCTTCCATCTTCCCACTCTTCACCAACCAAGGTAAAGGGACAATAGAATCAAGTGAATGTTTGTACAAACAAGTATTGAATAATCCTTTATTAAGGTTAAGATATAGGACACATAGGAATTAAACTCACTATCCCCAGCGAAGTCGTCACTGTGGACATAACAGGAGTCGTTACCTAGTTTTTGCAATAGTCTAGGAACCATATATATAGTGTCCTCTCGAGGATGGACCATTGATCTTATTACCAGAGATATGGGTTCGGAGTTAAGGTATGGTCTTGAGAAGATGTTAGGCACCCAAAACCGCCCAACCCTAAGGTTGGCTTTCTCTCATTGTGTTTTATGTCTTAACCCCATTAAAGGCATATTCAATATTGTATCTATACTCACACACGCTAGCATTCATCTAACAATCAACATGGCATCAAACATCCCTAACCATACATCTATCATGCTTGTTAAATCAACCTAACATTCATCTAGCATAGCATGACATAGACCCTAACATGTTACTATCATACATGTCATCACCTAGCATTCATCTAGCATACTTCTCATCACTCCATATTACTTCATTCAAAGGGGCAACATGCGAATGCATTTTCGTCTTTATCACTATGGCATCCTCTTATTGGTTGGGACTATAAGGTTAGCAAGCTAACCTTGTAGTCACAAACTACCTAAGAATTTCCCCTATGATTGAAGCACTATAGCACATTAGACTTAATTATTCCTTTTTTGCCATCTTTTTTAGCTTCTCTTAATTCCTGATCTTGTTGAGACTTTTTTTTTGTAAACAAGAACATGAACTGTTTAGCTCACAATATAGTTTGATTGGCTGTGTATTGTAAATGGGATGAGTCTCCAAACATCTTATCTCTTCCTGATTGAGTCTCTTTCCTAGGTTCTAGAGATGGTTTTGAGCCAAATGACACTGATTCTAGCATGGGGTCAATTCTCCTTAGATGTACAACTAAATTTACATAGAAATAAAATAAGAACTTGTCTGTGTATATATGGTACTATTTAATTGATTTATTAATGATTTATAAACGACTACAGTATGATTACTAATTGTTTTTTTTTTATTTTTATTTTTTTTTATTTTATGGGAAACACAATATTTTATTCATAGTTGGAAATGGAAAGTACATCATGCATGCAAGCATGCTGAATCCACGTTGGGCTTTCCTCAAGCCAAACAACCAAGTCATCCACACTACTAGCATGCTGAGCCAGTATGTAGGTAGGGGTATTCCCTTGTCTTTTGGTATGGGAAAAGTCAAAAGTGCGAAAAACTTGAGCGCACTTTAGGATTCTTGTGACAACATTCTAGACTGAGGGAGTAACTTCTGTCAGGCCGTGGATAGCATTACATATTATAAGCGAGTCACCCTTAAAAATCACATCCCTGACTTCGACCTCCTTCGCAAAGTTGACCCCTATCTCCATAGCCTTAGCCTCTACTTCTAGTGGCCCCAGCAGAGTGTATAGTTTTCTACACAACGCTGCTATCACGTGTCCTACATCATCCCGTACAACCACTCCCACACCAGCTTGCTTCCTCTTACAGAAGACAGCTCCATCAATGTTCACCTTGTAGTGGCCTGCCAGTGGAGGGACCCATTTCATAGCCTGGCTCCTTTCTACATTAGCTGTTGGTTTGTCATTCGTCACTGGAAATTCCTCAAGCAAACAGAGAGAGCTTCTTGTCACTGCCTATCCATTGCGAAGCCTGCCCCCGTGTCAAAAATCGTTCCTATTTTTCCATATCCCCTAGCTAATCATGACAATCTGCTCCAAGAGTCTTGGCCGTGCCTCTTCCCACTTTTGTAGGTGCCATATAACATCCATGTAGTTCCACGAAGGAAGAATCTCAAATGGAAAGGAGAGCTTGCAAGAAGACCACACCTCTTTCGCTCGTTCGTAAAACCAAAATAAGTGGCTTATGGACTCCACCTGTTCCCCGCAAGCATCACATGTGCTTTCTTTTGTGATATTCCTCCTTCATAAATTTTCCTTCGTAGCTAGGATGTTCTAACACACTTTCCACGTGAAGTGCTTAACCTTGTTTGGTACGTTCATTTGCCATAGTCTCCTCCAGGTCTATTTCATAGTTGATTGGTTTAGGCCTTTCGCCATTAGTTTATCCCCTTGGACCTCCTATGCCAGTCTGTATGCACTTCTTCTTATCGTGAACCTCCCATTTTTGTTTTTGGCCCATATCATTCTATCCCTTGCCCCAGAGATGTTCAAGGGTATGCTTAGGATTGCATCAACATCCTGAGGCAGAAAACTTTTGCTAACCAGGGCTTTCTTCCATTCCTTGCTATCTTCGTCGATGAGATCACTAACCCACTAAATTTGCTCCGGTGTTCTCTCTGGCGTAATGACTTTGTATGTACTTGGACTTGGTATCCATTTGTCTCTCCAGACCTTAATCATTTTACCGTCACCCACCTGCCACCTCACACCACGTTGCACCAGATGTTAGGCTGCCATGATGCTCCTCCAGATGTTGGCTTTAGGAATATATACCAAGAAATATGTCCATTTCAGGATACATTTTAAATGCTAATTACAGTTGGCTTAAAGCTTCAATTGTTGCTTGGAGTATCCTTTTCCTTCCTGTTTTCAAAATCTTTCATATTTTATTAGCCACTCAGTTGAGTTGAGGGCAGTTCAATTAACAGCACCATGTGATGTGATACACCTTTATGGTATTTTTTTAAACATAAAATGGCTCCCAAATTTATGCATATATTTTATTTTTTTTAGAATACTAAATATTTTTAACATGTACACACAGGGAGAGGGAAGAAGGTCTTAAAGAAACTTACACTAAATAGAAGCATATATATTGCTCCACTTTAGTTTTCATTTTTGCCCTCTATTTTTTTTTTTTTATTAGAGAAAAAAAGAGCCACACCAACACGCGTGTGATCATTGATATACTAACATACACCATACAATGTAAAAAATAAACTAATTTTTTGAAGGTAAAATAAAAATAAAAATATACATACATACATATTATATATATATATATATATAAGCCTCGTATCATCAATCATTCATAATGTATGTTTTTTTTAAGGGGCCGTAATTTTTATTATTTTTGAACTTTAAGGGTCTATATGGTTGGAGTGAAACAGAGAAAATAGAAAATAAAGAAAAAAAAAAGTAAAAAGAAAATTGATTTTATAGGTGTTTGATCAAAGAAAATTGGAGGATGGAAAATTTGTGAAACTAGGTTTTTTCTCCCTTGGCCTATCAAAATTCTATCTCACTAATTTAGAGATAATATGGAAAGAAGAGGAATAGTTAAAGTCAATAGTTGAACTAGTCCTCTCTCTTACACAAACCTACTTGTCGCTTTTTTTTCTTTTTTTTTTTTTTTTTTTTTTTTTGGGGTTTTGGGGTTTAGTATGCTGGGCTTGGACTTTTTCAGTTTTCTTTTTTCCCTCTTCCTGGACACGTGAGGCTTTTTCACTTTTTTTTTGCTTTCCTAGGTGTGAGGTTTTGTTCTATTTATTTTCTCTTTCTTTCTATTTTTTTTTTTTGGGGTTTAACTAGACGTTTTTTTTTTTTTTTAATTTTTTTTCTAGGCATGATATTTCTTTTTTAATAAATTTGAGTGTTTGTCCTTTTTTTTTTTTTTTATTTTTTTTTTATTTTTTTTTTATTTGACGCTTTGTTCTAATTGAGTATATTTTTGAATAAGAGTATATGAATAAATTTATACAAATTTTTTTTTTATTCATCCCTTTACTTTTCCATCCATAACCAAACACAAATAAGGGAAACTAAGAGCTTTTTTGGTAAGAGTATTTAAATATATATATATATATATATATTTGTTTTGCAATCCATAAAATGGTGAGTCCCACACTTGAATTTATTGTTGGCTATATTTTCTAAATTAAGTTTTCAAAAAACTGTATCATATTTTTCAATGACATAGCTGTAAATAAATTGAAAATAGTAGACCCCACATATTTGTCCAAACTCTTTATCTTTTTTATTATTTTTTATTTTTTTTATGGAAATTCTTTTATTTCGTAAATTAAGGAGCTTATCTTTATAATAAAAAGGAGGGTAATTCTACTGTATCCCCCCAAAAAAAGGCGGTACAGTATCCACTAGTAGGTAACCTGCTATATCAGGTTACATTTTTCTCACATTTGACAGTTCCATTCTCACATTGTGTAGTTCCAACATCACATGTAACAGTTTTTTTATTACATTGTGTAGTTCCAAAAATAATTTCCACACTTCAAATTTGAAACTTATCATTAAAAAGAAATACATGATGAACTCTATTCCCTTATCATTATCCACAAAAAAAAAAAAAAAAAAAAAAAAAAAAAACGTAATCTACAAATTCTACACGTTACTTTTTGTAAATATATGTATTTTTTAAATCTCAAAAATAGAAATGGTCTCCCAAAATTTTTTTTTTTTTTTTAGTATTTTGAAATATTTTTTTTTAAGTGAGAGTCAAACACGTATAATATAAAAATTATTATCTGAAAAAAAAAATTGAAACAAAAAGTTTCAATTTTTTGAAAATTGTTTTTATACTGTTTTGAAAACAAAAACAAAAACCCTCCTATCAATTAGGCCCTAAAATTTTTTTTATCCTCCCACTTTTCTATTCTTTCTCAATTTTCTATCCTCTCATTTTTTCATCCCTCCTACCAAATGGATCCTAAGGGGCTGATTTAATGTTTTTATTTTTATTTTTTATTCACATTATTTTGGATTCAAAATCTTTGGTTAGCATTTTGGGTCATCCCCAAAGGGATTTGATCTTTGTTGTAATTATTTACTAGAAGAATAGTCAGGACACCCTCGTTAATTAGCAAAATTGTCATGCATTGGCTGATTGGCTTGTAGTCATGGATTCAAAATCTTTCTTTCTTTTATTAGTAAGTAATTAAGTCAATCTTGAGTTAAGCTATAAGAAGATGTTGCATCATGTTTAACAGACCTATTCTCACATGTATGGGCAGAGCCAAAGGGGCAAAACAAATGCCCCCCTGACTCCTAAATTAAAAATCCTCAAATATGCTAATATTTAGTAACCTTCTTAAAACTCAAATGCTTTGCCCCCCTCTCGACCTAGAAATAAAAGAGGAAGTCCCCAGTTGTAGAGAATTGCCCTGTTACCGAAAATAAGGGGAAAAAAAAGTTCCTTGACACAATAAAACACCAAAGACTCAAAGCTTAGTGTTTTATGTTTAGCATTTTCACTATTCACGGAATTTTGGCACTTGTTTAGGAAAGAAAATGAATCATTGAACTTTTTACGGCACTTGTTTATCGTTTATGGGCCTTATATTTTACTATATATATATATATATATTTTTTTTTTTTTTATTTTAAATCCTACCTAATGTCCTTGTACTGTACTAAAACAATAATAGAAAATGAAAGGTTGAATTCTACATTCATTTTAAAAGCAAATATGGTAGAGTGATATGTATACAATTTTGCAGGAATATTGCTATACTCTTAATACTTATTTTCTCAATTTAATTTATGGAACCAAATTAGATGCCTAAATTTTATATATTAAGATTATTCTCTTAATTTTATTTTTAGTAACTATGAATTGGTTATTTTTGTTTTTTATTTTTATTTTAATGATATGAAATATATTTATTGAAACTATAGAGAATCGTGAGCATAATAATGAGAGTTCAAATTGAATTATAAATGAACTTGTATCGAGGTAGATTATGGTTTTTGTTTATATCAGATTTTATATAATAATTATAGTTGTTTACAATTTTTTATTTACTTTGTCATTAATATTGATGAATATTGTTTTGATTTTTTTTTTTTTTTTGATATTGTCTTTCAATCTTGCTCCCTCTAGACTAAAATCCTAGTTCCGCCACTATGATGTATCGATGAAATTATTCACTGGTCAAATAAATTAACATAATCTTAAAGTTTCACATATCCTAAATTTTACTTTAATTTTTTATCCAAATAATTTTATTTTAACTAATATTTGAATGGTAAAGAATAGTGCGTGCATATTTTAAGAATAAAGGGTTCTAAATTAGATTCTTTAGATTCTATAATTGGAGTCTAATTTTGCATCATGTGTCCTATCTAATTTTTAAATTTTTGTGTTAAATAAATTATAGGATGCAAAACCCTAAGAGCCAATAGTAATGAATCTTCAAAAAACCAATCATATCTACTCAAAAAAATTTTCTCAAAAAAAAAAAAAAAAAATATATATATATATATATATCTACTCAAAAAATATCACCACACTAATAATCTCACAAGGTGCCCGTGCATCTTCTAAGGATATGCCTCGTGAATTTTTTTCTTCCTAGCTTACTCTCAGAGCAATTCCGTGGAGGTCATGCCAAATACTCACTAACATCTTATGTTTCATTTTCATGTGCAAAAGGTTTAGTTTTATTCTAATTCATGTTTGGTTGGACTTTTTACAAGGTAATGAATTACTTCTCTTCGTTGTTCTCCTCCTACAATTAATAATGCATTCCTTACGATGGTAAATAGTTGAATACAAATATTTTAGCCTTTTATTTTTTTTTTTTGGGTTTCCAATATAACATATTTTGTGTAGCTATTAAGATAGCACAATCAAAATTCAAATTAGTTTTTAATTGTAGTCTAATTTTTTGCCACATGTCCAATTTAATTTTTAATTTTAATTTTGTTGCTGAGTGACCCAATTTATAATACTCAACATGAAAATTAAGATGACTATTTCACTTAGCTAAGTAAGACAACTTTCATCATCACTTTTTTAGAATGTTTCCGTGTGTAAGCACATGTTACAACCTAGTATTTTTTTAGTTTGTAGTCTCTAGTGAGTAATGAGTCCTTAATTTCTTGAATGTCCAAATTAAGATTTTACAAAAACCCTCGAAAACATACGAAGGTACGTGAATCTAGCAAATTTGAAGAGGTGAAACCCATTCAAATAGCATTAATATTTTGTTTAAAACATTTAGACTGAAGATGCATATATAAAACATTTTTTTACATGAAAAGAAAGAAAGAGGTGGACATAATATTCTGTGAAAAACCAAACCAGGCTTATAATCGATAAGCACATGCACATAATATGACATATATGCCATTTAATAAACCATACCAGGCACATCCGCAGTGGAAAGGCTGTATGCTATATGTAAGCCCATTTTACCATTCAAGCCCAAAAGACCCACTCCAATGTTACTTGTAAGGTTCAAGCATTGCAAAAAATTTTGCAATTATGCTAGTGTGATTCTAAATGTAGAATCACACTGTAGCTCAATTGTAAAAAATATATTAATATTTTATTTGTAAATATCAGTTCTCTCTCTCCATAGCCTCTCATCTCTCTCTCCATCGCTGAAACTCTTTCTCACACCAAACCTCTCTTTTCTCTCTCATCCCCTCTCTCTCTTGCCATCGCTGTCGATTCACCCACCCATCTCCAAATCCCTTTAATCTCAGGATTTTCTCTCTTAGTCGGTCTCTCATTTTTGGGTATTTCTTGTGGTTTCTGGTGGTGGAGATCGACGAGTTGTGTGGGTTTTTGGCGGTGGTGGGTTTGTGAATGATGTGGGCTTGGGTCAGGTGGTGCAGCGGCGGTAGCGTGGGTCAGTGGTGGGTTTCTGGTTTTGATTTTGGGTTTTGGATTTTGATTTTGATTTTTGGATTTTGATTTGGATCGGAGATCGACGAGTGATTTGCTATGGATTTTGCTCAGCGGAGGTGGGTGGTGTGATTGAAGTTGGACGATGGTGGTGGTGGTGGGTGGTTGACAGAGGAATAGAAACAGAGATCAGAGAGAGAAGTGAGAAATATTTTTATATTATTTTAATGTGCAATATGGTAAAATAAAAGTTGAGATGCTGGGTGTATTGTAAAATGGTATTGTATAATTGATAAAGTGACCTTTTAAGATGGTAAAATAGGATAGGATGGCATGAGCCATTGTGGATGCCCTCATAGCTTAAACTCCAAACTTTCTGAAGTACGTCAACGATTAAAAACTACGGCCCTTCTTTTATTTTGCCCATACCCATCCATTTATTTAATTAAGAATTGGTGAAAGATGGTTTATTTATTGCATCTTTAATTTAAGTGAGAGAGGAGAATTTGAATCTTTGTTAGAATATATATATATATATATATATTAATAGGTAAAGCTAAGAGAAAATTCAATTAGGTTTTAAATTAGATTCCAATTGTTGTCTAATTTTGAATCACGTGTCCTATTTAAGTTTTTTTTTTAAAATTTTTATTCTAGGTGAGTTAATGAGGTGCAAAAAACAAAGAGTCTAATATAAATAAATCATCAGCAACTCAATAAAAAAAAAAAGAAAAAAAAAAAAGAGTAAACTCACGTGTATATCCAAAAGAAATTAAAATAAAAAATAAGAGAGAGAGAATATAATTTGAATCCATATATGTGTGTAATTGTAAATTGTTTTAATTGTACTGTGCATACGCACGGGGTATACACTAATTGAAACGAAGGTTGGCAATTGATGATTATAGAATTAGGGTGAATATTGTATTAATTGTAACATATATATATATATATATATATAGTATTATATTAATTAATTGGTTATAGCAATTGGTTGGTGGCCCAGGCTGAAAACAATAATTAAAATAAAAAAGGATGGAAATATCAATCGGTTCATCATCATGAGTTGAGAGTTGTTCTCTCCTCTCGATCTCATGGCTTTTTAAATAATTTGTTTGGTTGACTTCATGACCATAATATATAAAATATGTCACTACTCACAAGTCACAAAGGCACCCCTCGATCTCTCTCTCGGTGACTCGGTCCTTCTTCTTAATTCTTATACACAGAAGCTAGCTAGCACCTTTAATTAAAAGTAATAATAAGAAGTTGCTTTCGTTGAAGAGAGAGAGAGAGAGAGTGAGCAACCTCCATCATTCACTAATGTCTTATTCTTTTCTTTTGAGAGCAACGTTACGTTCCTACCCCTTTTATTTTATTAGGTGGAGATAGAGAGGACCCTCCTCAATTGCACAAGTACACATTTCATTTCGTTAATTTTTATTTTTGCTGGACCGACAAATGGAATATGTATAATATTGGTCACTTTTTTTTTCTATCAAAAAAAAAAAAAAGTGAAAAATTAGATTTGCGTATGCAATTAATATTTTTTTTATTATATATGTAGATTAATTGGTACACTAAAACAAATGTATGATACACCTTTGTAAGATCATGATGCAATGCAACAGAATATGTAACTTGGCTGCCGGCCGGATTACTCCATGCCTCTTCCCGATGTTTTTTTATTTAGATATATATATATATATATATATACCAAAAGGGGTAAGTTATTGACATATTTTTTTATTTTTTGGAAAATAGCTTAATGGGTAGAGTCCAAGAGGGGGGATTGGCTTGAAGTCTATCAAAGAGGGGTTTGCATTGTTGCCTGAGATTTTGATAGAAGTCAGCTATGTAGTTGATGACTAGTCTAGAGACACCTCTTTCTATCTCAGCATTTTTCTGAACATAAAAGGCTGGACAAGACCATGGTGATCTAGACTTTCTGATGATTCCTTTCTTAAGGAAATCCTCTATTTCTGCTCTGCAAGTATCCATAAGTTCTTGGTTCATTTGGATAGGTCGAGCTTTGGTAGGGATGTCTTTTTCTTGGAAATCTTTGACATAAGGGAGAGTAACTTCATGTCTCTTCCTATGCCAAAAAGCTATGGGTAGATCAGAACAGACCATATGCCTGAGTTTTTCTTCAAACTTTCTGATCTCAGCTTGGGTAGTTTTACAAGCTAGTTGTTCCTCAACTCACTTGGGTCTCAAATCATCCTGGAGGTACTTAAGGTGGTGATTCTTGGCCTGAATAAGGTTAAAGGTCTTGGAGACGGCAATTTCCTGGAGAGTGATAATATCTCTAGGTTTAGGGCTCCTAAGAAACTTAAATTTAACTGGCTGGCCAAATGGATGGGTAGTGATTCCTTCACTATCCGTGGTGATTCCTTCACTATCCGTGGTGAAATGATATTACAAACACATGAAAGGGTTTCCTAAGATAACCTTATCTGTCATATTCTTGACTAGGACAAATGTGGTTTTGAAGCATGTGTTGTCCTGACACACATGAGCTTTTGGAATTTTGAATTCAATCTGCATTTTTCCTCCACTTGCAGAAGTTAACCTTTCTTTGGTTTTTCTGAAGTACTTAGAATGAATGATTCCTTCTTGAATGTAGTTGAGATCAGCGCCTGAATCCATTAAGGAAATAACCTCAAATTCAAAATCTTTGCTAATGACAATCTTGACTTTGGAGTGCCATTTCTGGAAGTTAATCCTACTAATGGCTTTTAAGAACGCCGCATTGGGTGGTTCCTGGTCCATATTGGCTGTAGGGTTAACAGTTTCATCAGCTTCAACTTCTTCATCTGAAGGGTTCTGTAATGAGGTTCCTTCTTCATTGCCTTGATGAGAAGTATTTTCTAAATTTTTAACTCTTTGGTCAAGGAGATTCTGATCAACCTTAAGAATGGTTAGTTCTTGCTTAAGGGTTCTAACTTCAGACTTGGTTTCCTTGATTTCTTTCTAAAGGTCGCTAACTGGAACTTCCTTTTTGGATTTGGTAAACCTACTGTAGATTTTTTCCAAATCAACTTTGGGTTCCTGAAGCCTTGGTTTGGGTTTAGTGGTTTCCTTAACTAGGGTTTTCTTGAACTCACTAAGCTTCTGAGTTTTGATTACTGGGTCTTCGATCTGTTCTATGAGATCTAAGAGGAGCTCTTCTTGCTTAGAGAGTATGTTGAGTTTCTTGGTTCTGCAACAACTATCCATGCATGGAATGGGTTCATTCGGGCCACTAGAGGAACTAGAGGAGGCTCTAGAGGGTTCAGAGGATGACTGGTAAATCTGACGAATCCTACTACTAGAAGACTCACTGTCTGAGTGATCTAATTCTAGGAGCTTGAAGATTTCATCTTTGCTGGTTTTGTCACTAACAAGGGTGTTGATAAGAGATTTGGCCTTAACTTTACATTCTTTTTTGAAATGACCTCTTTTTCCACAATTAAAGCATTTTCCTAATGCTTTGGATATGGGTTTTCCTATGGACTTGGATTTTCCTTTCCTATAGAAATCATCTTTGCTGTACTTCTGTTTTCTATAGTACTTGGCTGCAGTTTTCTTCTTGTGGAAATTCTCAGAGGGTTCTTTTCCTCTGTATTTTGACTTTCTTTTAGGAAGAACATAAGGTCCATACTGTGTACAGAAGTGTCCTACTTCGTACTTGGCTCTACCTTTGCTGGCTTTGCTCTGGATTTTGAGATCTCTACACATCTTCATTCCTACACTTCGGATGGTGCTAGAGATGTCTCCATAAGTTAGGTTATCATAATCAATGATACCTAAGGGGCTACAAAGGGTTTCTTTCACCTTTTCACCGAACAATGTAGGTAAGCCATTGATGAACTTCTCCTTCCAATATGGAGAGTTACAATCACTTCTATGCATGACTTTGGTAGTAAACACATCTTTGTACCACCTAAAGTCACCAAGAGTTTTACATCTAAGGTTACACAACTGGTCGTAAATCCAAGATGTGATGTTGCTGGGTTTTCCTACAAAGTGTTTCATGATCATATAGATCAGGGTATTGACTCTGTCAGGGATACCTCTACCTATGGTGTTGTCGAAGATGGGGATTCCTTCCTCATCTTTTTGGACAGCATGTTTGATGTCTTCCTTAAACTCTTCTGTAAGGCAATTGTTTCACCATTGTAGAAATTTTCCTATAAATCCTAAGGCTATGAGCTCTATGACTTCAGTATGGGAATGTCCTTCACTGATGTAGTTATTGGCTACCATGGTCATATGCTGTATCTTGTTTAGGATTTCCTGTTCTGATAAACCATCTATGTTCCATTCATAGAGTTTACCAGAAGACACTGAGAATTGGTTGCTAACATTCCTTTCCTCAAACTGAAGGTCAGGGGGTGTAGGTTTGGGATACCAATTCTTGGTTAAGTTGGTTGGGGTTACCTTTGGGTGGGTAAGCCGTTTCACTTCTAGTCCTCTAAATTAGTTTTCTAGATGTTCTATCTCCTTTTCTTTATCTGAAGAGGTTCTATTAGAACTACTAGAGGCTGTATGGATGTCCAGGACAACTAGACGGGGATCAACACTAATTGAAGTAATAACTGGTGAAGTGGTGACTGGTTCCTTCTTCACGAGTTCTTCAAGCTTTTGGTATACAATCTCTAGGGCTGATTTATCCTTAGGTCTAAGGCTGGGTTGCCTATTTGTGGGAAGCTTGACTAAAGGTTTTTCTAAAGTCTGGATAGGTTTGCTAGGGCTTCTTGGCTGGAGGATAACCTTATTTTCTATCCTATCTTCTATCCTATCAAGCTGTTTTCCTATAACACCTAAACACTGGTTGGTATAATTGTTTTGCTCTAGAACCTTCTTGACAACCTTTTCTTCGGAGGTGGTCTCGATTTTGAAGGGACAGGCAACTAAATCACTACCATGGTGCTTAAAAGTTATGGCTTCTAGGGGTGGATGGCTGGATCTAACAATTTCTGGTTTGCTAGAACTTGGGGCATCCTTATCTGGAAATTTGGTCCAATCAGTTTTGGTGATGACACAAGACTTCTTATGCCAATCAAAATGGTTCTTAAAGTATTCAAAGAAAGGGACATTGCTGGATATCTCCTTCATGAATTCTTTCCATTTTTCCAAAACTTCTTTCTTTTGTTCCAGGGTGTGGTTGGCTCTATATGCTTCTTGTTTGACTCTTTTTCCTTCAGATTGAAATTCTTTGGTTAGAGCTACTAAATCAGGGGTGAAATCCTTTCTTATGGTCATGAGTTGTTGATCGATTCCAATTTCTTCCTGGAAAGGATCTTGGAAGTCTGTTCCCGAAGGGGAAGAGGGCTTCTGACTTTTGTTGTCGTCTTCCTGATCAGCAACTGAGCCTTGTCTGGCTGTGTAACAGGGCGTGTTAACCTGAGATCTGGTCTGGACACCTTGGAGTTCTAGTCCTAAGTCTCTTCTAGATCTGGGAAAAGGCGCTAGAGGTCTGGATGAGCTACACTGGGATGCAGGTCTGTCTCTTAAAAGGATAGGTGGTGGTTTGATGGGTTGGTGTAGATCTGCTGGGGATCTAAACATGGGGTCATCACAATCTAAAGGCATTCTAAACCTAGACTGGTCAACTAATGGAGTTCTAATCCTAGATTGGTCAAAGCTCAATCTAACCGTACCATCGGCTAGTTGTTGGACAAAATCTAGATCAGGATTCTGGGATGGGTGTTGGATCTGTAAATGATAGTTCTCATTTTCCAGAGTCTAATTATCAAGGAAAGTGACTTCAGACCATTTTAGGGTCTTGCGAACCTGAATCTTGGATCTAAGGTCTTTGGTTTGAATGAGAGTGGTTTCTCCCATTTTTCTTTTGTCAAGAGCCTGAGCATTTATGTTCGTCCTTATGCACTTGTAATACACTTTGTATATCAAGGCAACTTGCTGGACACCTTCTAACATGAGGGTTCCATGGGTCTTGATGTTGAGGGTTAGGGCTTTCATGATATGCTGGTCATGGAGTCCTACTTTGAAGTTTGGAAAGCAGTCAAAATGTACTGGTCCGTTTCCTAAACTGGTTTCAATGGTTCCTAAGAGGCTGTCATTAAATCTGATATGACGGGTGTCTCTAAGGGCCATTAGGACAGAACAATTCAAACCTTCTCTGAACAAGGGTTGAACTCCTACCTGGACTAAACCTATGTGGATAAAATTGTGTCCTTCTTTCCTGTGCGCTAACAGGGTGGACGAGGGTAACAAGTAGCACATCTCGTACTCCTTGTTGATGCTATAAACCTGTTCTATAGTTCTAACATAGTAATCTGTCTTGAAAGTCTTTTTCAAGGACCATGAAGATAACTTATAGATTTGGCTGGTGGGAATCTTGGGGATGTTCCAATCTCCTAGTTTTAGATCTGTATCTGATAACTCATACGATTCAGAGTTGAGAACTCAATCTTCTTGAGGTATGGGCTCAGGGATAGATGATCTGTAACTAGTAGAAGAGTTACTTCTAAACAACCTATTTATCATTCTAGATCAAAGCTTAAATCAAACAATTACAACCTAATCACCTTTATCCTTAACAGTCTGGATCTAACCTTTAGATCTGCTACAAGGTGTTCTAACAGACGATTGCCTTCACTCGTGCAAACTACAACCTCTTGCTGCCTCAAGGTCCTATTCTAGTTATAGAAACCTCCATCTCTTTACAACCCAATACTTGTAAGCAGATGGCTCTCTTCTTCCCTCTCCCAGTTTACACTTGTAACACCAGTGTGGTCTTCACAATTGTAACCTGTAATTTTATATTTCCGCTGTTTATGGCCTCAGTCGGCCGCTGTTTATTGACAGAGGCCGACTGATACCAAAAGGGGATAAGTTATTGACAAAGGCCGACTGAGGCCATAAACAACGAAAATATAAAATTACAGGTTACAATTGTGAAGACCACTCTGGTGTTACAAGTGTAAATTGGGAGAGGGAAGAAGAGAGCCATCTGTTTACAAGTATTGGGTTGTAAAGAGAGGGAGGTTTCTATAACTAGAATTGGACCTTGGGACCAGACCTACCTCAGAACTGATCTTGAGCTGCCTTAAATAGACTGAAGGGAACCTCGGATGCTGCTGAAGATTGTTGGAAATCCAGAAGGGTGAAATGCTTTTACTTGGGTGAAAAACCTTTTCAGCCAAAAGCAATAGTAACTTCTGGATTATTGTGCTGAAGACTGTTCATGAATAGTGTTCTATCTCCTTGCTTTTCCATGGTACTGTTTAGTTACTGGTGTTGAATAGTAGCCTATTTGGAATCTGCTGGTACGGGTACTGTTCATTGTACAGTGACTGGTGTTATAGATGAATAGTAACCATTCTGAGAACTATTCTGAATAGTGATTGGTTCTATTTGGAACACTTAATCTTCGTCCAAGTTGTAACCATCGTAAAGGTCCTGTGAGTCCTGGAAGGGATTAAAGGGACAACGGTTGACAGAAGCTTCTGAAGAGGCAGGAGAAACCTTTTCAACTGACTCTAACTTCTCTGCTTGGATTTGTGATTGCTTGGCAAGATCTTTTAGTTCCTTGCTAGATTTTCTGGCGATCTGGACGGAGTCTAGGCTAGACTAAGATCTTGTATTATAAGCACTAGCTTTCTGAACTAGAGGAGGACAGTCCTTATGGATTTTAGTGATGACATCTTGAATTCTAAAACTGTCCCACCATTTTACAAGGAATTCTCTGTCCAGTAGGTTGGAATTGATTTCATAATTCTACATGCTAATCCAGTGGATCCTGTGCATCACTATCATATGCATAATTGCTGGAAATTGGGAACTATGGTCTGTGGTCTGCAATTTGGTGCTAAAATACCTGAGGGCATCCTGTCAAGGTTCAAGGAAGATCTAGGGTATCGATCCAAACATCTCCCACCACTTTAGGAACCATGAAGGTATTGAACTGGAGAACTGCTTATTGAACATTAGGAACCAAGAATGATCAGAGTTCTTGTTCTGATAAACGAGAACCTTCTCAAAGACGTCCATATAGTCATAATAACTGTAATGGAGTTCTGAACCTAGGAGAATTTTAAGATCAGAGGGGTGAGGCCCCCAATCCTTGCAGCTTACAAAACCTATAAAGATGAACTTGTGATAAAGTACTTCTGCAGGGTTTGCTTTGTTCATAATATTTTCTATTCGAGCAAACTTTCCCTGGATAAGGATACTCTTATAGAATCTGATATTCTTCTCTAGATGTTTTGGGAGGAAGTGCCAACCTCTGGGTAAAACTTCCATGGCCAATGCAAAGGGATCTGTTATTTGAACTAAATGAGGTTCAATATAAGAGATGTGTTGGACAAAGGGTTTCTTAACATAAGAAGACTTTCCCTTTCTAGATAGGTAGGAAAAAGGCTTTTGGGATACTATGGGGCCAAAAGGTTCTTCTACCGTGTAAGGGGAAATTGATCTTGGGGGAGGGGTTGCCAAAGTCGAACTATAACTGGGCTATCCATAGGGAGGCTTTTGGTAGTTTGGTTTTAGGATTGTGGAAACTACATACCTATTGGCTAGGGTTGAGGGAGAAATGGGAACTAACTGACTATGAGGGTTCTTTGCCTGACTGGTACTACTGGTAGTTTGCTGTCTAGGTAATTTTGGCGGCTGGGGTTGTGCGGGTTTTTTCCCGGACATCTTGGTTTGGACTCTGCAAAAATTCACGGGTGAGGAAGTCAGGAATACTGTTTTGAGTTCCTTCAATGAATTCAATGTCAAAGTCAAAGATGGAAAGGATGGCTTGCCATCGTGCAAAAATTTGTTTTGATACAATGTTTTGAACATCTTTTTCTAAAACATGTTTTGCAGATTTACAATCAATCCTTAATAAAACTTTTGATTCAAAAGATCACTTTGAAATTTTGAAATGCATAGTACTATAGATAATATTTCCTTTTTTATAGTACTATAATTAATCTGAGTGGGAGTCCAAATTCCAGAATAGAAATAAACAATTTGTTCTGGGGAAGTGGGACTAACACGTTGCAGGAGAATGCCACCATAACCTATGTTAGAGGCATCAGTTTGGACAATCTTGAAGGAATTGATTGAGGGAATTCCTAAATAGGGGAGTGTCTTGACATATTTTTTGATTTTTTGGACAATAGCTGAATGGGCAGGAGTCCAAGAGGGGGGATTAGCTCGAAGTCTATCAAAAAGGTGTTTGCATTGTTGCCTAAGATTTTGATAGAAGTTAGCTATGTAGTTGAGGGATCCTATAGAAACCTTTGAAGTAGGGTTTTGTCTAGAATTTCATCTGGGAACTTATCTGCAAACTGAATAGCTCTTTCTATAGGTTTGATGACTCCATGGTGAATATCAAAGCCTAAGAATCGAACTTTAGTTTGGAAAAGCTTGATTTTTGAGGCTAAAACAACAAGACCATTGAGCTTGATTGTAAAGAGGAATGCTCGTAGGTGCTTCCAATGTTGGTTCAGGGATTCTGAGAAGATGAGTACATCATCGATGTACACAATGATATGACAGGAGAATGGATTGAAAATCTCATTCATGATGTTTTGGAATTCAGAAGGTGCATTTTTTATACCAAAGGGCATTACGTTCCATTCATAATGTCCAAAGGGTGTGGTAAAGGCTGTCTTATACCTATCAGACTTTCTAATTTGTATTTGCCAAAAACCACTTTTCATATCAAATTTACTGAAGACCACTACTTTACAAAGTCTATTTACTAAGTCTTTTTTGTTGGGAATCGGGTATCTTACCCATTCTAAGACTTTGTTAAGGGGTTTGTAGTTTATGACTAGTCTAGGGACACCTCTTTCTATCTTAGCATTTTTTTTTAAACATAAAAGGCTGGACAAGACCATGGTGATCTAGACTTTCTGATGATTCTTTTCTTAAGGAGATCCTCTATTTCTGCTCTGCAAGTATCCATAAGTTCTTGGTTCATTTGGATAGGTCGAGCTTTGGTAGGGATGTCTTTTTCTTGGAAATCTTTGACATAAGGGAGAGTAACTTCATGTCTCTTCCTATGCCAAAAAGCTATGGGTAGATCAGAACAGACCTCATGCCTAAGTTTTTCTTCAAACTTTCTAATCTTAGCTTAGTTAGTTTTACAAGCTAGTTGTTCCTCAACTCTCTTATGTCTCAGATCATCTTGGAGGTACTTAAGGTGGTGATTCTTGGCCTGAATAAGGTTAAAGGTCTTGGAGACGGCAATTTCTTGGAGAGTACTAATATCTCTAGGTTCAGGGCTCCAAAGAAACTTAAACTTAATTGGTTGGCCAAATGGATGGGTAGTGATTGTGGTGAAAGGATATAACAGACACATGAAAGGGTTTCCTAAGATAACCTTATCTGTCATATTCTTGACTAGGACAAATGTGGTTTTTAAGCATGTGTTGTCCTGACACATATGAGCTTTTGGAATTTTGAATTCAATCTGCATTTTTCCTCCACTTGCAGAAGTTAACATTTCTTTGGTTTTTCTAAAGTACTTAGAGGGAATGATTCCTTCTTAAATGAAGTTGAGATCAGCGTCTGAATCTATTAAGGCAATAACCTCAAATTCAAAATCTTTGCTATTGACAATCCTGACTTTGGAATGCCACTTCTGGAAGTTAATCCTACTGATGGCTTCTAAGAACGCCGCATTGGGTGGTTCCTGGTCCATATCGGCTGTAGGGTTAACAGTTTCATCAGCTTCAACTTCTTCATTTGAAGGGTTCTGTAATGAGGTTCCTTCCTCATTGCCTTGATGAGAAGTATTTTCTAAATTTTTAATTCTTTGGTCAAGGAGATTTTGATCAACCCTAAGAATGATTAGTTCATGCTTAAGGGTTCTAACTTCAGACTTGGTTTCCTTGATTTCTTTTTGAAGTCGCTAACCGTGACTTCCTTCTTGGATTTGGTAAACCTACTGTAGATTTTCTCCAAATCAACTTTGGGTTCCTGAAGCCTTGGTTTGGGTTTAGTGGTTTCCTTAACTAAGGTTTTCTTGAACTCACTAAGCTTCTATGCTTTAATAACTGGGTCTTCAATCTGTTCTATGAGATCTAAGAGAAGCTCTTCTTACTTGGAGAGTATGTTGAGTTTCTTGGTTCTATAACAACTATCTATGCATGGAATAGGTTCGTCTGGGCCATTAGAGGAACTAGAGGAGGCTCTAGAGGGTTCAGAGGATGACTGATAAATCTGACGAATCTCACTATTAGAAGACTCACTATCGGAGCGATCTATTTCTAGGAGTTTGAAGATTTCATCTTTGTTGGTTTGGTCACTAACAAGGGTGTTGATAAGGGTTTTGGCCTTAGTTTTACACTCTTTTCTGAAATGACCTCTTTTTCCACAGTTAAAGCATTTTCCTGATGCTTTGGATATGTGTTTTCTTATGGACTTGGATTTTCCTTTCCTATAGAAATCATCTTTGCTGTACTTCTGTTTTCTATAGTGCTTGGCTACAGTTTTCTTCCTGTGGAAATTCTCAGAGGGTTCTTTTCTTCTGTATTTTGACTTTCTTTTGGGAAGAACAAAAGTTAAGCCATACTGTGTACAGAAGTGTCCTACTTCATACTTGGCTTTACCTTTGCTGGCTTTGCTCTGGATTTTGAGATCTTTACACATCTTCATTCCTACACTTCGGATGGTGCTAGAGATGTCTCTATAAGTTAGGTTATCATAATCAATGACACCTAAGGGGCTACAAAGGGTTTCTTTCACCTTTTAGCCAAACAATGTGGGTAAGCCATTGATGAACTTCTCCTTCCAATATAGAGAGTTACAATCGCTTCTGTGCATGACTCTTGCGGTGAATACATCTTTATACCACCTAAAGTCGCCAAAGGTTTTACATCTAAGGTTACTTAACTGGTCGTAAACCCTAGATGTGATATTATTAGGTTTTCCTACGAAGTGTTTCATGATCGTATAGATCAGGGTATTGACTCCGTCGGGGATACCTCTACCTATGGAGTCATCGAAGATGGGGATTCCTTCCTCATCTTTTTGGATAGCATGTTTGATGTCTTCCTTAGACTCTTCTATAAGGCAATTGTTCCACCATTGTAGAAGTTTTCCTGTAAAGATATTTTTTCCAAATCTCTTTCAGATCTGGAAGAGATTTAGGACTAGAGCTCCAAGGTGTCCAGACCAGATCTCCGGTTAGCACACCCTGTTACACAGCCAGACAAGACTCAGTTATTGATCAGGAAGACGACAACAAAAGTCAAAAGCCCTCTTCCCCTTCGGGAACAGACTTCCAAGATCCTTTCCAGGAAGAAATTAGAATTGATCATCAACTCTTAACCATGAGAAAAGAATTCACCCCTGATATGGTAGCTCTAACTAAAGAGTTTGAACCTAAAGGAAATAGAGTCAAACAAGAAGCATATAGAGCCAACCACACTCTGGAACAAAAGAAAGAAGTTTTGGATAAATGGAAAGAATTCATGAAGGAGATATCCAACAATGTCCCTTTCTTTGAATACTTTGAGAACCATTTTGATTGGCATAAGAAGTCTTGTGTCATTACCAAAACTAATTGGACCAAATTTCCAGATAAGGATGCCCCAAGTTCTAGCAAACCAGAAATTGTTAGATCTAGCCATCCACCCCCAGATGCCATAACTTTTAAGCACCGTGGTAGTAATTTAGTTGCCTCTCCCTTCAAAACCGAAACCACCTTCGAAGAGAAGGTTGTCAAGAAGGTTCTAGAGCAAAACAATTACACCAACCAGTGTTTAGGTGTTATAGGAAAACAGCTTGATAAGATAGAAAATAAGGTCATCCTCTAGGCAGGGAGCCCTAGCAAACCTATCCAGACTTTAGAAAAACCTTTAGTCAAGCTTCCCACAAATAGGCAACCCAGCCTTAGACCTAAGGATAAATCAGCCTTAGAGATTGTCAACCACAAGCTTGAAGAACTCGTGAAGAATGAACCAATCAACACTTCACCAGTTACTACTTCAACCAGTGTTGATCCCCGTCTAGTTGTCCTAGACATCCATACAGCCTCTAGTAGTTCTAGTAGAACCTCTTTAGATAATGAAAATGAGATAGAACATCTATAAAACCAATTTAGAGGACTGGAAGTGAAACGACTTACCCACCCAAAGGTAACCCCAACTAGCTTAACCAAGAATTGGTTAAGCTTTAGGTTCAATGGTTTCCTTATCTAGGGTTTTCTTGAACTCATTAAGCTTCTGAGTTTTGATCACTGGGTCTTCGATCTATTCTATGAGATCTAAGAGGAGCTCTTCTTGCTTGGAGAGTACGTTGAGTTTCTTGGTTCTACAACAACTATCCATGCATGGAATGGGTTCATCCAGGCCACTAGAGGAACTAGAGGAGGCTCTAGAGGATTCAGAGGATGACTAGTAAATTTGACGAATCCCACTACTAGAAGACTCACTGTCTGAGTGATCTAATTCTAGGAGCATGAAGATTTCATCTTTGCTAGTTTGGTCGCTGACAAGGGTGTTGATAAGGGATTTGGCCTTAGCTTTACATTCTTTTCTGAAATGACCTATTTTTCCACAATTAAAGCATTTTCCTGATGCTTTGGATATGGGTTTTTCTGTGAACTTGGATTTTCCTTTCCTATAGAAATCATCTTTGCTGTACTTTTGTTTTCTATAGTACTTGGCTACAGTTTTCTTCTTGTGGAAATTCTTAGAGGGTTCTTTTCCTCTGTATTTTGACTTTCTTTTGGGAAGAACAGAAGGTAAGCCATACTGTGTACAGAAGTGTTCTACTGAAGTTCACTCCAAGGAAACCAGAATACGAAGCCATATTATACTATGGTTTTTGCAATCAATATGCTAGATATCATAATCATAATTGTGACTATAATCCTCCATGGGATCCCGAGGATGGTGTCCCATCTGAGTATTATGATACAGATTAGCATATTTCCAGGAAATAAGGATTCAAGCCCTAAAAGAATGATCCGATCATCATTCAGGAGTTTAGGACTTCCCTCCTTCAGTTCAGAAAGCTATTGCTTATATAATACAAGATCTTAGTCTAGCCTAGACTCCGTCTAGATAGCTGAAAAATCTAGTAAGGAACTAAAAGATCTTGCCAAGCAATTACAAATCCAAGTAGAGAAGTTAGAGTCAGTTGAAAAGGTTTCTCCTGCCTTTTTAGAAGCTTCTGTCAATTGTTGTCCCTTTGATTCCTTCTAGGATTCACAGGACTCTTACGATGGTTACAACTTGGACGAAGATTAAGTGTTTCGGATAGAACCAGTCACTATTCAGAACAGTTCTCAAAATGGTTACTATTCATCTACAGCACCAGTCACTGTACAATGAACAATACCCGCACCAGCAGATTCTAGACAGGCTACTATTCAGCACCAGTAACTGAACAGTACCCTGGATAAGCAAGGAGACAGAACACTATTCATGAACAATAATAGTTACTATTCATGAACAGTCCTCAGCACAATAATCCAAAAGTTACTACTGCTTTTGGCTGAAAAGGTTTTTCACCCAAGTAAACGCATTTCACCCTTCCGGATTTCCAGCAATCTTCAGTAGCATCCGAGGCTCCCTTCAGTCTATTTAAGGCAGCTCAAGATCAGTTCTGAGGTAGGTCTAGTCCCAAGGTCCAATTCTAGTTATAGAAACCTCCCTCTCTTTACAACCCAATACTTGTAAATAAGTGGCTCTCTTCTTCCCTCTCCTAGTTTACATTTGTAACACCAGAGTGGTCTTCACAATTGTAACCTGTAATTTTATATTTCCGCTGTTTATGGCCTCAGTCGGCCTCTATCAATAACTTACCCCCCTTTTGGTATCAGAGCCAAGTTTGGCCTATCTTAGAGTTGTAAGTTATATTTTTGAGTATCAATCAAGTTAGCTGGTTATACTGCCATAGTTATCAAAATACTTTTGCATTAAGATTGTTTTGATTATATTCAGTATGTTTTCTCCTAACCAGTTAATTATGTTTTACATCTATTTTTTGATAACTCTTCCATTACCATTCATTGTATTCTACATTTACTACATCTTCGCCATTTGTGCTTATTGGTATCCTGATGTTTTCTAGTATAATTGGTAGGCTGAGCCTCCTTCTTTACCTATCTGTTTATTATCCTATGATTATTTGTTCATAATCTTTCAGTTATATCC
The DNA here is from genome assembly GCA_023621385.1 of Quercus gilva. Classification (NCBI taxonomy): domain Eukaryota; kingdom Viridiplantae; phylum Streptophyta; class Magnoliopsida; order Fagales; family Fagaceae; genus Quercus; species Quercus gilva. Next base: position 30,204,795 of record CM042478.1, on the reverse strand, counting down.
CAATTATCTGCTTTCTCTATTTTTTGTGTTTAGCCCCAAATATGTTGCAGATGTGTACTGTTGAGACAAGTAAGTCCAAAACTGTGCTATTCCAGCAACCCAATAAGTCCTATAGGTTCCAAGCTGTGTGTGGATCCATACCAAACAATAAGTCCCAATAGTAAGGCGTGAGTGGAAGGATTGTTATCAATGTAGGATTGAGGCAGTAAGAGGTTGTAATTTGCACGAGTGAAGGCAATCGTCTGTTAGAACACCTTGTAGCAGATCTAAAGGTTAGATCCAGACTGTTGAGGATAAAGGTGATTAGGTTGTAATTGTTTGATTTAAGTTTTGATCCAGAATAATGAATAGGTTGTTTAGAAGTAACTCTTCTACTAGTTACAGATCATCTATCCCTAAGCCCATACCTCAAGAAGATGGAGTTCTCAACTCTGAATCGTATGAGTTATTAGATACAGATCTAAAACTAGGAGTTTGGAACATCCCCAAGATTCCCACCAGCCAAATCTATAAGTCATCTTCATGGTCCTTGAAAAAGACTTTCAAGACAGATTACCATGTTAGAACTATAGAACAGGTTTATAGCATTAACAAGGAGTATGAGACGTGCTACTTGTTACCCTCTTCCACCTTGTTAGCGCACAGGAAAGAAGGACACAATTTTATCCACATAGGTTTAGTCCAAGTAGGGGTTCAACCTTTGTTTAGAGAAGGTTTGAATTGTTCTGTCCTAATGGCCCTTAGAGACACCCGTCATATCAAATTTAATGACAGCCTCTTAGGAACCATTGAAACCAGTTTAGGAAATGGACCAGTACATTTTGACTGCTTTCCAAACTTCAAAGTAAGACTCCATGACCAGCATATCATGAAAGCCCTAACCCTCAACATCAAGACCCATGGAGCCTTCATGTTAGAAGGTGTCCAGCAAGTTACCTTGATATACAGAGTGTATTACAAGTGCATGAGGACGAACATGAATGTTCAGGCTCTTGACAAAAGAAAAATGGCAAAAGCCACTCTCATTCAAACCAAAGACCTTAGATCCAAAATTCAGGTTCCTAAGACCCTGAAATGGTCTGAAGTCACTTTCCCTAATAATTGGACTCTGGAAAATGAGAACCAACATTTACAGATCCAACACCCATCCCAGAATCCTGATCTAGATTTTGTCCAACAACTAGCCGATGGTACGGTTAGATTGAGCTTTGACCAATCTAGGATTAGAACACCATTAGTTGACCAGTCTAGGTTTAGAATGCCTTTAGACTGTGATGACCCCAGGTTTAGATCCCCAGCAGATCTACACCAACCCATCAAACCACCACCTATCCTTTTAAGAGACAGACCTGCATCCCAGTGTAGCTCATCCAGACCTCTAGCGCCTTTTCCCAGATCTAGAAGAGATTTAGGACTGGAGCTCCAAGGTGTCCAAACCAGATCTTAGGTTAGCACACCTTGTTACACAGCCAGACAAGACTCAGTTGTTAATCAGGAAGACGACAACAAAAGATGGGGATTCCTTCCTCATCTTTTTGGATAGCATGTTTGATGTCTTCCTTAGACTCCTTTGTAAGGCAATTGTTCCACCATTGCAGAAGTTTTCCTGTAAATCCCAAGGCTATGAGCTCTATGACTTCAGTATGGGAATGTCCTTCACTGATGTAGTTATTGGCTACCATGGTCATATGCTGTATCTTGTTTAGGATTTCCTGTTTTGACAAACCATCTATGTTCCACTCATAGAGTTTACCAGAAGACACTGGTTGCTAACATTCCTTTCCTCGAACTGGAGGTCAGGGGGTGTAGGTTTGGGATACCAATTCTTGGTTAAGCTAGTTGGGGTTACCTTTGGGTGGGTAAGCCGTTTCACTTTGATTATGGCTTGATAACTTTATAAGCCTGGCAGAGCCTGTACGGATCTCTGTCTTCTTCATCAGCACCATCCTCATAGTTGACTATCAAACTGTGGAATGGGTGCTCTTTTTCAAGTACCCTGAGACTGCTTCCAAAGTATTCTTCCTAAGCGGCCTGTGTTAAGGCAGTATCTACATCATAATTTGATTCTCCAAATACTGGGAAGTGAGTAGTGACCAACATTTTAAAATATTCAAACCACTGGTTAGATGATTCGAACATAGCCTTGCTAGCCAAGATATTGGTTTGTATCTCAGGGGGCAAGTTGGCAATGGCACTTCTTAAAGTAGACTGAGTCTTAAGACTGAGCCTAGCATAATGGGTGCCCATTATAGTAGTCTTTCTGCCCTTTGAATAGGCTTCCTCTTTGCCAGAGAGTAGACTAGTGATGGCGTCATTTCTTGCCTCAAGGTTTACCAAGTGGATTTATAGTGTTTTGAGGGTTCTTTGGAAAAGGCCATTGTTTAGTGTAGGCTGCATTGAGGTTATCCAGGATGTATTTAATGGAGGGTGGTAGGTCTGTATAGGCTCCATCATGGAATTGCATGTTTCTGGATAAAACTTCTTGAAGTTCAATAGCCATATCACTACTGGAATATGTCACCGTTGCCGGGACAATTCCTTGAAGGGATGTTGCTCTTCTGGGGGGTCTTGATCCAGAAGGGGTGCCTTCATGCATTACAAAAGATTTTCCTACTGGGAACCTTTTGTCTTGAGGATAGCCCTGTATCGATGCTTTCCCCTTGTTCCTCTTCTTTGCCGAAGAAGTCATTTTCCACTTACTAGTGGTAGTAATATTTATTTGCTTCTTTTCCTGCCAAAATTGATTTAAATAAATAGAATGAATTTCTTTTTCAAAAATGCTATTGTTTAAAACATGAGATGGTGTAAAGCATGTAGTTCCATAATGCATGAATGAAATGGTATGCTGTGATGATATTTGGCACTAAGTTGGGTTGGCAAAATCATCAATTGTGAATGGAAGGATGGATACAAATGAATCAAGGTTGTTGGCTTGATCATATGAGACTGTTGGTGGAGGAATTTTGGCCTGAATAAGGTTAAGAGTTTTGGAGACGGCAATTTCTTGGAGAGCACTAATATCTTTAGGTTCAGGGCTCTGAATAAACTTAAACTTAATTGGCTGGCCAAATGGATGGGTAGTGATTCCTTCACTATCCATGGTGAAAGGATATAACAGACACATGAAAGGGTTTCCTAAGATAATCTTATCTGTCATATTCTTGACTAGTACAAATGTGGTTTTGAAGCATGTGTTGTCTTGACACATATGAGCTTTTGGAATTTTGAATTCAATCTGCATTTTTCCTATTTGCAGAAGTTAACCTTTCTTTGGTTTTTCTGAAGTACTTAGAGGGAATGATTCCTTCTTGAATGCAGTTGAGATCAGCGCCTGAATCTATTAAGGCAATAACCTCAAATTCAAAATCTTTGCTAATGACAATCTTGACTTTGAAGTGCCATTTCTGGAAGTTAATCCTACTGATGGCTTTTAAGAACGCCACATTGGGTGGTTCCTAGTCCATATCGGCTAACAGTTTCATCAGCTTCAACTTCTTCATCCGAAGGGTTCTGTAATGAGGTTCCTTCCTCATTGCCTTGATGAGAAGTATTTTCTAAATTTTTAACTCTTTGGTCAAGGAGATTCTAATCAACCCTAAGAATGGTTAGTTCTTGCTTAAGCGTTCTAACCTCAGACTTGGTTTCCTTGATTTCTTTCTGAAGATCGCTAACTGTGACTTCCTTCTTGGATTTGGTAAACCTATTGTAGATTTTTTCCAAATCAACTTTGGGTTTTTGAAACCTTGGTTTGGGTTCAGTGGTTTCCTTAACTAGGGTTTTCTTGAACTCACTAAGCTTCTGAGCTTTGATCACTAGGTCTTTGATCTGTTCTATGAGATCTAAGAGGAGCTCTTCTTGCTTGGAGAGTACGTTGAGTTTCTTGGTTCTACATATATATATATATATATATATATAAAGAGCAGTGACAATGCCCAACCTAGACACATTTTTCCGAAGTGGTTTTAACATATAGTATATGATCCACTTTTGACCGATTTGGTTTCATATTAATTGGAACTGAAAATGCAACACCTTATTTCATTACCGCCCCCCCTCAAATGCTTGAAGAAATTAAGACAACCAGGCTTTGGTTGTCATTAAACACACACACACACACACACACACACATATATATATATATATATGCTGTTAAATATTATTTATAATGTTCCTTTCTCCAAGTGAGTGCTATGTGGGCTCCAATTAACTCAATTGGTAAAGTCTCTGATGGTTGTATAAGAGATCTAGGGTTCAATCTTTGTCTACACCAAAAATTACTAGGTGTTTAGGGTTTATCAAGAGCGGACGCCATAAGTTGAAACTCTCTAAAAAAAAAAAAAGTAAGTTCTATAAATAAATGTTAAGCTCCTCCTAATATATATATATATATATATAGTGATAGGTAAGGTGGCCAATTACATGCATCTCAATTAGGAGTGGACGCCATAAGTTGAAACTCTCTAAAAAAAAAAAAAAAAAAAAAGTGAGTTCTATAAATAAATGTTATTTTTTTAATTAGCCCAAAATAATAATAAGGTTCTATAAATTAATGTTAAGTTCCTCCTAATATATATATATATATATCTATATATATATATGGATAGTGATAGGTATGGTGGCCAATTACATGCATCTCAATCAATTGTTCTGATAATGAATTATCAATTATTATCTGCACTTTTATCACCTGTCCTCCTGCCCCTCCTCAACACAGAAAACAACTTATTTTTATTATTTTCCGCTTATTTTAATGGTATGGACCACATTTATACTAACCCCTTCATTTTGCAATCTATGAAAGCTACCTTGGCTTCAATAAGGCAGTCGTACAAAATTTGTTCTCTAATTCGCAGCTTAACACTTTCTCAAAAAAAAAAAAAATACAGCCTAACAATGGATTAATAATCATCTTTATTATATTTTAGCTGTAGCACTTCATTTTTTTAGTTTATTTTTTTGGACCATCATTTCATTTAACTCATGACCTTTAATTTTCATCTTAAGTTCATAATATTTTTACAATAAATTTTAAGTGACAAGTTATTAGTTTTTGTTATGGATGGATAAAAAAATAATTTAAGTTGTGAATTAAAATTAGAATCAATAACAACTTACCGCAAAAATATTCTAGATAGACAAATACACGTACTACTTCTCTTCAAATTAATTTTGTCAATGGCATGAAAAAGTATACCTAGGTATCAGGATCTTTTTCTTCTTTTGTTTTTGTAACTTTTCTTTATAATAAATGCAAAAAAAAAAAAAAAAAAGAAAAAAAAAAAAGAAAAAGAAAAAAAAGAGAGAGAGCTTAGTAAGGTTACATAACTTGTTATGATGTCCTCACATTGCATTGCTATTTGCTGCACCAATTACAGTATGGCGTTCAAAATGGATAGAGGTCAGGTGCGTGGTCTCGTCAACGTACCAGACTAAGCAGCAACCCCACTGGCCTCTGCACTTCTGTTAGGATATTTTGGTGCCACAATTTGTACCACAACTCATCCACGTGGCGAGTTATGGTTGGTAGAAGAGTGTCTCCACATGGACCCATCATCACTCCACCAACCACAACTCGCCACATGGGTGAGTTGTGCACAAATTGTGCCACAAGTTGTGGCACTAGCAATGCTCCTTCTGCTATCACTACAATTGGAAATTTGCAGTACATTTTTGTTTGTCAACTTGTTTTTATTTATTTATTTATTATTTAAATTTCCAATATATGTCTGCATGAGTTTCTCTTCCCATCCCATGAATAGGAATATGTAGGGGGCTCCAGACTGGCCGCTCTTTTGTCTTCTTGGCCTTCTATCCTTTTGGACCGGCTTTGTCTCTCTTAGAGCACTAGCATCTGAGAATGCAAAAAATTTATTTTACATATTTAAAATCTACTTTATCTATTTTACTATTTTATTTTACAACTCACCCAACATCTTAGTTTCTATTTTTTCATACAACTTATTAAAAAAATATAAACTACACTAACAAATAATATAAAAAATTCAGTTTCTCTCTTTTCTCTTCCATCTCTCTTTCCTCTCCACCTTTTTGTCTATCTCTCCATCAATCCCACACAACATCTTCCACTAAAACTCACCCACAAACACCAATCCTCACCACCAAAATTACCCAAAAAAAAAAAAAATTGTCACCACTAACCATTGAACCAACCAACCAGCCACCACCACTGAAATCCTTGCCAACACCGAAACACTCACTGCAACACCCACAATCCTGACAAACACAAACACCAAATCCTCACCAAATTTGACCCAAACTCTAACCAATCTCCACCCACAGTGAACCCATCCCACCACCACCATAGCAACCCCCCACTGCCACCACCAAAACCTGCAATTGCCCTAATACCCACAACAAGAAATCAAAGCAAAACCAAAAACCCAAACCCAATCTGAGACAGAGAATTGGAGTGAGAGAAAGAGTAAAAAGGAGAGAGAATCAGAGTGAGGCTGCCTTCAGTCCATGCTGTCGACGCCATCTCCAACCATGCCATTAATGACATCCCCAGTCCATGCCGTTGATGCCATCTCCAGTCCAGGCCAACTTGAGAGAGAGAGAGAGAAACAGAGAGCAAAAAAGGGAGAGGGGAGATAGAGTGAGAGAAGAAAATGAGAATGAGAGGAGATCAGATGAGTGACCATGTGAAGTGTGATTGAAAGAGAGAGAAAAAGTGAGATATTTTAATAAATGATTTTTTTTTTTTTTGGTTTACATCCCCAGCTACAATAGGTTCTATATATAAGAACCTACTATTCATAGTTGCTAAAATTATTTAGAAACCCATACTCGGATGTTGTTGATTTTTGGGAGATTTTGTTGTAAAATAGCAACTAGGGGGGGGGGGGGGGAGGGTGTGCAATGCTAATGCACTTATCCACCCAACCAAACCAAATAATATTGTGAGTCATTTTCATAGTGATATATAGTTGTGAGAGACCGTAAAGGGGTGCTCTCAAAAAAGAGAATCGGATGCTTAAGGCACCTCTCTTTTAGGTAATTGTGTGGACTCGCCACTTACTTTTATAAAAAAAATAAGAAAAAATAAAATACAATTACATGTCTGAAAATTCCTCAAATGTTATTGATGATGTACGAAAATCAGTAGGCTAGAATACTTTGGGCTATGGTGATGGCTATAGGTCCTGAAAAGAAAGAAAGATCTGTCAAGAGTGACCGGTGTAACCCGACCAAGGACCCTTCAACGATTAAGTCAGTTTTCTCTCTAGAACACAAGGAAGGGAAAAATAGTGGATGGTCGGACTTACCTTGGGTGAATAGAGCTTGATCCTTTTATAGAAAGTTAGAGGTGGGTCTACTTGTTCGGATTCACCACAATCATGGGTGATGTGGGTGGTGTTGGTGCAATCACAATGATAATGGAAACAACACAATGAGAAATTGAATAGTATTTCTGAATATTATTAATGTAAAGAAAAAAATTACACAACACAATTTGGACTGAGCCGCGGCACTCGCTCTCTTTAAGGAGATTCAAGCCCTTGGTTGGCTAAACTTTGTAACCAGTGCAGACCGTCTCTGACTTGTCTCCCCCAGGATATAACTTCCCAACAAGTGTCGTATGGCTAGAACAACCTCTGCACAAAGTGTTCAAGCCCAAAGCTCCACCAGAAAGAACACCCTTCCTTGCCAAGAACCTCTCTATTTTAAATTTTTTTTTTTTTTTTTTGTGTGTATATTGCAGTAATATGGATTGAGTCTGAATGAGTCTATTTATAGGCTTAATGGGCCTCACGAAATTATTACCCAATTTATTCTAATTAATTAGGCCCATTATTCTGATGTAGTGGGTGTTACAAGATTAATTGCTGGATATTAATCTGATGGGATGGAGTTACACAATTAATGGTGATCATTTCCAATTTTGATACCTCCACTCTTCACCTCCCCCTTGCGCACGTATCTAGCCCAATATCTAAGACAATTTATTTTAGCTCATTAATCACCACAATTAAAAAGAATAAAATAGTATCTCTCCTTTTCAATGTGGGATTAAACATTTTCACTAACTTCTCATTTTCCATATTCATTCTCACATCTTTACATTTATATTATAACATTTATTCATTTTAATTATTTAATATTAAAATGCTCCAACAATCCCCCATTCATTTTAATATTAAAATTTTTAATTAAAGAGAGATTACCAGACAAAGATGGGTCACCATGCATCATAAAGGTGTGCTCTGCATTGAACCTTCACTTAGTAAAACAGCGATCTCAACTCTAGAGTCGTAGTGGTCTCCGACTTGAACTAAGACTGCTTTAGGGAAATTAAGCGTCACTGCTTACACATAACAACCCAGGTGTCGACATAAACTTTTATAGCTAGCACTTTACGGCCGTGTGCTAATCCCGGTTTCATGAGTGTATTTGAGATTAAGTCCAAATCTCATAGGGAGCGGCCCCACCCCCACACTCACATAGGTGAAATTTTGTTAAGGGTGCTTTTGTAATTCTGACACCCCACTTATACGAGCTACAAATTTCATTAAGAGTTTTTTATTCAACCTCTCCACATTACAGGATAAATGCACTTACATCATAGGGATAAACAATTAAAAAATTATTTACAAAATAAATAATTAAAAAAAATAAATTATGCATTTCTTACAACCATCGTATGATTCATTTTTCCCATTGAACCCAATTCTCAAGATCTCTGGTCCTTGGGTTGGGTATCCTCATACATGGCTCATGATTCTATGAACTTTAATCCCATCCCCCTCGATGTATTCCAGACTCTATCTTTTGCCAAGGCCTTGGTAAATGGATCTGCAAGATTATTATTAGATTTAATATAATCTATAGTTATAATGCCACTACTCAAATAAGATTGCACGATACTGTGCTTTCTTCTTATAGGTCTGGATTTACCGTTGTAGTAACAGTTTTTAACTCTACTAATTGCAGCAGTGCTGTCACAATGAATTAATATAGGTGAAATTGGCTTTTCCCAAAGTGGAATTTCATATAATAAATCTCTAAGCCAATTTGCCTCTTCACTAGCTGAAGCTAATGCTATTAATTCAGCTTCCATTGTAGAATTAGCAATTATTGTTTGCTTTTTAGATTTCCAACAAATAGCACCACTACCTAAGGTAAAAATATAATCAGTGGTAGAGAAAGAATCACCTAACAAAGTATTCCAATCGGCATCACTAAAACCTTTAATCACAGCAGGGTACTTTTTATAAAATAAACCATAGCTTTTGGTACCAATTAAATATCTCATGACTCGCTCAATAGCTAGCCAATGATCTTTACTAAGCTTGCTAGTAAATCTGCTAAGCACTCCTACTGCATATGCAATGTCAAGTCTAGTACAATCAGTAGTATAACGCAAACTACCAATCATACTAGCATAATCCTTTTGATTAAAAATCTCATCATCATTATTCATGGGAAATAAATGAACACTAGAATCAAAAGGAGTAGCTACACTTTTGTGATCATGAAAATTATATTTTCTCAACATAATGTGATTGATCAAGATATATTCCATCACATACTTTTGTTATTTTCATGCCCAAAATAAAATTAGCCTCACCAAGATCTTTCATATCAAAATGGCTTTTAAGCGTATTTTTTGTCTCATTTATAATATGCGTATTTGAGCCAAAAATTAACATATCATCCACATAAAGGCTAATAATAACATGTAAATTATTCCATGATTTAGAATAAATACATTTATCACATTCATTTGATTTATAACCATTCTCAATCATGCAGGAATTAAACTTTTCATTCCACTATTTTAGTGCTTGTTTTAAGCCATATAGAGATTTAGTTAGCTTACATACCTTGCTTTCTTGTCCAGGCTCTACAAAGCCTTCGGGTTGATCCATATAAATCTCTTCCTCTAGGTCTTCATTTAGAAAAGCAGTTTTTACATCCATTTGATGAATTTTCAAATCAAAAATTGCAGCAATAGTAATTAACAATCTAATAGATGTAATTCTTGTTACCGGAGAAAAAGTATTAAAGAAATCAAGATTAGCTTTTTGTTTAAAGCCTTTTGCAACAAGTCTAGCTTTAAACTTATCTATTGATTCATCCGATTTCAACTTTTTTCTAAGGACCCATTTACAACCTATGGTCTTACAACCCGGTGGAAGATCTACTAATTTCCAAGTTCTATTAGAAATTAGAGATTCCATCTCATCATTTATAGCCTCTTTCCAAAATATAGCATCAAGTGATGTTAAAGCCTCTTTTAAATTTTGGGGATTTTCCTCAATGTTAAAAACATAATAATTAGGACCAAAATCCTTTTCAACTCTAGCTCTTTTACTCCTTCTAGGTTCCATTTCAAAATTTTCTTGATTTTGTAAATGTGAAGTAGAAGAACTAGGTTGTGACAAAATATTTTCTTCACCCCCACTATTTTTCAATTTCAAAGGAAATTTTTCTTCATGAAAAATTGCATCACCAAATTCAAAAATTATTTTTTTTTCAAGATCAAAAAATCTATAAGCTGCACTATTAATTGCATAACCAAGAAAAGCACAGGTAGTAGCTCTAATACCCAATTTAGGCATTTTAGGGTCAGTAAGCCCTACATAAGCAAGACAACCCCATACTCTCAAATATCCCAAATTTGACTTATGTCCTTTCCACATCTCAAAAGGTGTGGTGTGTGACTTTTTATGTGGCACCCTATTCAAAACATGACATGCAGTTAAAATAGCTTCACCCCAAAAATGTAAAGGTGCACCAGATTCAATTAACATGGCATTTGTTAACTCAATTAAAGTTCTATTTTTTATTTCAGCTCACCATTAGAAGCAGGTGAATATGGTGCAATAGTTTCATGGATAATTCCCAAAGACTAAACAAATGAGTTGAATGCACTTAATTTATACTCACGGCCTATATTACTTCTTATTCTTTTTATTTTTCTACTGAATTGATTTTCAAATTTTTTAAAAAAATCTTGAAATTTTTCAAAAGCATCACTTTTATTTTTCAACAAATAAATAGTTGTATATTTTGAAAAATCATCAATAAAAGTGATAATATATCTATTTCATTCACGAGTTAAAATTCCCTTAAATTCACATAAATCAGAGTGAATTAACTAAAGCAATTCGGTATTTCTTACAACACTTTTATAAGGCCTTTTCGTAATCTTAGCTTGACTACAAGTTTCACATTTTTCAAAATTTTTTGACAGTCTTGGAATTAATCCTAAACTACTCGTGATTCCCACATATCTACTGTTTATATGACACAAACGAGTATGCCAAAAATTAATAGAAGAAAGCATATAAACTGAACTGGTAGATGCTTTATTATTCTCAACATTCAATTTAAACATTTCATCACAAGAATAACCCTTGCCCACAAATAATCCCTTTTTTGTGATTACATAATTATCAGATTCCATAGTTTGCTTAAAGCCAGCCTTGTTAAGCAAAAAACTTGACATCAAATTCTTCCTTATGGACGGAGTGTAAAGAACATATTTCAATGTTAGCACGCATCTAGAAGTGAATTTCAATTCAACCTCACCACTCTCAAGAACCTTGGTTTGGCTAGAGTCACCAAGCATAACTGTTTTTTCTTCTTCAAGAGGAGTGTACAATTTGAACCAATTTTTGTCATAGCAGATGTGCCTATTAGCACCGGAATCTGCCCCTTCAACATATTGCACCATATTGATGTCTGTAATCATAGCCACTAAAGGCTCTTCAGTTACGTTAGCCTGCGGGACAGATTCACGTTTCCGAAATTTGCAAAATCGAACAATATGCCCACTCTTGCCGCAGACAAAATAGGATCTATTAAATTGAACTTGTGAAGGGGGTCCTTGGTTCTTATTGTAATTTTTATTCGGGTTTCCCCTTCCTTGAGGTCTATTATTATTTTTAAATGCTCTCTTTTTAGGCTTCAATTGACCATTTCTAGGAAAATGATTTTTGGGCATATTATTATTGGCTGAAATAAGGTTTACCTTTGTGGTGGAATTACCATTGCTCTCTTGTGTCATGAGTGCATCTTGTCCTTTAGCCTTCTCCTCCACACGGATGCATGTGATTAAAGTCTCCAAGGATGTCTCCTTTTGTTTGTGCCGCAAAGTCTTTTGGAACTCCCTCCAAGATTGTGGTAGTTTATCAATTATGTCAGCTACCACCAAATTCTCTCAAATCTTTATGCCTTCGGATCTCAATTCTGCCACAATCATTTGGAAGTCTTATGCTTGATCCACCACCGATTTTCCATCCACCATTTGGTAATGGAAAAATTTGCTAGCAGCATACTTCTTTGCACCTGCCTCCTCGGTATCATACTTACTTTGTAAAGCTTTCCAAATTATCTTAGCAGAATTGTAAGTTGTATCATAATAATCATAGAAATGATCAGCAAGACAATTCAATAGATAAGAGCAACAATTATATTCACCTTTCGTATACTTATCTAGTTTTTCTTGATAGAGAATGTATTCTTCCTTACTCATCTCATCGGTAGGAACTTTTGATGGATTCTTGTCAGTGAGGATGTAGGAAACTTTGAGAAGACTCAAGTAGAAGAAGACCTTTCCTTTCCACCTCTTGAAGTGGGCTCCCTTAAATCGAAAGGGTTGTTGAGATCTCCAACAGGCTTATTTGGTTTCTCTTGTGTAAGCTCCATGTGGTGAATCTCCTTAAAATTGTTGGTGCAATCACAATGATAATGGAAACAACACAATGAGAAACTGAATAGTACTTCTGAATATTATTAATTTAAAGAAAAAAATTACACAACACAATTTGGACTGAGGCGCGGCATTCGCTCTCTTTAAGGAGATTCAAGCCATTGGTTGACTAAACTTTGTAACTGGTGCAGACCATCTCTGACTTGTCTCCCCCAGAATACAATAGCCCAATAGGTGTCGTATGGCTAGAACAACCTTTGCACAAAGTGTTCAAGCCCAAAGCTCCACCAGAAAGAACACCCTTCCTTGCCAAGAACCTCTCTATTTTTTTTATTTTTTATTTATTTTTGTATATTGCAGTAACATGGATTAAGTCTGAATGAGTCTATTTATAAACTCAATGGACCTCTTCCAATTTTGATACCTCCACTCTTCAACTCCCCCTTGCGCACATATCTAGCCCAATATCTGAGACAATTCATTTTAGCCCATTAATCACCACAATTAAAAAGAATAAAATAATCTCTCTCCTTTTCAATATGGGATTAAACATTTTCACTAACTCCTCGTCTTCCATATTCACTCCCACATCTTTACATTTATATTATAACATTTATTCATTTTAATTATTTAATATTAAAATGCTCCAACAGGTGGTTAATGGATGAAATAGGGAACGTGGAGCGGATTATGGGGAATTCTCTCCATGTTTTAGGAGTAGTGTATTATGGCCTAATTGCATAGAGCCTTATGAGAAGTTTTCTTGTAGAATTCACCAAGTATTCTATGGTCGTCCATGCCCTTGTGTCAATCCTGGACAATCACCATTAAGTGGTCGTTACCTTATGGACGAGTATAGGTCATACTTGATACCATTATTGGGCTTTTCTCCTCTTAAGGTTTTCTGGGTGCAATCAAGTTATGGTTGTGATATGATTGCCTGGACAAACATTATGGATGAACATTGTTAGACGAGCCCCATCAGTTATTAATTGACTATGGAAATACAATTACATCATGGTAGAATAACTTTACAAGGCTTTGGTCCTAATACAATCTATGTAAAAATTACAAAGCTTTGATCCTAGTTAGAATCTACCAAAAACAAAAGACAAAACACTAGTCTACTTATCCAAAAACCTAAGTTTGGGGGCTAGGTTATGGAATGGGAAGGTGTTAGGCACCCATCCCGCCTAAACGAAGTTTGGTCTTCTAGACTCTAATGACCATTTTATACCCTTTTGTATGATGTTGAATGATATGTTGTAACACACATAACAAACACTTGGCAAAAATTAATTTAAACAAATTTGTTTTATGACTATGCCCTCTTTTTGAAGAAAAATCAGATCTGTTTTGAAAAGTAAAAAAAAAAAAAGAAAAAAAAGAAAAAAAAGAAAAGAAAAAAAAGAGAGATTTGAGATTTGATTGGTAAAAACTTATATTCATAATTCAAATCTATTATGCATGCATCACATATTTTAAAAAAAAATTGACCTAAATCTTAATTCATTCTTTGAAATTTCAAAATCTGCAATTTTAATTAATAAGAAAAAAATATTTTAGAAAAAATTTTAGATATGTATTTAATGAAAATACATATTAGATTTGTGGCCAGAAAAAAAATTTCAGATCTGTATTTAATAAGAATATAGATGGTTTTGTGACCAGGAAAAATTCCAGATCTATATCTAATGAAAATACAGATTGGTTTTGTGACCAGAAAAATTCTAGATCTATATTTAATAAAATTACAAATCTGTTTTGTATTTTAGAAAAAAATGTTTTGGTGATTATTAGTAGATTTTGAAATCAAAGAAAAAAAAATTAAAACATACAATCAACTAAAGAACATATCAAAGAAAATTCTAACTAAGCACATGAGCATGACAAATATGAATTAAGAACAAGACATAATACAATCAAACATATTAACCAAATTCATGCAATGAACAAACACAACACTTTAATTAATGGAAAAGAAAGATAGACAAAAGAATGAAACTAAAGACCTCTTGCATGAGCGTACCCTTCAATAGAAGAATATTTTAGAAATCAAAGAAATTTTCACTTCTTTGAGGTCTAAAATACTTTACTTACAAAAAAGATGTTCTTAAAGCTAAAACTTCCAGAATGTCTTTAACATAAGGGGAGCAGAGAAGTCAAAAAAGAAGAGGACCCTGAATTCTGATCTCTTTCCTCTATTTATAGAGGCTGGGTTGCTTAAAAAATAAATTGAATAAGATCATATACGAATTGGAACGCATTCTTTTCTCTAAAAATCTGAAAAAGATAGGTTTTATCTTAATAAGGAGGTTCTCGGGCCGGGCTGAGCATTTGAGCCAATCGGCATATGGGAAGTGCCAATCGGCACTCCAAAAGTGTCGATAAGCCCTCTTGGGTGCGAGGCCCAGTTTTTAGTTTTGGTTCAATTTGGACTCATTTTTTGAGGATTTTTTAGCCGGGAATTGCACCTATACGCGTTTTTAATTTGTATTCTAAAAATTCATCCATTTTTCTTAATATTCAGGTCTTTAAAGTAATAATTATCTCATAGATAAATATTCTAAAAAGACTTAATTATCCACAATTTCTTTGTTATCTGATCATCCACTTTATTCCCATGCAAGTAGGCCTATTTTTGACACTAACCAACAACTAATCACAAAATTATTTAATTAATTTTAATTGTTCAACCAATTAGAATTAATTCAAATTAATCATGCATGATTAGTTCCACCCAAACAAAATGTATGCAGACCGTGAAAACTTGATCATGTGATATCTTTCAATCCGACGGTCTGATTTAAGAATTGAACATACCGTCGCGACCGTTAGAATCTCAAGATCATTTTTATGATATGCAATGAATGAATTAATGCATGTAATGCAACTCTAAATTTTGGGTATATGAATGGTCACTCTAGCCATCTTCCAAGATTAAATTATGGGTACAAAATTAAGTGTCTACAAAATGCACCTCATTGACAAAGCTTGCAAAGCGAATGTCATTGTAAAACAAAGACACTGATTTTAGCAGCCATGATTTAATTGAGGATGACTTTTCAAAGATTACCTAGCCCTAGAACTTAAAACCTTAGGACATAGAACTAGTGTTTTGTTGTTTTGAAAAATGAGAATTGTGAATTCTTAATCTACTTGATAATTGATAAACCTGAGGTGACTGAGAGGATTCTCTATCTTAGTCTGGATCTAGGTTGATTGAGAGGCTTCTCTATTTCAATCTGCATGTGGGGGTGATCAAGAGGCTTCTCTATATTGATTTGAATGGAATGTAACTGAGAGGCTTCTCTATCTCAATATGAATTTGGGGGCAACCAAGAGGCTTTCCTATCTTGATCTAAATGGAAGGTAACCAAGAGGCTTCTCTATCTTGGTTTAAACCTGGGGTGATTGAGAGGTTTCTCTATCTCAACCTGAAACTGAAGGCGACTAAGAGGCTTCTCTATCTTGATCTGAATGGAAGGTAACCAAGAGGCTTCTTTATCTTGGTTTAAACCTAGGGCGATTAAGAGGCTTCTCTATCTCAATTTGAAACTAGAGGCGACCAAGAGGTTTCTCTATCTTGATCTGAATGGAATGTAACCAAGAGGCTTCTCTATCTTGGTTTGAACCTGAGGCGATTGAGAGGCTTCTCTATCTTGGAACCTGAGGCAATTGAGAGGCTTCTCTATCTCAATCTGAATCTGGATCGATCAAGAGGCTTCTCTATCTTGATCTAAATGGAAGGTAACCAAGAGGCTTCTTTATCTTGGTACCTGAGGCAATTGAGAGGCTTCTTTATCTCAATCTGAAACTTGGGGCGACCAAGAGGCTTCTCTGTCTTGGAACCTGAGGCGATTGAGAGGCTTTTCTATCTCAATCTGAATTTGGAATGATCAAAAAGCTTTTCTATCTTGATCTGAATTTAAGGTGACCGAGAGCTATATCTGGCTTAATCTAAAAATTTGGAATTTCTCTACAATAGACAAAAATTCATATTAGATCTTAATGATCGAGAACTAGATTTACTTAATAGATTTATCTTTTTTTGAAGATTTGTGTTCAGGAGATTTACTCCTTTTTCTTTTCTTTTTTTTTTTTTTTTAATTTGTTCATGGAGATTTGTTATTTAAAGATTTGTTAAGCAGATTTTTCTTTTTGAAGATTTGTTCAGGAGATTTTTTTCATTTTCATGAAGATGTGTTCATGGAGCTTTGTCCCATGAAAATTTGTTCAGGAGATTTTTCCTTTTGAAGATTGTTCAAGATATTTTTCCCTTTTCCATGAAGATGTGTTCATGGAGATTTGTCCTTTAAAGGTTTGTTTAGGAGATTTTTCATTTTAAAGATTTGTTTAGGAGATTTTTCTCGTTGGAAGATTTGTTCAAGAGATTTTTCCTTTTATGAAGATGAGTTCATGGAGATTTGTCCATTGAAGATTTATTCAGGAAATTTTTCATTTTGAAGATTTGTTCAGGAGATTTTTCCTTTTGAAGATTTGTTCATGGAGATTTTTCCCTTTCAAGATTTATTCATGAGATTTTTCCTTTGAAATTTTGTTTTGGAGATTTATCCATTTAAAAAATTAGGAGATTTATCCTTTGAAATTTTGGTAGGAGATTTGTCCTTTTGAAAATTTGATTTTAGGAGATTTTTCATTTTTGAAAAATGTTTTAGGAGATTTATCCTTTTGAAAAGTTTGTTATGAGATTTGTCCTTTTGAAAAATTTATTTTAGGAGAATTTTCCTTTTTGAAAAATGTTTTAGGAGGTTTATCCTTTTGAAATTTTGTTAGGAAATTTGTCCTTTGAAAATTGAAGTTTAGGAGATTTTTCCTCTTTTAATTTTCGACAAGGAAAACAAGAGTTGATTTCTAGTCAGTTTATTTGTATAATTCATTAAATACCACTCTTTGATCTTTGTATTTGATGACTTTGATATGTATGGACTTATTCTTGTAAGAGCTTGATTCAGAAAAGTTTAGAGTTTACCTGATGAAGCTTTGTGGTGTAGAGGTTTGAATTTACCTGACAGGTTTTGACATGGGTGATCTTTCCTGAATAAGGCATAGCTAAATGCCCCTAGTCTGCTAATTGAAGCATGATTTTAAAAACCTTGACTTTTGAGGAAAAGATGATTTCTTTTTTTAAAAAATGGATGAAGCATGGCTAAATTCCCCTAGTTTAGAAATGGATGCATGATTTTTGGAAATCTTGATTTTTTTTTTTTTTTTTTAAGATGATGATGATGATGATTTCTCTTTTCTTTTCTTTTTTCTCTTTTTTTTTTTTTTTTTTGAAAAAGAATGAGGCATGGTCGAATGCCCCTAGTTTGTGAATTGATGCATGATTTTTGAAAACCTTGATATTTGAGGAAAAGATGATTTTATTTTATTTTTTTTTTCAAAATCGATATGACCGAATGACCCTAGTTCAACAATCAATGCGAATTTTGAAAAATCTTATTGTGTAGGGACCTTCAATAAAGAAAAATTTGAGTAAAACAAGTTCAAAATCACAAAACTGGGCAAAACAGGGACTATTGGGATGATGGGCCAATGGACTCTGTTGAAGTGCTGATTGGCACATCTTGAGCCTTCTCTAGTTGTCATGTTTTCAGCCTTTTTTCTAGGACATATGGTAGCATCTAAACTGAAAATTAATGGTGAATGTTGAGTATTTTAAAGATCCATGTCCACAGCTACAAAAGATTCTTTCCATGAGCTTGTTAGTAATTAGTTATTATAAAAATGTTTTGGGCCAATGACCTTAGTTTAGTCATGCTTGCACATAAAATTTATGATATGCTTGCACATAAAATTTATACCATGCTTGCATACTAAAAAAATGGCGAATGCCCCCAGTGCAGATATGCTTGATGCAAAATAGATGCTCCTAGACTAAATTCACACAAAGAAATGTCTTGATTTTGAGCCTTTGAATTTTTTTTTTAAGTAATTGTGACCGGGCCTTTAGAAAGGTTGCCTACGTACCTTTCTCATAGAGGATCAAGTCCAAATGTAGTTCGAAAAAAAATTTTTGAAAAAAAATTTTTATTTTTGAAAATTTTAAAAATGAAGATTTTGTTTTTTTTAAGTAATTGGGACCAGGCCTTTGAAAAGGCTGCCTACGTACCTCTCTCATAGAGGATCAAGTCCAAACGTAGTTCGAAAAAAATTTTTTTGAAAAATCTTTTTTTTTTTAAATGAAGTTTCTTTTTGGGTGATTGTGACCGGGCCTTTGAAAAGGCTGCCTACGTACCTCTCTCATAGAGGATCAGGTCTTAACGTAGTTCGAAAAAAAGTTTTGAAATTTCTTTTGAAAAATGAATTTTTGAAATGAGTCTCTTTTTTATTTTTGAAAAAAGCAATTTAGTTAGAATGAGACTTTTTGAAATTTTATCTTTTCCAAATGAACAAAAGGTGATCCTTTGGACAACCTCTTTGACCAATCACAATGCTTAATTGTTAACTCGATCTCATTTGCTTCATTTTGAAAATTTTTAGATTGTCTTCAAAGACAATCAAAGAAATGAATAGTGAGGACTCTTAGAAATCCCATATGTGGGGAACAAGCAAGCAAGGGAAAAATCCAAAGTTTGAAAATTTGAAAATTTTGAGAATTTTTTTTTTTGGGAAATTTTGTTCTCTTGAGAGTTATTTTTTGTTGGAAGCAAACAAAGGGAGTGTTTGGAGCTTAGAATTTTTTTTTTTTTTTTTTTTTAAGTCACTTGAGAATTTGTGAAATTTTGTATTTTAAAAAAAAAAAACTAGTGGGGCTTAATAATCTTGAGCAGTTTTCTTCTTAATCCAAGAGAAAATATCATTAGAGCTAAATGTGTGCTTTCAATCAGCAGGACTTCAAGGAGAGCTTTATTTAAAGGTTGTAATGTAGGCCGGGTTCACGTTATTGAAAGGAATGATATAAAAAGCTTAAAACCCTTATGATATTTCCTAAGTATGCAATACTTTAAATTCAAGCATTGGAAGATTTTCTTTTTACATCTTCCATCATTGACTTTTGTGCTAAAATCCTTGTCATGCTCATCATCTTTTCATTGGTCTTCATTGATTCCTTTCATTTGGTCTTGATTTTTTAGCTTGGCAGCTTCCTCTTTTGGTCTTTTTAGCATCCTATTTTGTGGTCAGATCACTAACTCTCATTTTTGTTTTTCTCCTTTTTTTTTGTCCTAATTTTTGCCTAGACTGCCCTTTTGGGTTTTTAGCCTAGCTAGCTTTTCTTCTTCTTTTTTTTGAATTTTTTTTTTTTTGGAATTTTATTGGATTTCACTCAACTGCATTTTTTTTTTTTTTTTTTGTTCTTTCTATTTGATGGACTTTCATCTTTCCTGGATGAATTTTTATTTCTCCTTGATACCCTCTTATCCTTTCTAATGCACTTTCATTTTTCTTGACTTGACTAAACACACTTTTTTTGTTGTTGATGAAATGTGTCTTACTTTTTCTTTTCCTCATCTTCCTCAATTTGATTAAATTTCTTCTCTTGATGAATCTTGATTTTTGCTCATCCTTTTCAGCTTGAATGATCTTTCATGGAATCTCATGTTTGTCGTGTCTTTTTGATGAATCAGTATTCTCTCATAACTTGATGAAAATTCTTGCATTCACTTCTCTCTTCTTCTTTTTTGGTTAAAGTCTTTTCTAGCTTGATGGCCTTCTCTTTTTTCCTCACAATTTGATGCTTTCTTAAAATCTTATCTCTCCTTGATGGATTTTTTTTTCTTACTTCCTAGCTTAATGAATTGAACTTTCACTTTTCTTTGATGAACTCTCTTTCCTAAACTTGATGAACTCTTCATCTTTTTCTTCCTCTGAACCAGTCTCATTGTCTTCATTGAGGACCTTACCAAGTGGTGCTGAATCCAAGGTTTAAGTTTTTAGTGGGTTCGTTGAAGAATAGGCTAACTATTTAAAGGCTCAAGTTGACTAGCAATGGATAATTATTGTAATAAGCGACAAGGAATAATGTGGGTTACCAAAGATGGCCTCCTATCCCTAGTGATGCTTTCTTGTAAGCACAGTGACTTAAACTCCTTTAATAAATTCTTCTTGGAATAGAAGTATAAATGCTCCAATGATGTGAAAAAATCTGTAGAGATTGGGATTGAGTGTATGTGGTTTGAGGAATTTGGATGAATGGGTGAACTTCTTTGATTGCCTTTTAGGACCTTTTCTTATCATATTTTGAATGTTTAGCAAAAGTCCTTACATGGATTGAATGAAGTTAAATCCCTCTTTGGAACAAATTGATTGGTAGAACAATTAATCATCATGATTTGGAAGAAGCTTTGCCAAATGGATCATCTAGTATTCTTTTGAAAAAAAAATTTGAGTCTTTCAAAGGGAGGCTTTGGGAAAAATTTTGGAGTCTTTGAAAGAACAAAAAAAAGTTTTAGAAAAAGGTTACTAAAAAAAAAATTTTTTTTTTTGAAAATGAATTGAAATGACTTGAAGGCCCAATGCTCCTAGTCCAAAAGATTTTTTTTTTCTTCTTTTTTCTTTTTTTTTTGAAAATTTTTTTCTCTTTTTTTTTTTTTGTTGTTTTTTGAATTTTTTATGTACATATGAACAACATGATGAGTCAAATGCATCAAACACAACATGGATTTTATTGAGTAAATGACCAACTAGAAAGAAAATTCCAAATAAAAAATAAAACCAAAGAGCCAATCTAAAAACTTGTAAGATGAAATTCAAGCAAAATCTGGATAGCTAGATGATGATGGCAGAGTAATGACTTGTTTGCTAATCAAATTTTGAATGGAATGTTGCAGATTGATGCATTTGTCTATTTAATGGCCAGGTTCTTGATGATATTTGCAAAACTCATGTGACTTGTAACCTTTAGGCAGTGGGCTTGGAGGAGGACAAGGTTCAAGTGGGCTAAGATACCCTTCAAGTTTGAGCTTTTCAAACAATTGACTCATAGGCATGTGGAGTTCATTGAACTTCCTTCGAGGCCTAGAATTGACAATTGATGATGTTTGGGGAACTACAACATTGATTACCTACTTATTGGTGGTGTGGGTTGCAACTTTCTAAAAAATAAAGCCTTCTTCTTTCTTTAACATGACATTATTGATAGCATCTTCCACTTAAGTACCAGCTATGACCAAGGCTTTGAAGTTTGGAAATTATTGGGCAAAAAGATGCTTGTGGAATATGGGTAACAAATTATTTACCACCATTTGGATTTGCTCTTCTTTACTAGGTATTGTGATCATCTGGGCAGCCTTGGCTCTCCATTTGGTTATGAAGGTGGAAAAGGACTCCTTCGACTGTTGTTTAGTGGTCTCCAAATCTCTCCTCCTCACATCCACTTCTATGTTGTACTTGTACTTGTCGACGCTCGGCCTCTACCGACTAAGTGGAAAAATCACCGCTACTACGCCTTCATTCGACCACTGGCCGTGGCGACAACTCCCGCATGCGTGGGGCCCTGCTGGAGGGCTCCTCTCGATGTGTATGCATGTGTGTTTCAAGCGGATTTTCAAGTGTTCTCTCTCTTGGTGGACGAAGGTAGGTCTACCTTTGGCATTATGACAAGAATCTGAGCCAAATTTTAAGGGATTACTAAAGGTAAGTGGAGTTGCCATTACTCATTGGGTTTTTCTAAGGTGTGATTGGTCACCTGTTTCTAGTTGATTTTATTACCAATCCTAGGCTAAGAAAAATGTCATTTTTCCTAATCTAATATGGATGGCAAAAAAAAAATCTTGATTCTTAGGTCCGAAAGTTTGGTTACGTGTGGGCAAGGTGTTAGGCACCCCACAACGCCTGTCCAATGACAGTCATTTGTTTGATAAAACCTTAATTTTTGGAGATTGGCAATAAAAACATGATTTTGGCATTGGCTTTTAGGGCTTTGCGTACATGGGGGCTTTGAAGTTTGGCTTTTGAAAAGGCATGGTCCCAATCTATGCTTTCCTATGGCATTCGAGCCAAGTACCAGATTTCCACGACAAAAGTCTGGCGACACACCACCTTACTTTCACAGTGGAAATTAGGCATCGCTTTGCCTTAGGTGACATGGACTGTGACGATCACACTGGAAAGGCGGAACAGGTATATATACATACATCATGCACAATGCAAGCACACAGAGTAGGAAAGTAAATGCATACATCCCTAGAGCATGGCCCAAAATATAGGTGTAGGAAAGTAAACAGGGGTTGCCATAATCTAGAGATGGGGACGAATGGTACAAGGCATGATATACCTAATACAAACCATCTAAGGGAGAAAGGGAGGAGGAAGGAGGGGGTTTAAAAGAGTACATAACCAAAGGGAAAAGCCAAACTCCTAAACCTATTGACTGCAGCCACTTGGCTCATATTCGTGTGCTCACATCCTCGCCCCTTTTGCTTGTGCCCGGGAGACCGTGCCCTAGCTCCATACGTCCTCGCTCCATGTGCGAACATGTAAAGGCAAAGACAAAAAACTAGCAAACAAGCCATGGAAGGAAAAGATGCAAAGAGCACAATAAAGAGGCATAAAGCAAATAAACATAATAGATATGGCAAACATAGAAACCAGGATGCGAGCAAAAAGGGAAACAAAGGCGGTGTCCGCAAGGGACAAATGTAGGTTTGGATCGGATGTCCATAGCTTCATTGTGTTGAAGTATGGATGACACACTAGCAAACAAGACTCATGCATGGACATGTAAGCAAGCGTGTAAAAATGTGTAGAGAGCCAACAGGTGGCGCAAACAAGCATGGCAAGCATATCATCAAGCGGAGCAGAAAAGGGAAGGGTGATATAGAGCAACCTGACATCCAAAAATGCCTCCTAAGTGATCACATCTAGACATGGCCTCCTGGGCATCAGATGAAACCACACAACCACATTCCCGCTAAGGGCGTCAAACGTGGCAAAGCTTAGAACAAGAGCGACTAACACAAGCATGAAGCATAGAAGCAAGCAAGCACATACATGTAAATAGGGGTGATCCAAACCCTTTGATATGGGCCAAGGTGTATGGACGATGACAAAGACCATAAGGTCCAGATCGGGTCCGAACCAATAGGCCAAAACACAAGAAAGAAAGGTAAAGCGACAAAAGGGCTACAATAGCACATGGCAAGACAAACATAGCCTAAGTCTACGCACACAAACATGGCATGGAGCGCACAAGCACATGGAAGATGGCATAAAGCAAGCAGAGCATAGATCTAAGTGCATAAGCATATGAAAACATAGATATAAGCACATAAACATAGATCTAGGCTTAGGCATGGCAACACGTGCGTGGGCATGTGAAAGCTAGCGCATAGACATGGAAGAACATGAATTCAAGCATATAAGCATGTATGGATGCAGATCTAAGCTAAAAACATGGCAAAAAGCATACAAACACGTAGATCCGAGCAAAGCATAACCATAGACATGATATCAAGCATGTGAGCACATAACCCTAACATCAATGCAAAGCAAAGAGAGGAGCGAAACAAAGGAAACATGGCATAAAACCCTAAGCATGTAGATTTAAACATAAAAGCATGAATGGATGTAGATTAAAGCATAAAACATGGCATAAAAACCCTAAGCATGTAGATAGGGACAAATAAACATGTGAACAAGCATAAAAGAACATAGATCTAAGCTAAAAACATGCTAGAAACAAGATAAAGCAAGAAACATGTCAAAGAAAGCAATAAAACATATTATTCCAGTAAAAAGAAAGATAAATGCTAGAAAAGAGATCTAGAAGGGTAGGGGTGTGGATGATAGCTAAAAAAGTACATCCACACCCCTAAACCCCAAATCCCAAGCGTAGAACCAAGGAAAAGAAGATTGGGTGCAAAAGCAATACCTTATGTTCTTGGTGAAGAGGGAAGAATCAAGAGACTTTGATGTGTTTTTTTTGGAGTGTTTTTGGGCTTTTTTTTGGTGTTTGGAAGAGAGAAAAAAAAATAGAGAGGAATTGGGTAGAGAGCAAATTTCAGAAAAAATGTGTGTCCTCCCAATCTGATGGGTGCTTGGGGCTATTTATAGCCCCAGGCGCATTTTTCGAGGCAGCAGCCATTGTAGGGCCGCCGGCCTCAAACCACCTCTAATCGGGATGATCTTGACACTCTTGGATAGATCTTCATTTTCAGTTTCTAAAAAGGTATGGAATTCAAAAATTCAACGGTCGGATCAAAAGTTATGCCTCTCAGAAGTTTGCGGTGCAATGATCGGTATGTCATCCTAGTTTTTGTGATATCTCGGCCGTTCTAACATTGATTTTGACCTATGAACAGTTGTTGGTACGAGAATTTGATGATCTTCTCAATGGCATTGGTTTCAACTTGTTTTGGCAGCCGGATCAAAATTAGGACTTTTGGGCCCACCCGGTTAAAGTTGCTAAAAATCTCCGAGAAGTTTGGGTTTGGTGTAAAGTTATGAAAAATGTTGTTTTGTGGAAGTTTGGATCCCATTTGATCTTCGGTCAACCCTAGGGCCGACTAGGGGCATTTTGGTCATTTTGGCTGAAAAGGCACTTTGGGTGCTCCTGCGCTCGAACGGGTTACACCATGTCACTCTAGATGTTCTCATGGCCCCGCAATGAGAAAATGGTATTTTTGGATTTTTCAAGGTCCGGCATGCAAATCGATGGCAAACAAAATACGATATCAACAGCTACCCCTTCTTTATCTGATATCTTAAGTGCAATGAGAGGTGTCGGATAAAGAACGTGATTTCAAATTTTGTTGCCGCCAAATTTTCGTGCGGAGACTATTCATAGACCGAGATTGGACCTTACCTGTTTGGCTCGAATTGTTGCAGCTACTATTGCCCCTTTTTTTTTGGGTTTGACCGGGTCTGTTACGGTGGCCTTTATTAGGCCACTGGGCAGCCCAGGCCCTATAAAAGGCCTTTTGGGCCCTTTTTAGCTCATTTCAACTCTTTCTCTCCACTTCTTACTTTCCACAAATTTTCCTAGAGCGTTTATAACTTAGCGAGTCCGTGCTTTCAGCTTCAGTCCGCCATTTTAGTCAGCTATTTCTGTCTATTCTGTGCTTAAGGTCAGTGTCCATTTTCTTCTTCTCTTTATTTTTTCTGCAAAATGTTAGTAGCAGTACTACTAGAGATGCATGCTAGTGTTTATTTTATTTTTTTGGAATTTTCATAATCATACGTATTTTTGCCATTATTTATGCTATGCTATCTTAGGAAAATGCACATGTATATTTTCGTTTTTGATATATGAATGCAGGATATGCGGAAATTTAAATTTTGAAAATAATATGTGGGATATGGGACAGGTTACTTACCTGGTAGTCAGGGATAATGGGAATGGTGAGTCGTACGGGGGATCTGGGTAGAGACAGAGGATGTCTGAATAGCAGCCTCGAGCAGTAGAAACTTGAGAGATTTTCAAAATTTAGTGTCAAAATGCTGGCAAGACGTACGGCACGGCCGCTAGTTAGCCTCAAAATTTAGGAAATCTGGGTAGAGACAAAGGATATCTGTCCTGAGTAGTGTCAGGTAGAAACAGAGGATATCTGAACAACAGTCTTGGTCTTAGGCCGGTTAGAAACAGAGGATATCTAAATAGCAGCCCCGAGGAGTGTCAGGTAGGAACAGAAGATATCTCAATAGTAGTCCTGAAATTTGCCAAGTAGAAACAAATGATATCTGAAATGCAATCTTGGACTTAGGCCAGGTAGAAACAGAGGATGTCTAAATAACGGTCCTGATTTGTGTCAGGTAGAAATAGAGGATATATGAATAGCAGTTATAATTTTTGCCAAGTAGAAACAGAGGATATCTGAATAGCAGTCTTGGACTTAGGTTGGGTAGAAATAGAGGATATCTGAATAGCAATCTCGAGGAGTGTTAAGTAAGAACAAAGTATATCTGAACAGCAATCCTGAAATTTGCCAAGTAGAAATAGAAGATATATAGTAGTCTTGGACTTAGGCCGGGTAGAAATAAAGGATATTTGAATAGTAGTCCCGAGGAGTGTCAGGTAAAAACAGAGGATATTTGAATAGCAGTCTTGATTTTTGCCAAGAAGAAATAGAGGATATCTAAATAGCAATCCTAAGGAGTGTCAGGTTGGAACAGAGGATATCTGAATAGCAATCCTGAAATTTTTCAAGTAGAAACAGAGGATATCTGAATAGCAATCCTAATTTTTGCCAAGTAGAAACAGAGGATATCTGAATAGCAGTCTTGGTCTTGGGCCAGGTAGAAATAGAGGATATCTGAATAGCAATCCCGAGGAGTGTTGGGTAGAAATATAGGATATCTGAATAGCAGTTCCGAGGAGTGTCAGGTAGAAACAGAGGATATCTGAATAACATTCCTGATTTTTGCCAAGTAGAAACCAAGGATATCTCAATAGCAGTCTTGGTCTAGGGCCGGATAGAAACAGAGGATATCTGAATGGCAGTCCCGAGGAATGTCAGGTAGGAACAGAGGATATTTGAACAGCAGTCCTGAAATTTGCCAAGTAGAAATAAAGGATATCTGAATAGCAGTCTTGGACTTAAGCTAGGTAGAAATAGAGGATGTCTAAATAGCAGTCTCGATTTATGTCAAGTAGGAATAGAGGATATCTGAATAGCAGTCCTGAAATTTGCCAAGTAGAAGCAGAGGATATCTGAATAACAGTCTTGGACTCAGGCTGGGTAGAAACAGAGGATGTTTGAATAGCAGTCCCGATTTATGTCAGGTAGACACAAAGGGTATCTGAATAGCAGTCTTAGTCTTGGGCCGGGTAGGAACAGAGGATAACTGAACAGCAGTCCCAATTGATGTCCTTTGCAAGTGAGTGTTGGGTACAGACCTGCACGTTTTAAAATAGTGTTAGTTTGCTTGCGTTGCCATTTAACTTATAGGCTTACCAATTATGTTTGAATTTCTTGTTGTTTTGCAGATCATGTCTAGGAGAGCTAGTTCTAGGGGAAATCGGGGGAAGGCCCCCATGTATCCACGTCCTAGGGGGACGGTTCTTCCGATGACGAAACCGCTTCAACTGGTAAGCAAGCGGTTCTGGTTTTGCAGAGTCATTTTGATTGCGAGGGTGACGACCCCAGGTCTATTGGTGGTATACCTATGGAGACCAGGTCTAGGAGACAACGTTCTGTTGAGATAGCCAGTGCTTCATCTGAGTCCCGTATTGTTTCTAGCAGGACGACTTCACAACACAGGTCGATTAGAGGGAGGGTTGCCTCTGGAGGTGAGGTGCGAGATGATGACATCTTCCTTGACATAGATAAGGTCTTTGCTAGGCCTGAGGTCCTGCTAGAGTTTGGCGTTTAGAGGCATAGTCTGAGACCGAGGTTTCCACTACACTAGGTTGGGGCTGACGCTCGTACTCAGACCATAGACAAAGGCATCCAGGAGACTCACCTTCAGCATGGGCTGAAGGATCATCCTTCCGCATCGACGTGGAAGGGAGAGGTATGTTGCATTCCCTTCTTGGTCGCTCAGATTCCAATTATATGCATGTACTAACAAGTAGCTTTTGATTTCAAATGCAAGGGAGCGAGAGGCTCCGTGGTCGAGGCACCTGGTGCACTTTCCTTTGGATATTGCTTGCTCCTAGGACCCATTTGCAGTACGCCGCGTTTCTAAGAAAGCAGGGTTTGAGGACTTCTTGCAAATTCCTCCATTCACCATAAGGCACGGGATCAGGGAGGCTTTGGTGCGGCAGTTTCATGCCGAGATAGGCACCTTCCATTTGAGTTGTGGGGAGTATGCAGTCTTCCCTCTTAACTGGACAGCCATCCTAGGTATCATATTTGGTGGTCGCCCGATTCCAACTAAAGAGATGACCTTTGATATGGCCTGCGACCTCCTGGGCATCCCTCTCCCATTGACTGCAGAGACGAGTAGATATTTTGGGTCCCCCGCATCTCCATAGATCCGTACTGAATGGCTATAGCGTAGTATTCCTTATTTCGAGGCCCTTACAGACGCTTATCTTTGTCGGTGCTTCTTGTGATTCCTTAGTAGTTCCTTCTTGGGCAACAACTGATTTGTGTTGACTTGTCAGCTGGTGTGGGCTACGGGAGTAGTCTCTAGTATTAGGGCATACAACTGGGGGTCTGTGACCTATGGCTTCTTCATTTCCTTCTTGAGGCAGGCCTCCTAGCGAGACTTCAAAAGCTTAGAGGGATGTTGGTAGATATTGACATAGTGGGCATATGAGTACATCCCAGCCCTGCGGCCTCATTATATAGGATTGTCCTTGACAACATACCCTGAGCATATGCATGGGCTCATTGTAGGATCATGAGAGTAGTAGTAGTGCAGCTAGTCATTATTTTCGCAACTCTAGATTGCGTCATCTGGGATGAGATCATAGTTCGTCCATATGATGGCACGTAACTAAGGAGACCAAAGCTCACCATTACTATGGGCCAGTCGAGAATCCGACGCTGGTTTTGGGCTTTGATGAGCTGGAAGTTCTTTCTGGTAGAGAGGACCTTCCATCAAGTTATGCCAGTCTACGGAGTGCCTAGGGATCCGCCTCCTCTTGGTTTGTCATTCGAGGCCATGGTCCTAAATGACCCGGATTATGCGATGAGCCCCTTTGATGCTTATGTGAACACGAGCAGAGACTATTCCACTTGGTTTGCAGAGTCTTCTATAGGGCCCATCATTGGAGATGTCCCCGTGAGTGGAGGTAGAGTCCTAGGAGGCGCCATTCACACTCAGGTGGTCACAGGGGCTAAGTAGAGAGCACGTGCAGAGACGGCAGAGGCCAGAGTGACAAAGTTTGAGGCCCTATCTATTGCTAGAGAGGCACACATGCAAGAGGAGATTACTTGGGCGTTAGCCCGAGAGAAGGAGATTTGGCAGAGAGATAGGGAGATGCTTGTTATTGGGATGGACAGAGAGCGGAGCCAGTTTCAGACTGAGCTAGCCTTACATCAGGGCTTTTCCATGCTCTTGATAGGAGACTTACGAGCGACTCCTTTTCTTGTTCCAACTGCCCTTGCTGGGAGAGATACATGCTAGTTCCTCCAGGCTCACCGGGCAGTTGGGGTCCTTTCGCTTAGGCTCCGGGACCTTCCTAGGGCTCAAGGTATGCTCCCAACACTTCAGGCAGTGCGGGTCCTCCACCAGCCCTTTTGCAGGCGGTGATGATGGTGATGGTGCCGATATAGATACGGACCAATTCATTGTCGGTGAGGATTCTCAATAGGGTTAGCCTTCTATTGTAGCGTGATGTAGCCCCTATATGGGCCAGCTATGTATGTATACTATGTATTACCTCTTGGTAGGCCTGGACATGTATGTATTGTATTACCCCATAGTGGGTTTTGATGTATTATATTATCTCTCTGTATCCTAATGTATGTATGGAACAATGCCTCTGATTATGACTTATATGTATGAATCCAGGAACGCGCCTTTAAAAGGGCGGTTGATGTACGAAAAACAATGTCTCTAATTAGGACTTATATGTATGATCTAGATAAAACACCTGTAGAAGGGCGACTGACGTGCATGAAAGACAATGCCTCTAATTAGGACTTACATGTATAGCTTTGTATACTACCTTTGAAAGGGCTGCTGATGTATGTAAAAGACAATGCCTCTGATTAGGACTTATATGTATCTCTGGATAAAACACCTTTAGAAGGGTGGCTGATGTATATAAAAGACAATGCCTCTGATTAAGACTTACATTTATAGCTTTATATACTACCTTTGAAAGGGCTGCTAATGTATGTAAAAGACAATGCCTCTGATTAGGACTTATATGTATCTCTGGATAAAACGCCTTTAGAAGGGCGGCTGATGTATATAAAAGACAATGCCTCTGATTAAGACTTACATGTATTGCTCTGTATACTGCCTTTGAAAGGGCTGCCGATGTATGTAAAAGACAATGCCTCTGATTAGGACTTATATGTATAACTTTGGAAAAATCACCTTTAGAAGAGCTGTTGAGATGTATGCATGCATTATTGCATTTTTGTTGCAGATGTTGGTATTGAACCAGCTTGTATCACATTCACCTGTTTTACACCGCAATTTCACGGATTTGCCAGCGACTTTTGAACAATGATCATCCCGTTAGGGGAAAAGGCAAGGAGAGATCGCGTGAAATAAACTACCACAGTTTAGGGTTTCATGCGATTCTCAACATGAAAGACACATCCTCAATGGGACGGACCCATTCTTGTAAATTAGACAAAGGGGGAGAGGATTGCGCAAAATCAACTGCCCCAGTTTAGGATTTTGCGAGGTTTCGAGCCTGTAGATGGCTGTAGGTGGCCTTAGCTTTACAGGCCATGCCATAATGCTGATGACGAGTGCGGACACTTTAAACGAGATAACTTTAGACATGCCACAAGGTGATATGCACTGATTGCCCTTGTTATCACCCAAGCGGGTTAGAAATCCAAGAATGGGACTCTTGAGGTACCCTCATGATAAACGACTCCCTCTATTCTCCACATAAGCTAAAAAGGTCGTCGGATGGCCGAGATCGGGCTCTAGCATTTTTTTGTTGCAAATTTTGACTATCGGGCTAAACCGACCCCTGAACCAGGCGGACCGGGTTTTAAAAATGAGGTTCAAGTTATCCAAAGGTGCTAAACAAGATGCACAAATATAAACTGCCCCAGTGTAGGATTTGTGCAGCCTCAGATGCGCGAATGCGAGTTTCCAATAGTCCGGGTCACTATTGGGCCAATCACGAATTATGATAAGCACTAAAACAAGGGAATATTTGCTCCAAAGTGGCCCAAAACATTTCAAATAGGGGGGAAAGTGTCAGCCCAGTCCCAGCTCATTCAGTTCCATGATTTTTTCTAAGTCTTCTCCTGCCCTTTCTTCACTCAAAACACTTAGCAAACACCATTCTTCATCGTTTTTTGCGTGGATCTTCATCAGATTGTTAGATTGAATAGGACTTGCTCATCGAGGTTCTTGGCGCTCATTCTTATGATACCTTGGTTAAGCTTAAGAGGGAGGAGTACTATGAGAGGAAGCTCAAGAAGTGGTGGGGCTCTTTTTCTTATGGTGACTGGGCACTTCTCCAGTAGCTTATTGGAGACGCCGCCACTCTACTCCACACTACACTTGATTGGAGGTCATCACTTCCTGTTGGGATCTTGTTTTGAGCTGTGTTACCATTGGGGACATTGATTTAGTGCCCACTTTAGAGGAGTACGATAGCTTCCTCTCTCTTTCTACTCCTGTGAGCACTATGTTCGTCCCACTAGTGCGGACACACTACCACAAACGGCTTCCTAATATGATGGGCTTTAAAAGGTCCGTTGTGGAGGCGTTGACTTGGCATGGTAGTGGGGTAGGAGGGAGCATGCCCTTTGAGTTTCTACATGATCGGTTCCATTTATTAGAGTGCCTTGTTGGTTACCGAGATGATTTTGTGGATTTGGAGGAGCGATGGTCATTCTATCGGCGTTAGGCTTTCCTGGCAGCCTTCTTCAGCATGGTACTCTTCCCTTCACCATTAGAAGCTATCAGTTTTGTCGTTTTTCCTCTAATGAGTGTCCTGCCCAATGCCTTTTCTTTCATAACAGCTTTACTTTTCAAGACTATTAGGTCTTTGTCCTTGTGTCGGGAGGCTAGCAGGGGTAGACTAGTCTGTTGCGTCCATATGTTATAGTTGTAATTCTGTAGCCATTTAAGTGTCATCGCTAGGGATCAACCAATGGGCTTTGTGGATAGGAATAGGATTCAGGCTACTGTGGCTCTTGATCTTCCCTTCTCTGGTGATATTGATGGTTGGCTAAGATATCTGTCCAGCCTGAGCCCTACTGACTGGACCTGGAGGGTTAAGTAGGGTATTACCAGGTGGCAGGGGAATACCAATTATGTCGGCTTGCTCGGTATTCCCATGGTAAGTGTCTAGGGGTGCACCAGGTATTTCCCCGGCATGGCTATGAGGCAGTTTGAGGGCATCTAGCATATCCACTGGCTCAGTGATCTTTCTGCTGCCACCCATGAGTATGGGCTAATGGACATTGACATAATAGTGGTAGGGCATGCCTCGGAGTTCTGGGAGGTGTGCAGATCGAGTATTGACTTTCCCTTATAGTCTAAGACGACCAGGAGTGTTTCTCCGCTGAGTTTAGGGTATGGTGAGACATGCAGGATCTCATCTTTGTGTTTGACTTGTTGTCGCCAATTTCAACTGATATGCCACTTCCAACGAACATCTTAAGAGATTATACCCTAGAGTTTGAGATCAGGGATGAGAGGGCCCTTGCAAACCTGAGGGAGTGCTTGAGAGAGGCTGTTAGGGACAGAGATTGCTGTAGAGAGCTAGCTAATACACTCATGGAGGACATCAAGGAGATAAGTAGCATGTAGGAGTGTGAGCTTGTTGCTTTCAGGTCAGAGCTCGATCGTGCCCAGTTGAGATCTCGGGTTGTGGGTTTGGAGGATGAGCTTGCAGCTCTTACTCGAATCACAATTAGGATGAGGAGAGAGCCGCTTTAGAGGCTGGCAGGGTCACAGCTAGCAACCGAGCTGATGATTTAACACTGGAGTTATTGCAGGCGAAGTCTAATATTCAGGCCGCTTTGGACATGGAGTACAGAAGAGAGGTTAATGAGCCTAGCGAGCCACAGCGGGCTTTCTGTCGCCTTCAAACTCAGCTGGCTGAGAGAGAAGAGGCCCTGAGAGTCGCTACTATAGAGGTGAAAACCTTACAAGCTTTACTAGAGATAGAGAGGCAGAGCTCTACTTCTGATTCCACGATGGAGTGAGAGTTAGTCCATCTTCGGCATTCATACGACAAACTTAGAGAATTAGCTAGAAATCTGGGCTTCGATGCAATCGAACTAATTCGTACTCATGCTTAGGACGACCCGATCTTCCTCATTAGTTTTGGGAAGCTATGCCAGGCCGTGTCTGATCGTCTAGGCCATGTTTGATCTACTGATATCTTTTTCTGTTTACTTTATTTCTACACATGAGCTATGTAGTTAGTATTCCACTTGTATGGAAAGGTCCTTCGTAAATTGCTAGGCAATTACTTAAGGCCTTCCGCTTTTTGTTTTAAGTTCTTAAAGCATAGTCTAGTCTGTTAGGCATGCTTAGAAACTGAGAGATGGTGCAAAGAAATGTTTATGAGGATATTCAAAGGATATATATATATATATATATATGAGATTTCATTTTTTGATACCAGAATGTATGAAAGAAACAGAATGGCACAATACAGGCATGTTAATCAATATGTAGGTAAATGCTTTGAAAATGCAAGATTATAAGTGATGAATGTAAAATCTATGCATATCAATATCTTATTTTTCCAAGGATACATCCTGTTCTAGACGAATCTTTCCCTTTTCCTATTAAGGTACATTTCCCATTGGCATAAACTAGAACATCTTGAGCAGACCGCTGGGTCATGGCAGTATTGTAGACAGAGAGCAATCTCGGAGGTGTCTTCATATCTTGACCTAGATGCTGGATCCTTTTAATCTTATGATCTTGAGCAAAAATTCAAGCAAGTGCAACTGACTGATTTTTCTTTTAAGATGTGACCGAACCAAGATAGTTGCCTACATACCTCCATGAGGAAGGACAACGTCATCACATAGTTCAACTGACTTTTTGATTACCTTAAATTTTTCCTAGAACGCCTTTTCGGGTTTTCAATCTAGCAGGCTCTCTCATACTCTTTCTTTTTCTCTCCTTTTGCATAGATCGCCCTTCCGGGTTTTCAATCTACCTTTTGCATTTTCTTACGCACTCTTTCTTTTAGCTCTCATTTTGCTTAAACCACCATTTTGGGTTTTCAATCTACCATTTTACATATTTTTTTTTTTGTTTTTTTTTTTTTTGACATAAAAATGAGATGCCTTGGGAGGCTCCTTCATGCAATGTACCATATAACGACGTCAGAATTGGTGGGCATATTGAAGTCATGCCCATCCATGTCAGCTAGAATCAAGGCTCCTCTGGAAAAGGCCTTCTTTACCACGTATGGGCCCTCGAAAGTTGGGGCAAACTTTCCTCTGTGATCAGGCAGGGCCTGGTTGCGCTTCTTCAAGACTAGGTCACCTTTTTCAAAGACTCTAGGTCTAACTTTCTCGTTGAATGTTCGCTCGGTGCGGCGTTGGTACACTATCCGTGGCAGATTGCAGTCATGCGCTTCTCATCTATCATGTTCGGTTGTTCTTATCGGGAACGGGCCCATTCAGCTTCTGACAGCTTTGTTTGGGATAAAATTATGAGAAACGGGATCTCTACCTCTGCGGGGAAGACGGCCTCCATGCCATATACTAGTGAATACAGGGTCACACCCGTGGAGGTGCGAACAGAAGTGCGATATGCACAAAGAGCAAAGGGTAAGTGTAAGGTTGAATTTAATCAACCATTTTCTTTGTTTTATTTTGTGCCAAATTTGCTTGTAATTCAGCATTTAGAAACCCTATATTTAGGTGGGAATCATGTAAGGGTAATGTGTGAGAAAGTGTGAAGAAATGTTCAAGTTTGTGCAAAGAAGCAGGGACTCCGATTGGAACTCGCGACTGGCAAGCCGCCAAAAGACGGTCACGTGCCAAGCATGCGGAGAAGCTGAAGCGTCATGCCAGTTGTTTCACTACAGGACAAAAAGTCCAGACTGGCCATTCAATTACCTTGCGACTTAGTCAAGTCGCGAGGCCAAGCCGCCAGCCAGCTTTGTTTTGGAAAAACTAACTCTTCGCATTCCAAACACACACCACTATATATAGACCCTTATACCCACGAAATGTAAAGAACTTCTAGAGAGAATTTTGAGAGAAAAACCCTAGAGAAAAACAAGATTAATTCATCCACAATCTTCACATAAAAGACTCTTCAAATTCCTCTACTCTCACCCTCTCCATTATTACATCCTTGAGAGGTTCTTAATCAAATCCTTTTCTTACCATACCCATATCTGTGAGAAAGATTTTTGGTGCTTTGGGAAGCAGTTAGGAAGGAACCAATTCATATTGGTTGATGCTATGGGCTATAGTGGAATCTAGTAAGCTAGAAAAGACAACGGTTCGGCGTAACCTCGTTGGAGCAAGAAGCTTGGAGGACTTAGGTACACTGGGTAGATTAGGCTTGGAGGGTCTATTGTTGTTCATGTATCCCAACTACATTTTCTAATGGATTATTGACCGCTTGGAGGGCGGCGGAGAGGTTTTCCACCGAAGGCTTCGGTTTCCTCTTCGATAACACATCGTGTGTTATCCTTGTGTTTGCATCTCTCTTCCCTTAATCTTTGCCATTTAATTTCTAATGTGGATGTGATTTTATTTGGTTTAGATTGCTTTTCAATTCTGTTTTAGCTTATGTTCATGTTCCGCACATTTATTGTTTGATTATAAGCTTGAATTGGTAATTTGTAATTTGGGGTCTAAACGTTCAAGGGTGTTTTATACACTTATTGAACATTTAATAAGTATTCGTGCCAATCCTTGTATATGTCTATCATCTTCACCAAGATCTTCTTTATGTTCTTGTTAATGGCTTTCATTGCACCATTCATCTGAGGGCGATAGGGGACCAAATTTTTGTGCTCGATCTTGAATTGTCGGTAGAGCTGCTAGATCATTTTTCCATTTAGGTTCATTCCATTATCTGTAATGAGCTTTCTTGGCACATCGTGGCGGCAAATAATGTTGTGTTTCAGGAATGAGGCTACCATGGCTTGAGTGACGCTC
The DNA here is from genome assembly GCA_023621385.1 of Quercus gilva. Taxonomy (NCBI): domain Eukaryota; kingdom Viridiplantae; phylum Streptophyta; class Magnoliopsida; order Fagales; family Fagaceae; genus Quercus; species Quercus gilva. Next base: position 30,168,468 of record CM042478.1, on the reverse strand, counting down.
TTGTACGAAGCGGCTTCCACCCACTTTATGAAATAATCGATGGCCACTAAGATGCATTCATGACCATTTGAGGCTTTCGGAATCACGGGTCTAATGACATCCATACCTCAGGCTGAAAAGGGTCATGGTGCTGCTAGAGAGTGCAATGGTTGAGGAGAAGCGTTCTTCCTGTCTTGATAGGCTTGGCATCAGTGGCATGTCCTCATGTGTTTAATGCAATCATTTTCCAAGGTGAGCCAGTAATAACCAACTCTCATAATCTTACGGGCCAACAAGGGTCCACTGGCATGAGCTCCAAGTAATCCTTCATGCATCTCTTCCATCAGGTGATTAGCCTCAGAGGCATTTACGCATTAGGGCAAGGTAAAATCGTGTTTCCTTTTATATAGGGCTTCCCCACTCAGGAAATATTGGCAGGCTATGCGCTGGATGAACTTCTTTTCACTGCCCGTTGCACTGGGTGGGTATTCACTATTCTTAATATAAGCCTTAATATCATGGTACCATGGCTTTCTGTCGGCTTTGACTTCGACACTCTTGCATTCTTTGATGTTCATGCAATAGGCTAGGATGCCACGAACTTCTATGCACAATTGCTATATATCATCTCCTTCTGATAACTTAACCATGCTAGCCAGGGTAGCCAGGGCGTCTGCAAATTGGTTGTAAGCTCAGGGCAAATAGGTAAATGTGATGTTTTGAAACTTCGAAATTAAGCAGCTGATGCATTTCTGATACGGAATCAACTTAGTGTCTCGAGCTTGCCACTTTCCTTTGATCTGGGAGATGATCAACAGGGAATCTCCAAAGATGCTTAAGTCATAGGCACCAAACTCTAAGGCCACTTACAGGTTGACTATGCACGCTTCATATTCTGTGACGTTGTTGGTGCAACTGAAATTTAGCTTGACTGAAACAGGGATTTGCTTGCCTTTGGGGGAAACTAAGAATACTCCCACTCCATTTTTGGTAGAATTGGCGACTCCTTCAAAATAATGCTTCCAACGCCACAGTTCTACACTATTTGGTTCTGGCTCTAGTGCCATGACATCCTCATCAGGGAAGAGGGATTTTGCAAGATATACAAGGAAACATAAGACAATTTGCACACACATATTCATAAGAAAGAAAGTAAAGAGATAAATGCAAAGATTTCCTGAATAATACGCTGGATAATTTCATTAGTGGATTATAGATAGGGGATAACAAAGTTCATGCCTGATAATGATAAAAAGGGGATACATTTTTTTTTGGAAAATAAACTAGAAAATGCAAACAAGGAATACAGGAAATAGGAAATAAACATGCAAAACAAACTAGATATGCTATTCCAACTCTTTTGGGCAATTGGAGGACCCAACCACACGATAATGGAAAACTCCTTACTCAACCGATGCAACCACAAAGTAGGGCTCAAAGGTCCAATGGCCTACTATCTCGCCTGGCACATAAGGCCTGATAGTATCAGTCAGATCCTCCCTTGGGGATATGATGGCATTTACTGAGAATTCTTCTGGACAAAGACGGATGAGGCAAGCTAAGTTTGATTCCTCCTCACATGATTCATGTGCTACTTCTGATCTAATGACCTTGGCCGAGTCGAAAAAGTGACCTTGATGTGGGGAATAGACATCTCTTGGCCAATGCACTTCCTCTTCTTTCCTCTGGAATCCTGAAAAAGTTCTTCATCAGAGGGGTTGTAGCCGAGACTAAAACCTCCTTTGTTGTCTGGGAGTTCGACCAAAGAAGCCTTCCCGTGTCCTATAGTGCCAAGGCCTTGGCTTAACTGATAACTGAATTTGAGCATCTCTTTGGCGGCCATTAGAGTAGCGGAGGGCCATGCTGACTTGAGTTCTAAAGCTCTGGAAATCAACTTGAAATTATGAAAGGTTGCCTCCAGGATGGCGTTAGTGCCAATGTAAGGGACAAAAGTCTCTTTGAAGAAAGTCAGGGGTTCCTCAGCCATAATAGTGACCATCAGATCCTCAGATGGGAACTTGAGTCTTCGATGAAGAGTAGAATCAACCGCGCCCGCGGCGTGTAACCAAGGCCTTCATAGAAGCATGTTATAAAGGGAATCCACCTTGATGACCTGGAAATTGTCTGTGAAAAACATAGGGCCAACTCCAATGGCTAACTTGATCTCGCTTTGCACCTCCCGAAGAGTGTCATCAAAAGCTCTAATGATCATGGTGGTAGGGCGGATAAGAGATGTATCCATATTCAAACGCTCCAGTGTGGACATTGGGCAAACATTTAAGGTCGACCCATTGTCAATTAATACCCTAGTGATGATCATATCCTCACACTTTACTATAATGTGCATAGGCAAAGTGTAGACCCTACATTCTGGTGGTAGTTCATCATCCTTAAAGGAAATTTGCTTGGTAGCCAACACTGTTGAGACCATACCCTCGAAGGCAGATTCTGTAGCACTTGTAGGAACACATGTCTTTTTCAAGACCTTCAATAGAGCATTATGGTGGACCTCATAGGATAGCAGTAATGCCAAGATGGAGATCTGAGCTGGCGACTTGTTTAGCTGCTAAATCACACTGTACTCTAAGTTCCTAATAACTTTCAAGAACTCCTCGACTTCTTCGGTCGTGACTCTGTTCCTAACAGGTACGACTATACCCTTGCCAATCTCTTTTCTTCTCTTTTCTAACTCTAAAAAAGTATAGCTACGGCCACTCCTAATGAGCCTAGATAGACCTGAAGAAATATTGGAGCAGACCTCCTCTTTTCTGGTTCGAGTGGAGATTAAGGACACATCGTATTTCTAGGGGACACGATGACTATCTTCATAAGGGAATGGCTTCGGCATGCAAATGATAACAACCTCCTAAGCTTGCAAATTGGGCGCTATAGAGAACGTCTTCAGATTAATTGTTGGGATTTGTGCCCTAGAATTCTATTGTATGATGCTATGTTTTATATTATGTATGACATGATGTATGACTTAATATTGAAATTAATAAAGTTGTTTTATTATTATCTGAAATAATGCTAATATGAATATTTAGACATTATCATATAGCCCATGAGATGCATAGTATGTGATTTATGTGAAAAGTCACAGAAGATATAAATCACAAGTTCTTTGTAAACTCAGAATATTAGTTCATGGTCGGTGATGAAATTGGGCATTTCATCTGCGAAGACTATAACATATTAACTAAGATGATTTGTCTTGATCATGGAAGTGGTGACTTCAGTTGATATGTTGATATGTTTTAAGAGTTAAAACATATTGAACTGGACCGCTGTGAGATTTATTATTCTCCTAACGACTATCAATTGAATAATAAATCTCACGATTTATATTTGCATGAACTCTTAATCCTGAGAGAATAATGGATTTGATCATGAAGTGTAGGTTGCTTTGATATATCAAGAGTGAGATCTAAAGTTACGGTCAAAACCTCAGTATGTTGGGCAGCCACATTTAGTGTTAATGGAACATATATTCTCAAGATGGAATTCGTAGTCTCTTAACGGAGATACAAAATATTCCCTTGAGATAAATTTAATGGATTTGTTATTCAGATAAGTTAGGCCTAACCACTTTAGTAAGACTAAAGTATATATTTATGAAATTGGATTTCATAAATATATGATGAATAACATTAAAGGATTAAACCGGGTACTCAAGGATTAAGATGTAGTAATTCACAAAATGGCAGTCTTCATTCATGACTTTGTGTTACTACGAATATTTAATGAAGGGGTTGCATGTACAATAAAGTCTTGGGATATAATTTATTAATAAGGCCTAAAGTGCAATTATATTTATATAGTGGTATTGAATATAATTAATGGTAACTTTGGACTTGTCAAGAGTTGACAAAAAAGCCTAAAGCCCATTGGAGCTAGTGTCTTATTTGTTTCCTTTTGGTCCCACTACAAGCCACATATTAAAGCCCAATTGGAAACGCCTAAAAGGCTGGCCCAAATTAGATAATCAGTTATAGGAGAGAAACATACAGAATTTTGGTGATAATCACAATTGCAGATTTTGGTATGTGAGTGTTGGACACTTTTTGATTCTCTTTAGAAACATATACATATAACTGATTGAGAGACCACACATCTTGGGCATCTAGTGGAATTGGAGTGAAGATTGAAAGTCTTCTTAAGAACTTCTGATCTTCGGTTTTGAATTTCATCACTTCAAGGTACACTCTCTTGTTTTCTAATTCTGAAACTTATATGGCACATGTTATCAATTGTGAATGAAGTAGATCCATTTAATAAATTTTATTTCCGCCGCGCATGTAATTTTTCCATCATTAATGACCACCAAACTTGGCAGAATAGCTTCAAGGGCTTTTGAGCTAGATACCCCAGAGATTCTCGAGGCAGGCTTTGGCAAAATAAGAGGATCGAAACCTCAGATAGTGGGAACAATGGCAGCCCCCTCCGGTACTGGACGATGAAGCTGGTCCTGCAACTACAGGCAATGCGAGAACTAAAGGAGCGAATCCTCCAATGGTTGGGGGGTTTGCCTTTTCTCTGAATCTGACGACCCTAGATCCGCAGGTGATTCTATGATCTCCTCAATGATTACTGAAGAGGGAGGTGCTAGAGTAATCTGGCCAAGGCGTTTCAGTAAATATTCGTCCCACTCCTTCTTTGACCCAACTGATATAGCATTGCAGCTAGCTCCTGATTGAACAGTTGGAGGACACAAGCTGGCAACCATACAGTCACCTCTTCGCACAATTTCTTTTTCAATGCAGATGATACAGCATTCGGCTAGACTCTGCACTTGTGCTCAGAGCACTTTACAATCAAACAAAGCACGACTATCTTCACTGTCACAAAATGAGAAGATTCCCCAATCAAATCTTGGGGTTCCCATATCTTTAAGATCAAGGTGGCTTTCTTGGACCAAGGCTCGAAGCATAGCCTTCCATAAGAATGACGGCAAGGAGAAATTCGGAACCCTTTCTTTCATTATGATGATGGCATTCACATTCCCTTCCTTATGGAGGCAAGGGGTTGGTGATGATATTCGAAGCGCCTGCGTTATCGAACTGTATCAGCTTGTTGTCAAGGAGGTCCTGGACATGGTCTCTCAATTGGAAACATTCCTCCAGGGTATGCCCCTCGGCCCTAAAATGGTGTTCGCACTTTTTGGATGAATCATATCTTGGTGGAGGAGGACCTTCTCTAGGCCTCAAAAACAGTGGGGTCACTAGCTTCCTTTCTAGTAGGTAAGCATAGAGATTTGCCATGGGTATGGGTAACAGAGTGTACTTCCGGTTTTCCCTCCCAAAGGGACGAGGCGGTTTTGGCCTTCCTCTCTAATTAAAGGCTCTGTTAGATGCTTGAGCAAATTGATTTTGTTGCTGATAAGGCCTAGCAGCCAGAGGAGCATAGGCATAAGCAACACCTCTAGGCCTTTTTGATGCATTGTTGACAATATAAACATCGGCTTCCTTGGTCTTGCGACTAGTCATTCTCTTGACTTGTTGTTCAACCATGGAACTTAGAGACTTGGCATCCATGATCTTCTTGCTCTTAATACCCTCGTCAATGTGTTCCCCAATAAGGATGAGGCTAGTGAAATGAGTGACTTGGGTGCTAATCATCTTCTCATAGTAAGGAGGCTTAAGGTTGTCAATGAACCACTTGATCATCTCATTTTCCATCATGGGAGGTTGCACTTGTGCGGCTAGCTTGCGCCACCTTTGGGCATACTCAGAGAAGGATTCCCCACTCTTCTTTTCTGTCTTCTGAAGAAGTGTGTGGTCGGGAGCTATCTCGGTGTTGAACCGATAGTATTCTAGGAAAGAGTTGGCCATTTCCCTCCAGCTTGAAGTCTTTTCCAATCTCACATACCATGTGACCACAAGGCCAGTCAAACTATCAGGGAAAATCTAGCATAGCAAAGGGTGATTATCCCCATAGGGAGCCATCTTCCTACAAAACATGTGCAAGTGCGCGCAGGGGTTTCTTGTACCATCATACTTGACAAAATATGGTGTCTTGAACTTATAAGGCATAATGACCTGAGGGAAGTTGGTCAGACTGTCTAGATCAACACTTTTATGGACGTTGGAGCCCTCTATGATACAAAGCTTCTTAGCTAGAGTTTCCACTTGGCTTTTGACTTGGCCATACCCGGATTCGGGGTTCTTGTCCTTTGAAGGATTTGTCTCTTGGTTGTTGCCCTGGGGTGGTACATGGTGGCCGTGCTTCTGTAATGGTGGAGGCTGATTTCCATTCTCATCTTGGGGACCTCCTTGGCTATGACCGGAAAAGTTTTTCCGTCTTCTACAACTAGCTATTGTACCATGTGCATCAATTTTGACATTTGCTCTTTCATTTGAGCGAACTAGACAGGATCCACTTCGAGAGTTAAAGGCCTACTGGTAGACATCTATCTTACACGAGACCTAGTGATAATGGGATCACGATGTGGTGGTAGCTTAGACTGTTTTTTTTAGCAATCTTTTGATCCTTGAGAAAGGGAAGTGAAAGAAACAGGGTGCATTTGACAAGGTGGAAACACAACATCAAAATCAAGTTAGTTTATGCTCTTGGTATTTAACATGCACCTACCATTTTTAGAAAAATTTGGCTTTGCACCCTTGCTCGGGTATTCATCATGGTGAGTTTCTACTATGATGCAAGATTAATGCATAAGATAGGCAAGTAATCAAAACTTTCATGACATGCTTAACAATGCGGGAAGGACCCTTCCTTTGATTACAGGCTTGTACAAAATTTGCTTTTATAACACTGGGTTCATCGGCTCCAATAATGGGCCTTTTGCAATACAAGAAATTTAACTGCGAGGAAAAGCTCGACTTTTGATGATGTGGACCTCTCAGGGGAGCTTTTAGACACTTGGATCTCTTGACAGCATGGATCTCTCGGACCTTTGGATCTCTTGGGGGGGCCCTTGGATTCTTGGCATCTAGGTCTTCTTGGCAATTTTGACATCTTGACAATCTAGGCAACTTGGACCTTTGGATCTCTGATAGTTTTTCAACAGCACCTCCCCTTTAAACGGAGTTTCGATTACTTGCCACAAAATTTATCTTTGCACAATTAGGTGATGAAACCAATTAGTGTATACATGAGTGCCCTTGTAGGGTTGTAAACCCTTAGGGATAGGGTATGGTCTAGCATGTACTAGCAACAGGGTTGCTTTTTCTAGGGGTTTAAACATGAATGCTATACAAGTAGGATGGAAGGACCTGGAGTAGAGCACAGTTTCTTTGATGCAAGCAAAACCTGTTACAAGACACTTTCCCCCGACCTCTAGCCCTAGAAGGGTATCCTTTCCTAGGCTTGGATGTTCACTCTTTGGGCTTTTCCTAGTCCTTGTGGGCTCTGGCTTGATCTAGTCCTCACGGGTTTGACATAACTAGGTCAACTATATGTAAAGGCTTAATTGGTAGGTGGTTCCTGTCCTAGGGTACTCAATCGCCATACCCCTCCCTTCATGGAAGTTATGGGGTAGGAAGGATTGATGGGGCCTTTTTAGCAACTCCTGTCCACCCATGGACCCAGAAGTGCCTACAACATTAGCCCCAAATCTAACTATAAGTAACACTACCGATGTTTTGTCCATACACCTACAGATGGGGTGATGAAATCCCCAAAAGAGGTGAGACCTTGCTAAAAGTGCGAAGCCCAGATGTGGCTTAAAAAGGTGTATATGTCATGTAATTCTTAATGAAGGGGAAAGACTTTTTCAAAGCACAGCATATATATATATATATATATGGAAAGCGGATAAAGATGTAGCGGAAATTAAATTTTGCTACCCTATGTTTGCATGTGAGGAAAATGGTAAAGCATGTGAGGAAAGCAGTAAAGTATGTGAGGGAAGCGGTAAAGCCCCATGTGGAAATACCTCAAAACCTCCCTTTCGGCAAATGATTTTTTTGGAAAAAGATTTTTGCTTTTTTAAAAATGGTCTACTAGGATATAGTAGAAGCCTTTTTCAAAAGGAAAGCCCTGGAGGTCAATGCCAATTTCTGTGTTTTTGAAAGCCAATGTCCAAAGATTATGGTTTTATCAAAAGCTCTAAAGGCTAAACTATCATCGATCCCTAGTGGAGTCGCCAGTCTGTCAACGACTGGTCTTGACTGACTAAGCAGAAAAACCGCCGCCGCTACACCATCATTCGACCACCAGCTGTGGCGACAGGTCTTGCGCGCGAGGCCCCGTTGGAGGGCCCCACTCGATGTGTATGCGTGTGTGTTTCACACGGAGGTTTGGGTGCTTTCTTTCTCAGTGGAGGAAGGTAGGTCTACCTTTGGTGTTATGGTAGGAATTTGGGCCAAATTTTAAGGGATTACCAAAGGTAAGTGGAGTCGCCACCAATCATTAGGTTTTTCTAAGGTGTGATTGGTCACTTGTTTCTAGTTGATTTTATTACCAATCCTAGGCTAAGAAAAATGTCATTTTTCCTAATCTAATATGGATGGCAAAAAAAAAATCTTTATTCTTAAGTCTGGAAGTTTGGCTACATGTGGGGAAGGTGTTAGGCACCCCACAACGCCTATCCAAGGACAGACCTTTGTTTTGATAAAACCTTAATTTTTGAAGATTGACAATAAAAACATGATTTTGGTATTGGCTTTTGGGGCTTTGCATACACGGGGGATTTGAGGTTTGACTTTTTAAAGGGTGTGGTCTCAATCTATGCTTTCCTATGGCTTTTGGGTGCAAAAGCAATACCTTGTGTTCTTGGTGAAGAAGGAAGAATTAAGAGACTTTGATATGTTTTTTTTTTTTTTTTGGAGTGTTTTTGGGTGTTTTTTTTGGTGTTTGGAAGAGAGAAAAAACATAGAGAGGAATTGGGCAGAGAGCAAATTTCATAAAAAAAATGTGTGTCCCCTCGGTCTGATGGGTGCTTGGGGGCTATTTATAGCCCCAAGCGCATTTTTCAAGGTGGTGGCCATTCAATGGTCGCCAGCCTCAAACCACCACTAATCAGGCTGATCTTAACACCCTTGGATAGATCTTCATTTTTAGTTTCTAAAAAGGTATGGAACTCAAAAATCCAACGGTCAGATTAAAAGTTATGGCTCTTAGAAGTTTGCGTTGCAGCGATCAGTATTTCATCCCGGTTTTTGTGATATCTCGGCCGTTCTAACTCTAATTTCGACCTATGAACAGTCATTAGAATTAGAATTCAATGATCTTCACAATGGCATTGGTTTCAACCTGTTCTGGCAACTGGATCAAAGTTTAATCTTGGGGTCAACCTTGGTTAAACTTGGTCAAAGTTGCCAAAAATCTCCGAGAAGCTCGGGTTTGGAGTAAAGCTATGAAAAACATTGTTTCGTGGAAGTTTAGACCTTGTTTGATCTTTGGTCAACCCTAGGCCGACCAGGGGCATTTTGGTCATTTTGGCTGAAAAAGGCATTTTGGGTGCTCCTGTGCCCGAAGGGGTTGTGCCATGTCACTCTAGATGTTCTCATGGCCCGTAGAGAGAAAATGATATTTTTTGGATTTTTCAAGGTCTGGCACGCAAATCAAGGCAGACAAAATACGGTATCAACAATACTAATTGTGAAACTCAAGGCAGATGTCCACCCAAATCCTTGCTCTAGCATCATCTAGGTTAAGGAACCACCTAAGAGTGGCTCCAATCAAGGTATTTTGAAACATTTGAGCAAGTAGTTCTTCAGTTGCTCCTAGGGGCTACATAACTCTCATGTACATCTTTAAATGGGACTTTGGGCAGCCAGTCCCATCGAACTTGTCCAAGGTAGGCAACTTGAACTTGGGAGGCAATCTCATATCTGGGAAAAGCAAGAGTGATTGGTAATCCATGAGGCCTTCCATCTTGCAAGCCCTTTTGATCATCTCTTCCACCTTATTTATCCTTTCATTAGTCTCCTTCTCACCCTCTAGGATAGTGGGATTCTGATTGGTCTTATTCTCTTCCTGGCCACTCTTCAAGTTCTAAAACTGTTGTACGATAAGGTTCATGTCTTCCCTCAATTGGATTTGACTTGCTACCATAGTGTTCAGTAGCTCTTTAGTGTTCATTGGCTCTTCAGTGTTTGGATGTTCTTCCCCTTCTGCCATGGTGATGGAGTCTTCGAACTTCATGTTGCTTGGGCTATCTTGTAAGTCGAACACAGGATTATGATGTTGCCACTGTGGAGTGCCTTCTATGCTGACAGGCCTTAGTACTGTGATGGGCTTGGAACTAGAACTGCTAGCTTGAGTGATGTCCATGGATTCTCTTTGGAGTTTTGATCTTGACCAAATTCTCCTCTAAGAACAGGCTTGGTTAGGTCAAACAAAACTAGGTCCCCATTTACATCAATCTATCAACCAAACAAACACATGCAAAATGCAATGTAATTTTGACATGGACCGGCCTAAGGATAGGTTCTAAGTCATTACATTGTAGGGTGGGTTTGTTGTTTCATTGTTTCCTATAGTTAGGACGTTACACCTCCCAACTTGTAATGTAATGAACATTACGTTAGTCTAAACGATATGGTCTATCCTTTATAGTCCATAAGAAATGATCCAGTGACTTTAGGCTATGAGTCAGTGAGTTCGCCACTGGGTACCTGAATTTAATGAAGACCGGTGATCCATGGTTACTACCACCATATGTTGAGATGGGTGCATACATATTTGTTGTTTTGATGGCATACACTATGACAGTTAAGGAAAGCTTTTAACAATCAACATGGCAACACAAACAAAAAAAATATAATCATACAAACATCTTAAGACATAGACAACCAATCAAACAACAACATCATACAAAAAAACAAGGGTATATAGTTGGTCACTTAAAGTCTAACACAAAGTGTAGCCCTCAACATCCCCAGTGGAGTCGCCACTATGAGAGATTGTAAAGGGCTGCTCTCAAAAAAGAGATTCGGGTGCTTAAGGCACCTCTCTTTTAGGTAATTGTGTGGAGTCGCCACTTACTTTTTATACAAAAAATAAGAAAAAATAAATACAATTACATGTCCAAAAATTCCTCGAATGTTATTAATTGACTATGGAAATACAATTACATCATGATAGAATAACTTTACAAGGCTTTGGTCTTAATACAATCTATGTAAAAATTACAAAGCTTTGATCCTAGTTACAATCTACCAAAAACAAAAGACAAAACACTAGTCTACCTATCCAAAAACCTAAGTTCGGGGGCTAGGTTATGGAATGAGAAGGTGTTAGGCAACCATCATGCCCAGACGAAGTCTAATTTTCTAGACTCTGATGACCATTATATACCCTTTTGTATGATGTTGAATGATATGTTGTAACACACATAACAAACACTTGGCAAAAATTAATTTAAACACATTTGTTTTATGACTATGCCCTCTTTTTGAAGAAAAATCAGATCTATTTTGAAAAGTAAAAAAAAAAAAAGATTCGAGATTTGATTGATAAAAATTAGATTTTTTTTTTTTTTTTTTTTTTGTGAAGGGTAAAAAGAAAGATTTCGTTAAAAAAAAAATCAGATATATTTTTTGTAAAGTTTAAAAAAAAAATGAGATTTGATTAGCAAAAATCAGATATGTTTTTCGTAAATGGTAGAAGGAAAGATTTTGTTAAGAAAAATTAGATCCGTTTTTGTAAAGGGTAAAAAGAAAGATTTTGTTAAGAAAAATCAGATTTTTTTTGAAAAGTAAAAAATGAGATTTTTAAAAGAGGACTCATATTCATAATTCAAATCTATTATGCATGCATCACATATTAAAAAAAAAAAATTGACCTAACTCTTAATTCATTCTTTGAAATTTCAAAATCTGCAATTTTAATTAATAAGAAAAAACTATTTCAGAAAAAATTTCAAATATGTATTTAATAAAAATATAGATCTGTTTTGTGGTTAAAAAAAATTCAGATCTGTATTTAATGAAAATACATATCAATTTTGTGACCAGAAAAAAAATTTTCAAATCTGTATTTAATGAAAATACAAATTAGTTTTATGACTAGAAAAAATTCCAGATCTGTATTTAATGAAAATACAAATAGGTTTTATGACTAGAAAAAATTCCAAATTTGTATTTAATGAAAATACAGATCTGTTTTGTATTTTAGAAAAAAAAAATGTTTTGGTGATTATTAGCAGATTTTGAAATCAAAGAAAAAAAATTAAAACGTACAATCAACTAAAGAACATATCAAAGAATATTCTAACTAAGCATATAAGCGTGACAAATATGAATTGAGAACAACACATAATACAATCAAACATATTAACCAAATTCATGCAATGAACAAACACGACATGTTAATTAATGGAAAGGAAAAATAGACAGAAGAATGAAACTAAATACCTCTTGCATGAGTGTACCCTTCAATAGAAGAATATTTTAGAAATCAAAGAAAATTTTCACTTCTTTGAGGTCTAAAATACTTTACTTACAAAAATAAGTTCTTAAAGCTAAAGTTTCCAGAACGTCTTTAACGTAAAGTGAGCAGAGAAGTCAGAAAAGAAGAGGTTCCTGAATTCTGATCTATTTCCTCTATTTATAGAGGCTGGGATGCTTAAAAAATAAAGTGAATAAGATCATATATGAATTGGAACACGTCCTTATCTCTAAAAGTCCGAAAAAGATTGGTTTTATCTAATCAAGAGGTTCCCGGGCCGGGCAGAGCATTTGGGCCAATCGACACTCCAAGAATGCTGACAGGCCCTCTTGGGTGCCAGGCCCACTTTTCAATTTTGGTTTGATTTGGACTCATTTTTGGAGGATTTTTTAGGCAGGTATTGCACCTAGATACTTTTTTAATTTATATTCTAAAAATTAATCCCTTTTTCTTGATATTCAGGTCTTTAAAGTAATAATTATTTGATAGATAAATATTCTAAAAAGACTTAATTATCCACAATTTCTTTGTTATCTGATCATCCACTTTATTCCCATGCAAGCAGGCTTATTTTTGACACTAACCAACAACCAATCACAAAATTATTTAATTAATTTTGATTGTTCAACCAATCAAAATTAATTCAAATTAATCATGCGTGATTGGTTCCACCCAAATAAAATACTTGCAGACCGTGAAAACTTGATCATGTGATATTTTTCAATCCGACGGTTCGATTTAAAAATTGGACATACCGTCGCAACTGTTTGAATCTCAAAATCATTTTTATGATATACAATGAATGAATTAATGCATGTAATGCAATTCTAAATTTTGGGTATATGACTGTTCACTCTAGCCATCTTCCAAGATTAAATTATAAGTGCAAAATTGAGTGTTTACAATAGTTCTAAGTAATATATGTGAATGACATATTAAATTGACTTGGATTAAATCTTAAATTATGGCCATTCTCAGCTAACTACTCTAGACATAACTCTCTCTTGTTAAAGAAAAAAATAGAGTTTGAATTCTCTATTTCCCATTGTAAAAAAAAAAAAAAAAACCCAACAAATTCATTTGAAATGTCCACATTAAAATATACACTTCAAGATTGGAGCTTCTAAAGAATTCATTCAAATTCAACATTATTCAACATCTAGGGGGGAAAATACGCACTACGCATCAACAACTTCTATCACCCTTTGCATGTAAATGATATTCTTTTTACAGTTAGACGGTAGTATCTTTGGAAATAGGAAGGAAAGGAAAAAATAGAAAAAATAATATATCTTTCTTTTGTTTGGTTTGCAAAAGGAAGGAAAATGAAAAATATAGTTTTACCCATATGTCCTTGTAAATGTATATTTAACATATTTTAATAATTTTTGTTTAGTTTAAAAAAAATAGAACAATTTTTTTGGGTATTTCATAAACTTTGAATGACATTTACAATCTCACTTATCAAAATAGAAACAAAATTTGCTATTACCTAATACTTTGTATATGGTAAGCGGACAAAAGAAGAAAAAAAACGATAGTTATAAAAGTCAAAACTAACCGGAAAATGATAATAGATGCATTATAATATTTATAAAACATAACCATAATATGCATAGAAGTCAAAAGAGGGGAAAGAAGGAGTAGTAATAAAAAATGAGTGATGGAATTATAGTAATTTATAAGAAAAAAGAATTTGTTGTCAAGGAAATTCTTTCCTTCCATTTCATCTCCTTTTTCTTTCCTTTCTCACAACCAGGCAATGGAAATGATCTCCTTTTTTTCTTTATCTTTCTTTTCTCTTTTCCTTCCACTTATCCAAACATAGTTTAAGTTGTTGGAACAATTAAGGAGTGTGTATATGTGTTAGATTAGGTTGAGTTTGGAACATTTTTCAACTAAATTCAACCTTTTTAAGCTGAGAAATCTCCAACCCAACCCATAATATCTATAAAAACCAATTAATCTTAATATGAATTATCATGGGTTGGGGATCATTTTGTCATACTCAATAAAAAATTTGGACTTTCTTTCAACTATTTAAATACACTATTCGATAGTGATTATGATTTACTATAATTGAGCATAATATTTCAACTTAATTCAAATTAGGTCTCAAAATACTAAAATAAATCAAATTAAAATAATTTTCAATTTTTAAAATAAATCAAACTAACAAATTTAAAATACATGTACATTTTAAACTATGAATTAGGTTGAAAATTTTTCTCAAACCTAAACCAACCCAATCTAAGATTAAAAAAAAAAAATTAAAATATAAATACAACCTAACACAATCCATCAATCCACAAAAATACCAACCTAAGGGATTGGGTTAGGTTGGATTTGTCAAAGTGGTGGGTTAAATACATAACCCTAGGAAAAACCTCATTAATTTGGCACCAAAAGACTAGATTCAAACTCATTCTATGTCAACTGGTGAAAATCTCACTACAAAAAACTGGGCCTATAGTGGCGTTTGTGAAATGCCACTATAGGTACAAAAAACACCACTATTGTACCACAACTATAGACCCATTTTGGCTATAATGGCATTTTACAAAAAACGCCACTATAGCCAAAACACCACCAAACAAATTTTGATTACCAAAAATTAATTTTTGGTAATCAAAAGAAATTTTTTTTTGATGTGAGAAAGTTTTTTTTTTTTAATCGAATTAAAATTGTAATTAAATTAAAACTACAATTTTAATTAAATTAAAAGATACAAAACAAAACAAAATACAAAACCAAAAAACATCAATAAAAGAAAATACAAACACTATAGCTAGCCCAACAAATTCAAAATGAAACACAAACCCACCTAAAAAAAATTCAAAATCAAACATGTACAACATGCTCACATTCAAAAAAAAAAAAAAAAAAGCAACTCCACCCCAACACATTTAGCCGCCATAGACCAACCTGCAAAAAGAAATCATCAAATAGATTTTGAATTTTTCACTACTCTCTTGATTCTATTAACAAAGATATTATCACACTTGAGGTCTTTAAACCTATCAATAATAAAAAAACCAAAGAATTCACAAAAATTAATCAAAAATCTCAGAGACCCACGAAGCAAAGTTGATAGCAAACATAAGGAATAGACCAAAACTATTATCAAAAAAGGAATAGACCAAAACAATCATTAAATTTTTTTTTAAAAAAAATACTTACTTGCAACTATACAACCAATGGCATCAAACACAATAGCACTCTTTCTTCAATCACAAATCCCATAACAGTAGCACCATTTACAAATTTGAACAAAATTAACTAGTTGCAATACCATCTTCAAATCCAAAACCCACTAACATTAACACCACCACAAAAAAAATAGGGCAAATAAAATCAAAATGGAGAGGAAGAGAAAAGAATAAATCTAGGTGTGTAGTGAAAGAAGAGTGAAAGCTGGAAAAAAAAAAAAAAAAAGATGGATGAATGGAGATAAGGGAGAAAAAGAAAGAAAGAAAGAAAGAAAAAGAAAAGAAAAGAGGAGTCTGAAGAAGACGTGGAGACACTATAATTGAATTTTGAATTTTGAATTTTGACCTATAATGGCGTTTTCTGAACCTATAGTGGTGTTTTACAAATGCCACTATAAGTCCTATATATATGTATATATATAAATTTAAATAGATAAATGATATGTTCACAACATTTTCACAACATTTTTATAACAAATCTTAAGTGACAGGTTGTTATTGTTGAGGCAAAAAAGTTATCGTAGTGTTAAGTTCAAATTTGAACCAATAACAATTAACCACATATGATTTGTTGTGAAAATATTGTGAAAATATTATGGATGTAGCATCTCTCATTTAAATATAAATATATAATAATATATACATTTAAATATATATATATATATATTTGTTATTAAACCACTCACCCGAAAAGACATTAATGCTTCTGTCCTCATGTGTTTAAGAGATGCTAGATTTAGGCATTTTAAAGATAGCATTCTTGGTATGATCACTGCTTCTTTGTATGATGGTCCTATTTATTTCAACTGTTATCCTGATATTACTCTCGCTTTGGATGATCCTAATATTGTTAAAGCTTTGAATTTGAACATTGCTTCTTCTGGTTATCACATGAATGAAGGTAGTAAAACTTTTGCTTTGATTTATCATATTTACTATAGACTTTTGGGTACTCAGATAAATCCTGGTTGTCTGAATCATAAAGAACCCTCTGGTAAAACAATGTTAATCCAATGTTCAACTCCTGATGCTAAAGTTCAAGTTCCAAAAATGATTCAATGGCAAGATGTTAAGCTTCCCACTGAATGGTTGTTGGAACAAGAATCTCCTGTTTCTAAACCTGTTTTTGATGAACTAGATCTCATAAATATTCGACAATATCTTGATGGTACTGTTAAAATATGTTTTCAAAACAATCAACCCTTGAGGATCAACGAAGGAAGACATTCCTTTGTTGGATCTAAAAGTATTTCAAAAAGGGATCAAGATCTCAATGAGTTCTTACAAAAGAATTTTGAAAAACCCATTGATTTAAAGCCAAAAGGTGTTTCAAGTGGTAAATCCCAAGTTAGGTCTGTTTACTATTCCAATAAACTTGAACCTTCCTTTCCATATAGCAAAACTGCTAATGAAGAAGAAGAAGATGACACTAATTCTGTTTGTCCTTTTGATTCAGATTTTCCTCCTATTCAAAATCCTGTTAACCAATTAAGAGTTTTGACTGTTTTAAATAAAGATTTTGAAATTAATATGGTTTCATTGTTTAATGAATTTAAGCTTCCAAAAAACAGACCTAAAAGGAAATATTTCCAAAATAATTTTGCTCAGTCTGATAAAAACTGTGTTAAACGAAAATGGAGAGAAAAAATGTATCAGTTGAAAAGATATATTTTGTTCTTTGATTTTCTTGAAAATTATTATGTTTCAAAAGATGAAGTTTCAAAAAATCATTTGAATGTAATAAAGAAATCAAATTTTGTTAAAGATGACAAAACCATTGTTAGGTCTAGTCTTCCACCTCTTGAGACTATTTTGGTAACTACTGGCAAAACTGATGTTAAAGCTACTCCTTTCAAAATAGCTGATGATCAAGCTCCTGTTGTTAGCCTTATTGAACAAAAAAATTTTACTAATGAATCTTTGCATGTTATTGGTCAACAGCTTGACCGTATTGAAGAAAAAATTGTTGAAAAAACTGTTTCTGTTGAAAAATCTTCTTCTGTTCAAAAACCTATTTCTATCAAGACTGAGGAACCTTTGATTAATTTTCCCAGTCATGATAACAAATTTAAGTTTAAAACCTCTCAGTCTAAAATTCTTGAAACTGTTGAAAAAATGCTTGCTGATTTAAAAGTTAAAACTGAAGGTACTTCTACAAGTACTCATGCTGCTCGCACTATTTCAAAAAATGAAAAAGAAATTATTTCTGATAAAACCATAGATTCTGATAATGTTTCTTCTGTTCCTGCAAAAAAGGTTTTTGATGATGGTTTACCCGAAATTAAAAGATTTGTTGGAAATTCCAAACCCATGTTTCTTACAAAAAATTGGTATTCAAAACAAACTCCTCCTGATATACAGTTTGAAGAAAGAGCTTTTGAAACTTAGTTTTCTGTTTCTGCTGATAAAATTTATGAATGAAATATTGATGGTTTTTCTGAACAAGAAATTATTAATAAAATGGGACATATGTCTATGGTTGGTATTGCTTACCAAAATAATCATGATTTTGACCAACCTGAGATTGTTGATTTACTTGCTACTAGTTTTTCTGGTACTCTTCGTGGATGGTGGGATTCATATCTCATAGAAGAATCCAGAGATTCTATTAAACATGTTGTTAAAAAGAATGATGAAGGTTTGCCTATTTTTTATGATCGTATTGGTCAAGGTATTCCTGATGGTGTTAATACCTTGATTTACACTATTATCAAACATTTTGTTGGTACTCCATCTAATGTTTCATCTCGAATTTCTGATTTATTAAATAATTTGAGATGCCCTACCATGTCTGATTATAGATGGTATCAAGATGTTTTCCTTTCCAGAGTAATGCAGTGGAAAGACTGTTTCAAGCCTTATTGGAAAGAAAAGTTTATTGACGGTCTGCCTCCTATCTTTGCTCATAAGGTAAAACAAGAATTAATTGGAAAAAATGATTCTATTGATTATGATAATTTAACCTATGGTGATATTTTAAGCACAATTAAAAAACTTGGAATTAATATGTGCAATGATGAAAAACTATTAAAACACCAATTAAAAAATAAAAGAAAAGCTAAATATGAAATGGGTAATTTTTGTGAACAATATGGTTTACCCCCTATTGCTCATTCCAAGCAAAAGGGTAAAAAACATGATAAAAGTCACAAAAATTATGGCCATAAAAAACATAAAAAATATAGAACTAATTTTGATGATTTTTATGCTAAAAAGAAAAATGTTTCTAAAAAGTTTGTTAACCAAAGATCAGGTAAAGGTAAATGCTTCAACTGTGGTAAATCTGGTCATTTTAGTAAAGATTGTAAACAAAAACCTGGTAAGTTAAAAAACAAGTTTAACATGTTAAATATTGCTGACAATGATCAAGAAGAATTATTCAGAATCCTTGAATCAAATAATTCATCTGATTCTTTGGAAGATGATTTTTCTTCAACTGATTCTTGCTATCATTCTACTAATAATTCATCTGATTCTCCTAATATTAAAATCGACTGTAGATATTCATGTTGTAATGTTATCAAAACTGTTAATGTTCTCACTAAAGGTGAAGAAAATGAAAGTTTGTTGGTTAAATTGATTGGTAAAATTGAAAATCCTGAATTACAAAAAGAATATTTGGATAAGTTCAAGAAAAACTTGTTAAAAGATGAAACTAGTAAAAAACTTAAATCAACAATAAGTTTTGAGGAAACTTTGGAAAGATTTAATAAGAAGATATCCAAAGATTTAACTGTTAATGATCTCCAATGTGAAATTAATACTGTTAAACAGGAGATAAGTGAATTAAAACTTGAATTTAAAAATATTAAAAATGATAAAAATAATCTCAAACAAGAATTGTTAATGTTAAAAATTGATAAAAATATTGATCAAAATGAGTCTGATAATGAACAAGATGAGCACAAGGATGGAGATGAATCCAGTCAACGGGCTCTTCTTTCTGATAAAGGTATTGTTAATAATTCTCAACTTGCTCTTGTTAATAAAATACTTCCTCCAAAATGGTTTACAAAAGTCAAAATTGTTGTTTCCCATGATTATAATTTCACTGTTATTGCTATGATTGATTCCGGTGCATATAAGAATTGCATCCAGGAATGATTGATTCCTTCAAAATATTTTGAAAAATCAACTGAAAAATTGGTTTCTGCTATTGGTTCTCACATGAAAATTAAATATGAACTGAATAATGCTCATATTTGCCATGATAATGTTTGTTTCAAGATTCCTTTTGTCCTTTTTAAGAATATGACTGATAAAGTGATTTTTGGTCTGCCATTTATAAATGCTTTGTATCCTTTTTTTGTTGAACATGATGGACTTACTACTGATCCTTTTGGACAAAAAGTAAAATTCAAATTTGCTTCGAAACTTGAAATTGATAGTGATAATGCTTTAGAACTATCTTATGATTTTCCTGCTAATATATTTGTTCACGAACCAAGGATGAGTTCGTGCCAATATTCTGCTGGCCATTTTAAAGGTGATACTAGTAATGCCAAATTATCTACTATTACCAATGACTCTAATATTCTTAATGATTCTTTGTGGGAATCAAGCATTGATGCAAGGATAAATACCACTAGTAAATGGGATAATATTAGTATTTATACCACTAATAAGTGGATTATTATGGCTCCCTCTACTAAGAGGAAAAACAAGGGAAAAGCTCCTGCACAAGACTATTCCCAAAGCAAAATGCATGAAGGCGCATCTTCTGGGGTAAAACCCAGTGGATCGACATCCCTTCAAGGGTATGTCCCGGCAACGGTGGCATATTTCTGTGGTGATATAGTAATTGCTTTGCAGGAAATTTTGTCAAAAAATTTACAATTCCACAATAGAACCTATTCAGAACTTCCAGATTCTATTAAATTTATTCTTGATAACCTTCAAGCTGCTTTTATTAAAAACCACCATGATCTTTTTAAAAGCACTTTCAGAGCCCTTGAAATCCATCTTGTTAACCTTACTGCTCAAAATGAGGCTTATCTAAGCCACTATGCTAACCTTATTTCAAAAAACCCCCTTGCTTCAGAAAATGACCTTGCTTCAAACCTTGTTTCAGAAAATGGGGCTTTTAGATTAACTATCCAAATGTTACAAACAACCCTTACACTAGTCAACTCTTTGGCAAATAGGATATCCATTCAAAGAATAAAATGATTATAATGGGCACTGATTATTCTAGATTGAGCCTTAAGTCTCAATCTATGTTAAGAAGTGCTTTTGCCAACTTGCCATCAAATATACAATCACGTATACTGAAAAGCAAGGCTATGTTTAGGTCTTTCAACCTATGGTTCAAATGTTTCGAAAAACTTGTTACAGCTACTATTCCTGATCCTGATGAACTCGATGAAGGTGATAACGTGTTTATCCAGCTAGAATGGGAGGAACACTTTGGAATTACCCTCAGAGTGTATGAAAAGACACACCCATTTCCCGGTCTCTTAATTAATTATGATGAAGGTTCATTTGTTGCTGATGATGATGATGATAGAGATCCTAACTGGCTTTCTCATATGTTTGAATATGGCTTTATCAGATTCCTAAAATTAACAAGCCATTATCAAGCCAGTCAGCTTCCTCAAATTATTCAAGATGCCATTAAAAAATTTACTGGTCCTTCTATTTCCATTAGATGTTGGATTACTTTGGCTAAATGGCAAAGAGATAACTGGATGAATGTCCAGCCCTCAAAACATCTCATCCTCATTAATGGTCACACTCATCAGGGGCAATGGCTTGAAGGAAATTCTCACCTATCCTTTAAAGATACTTATGCTCTTGCAAAATGTTGGGGCAACTATTTTAATAATCAAATTATTGAAGTTGCTCAGAACCTGTGAAAAGATTATCATTTCATAGGAAGTACTGATAGAATTTCTGTTTTTGGTCCTAAGCCACACGTTGATGCTATTGCTCATTTGTGTATAACTGATCATTGTAATCCAAAGAGTCTTCTCATCCCAGGAAGAAGGCCAATGGGTGAACCAATTTTATATTGCGGATTTTGCAACCAATATGCTATTTACCATGAGCATGAATGTGATTCTCCACAAGGTCCTTTTGATCCATTTGATGGTTACCCATCCGATACTCATTCTACTGATTAAGTGTGTGGTCTTTAGATTTTTGTTACTACTGTTCTCTCTAATAATGTTGCTCCCACAGCCAGATAACTGTTTGGTCAAGATACTCCTGATCTCTTATAGATGATTGATGATTGATTTCTCTATTTGTCTAGCTAGCACAATGGCTAAAAATATTGTAATATTCAAATAATGCAATACCTTCGCCTGACAAAATGCACCTGCTGCACTGTGATAACTCCTGTGCAAATTCATGCGTCTGACAAAGTTAAAGTTATTGAAAAGAAAAGGAAATCTTTTGCCATGCTTCTAAGGTTCTCAAATGATGGTGCACAAGATGAGAAAAGAAATGGTGGAATCTACGTACAAAGTTTCATGTTACTCCTTCATGTGCCATTATGCATTCCTTTTGCTTTTTGTCCTCTCCAAGTCAGAAATTCTTCTTTTGACTATGCCAAATTTGCTGGAAATTTCATGACAAAAAGTTGAAAAAATCACTGTTCACCAATTACTGCTCACTGATTACTGTTCATCGATTACTGTTCATAGATTACTGTTCACCGACACTGTTCACTTTTTACTGTTCATGACACTGTTCACTCTGAATTTTGCCTATTTAAGGGGGGTTGTCCCTTATCTTAAAATCAAAATTTTCTTGTTAGAACTTTCTTTAGAACCTCCTTAGAGAGCCTTCTTAGCAAGAGAGTTCCTTGTTTCTACTATCTTGTTTACCTTGATCCTACTACTACTACTATACTGGGTAGCCCCCGTGGTCAGAGTTCTCACGTCCCTGACGGGGATTAAGGAACGGCTCTTGTATGACCGGCGCTTTTACGCCTGTATAGTAGGGTACTAGGTTAGATCCTCTGTCGGTATGAGCCCTAAAGGCAGTGTTGATGGCGGCCCAAGCGAAAATTGAGAGAGGAACTCCTTGCCTGGTTATCAACTATAAACCTTTGAACAATGTGTTAGAATGGATTAGGTATCCTATTCCCAATAAGAATGACCTAGTGCATAGGTTGAGTGAGGCTGTAGTGTTTTCTAAGTTTGATATGAAATCTAGGTTCTGGCAAATCCAGATTAATGAGAAGGATAGGTACAAAACTACTTTTACTACTCCTTTTGGTCATTACGAGTGGAATGCGATGCCTTTTGGTCTTAAAAATGCCCCTAGTGAGTTCCAAAACATCATGAATGATATTTTCAATTGCTTCAGTCACTTCACCATTGTTTATATTGATGATATTCTTGTTCACTCTAGCTCTATTGATGAACACTGGAAATATTTGTATTCGTTTCTAGATACTATTAAGAGAAATGGTCTTGTTGTCTCTGCTAAGAAAATCAAACTGTTTCAAACAAAAGTTCGTTTCCTTGGCTATGACATTTCTGAAGGACAAATTCGTCCTATTAATAAAGCCATACAATTTGCTGATAAATTTCCTGATATTATCACTGATAAAACTCAGCTCCAAAGATTTCTTGGATCATTGAATTATGTTGCTGATTTCTACAAGGATATGAGGAAACAATGTAAACCTCTTTTTGATCGGTTAAAATGCAATCCTCCATCTTGGTCTGATGTTCATACTTCTCTTATTAAACAAATCAAATCTCATGTTAAGACATTGCCGTGTCTTGGTATTCCCATTGTTGACGCTTTCAAAATTGTTGAAACCGATGCCTCTGACATTAGTTATGGTGGTATTCTAAAACAAAGAGTTTCCCCTGATTCACCTGAACAAATTGTCCGTTTTTATTCTGGAATCTAGAATAATGCACAGTTAAATTATAGTACTATTAAAAAGGAAATTTTATCTATAGTATTATGTATTTCACAGTTTCAAAGTGATTTGTTAAACCAAAAGTTTTTATTACGTATTGATTGTAAAAGTGCTAAATATGTTATTGAAAAAGATGTTGAAAATATTGCTTTAAAACATATTTTTGCCAGATGGCAAGCTATTTTAAGTGTTTTTGATTTTGATATTGAATATATTAAAGGATCTCAAAACTCCATCCCTGATTTCCTTACCCGTGAATTTTTGTAGTGTTCCAATGGCAAGTAGAAGGTCGAAAGACAAGACACCTGCCACTGTTAACCCAATTGTTAAAAAAGAACCTGTTTCCTCTATGGACATTGTTAACCGTTTTACCCCACTAGGTACTATTCCCAAACCTAATTATTCTTCTGTTCTTGCTTCGTCCTATGATCCTTATGCAATAACCCCTGTTAACCAACCAATTAGAACTGTTTTTCCCAATAACCCTAGTATTCCCCAATATGTCAAAAAAAAATATTTCCAAAACTTTATTTTATATTGAACCTAACAGAGTCTCAATTCCTGATCCTCTCAAACTTGCTAAAAGTTATTTCCCTCCAAGATTTCATTGGATTCCTAAGCATAGGGAAAAGAACTTACAATACTATTATGATCTCTTGCATCATGAAAAGTCTATTATTATTAAAACCATAACTGATAGAGATGATACCTCCAAAATCATCTACCACGGTGTTTACATGGTCAATGTTATTCTTGAAGAAAAGTGGGGTCCCTCCCCTAGTTTTACCAGAACAATGCCCGATTCCCCCATCCCCTATTCCTACTATGATTACATCACTGCTTGGTCAAGGTTTATGCTTCACCAGAATGAAAACATGTCTCATTCTTGGTTTGTTAACTTTGATAACAATTTCCATGGTTCCCTGCCTCTTTGTTTCAACCATTGGTGGACTCAATTTGGTCCTAGTAATGACATATTTCCTGAACCATTGCTTGAGGCTTTTGAATGCTTCAAGAAGTCCTATAAGGTTGATACTTATGGTGCCAAGTTCCCTGCTTTACTCCTTATAAAAAAAAAATAAAAAAATAAAAAAAATCTGGAATATGTTTACGCCGAAGCCCATTTAGAGTTTTTTTTTTTTTTTTTTTTTATAGGAATATTGTAGAATATGCTATTTTTGGACCTATAGTGGCGTTTGTCACACACCACTATAGGCCTTTTTTTCTCATCTAGCATTTATTAAAAAAAACCCAACCAAAAAAAAAAAGTGCCTATAGTGGCGTTTGTCAAACGCCACTATAGGTCTTTTTTTTTTTTTTTTTTTTTTTAATTTCTTTTTTGAAGACCTATAACAGCGTTTGTAAGACCAGGACAAACGCCACTATAGGCCCATGTAAGACCATGACCTATAGTGGCGTTTTAAAAACGCTGCTATAGGCTCTTAAAAACGCTACTATAGACCCATTGTTTTAAAACACCACTATAAGACTCCCTGAATGCTACTATAGGCCCAATTTTTTGTAGTGTTTATATGTTAGCTAACAAATAATGGGAGGGGTCTAGGGAAATAATCTATAATGGTTCATCTTCTTCATCACTTAATTGTTTTATTATAGTTGTATGTGAATAACTGATAAGCAACTAATAATCATATGATTTACATATTCTTTCCATTTTTTATAAATTACAGTTGAACAATATGACTTGAAATTGATTCACAATAAATGATATAATCTTGGGTTACAACTATGACATTCAATCTCTTTATCATGTACTAATAAATTACTGTATAAGATAAGAGACAAGTTATAGTTAATTTAATTAGGAAAGTTTTTTATTATTGGATAAGGGATTTGTGATCAAATTCCTTTTTTCTTCTTTTTGCTTTTTTATTTTTTATTTTTTATTGAATCCTACTTAAACCAAAAAAAAAAAAAAATCTATTGGTGTATCGATATGATGGTAAAGAGAAATCATCATTAAGTGAATGGCATAAGCTCAAATCCCCTGAAACTATTGAAAGAGAAGAAAAAATTGTGACAGATTTTTTTTTGCAAAATAACACCATTTTCCTAACAATTTCGTTAGTTAGAAATGTTTCCAAATTATTTAGGAAACTAGCATCTCGAGTCTCGAGTTCACTGTAGCAACTCGAGTCTTAGAAACTTAAGTTCCGTGCTGGCAGAGTTGAAATGGAAAATTATCCACATGAAACTCGAGTATTAAAGACTCGATTTCCCTAATAAACAAAGCAAACCAGAGAAGACAAAAACAAAAACAATGAAGAAATAAAAATAACGAAGCAAGTCAAGCAATAAACTAGAGAAGCAACTGCAGTGGTGAAGATAATGAAGCAACAAACCAAAGAAGCAATGGCGACAGCGAAGGGTGAAGGAAATCAACTCAAAGTTAATGTGGGTGAGGTTTTTGCGCGGGTGTTTGTGGGTTTGTTCCTAAGGTGGGTGTTCTTCTTCTTCTTCTTCTTCTTCTGCCGTAAGTCTTTGTGGGTTTATTCCTAGGGTTGTTTTTGATTTGGGTCTGGTGGGTTTTTGTGGGTTTGTTCCGTGTTCTTATTCTTCCTCTTCTTTCTTTTCTCCTTCTTCTTCTTCTGTCGTGTGTCTTTGTGGGTTTGTTCTTGGGGTTTATTTTTGATTGATTTGGGTCTAGCTGGTCTGGAGAATGAAGAATGAATGAAGAAAAGGAAAAATAGTTGGGCCAAAGAACAAGAAAGGAACTCGAGTTCCACATGGATTTTAAGTCCACCTTAGCTCTGCCAGCACATAGAACTCGAGTCTCTTAGACTCAAGTTGTTACAGTGAACTCGAGTCTAAGAGACTCAAGATGCTAGTTTGCTAATATGTTTTGAAAACCTGTTAACTAACAAAATTGTTCCTAAAATGGTGTTATATAAAAAAAAAAAAAAATCTGATGGTGACAATGGCAGAAGAAAGATGGGAGAGAAGCAATGGCAAGCAAGACTTATGAAGAGTTAATAATCACTTTGTAACTATAGTTGGATTTTCTTGTAATTGGTTGTTGGCAATATAATATGCTTAATTTTATTATGGTTTGGTTGAGATTTATATTTTTATTGATCTTGATATGCAAAACCTAGTTGTTGATTCTGTGGTGAATTGGGTTGCTTCTAATTGGGCTCTTTTAAGTTTTAAGTTGAAATGGTCAGTGAGGATTAGAGAAGAGTGATGGTGGAAATAGCAGAAGGAAGAGGGGGTAGAAGCAATAATGAGCAAGCAAGAATAAGGGTTGATGATCTCTTTATAAGTATAACTGGGTTTTCTTTGTTGGTGACGTGATATGCATTTTTTATTATATTTTGCTTAGATTTATAGTTTTGATTGATCTTGTTGATTTGTTTCTTTTTGGGTTCTTTTAAGTAGGAAGGGCTAGTGAGGATTTTGGATTTTTTTTTTTTTAATAACAAAATTAGAGGATTTTTAGATTTTGAATGTTAGGAGAGATTAAAAAAAAGGGAGAATTGTAGAAGAAGGAAAAAATGGCGGTGAGAAAGAAAGAAGAGGGCAATGGCGGTGAAGGGGAAAGGAGATGGAGCAACTAGAAGCAAAATGACATGGAGAAAACAAAAAAGAAGCTACAAAATTATGTCATTTAAAAAGATAACGAAAATTTAGTTAGTGATTGTAATAAAAGGAATATATTGAACCAGTTCAAAAATTTTAAGGATAAATTCAAAAGAAATTCTACCTATCCCTTTTGATTTCAATGTATTCTGCTTCTCAATTCCGCCTTGACCCAATGCATTGCTACCCTCGTGATGATACCCAAATCAATACATAAGACTCAAGAACCCTCATCTCCTCAAGAGTAATGTTAGAAACAACATTTAAAAAAAAAAAAAAAAAAAATACACAAGTTTTAACATAACCTATTGTTATTGGAGTAACATTACTTTCACTTAGGTCCATAACTAACACCACTTTGATTATACACTAATTAACAGGTCAAGTTAGCAGTTTTTTTTAATTATTATTTTTTTATAATTTTATTCTCTAAACTTATTGCTTCTAAAATCACCTCAATGCATTCCCCAAATATATGACCGTTAATGCCATGAGACTTGAAACCCACCATCACAACATTGTGGAAATTAGTGTCATCATAATTACACACCAATATATAACCTTTATGACCTAGAGTTGCTATGCCCTCGGGTCTAAAAAATTGGACATTAAGGGTGTGTTTGTTTGGAGGTAAAATAGGGTGGATGGAAAACTTTGGAGAGAAAATGGGAAGAAAAACTTTTTTGGAATGTGTTTGGTTGGGTGGAGAGGAAGGAAAATAAATGATGGAGTCTAGGTGTTTTCTCTCCAGGCCCACCGAAAAGTTTTCTCTCCAAAATGGAGAGAAAACTAAGAAAGGAAAGCTTATGAAATGAGGTTCCAAAAATACCTTTGGAATTCACCTCCAAGTCTCCAACGTGTTGGCTTTTTTTTTTTTTTGCTTGCTTGCTTGCTTTTTTCTGGACATGTTGGCTTCTTTTCTTTGATTTTTTTTGGACGTGTAGCTTTTTTTATTTTTTTTTATTTTTTTTATTTATAACTAAAGTGTCCATCTATACACAATTTTTAAAAATATAATGTTACTTTTTTGTTTTATTTAATAAGGACATGATGATAAATTTATACAAAATTTATTTTCAATCAAATAAAAAAGTTTTTCATTCCTCCACTTTTCCACCCTTCCAACCGAACATAAATGAGGGAAACTAAAATTTTTTCTATCCTCCTACTTTTCCATCATCTCTTTATTTTTTATCTTTCCACTTTTCTATCTTTCCAACTAAACGGACCTTTACTGTCTTATATATTGTTTTTCCTCTCACTAAACACACAACACATGGCCACCCATTGTCATTGCCATCGCAATTTGTAACTTATCCACCTGCTAGTGAACTCTAGTTCAATTGCCACATCCTCTTCTTATAAGTTATAGGTAGAGGGTGATGTCATTGGTTAAAAACTAATTGGGTGCATGTATAGCTTAAATTTAAAAAAAAAAAAAAAAAAAAAAAAATTAACTCATCTACGTCAAAACAACCCCGCAACTAGTAGTAGGCCTTAAACATGAAACAATAGGAAAGCATCACAAAAAGAAAGACCAATTTGATCAAATACTCGATGAATCCAAAGAAAACTAAAGAAAAATAGGGAAGGTTAAGTGATGGAGAAAGGGCCAGGCTAAGAAGAGAATCGGATTGGGTCCTTTAAGAAATTGTTGGAGGTGAAGCCCTAGGTCATGAGTTGACCAAAGCATTAATTGGCAAAGATGTCACTATTAATGATTATATGGTGGCAATTGGCTCTCATAAAAAATAAAAATAAAAAAGGCTCTCAATAGCTTGGTGTTTGTGGTCGTTGGGAGAGAAGTTGTGGAAAATTAGATTAAGGCTGAGTTTTTATTTTTTATTTTTGGGAATAATATTACCTAGTAATTTGATTAGAAAATCTTATGGGATATTTTACTCAAATTATAAAATATTAAAGATAGCTTGAAAATTATGGGAGCTCAAAAAATAATAATATTTCTAATAGTAATTAATAAACAAAAAATATTTCGCATTATGTAAATGATGAAGAATTTTACGGTACGTACATTTGTCTGTTTGTATGTACCATACTTACTTATTCTTAATGGTTGATCTATAATTTGATAAATTAGTTTTTAGATTATATCTTATTATACCAATCATTAAGATTAGGTAAAGGTGATAAATACACTACAATACTCCTCTTCAATGATATATGATCCACATGGAAATACTCAACATGCATATGAGCCACACGGAGTAGTATATACCTCTTAATGTAGGATATCATATACTCCTATTATTTTAATTTAATTTTATATTTTGAACTTTTGTTTTTGTCATCTTTAATTAATTTTTTTTTAATGAAATTTTATTTAATATATCATTTGAATTTAGAAGAATAAGAGCATTAGCATTGGAAAATGCTAATGCTACTCTATTTTACCATTCTAAAACCTCACTTTATCATTATACCATACCATTTTACAATACTTCCAGCATCCCAAAATTCTATTTTTATTAAAATATTATTTTTTAATCTTTTTTTATTATTTCTTTCTTAACTGTCACTTGTTTTCAGTTTTTTCAGCTTACCTATGATTTCCAACGGTCACATTTTGCTGGGTTCTTTTTTTTTTTTTTTTTTTTTTTTTTTTTTTTTGAAGTGGAAACTTTCAGCGGTCACATTTTGCTGGGTCTTTTTTTTTTTTTTTTTTTTTTTTGAAGTGGAAACTTTCAGCAGTCACATTTTGCTGGGTTCTTTTTTTTTTTTTTTTTGAAGTGGAAACTTTCAGCGGTCACATTTTGCTGGGTTTTTTTTTTTTTTTTTTTTTGAAGTGGAAACTTTATAACATAAAAGCCAACAAGGAATACAACAAGAGACAAAGGCCACAACAATCAACAAATACAACAGAAGCTATACCAACACCAAAAGATCCTTTTGAACTAGCCTAGACACCACAGATGGGGTATCCCTGTTCCACATGCAAGAAGTCCCAGTTCTACGCGCAAACTGAGCTAGCTCATGCGCAACAGCATTAAAATCTCTACTGAGATGTTTAAAAATACAGCTTTCAAAGCTCTCACACACAAGAAGAACTCCCTGCAGAATGTGCCCCAAATTGCTACCTGTGTTATTGCTAGGTTCCGCAACAATAGTTTCACACTGATATAATTCACAACAAAACTTATATAATTCACCCAAATATCCAACACATATGCATCCCAATCAAGATATCAAACTTGAAAACCCAGCAACACCCAATCAATCCCTTCCCACTTTAGCATCAATAGCCCAACTTTTGTCATTATTCAATATCAAACCTGAAAACCTAGCGACACCAAATCAATCCCTTCTCACTTTAGCATCAATAGCCCAACTTTTCTCATCTGAATAATGACAATAACATTCACAGCCTTTCTAACATTCAAACATTCAAACATAAGACAAATAAAAAACCCCTCTTCTCTTTAACAGCCTTTCAAACATATCACAGCCTTTGTAACATTCAAATATCACAACTGAATAATGACAATAAAAAACCCAAGTGTTGAGATAATCCAAGTGTTCATACAACAAGTGTCAGCAATGGTTACTAACTGCCATACAACAAATGTTCATACAACAAACTCAATCCTTTGTAACCCAAGTGTTCATACAACAAGCTAACTGACATGTTTAAGAGTTAGCAATAGTTACTTCCACCTCCACACCAGGCTCAATCATAATGGAGGTAATCTGCTTAACAACATCTGGGGAGCTAAACAGGTCAATAACATGCTTGTGGATACAAAGTTCAAATCTATCCCAAGTGTTGGTACCTACAAACCAGAAATGAAAAGAAATCACAATAATATTCATACAAGGAAATGAACAACACAAAAACATCTTTCATAATAGATACATTTCTCACACACTTACCAAGTCCCTACAACTCTCCTTGTAATTGCCATAAATGCTCAATGAGGTCTGATTGGAGTTGAAAATGATTTTTATGGTCTCGAATACATTGATGGGTTTCAATGAACTCCGTAAATGTATTTGTGTTCTCTCGTGACAGTTGTATAGTAGGATTGTCATCAATTTGCTCATAATCTAATTCCACCGCTTCATTTACATCTCGCTCATCCTCAACGATCATATTATGAAGAATTACACACGCTTCCATGATGTCTTGAAGCGTTTCACTATGGAAAAATCTTGCAGGTCCACGCACAATTGCAAATCTTGCTTGAAGCACTCCAAATGCATGCTCTACATCTTTCCTATTCGACTCTTGGGCTTTTGCAAATAATTTCTTTTTGTGTCCTTGTGGAGATGGAATTGTTTTAACAAATGTTGACCACTTCGGATATATGCCATCGGCAAGGTAGTATCCCATTGTATACTCATGACCATTGATTGAGTAATTAACTGCAGGAGCACGTCCTTGTTCGAGCTCGGAAAATATAGGAGACCGTTCTAATACATTAATGTCATTATTTGACCCAGGTAACCCAAAAAATGCATGCCATATCCAAAGATCAAATGATGCTACTGCTTCCAAAACAATGGTTGGCTCACGAATGTGACCAGAGTACTGACCTTTCCATGCAACCGGACAATTTTTCCATTTCCAATGTATGCAATCAATGCTCCCTAGCATCCCTGGAAATCCACGTCTTTCCCCATTCGCTAATAGTCTAGCAATGTCTTCGTTGTTTGGGGACCTCAAGTATTCCTTGGAGAAAATATCAACCACCGCTTTAACAAATTTTTTCAGACTTTTCATTGCAGTGGATTCTCCAATCCGCAAATACTTATCCATAAAATCAGTTGTAACTCCATACGCAAGCATCCTAAGTGCAGCTGTTATCTTTTGAAGAGAAGATAAACCCCATTTTTGTGCATTATCTCTTTTTTGGATAAAGTAAGATTCATATGCCTCTACCTTATGTTGAATACGGACAAAAAGATTCTTACTCATCCGAAATCTTCTCCGAAATAAATTAGGAGGATACACTGGTGTGTCGGCAAAGTAGTCGAGATAAAATCTTTTATGGCCTGCCAAACGATCACGTTCGATATACCGACGACGTTTACGTTGTACTCTTGAACCCTTAAGAACTCGCCTCATTATCTCATCCTCATCCGAGTCGTCAAAAAGCAACTTTTTAAAAAGAGAGCGACCCATAGAGACAACCTTGAAGACAACAGTGTTAGGAAATTATCAACTATTATTGAACAGGAAATTATCTCACTTAAATAGCTTAAAACGTACTTAAAACAGCCCCATAACAGATTTTGACAAATTCTGCCACTAAAACAGACATAAAACAGCCACATAGACAAACTTCAAGAAAAATTACACACACTTAAATAGCTTAAAACATACTTAAAACAGCCCCATAACAGATTTTAACAGATTCTTATCATGAGCTTCAGGTTTTATATAGGTTGGTGTTCTTGCTTTATTACTGTTTTATAATTTATTTGAAAATGAATGCCATAGAGGTTATTGTGTGGCTATAGAGCCCCAATCAAAATCTCTAACTAGATTTCCTCTTTGGAACTCCAAACTAGATTTCGGTTCTGTTGTGTTTTGTCAGAGATATGGTTCAGGTTGGATCAAAATAAATCCAAATCTCTAACAAAGAACACTCTGGCCCAAGTACTCCAAAATAATTAAAGCCTTAGCCTTAGCCTTGTTCAAACCAAATGTACTTAGTGTGTAGAAGACTCAAAACATAATTTTGAAACACCATTTTCTAATAAAAAAGAAGGTGACCTCATGACATGAAATCCCATATCTGATAATGTAAACAATAACACATTGTTATGTGCAGATACTGATAAATTAATCGCAAATACTATAAATATAGTCAACAGTCATGAACCACTTGATCTATACTTAAAAAGGAAATTTTATTTATTATGTCACCTAAAATTATTACCCAAAAATTAAATTATAGTGGAAGGAGTTTTCTAATTCATTTAATTTATCATATTTAGGAGGGACAAGAAATGGACTTGTACAGCACCTGGTATGGATTTAAATTACTAACTCAGTTATGTTCTTATCAATAATCAAGGAATGGAAACCACATATGCGTGCCTTTAGAAGTCATATTTGAAGTGTGTGCGTGTGTGCACACCTCCAATCACAAATTAAAGGGTACAAACAGCTGGTTGGATAAAAATATCAAAAGGTGAACATTAACTTCATAAGATATTTTAAACAAAAGAAATGAATCTAAAAAGAATATTATTAAGCTGCTTGACAAAACAGGAAACAGTAAACAAATGAACTACAAATAAAATTCTACCTTACCATTTCAGAATTGAATAAAGTATTGCTAACAGCCAATCAAACGCACATGGCATAATAATACAAGTTGACAGTAACATTCACCCAATTCCCAAATTTAATAAAAAATAAGGAAAAACATTAAATAAAAAACCCGGTGACTTGAATCTCTATAGATTTGCACTAGTAAAATATACCCACAAATGTTTCAACAAATAATTATCCATTGGCTTTATGGATGCCATATAAGTTCATTCACATTTGGATTTTCTTTATTGGTATTATTATACTAAGGTTCAGTTGAAAATAGAATTCAAATTGGCATTCCGATCGTCAACATGTCACTACATTATTTATCTTAAATTATTAGGAAATTTGTTTAGTTTGAAAAATAAGTTAAGTGAATAAACTATTGCTCACAAGGGGGGGCAACTTTGTCATGGAGAAAAAATAAAAAGACACAGTGGAACTAAATGATACCAGTACACATTCAATGTATCAAAAAATTGAGAAATATTTAAGGAATGCAAGGAAGTAAGGAAGAATGACAGTGGAGCTAAATTTAGGTAAAATATTCATACAATCAATTCTGATTCTTTGAAGCATTCATAACCACTTTTGTGAAATTAAAGAACAAAAGTTACAAACAGTCCAATGATTAAAAAAGTGTTAGCAAAAGGTAATATGATAACAATGCTGTGTATGTAAGTCAAACACAATTGGCTTTGCTTAACAATGCTAGCTCATCTTATGCCAAGTAATGGCCTAATGTGCAATCTAGGAGTGGGAACAAAAATAAGCTTACCCAACTCCAACTCTTTGGCCTAATGGGCAATCAGATTCAGAATCAATCCCGCCATTGAATCTGAAGTTCACAAATTAGAATCTGTATGGATCCCTCTCTTATTTACTAAAGCTATATTGAAAATGACTGAAAAACACAAATACATTATGTGGGTAATTAATCAATGTGGTAGATCCTTTCTATGAAAGAGACCGTCACAAATTACCCTTCTATTTTCTCAAATCTTATTATGATAATCTGGTTTAGGAACTCTTGCAGCTACAAAATTTAGAGTTTTAGGAAGTCCCTTCACTACGTATGGTCCATTAAAAGGAACTCACCTGTGCCATTACTGATCTGGGAATGTACAAGTACACATGCATCATGTGCTGATGTTTGACTTTTGACAACAGAGTCACAAGCAATTGAGCACTGGTTCAAGTTCCTCCTGTAATTTAATTTCAGTCCACGCAACCAAATTTTTTCAAACTATACTGAAATCCAAACATCGAACCAAAAATTTGGCTTGCATTCATTTCTGGTAGTAACTTGTACCCCAAACCTGAATTTGGCTCTCTGAAAGGGATTAGATATCAAGATTATCTAAGGCATGGAGGAGGGGTTTAGAGAGGGAGAAAGGTAGGATTATACAGTCGATTTGAGACCTGAGTCTAAGTTTCTTAAAAAAAAAAATGTACTGTAACAAAGAACTAAAAGAATTCAAATCCTTGTCCAAGATCAACATGAAGAATACAATCACAAAACCATGGCAAGCAAAGTCAATTAATAGTCTAGTGCCCTGTTTTATAGGTAGTAAGTTGACATTGAGAAAACACGGGTGCATATAATGCCTCCTCTGGGACAGTGGCACAAAACAAGCAGGAATGCATGGACTCATTCCAAGGAAACAACTAAAACTGTTCAAAGTCATATTATACATGGACCACTAAACTAATACAAGACTTTGAAACTAGCCTAACATGTCATTGAGCAAAAGACTGTAACCAAAGAGAGCACTCCTGGATAAGTCCAGTGGCCCCAAAACAGAATGTCTTGCCTTATTAATGGTCAAAGTTAATACATAAGTGGACTTCTTAATTTATAACTCAAGTAGAAATTGGAAAGTGTTAGAAAGAAATTTGTTAGCACACCTATGAGTTTATGTTCTCTACTAGTCTTTACTCATTTACCAGAAGGAACATTTATTAATGGTCAAAGTTAACTTAACCCACACCACATAGCTAGCACATCCAACATTATTTACCTTCTGTGTCAGCTGGTGTGAAAGTGTGAATGCCAAAAAACAGATGAATTCCCCTTCCCTTTCAAACAGCCACACCAAAAAAAAAATTAAGTGGTACATGACATAGTGCTTCTAATCTCACCAAACAGCCACACAAATAGCAGTAAAACAGCCACACAAACAGCAGTAAAACAGTCACACAAACAGCTAGCAAACTTAACTATCATAAACAGCCGAAGAAACATCCTTAGAAAATACATAAGTTTTTCATATAAACAAAAATGATGTGATTACATAAGTGGCACAACCTACTGCCAATTGATCAAGTTGGAACAATACATCACCTATATGTTCCAAACCTATGCTTAAAATAAGCCACTACCAAAATATGGCTATTTACAAAATGGCATCTACATATGCCAAACCCAACCCCAAAATAATTTACTACCAAAATAAGGTTACAACAAGACATCTACATGTTGCTTGGGTCAACTCCAACTTGTCTTGCAAGGATTTGATCCTTGAGATTTTCAAAATAACATCTTTCTTTGTCATTCATGCCACTTGTATCCATGGTCATTATTTTTCCCTCCTCCTTAATAGTTTTAAGACGAAGCTTTTCCGCTTTGATGCGAAGAGCCTCTTGGTCTTGTTCATGTGATGCCTGAATATACTGCAATTTTTTTGCCAAATAATTATCGAAACCCTTATCACCATCTACCCTCTTTCGCTTAGCCTTTTCGGCTTTTCTACCAATTGGTCTTTCTAGTACCACTGTGTCATCATCATTACTATCAACTTGATTAATTGAACTTGGAGTTTGAGGGAGCCTTTTTGATCTTTCCTTAGGCATACTCCACTTTGGTTGGTTCTTCAACGCAACCCAACAATGTTCAAAAACAAAAGCTTGTTTTTTGCCGGTTTGAGGATTTGGTGTAGATTTATATAGTACCTTTGCCTCTTTCAACTAAAGTTAAAAAAAAAAAAAGATAATAATTAGAGTCTTGAAACTATAAAGGAAATTAATATTATGACACCATTGCAATATAATTTATACCTTGTCCTCATTAGTTTCACCACTACTATTTCGGGCTTCAACTTTAGCCATGAACCCAGCAAACCTACTTGTCTCCCTATTAATATTTCCCCATCGACTTGATAGGGAGGTACTAGAACGTGTGGTTCCGTAAGTATTGTTCTTGCAAAATGATTCCCAAATTTTCGTCCAAAATTTGTCACCCTTTTGTTCAGTACCATGCACAGCATCCATGCCAATGTTAAGCCATGCAGAGATGAGGAGGAGGTCCTCATCTACACTGAAGTTGCCACCACGTTTAGAGGTGACAATTTCAACTTCTGGTAAAGAATGGATGGGCACTGAAGGATTTTGAGACCCACTTAAAAATGGCTCCACAAAATCAGAATCCGCTTGTAAGAAATTACCATATTGTTCATAGTCTTCTTGCCTAGCCATCCCTTTTAAATAGGGAACTTAAAACAATTAGTGTACGAAGTCAATTAGCGTATGAAGTCAATTCTTATTTATATCTTTACAATCAATATAAGCTAATCATAATATTTTGGTGGCAACTTCTCACATATAGCAACATTCTACAATATATGTTGACAACTCCTAATCAAAACAATATATGTAAGGCACGACAATCCAATGATTCAAAAACACCTGGAGAAACTGAATTAGATTGATCACAAAAGGGCTCAAGACTAGATCCTAAGGTGTTGAAACTAAAAATTAAGAGACTATGCAGAAAAATACAAGTTTAGCAACTTCTATGGAGAATCCTCATATCATCAACAAAATTTACTCCCTTGAACCTCTTTTGTAAACAATAAAACACAAACAAATATGGCCACTTATTAGGACACTTGTTAGCAAAAGCCATAATAAATACCAATGACTTGACCAAATATTCAAACACAACTAACAGGACTTAGGAATTGGAAAATACACTTTGGAAAGCAAAAAGACACACTAAAAGCAATAGAATTCAAAATTATCTATAGCCATAACCTCCTCTTGAAAACTCCAAATTGCACACTGTTTGATACTTGAAAACTACAGATATAGAATTTTCCATGACTTGCTAGTTAATTCTTTCAGGATCATTTCAGAATAAATTTTGAAAATGACTCCAAAAAATTAAGTGAGGTTCTGCTAAGACTTCACTAATTTGATGTTCAATTGTCACTAAGTTATTTGTTATTCATGAGACCCTCCGGTGTCAAAAGAATTAGCAATTGACCACTGCGCATAATGCCTTCATTATTTTTTGCATAATTTAGCAGCTCATGAAGGATTTATATTTCATGCCTCACCTTGTTTTAGTTCAGAGTTCAAACATTTCTGTAAGGTCATCACCATATTTCCCCTTAAAATCCTCACTAGGACTTTACTATACATCGTAACTACTTCACAATTCAATTGTCAGGTTACTGAAACCGTCTATGCATATTTAATATTTTCATCTCATTCAATAGGAGAATATCTGTGGAAGTCAGCACATATTTCGGCTCCATAATATGACTCCAACTTACGAATGTTAAATGGCCCTATCAACATCAAGTGCATTACTTGGATGACAAGAACATTGCAATTTACTCTATATTAGTTTGGACCCTTGATACATATGCATTCATAACCACAGCAATGTGGAAAAGTTAAAAGATTAGATAGATAGATAAGAGAAACAACATGTGTTGCTGACAAACTTGGTGATACATAGTACACACCCTTCTAAACAAGAAGAATAAATAATAAAAATGAAAGCATAAAACACCAGAGAGCAACTAGATATCGTAATTAAAAAACTAATTGAGCTGTGCCTGTGGCAATTCAAGCAATCCCACATATAACCCATTAATCATTTCTCTCTATACGTTGTTACCATTACTTTTTGCTATCACAGAAAGCCACAGTAAAACCTTCCAATTAGCAATCACAAAAATTCTGTAGCTGAACATTCTGAAGTCTGAACCCCATTTCTATTAAACACTAATAAGTGCAAACGGTACAACGTTATTCAATTTATGAGTTGCAACTAAATACTAAATAGAATACAAGAACACCAATTACATACATAAAATTGGGATTTTGGTTGAAAGGAGGAGTTGTTGAATGATTTGTGAGGAAAAAAATGCTTATCAAAGAACGGTCACAGAGGGGTACAGAAACAAAGAGAAAAGAGAGAAGGGAGAGAAATAGCTAGAGAGAGATACTTACTAGTAATTGAAGAACTTAGATCCTTTCTGAAGATGCTAAATCAACAACAAAAACTCTGCAAACATCAACAACAATCCTTTTATCAAAACCCAAACACAAACACAAGCTGAAACCCTCTTTTTATTGCAAAGAGAGAAAAGAAACACAAACACAAAACTCTAATACATTGATCAAAACCCACCTTTCAATCAGCACCAAAACCGACGGAGCTAAATCCCCCAACACCGACGGAGCTTCGTTTTTGCAAAATTTGAACCAAACCCAAAAACCCTTGAGAATGGGTGAGGGTGAATCGGTGAATGGGTGAGGTGAGTTTGAATCGGTGAATGGGTGAGGGTGAAGCTTCAGCGATGGAGATGGGTGACAGGGTGAGGATGAATGGGTGAGGGTGAATCGGTTGAGATGAGTGAGGGTGAATCGGGTGAGAAATTTCGGAGATAGAGATGGGTGAGAAATTTCGGCAATGGTGATGAAGTTTGAAATTTCGGAGACGGTGATGAAGTGAGAAGTTTTGGAGATGAGAGACCAAATGGAGAAACAGAGAGGGAATAGAGTGAGAAGTCCCCGCGCATAATGAAGTGATGAGAGAGAAGTTTCGGGGGGAAAACGTGAATAAAATATATTATTTCTGATACAATAGTTGCTACAGTGCAATTCTATGTGTAAAATTGCACTGTAGCACTATTGCAAAAAAATTTGCAATAGTGTCATTTACAATTCTCTGATGCAGTTAGTTTTAAGGCTTAAAATACTATATTTCTCTTAGATTTGGTTTTAGCATTTTCCAATGCTAACGCTCTAATAAAAAGAAAAAGAAAACGAAGACTTGCCAACAGGATAACACGTTGCCAAATCTGATTAGCCTCTTTTATAGAAGTAGCTTCGTACAGTCACACTCTCCCACAGCCCACACAGACAGACAGACAGAGACAGAGAGAAAAATGTAGAGAGAGAGAGAGAGAGAGAGAGAGAGAGAGAGAAGAAGAGACAGAGACCCAACAAGACATCGCTGTCCAACCTCCGCAATGCATGCCCTTCCTTCCTACTTCCTAGCTTAAATTCACTCCTTAAATATATCTTATGTTATGTACTCTCTCTCTCTCTCTCACTCTCACAGACACAGAGACACTACTGTATTATCTTTACTCTCTTTCTCTCTCTGACAAAAAAATCGGGGCTCCCAGCCCCGAACCCAGGTACCCATTTCCTCCCAATCCGGATCTTTCCCGAGAAGGAAAATTAAAAATAACGAGTGGGTTTGATTTTCCAGGGAGAAATGTATTCGGCCATTCACTCGCTCCCACTGGATGTGCAGGGATCTCTGGACGGTACGAACCTACCGGGTGATGCTTGCTTGGTTCTCACTTCGGATCCAAAGCCCCGACTCCGTTGGACTGCTGAGCTCCACGAGAGGTTCGTCGACGCTGTGACCCAGCTCGGCGGCCCTGACAGTGCGTATACACTATTACTGTTACTATAAATTCTACTCCTACTCCTACTTTTGTTTCTGGTTTATAATTTTTTTGATGAGTCTTCTTTATAATTTTTGTTCCATGCTTTCTATGCCCCTTTTGAGCTACAATTACAAATGTTGGGTTTTTGTGCTTCTTCATTGGGGTGTATTTTATTTTTGGTTGTGGGTACAGTGGTGATATTCTTTGTCAAATAAAAATGATGCCAGCAATGGTCTCTTGTGAAAATGATGTTGCGGTAATCACAATTTAACACATCAAATCAAATGTTGTGAAAAAAAACAAAGAAAGAAAGATGTGAAATACTTTCTTGGCAGGCCAGAGTTGTTATTAGTTCTTTTTTTTTTTTTTTTTTTTATGGGAATTATAAGTACATTTTGTTTGGCTATGTTTCAAGTTTGGCTATATATAATATATAGTCCGTCATGTCATTATTGTCATCACTATGGGTTGTGTTGTAATGCAGCATGTACCTCATGAATTTTATGGCTACCACATGCTGATTCCTCTCAGTTATTATACCATTCTCTCTCTACCGGAACTACCTATCATTACTTTCAGTACATCTTTTTTTATATAATGACTATATTTATGCATCAGTAATAAAGCTACTCTTCAAATTTTTATTTTTATTTTTTGGTACGATATCTAATCCTAAT
This sequence comes from Quercus gilva, assembly GCA_023621385.1. Taxonomy (NCBI): domain Eukaryota; kingdom Viridiplantae; phylum Streptophyta; class Magnoliopsida; order Fagales; family Fagaceae; genus Quercus; species Quercus gilva. Next base: position 30,127,792 of record CM042478.1, on the reverse strand, counting down.
TATCCAGTTACCTACACATTGTGTTTCGGAACCATTTAGTTCAATAATTTTAGTGTACTAGCTTTTAAGACAAACTAAAGCAACCGCCGGGCCTTTTTTTTTTTTTTTTTGTTGGGTATTTTTGTTTTTTTGGAAAGAATATCCTGTAATTTACAAATTCTGCTAATATGTGATGGTTCAATGGTTGTACGGAGATTTATGCTCAAATTCTAGTGTCTGACTTTCCAACCTAATAATGTGATTTGTATTGTATAGTTTTGAATAAAACAACAATTTTTTTTTTTTTTTTAATTGGGAATTACGAGTGGTTCTTGAACCCATGACCAAATCCATTGCCGTACTTTTACAATGGGAGGAGGTGTTGGTCAAGCTAGAGCTCATGACGATGTTTGCTATCAGTTGTCGTCATTAACAAACTAAGAACATTAAAAAGTGAATACAGATAAAAGAAAACTGAAATCATGATTGTCTTATTGATTAACATAGTTTGCCCAACCACGAACAAAGGACAATAGAAAAACCTAGCCAATTTGTAAGTCACTAGGCTTCACTTCATATCTAATCCTTATCACTTTTAAGTTTTAACTTTTCTTGGCTAAAAAATGTGCCCTTGTATTTTCATTTTCACTTTTCAAAGTTTTAGGAACTCTTAGTAGTTTGGGAAGGATTCACTCCTTTGTCTTTGGCACTACCTTGCACTAATGCATCACCACTACTCTCCTATTCTTTCCAGTGCCAGTCCCACCATTTGGATTGGCTAGAGCCAGTGTACTTCTGCCATGATCATTATCACCATGCTGCTTCAATGTGGGAGCCACTGCACTACTTTGCCATGATGACTATTGTTGCTTACATAGTCACCACATACCACTAGTGGCACTACTACCTCTGTGATACACTCCCAAGTTGACTACTTGCCTTTTCTAAATATATTTTATGTCATTGTCTTCCCTGCTCAGTTATACATAGGAAAGACTTAATATTTTCTTTTCTTTTCTTTATTTTTCCCCATTTAGAAATGAAAGAGAGTCTTTGTAAAATCAGAGACCGCAAGAAAAACTAAAAAGAAATGAATTAAGAGCGAAAAAGTTGGTACTAATGGTTCAAAGAGGATCAATTGATTATTATAGTTATTTATACAATCATCAATAGGGAGGGAAGATTGAAGAGGATATTCCCTGAAGTGGGATGGATCAAACGACAAGATATGATATTTTTTGAAAGGATTCTCAGATTTTAAGGGACTCTTAGGCCTCAGCTCTCTGGCAAAAGGTACCACTACCATGTTCTAAGATGTGGACATGTATAATGTGGTGTGACCGTTTTCAACACAAACTGCATGGTTGCACTAGTAAGATGGACTGATATGTTAGATGCACCACAAGAACATAATTTAAAACCAATTTTATAGTCAATGTTTAAGAGAACCCTATTAGCCTTTGATTTCGGAGTAAAATGTTCCATATTTCAACTGAATGGGTAGCCTAGTTGTTAACTAACTCAGATACTATTGATGAGACTTTAGCTGAAGTGAACAGACTCCTGGATTTTATCTATTCCTAATTGTGGCCTGAAACCACCACCACATCCTTGCTTCCAGGATCGATGTAGCTGTATCAAATCACGGAACCTAGGATTTTGTGGCTGTTTCCTAATGCTATTCCTGAATATGCTTTACTAGTTTGACTCTTGAGTTCAACGGGAATTTGTATTGTAGACTCCAAAACTTTTGCACCCTTCAAAGTGTAGCGTAAGTGTGTATGGGTAACTCACTGACTTATGTCAAACTGTTCTGTCAGGCAATACATAATCATTATCTTCTAAATGTTGTGTTGTGGCTTGACTGAGGCTGCTCTTAATCTTATGCTGGAAATAAAATTAAGCTTGATTATCATCTAATTTGGGAAGTGGGACAGTATCTCCCAATCCAATTGTTATGATCCTAGTGTCCCACATTGCTAAGTGTAAGCTTAAACATGTATTTATAAACTCTTGGGCACCCTCTCCCTATAAGCCAGTTTTCAAGGGTGAGTTCTACCCATGGGTTCCTAATATTTGGTATCAGAGTCAACCATCACGTTGAGTAATTGGACGTAACTCATTGAATATGGGATCAAATGAGTTGCGGCTTTGTGGTTGGATCCCAGATGGGGCGACCTAGAAGCTAGATTAAAATAACTGATAGGTGAGTGGAGCCACCAAAAGAGAGGGTTACCATCAAGTTAGTGTCGCTAGAGTGAGCTGTCGTGGATGTCAGCTGTGGAGCGTGGTGGTATGTTATGATCCTAGTGTCCCCTATTGCTTAAGTGTAACCTTAAACATGTGTTTATAAGCTCTTGAGCACCCTCTCCTTGTAAGCCTGTTTTCAAGGGTGAGTTTTATCCATGGGTTCCTAACACCAATCCTGTATTAAGATCACTTAGAAATACTACTAATGAATAACTAATAACAATTTGTCAAGACTTAGTTTATGACCATTTGTTTAGGCTTATGGTTTTTGTTGCTCAATTTAGACCTAGGCTTATTGTGCCCAGCTTATCACATCTGCATTTGTTTGGTCATAACTGTATGCTATATGACAGCTAGTTTCTTCTTTTAGATTTTAGAATTCTTGATAAATTTTGATAGCACTCTCTGGTGCCATGTTGATTTTCATTGCAGAAGCAACACCTAAGACTATTATGAGAACAATGGGAGTTAAAGGGCTCACCCTTTATCACTTGAAATCACATCTTCAGGTTTGTTGTTATTATAATCTCTTCTAATGGAGCCTGATCTTCCACTTATTTATGCCTTTTAAATGGGCATGATGATCCAAAAAAAGGAAGGGGAGAGAGATGATCATGTTTGAGACTTAGGGGGTACCAAAAATTTTGAGCACATGATTCTACACTCATACTGTATTTTGTCTTTGATCACCTCTGGGTCTTTTCCTGCACCATAACATGCAATAATTTGTTAGTGTATTCACAGCTTTTCCTGTTCTTAATGTCCTATTCTTTCAGAAGTATCGGTTAGGGAAGCAATCTTGCAAGGAGTCGACTGAAAGCTCTAAGGATGGTATTTATCTTAAATCTCTACTTTTTATTATTTTTCATATTCTATTAGGGAAATAGGAAGGTCGACCGTCACAGGATGTTTAAGATAACTGTGAAAATGCTTCTTTTTCTATTGCCATATAATGTCTTATGAGTTGTCTTCATCTGCATTTTTTTGGTCATTTTCACCGTGCATGTTTTTAGGGCTAAAACTATATGCATGTCTCAGGAGAGATTCTGAAAAAAAATCTAGTTCTTGTTACTCTAAATTGTTCACCCTTTTTAATTGATTTAATGAGAGAGAGAGAGAGAGAGAGAGAGAGACTGGGGGGGGGGGGGGGCAATTTGTTGGAAAATGGAAGCAAATTAGAATTTTCCATAGCAGATGGTGGAAATGGTAGATGATACTGGTGGTAGCTTTTGAAATTCTTGTTGATAAATAGTCATGCATTTGGGGTTGCAGCTTCGTGCATTGCAGAGAGTCAGGACACTGGTTCATCATCACCATCATCAAGAATGATGGCACAAGATCTGAATGAGTAAGTCATCTTTCCCTTATCTTGGCCAGAACTTGTTAGTGGATTTTCAATTGAGACTGCATTTTCATTTTTTAAACAGTGGTTATCAAGTTACTGAGGCATTGCGAGTACAAATGGAAGTCCAACGAAGACTGCATGAGCAGCTTGAGGTTAGTTTTCCTTTTCGTGTCTGGTTGGCTACTAAAGTGCAGCTTATTAAGCTTTTAGATTAGCATGAACCACTTTGAGCATGCACTCAGTTGGTTACCCACAGGTATGCATGAGCCATGATTGATGTCAAAAAGTAATAAACCACTTATTTGAAAATTTGATCATTTCTTTTTCAAATTCTTTAGGCTTTGACAACTTTACCTTTAATAAAGTTACATTATAATTGAAGACATTTGCATATGGCTTATTATAAGAAGAGGAAAATGAAACTTACTGAATGAATGCAACCTGAACCTAAAAAATGTGTTTGGCTGTTAATTTGCTATAGTTGTTCATACCTTTATTTGGTTTGTTTGGGTATTGCTAAGTTGTAATTTCTTTTAAGAAGCATGTGTATGCATAAAAAATCTGGAAGGGCCATGCCATGGAGGACAAAGGGGCTGTGGTTGGTTGATAGGTGAGAATAGGAGAGAGGAAACGAACATGGAGATCTGTCTGATGTGCAACTGAGAGTGCCATGTAAATGAATGTAAAAAGGACTCTTTTTACATAAGAGTAAGGGTATTTATAGGCAAGTCCACAAGTATGGCCTAAGCACATGTGCAGGGTTGTCCATGATATTCTCTCTAAGAATAAGAGACCTGTGTCTGGTAAGATTTACTTTTCTTCTTTGGGATAGGACCCACCAAATTAGGAGTTGTTATGGGAAAGCCCCTCAAAAATTGTATGTGCATGGTTTTCTATGATATTCTTGTGTGCCCTATCAAACCAGTTTCTTTGAAAATACTGTGTATGTGTACTAATCTAGTATGACATATGACATTTATCCATGTGGGAACCTTCACATAAGGGCCAATGCCTAAATATTTGCTAGCCTAGAACAAAATATTAGTCGATGCTTTTCTTTAAAGCAGGTGCAGCGCCGTCTACAACTCCGGATTGAAGCTCAAGGCAAATACCTGCAGTCAATACTTGAGAAGGCTTGTAAAGCCCTGAACGACCAGGCTGCTGCAACTGCTGGGCTTGAAGCTGCTAGAGAAGAGCTCTCTGAACTGGCAATTAAGGTTTCCAATGAATGTCAAGGATTGGCTCCCCTCGAAACCATAAAAGTGCCCTCATTGTGTGACATTGCTGCAGCCTTAGAGAACAGTAATGCTTCCAACCTGCCAGCTCGCATTGGTGACTGCTCTGTTGAAAGCTGCTTGACATCAACTGGGAGCCCAGTTTCTCCAATGGGTATGGGTTCGCAGGCTGCTGCCTTGAAGAAGAGACCAAGGACCTTTTTTGGCAATGGAGATTCGTTGCCCTTGGAGGGTAACATGAGGCAAGATGTAGAATGGATGATGGCTAATATTGGATGAATTGTAGGACATTTCCTTATTGAAATGGAATCCTTTTAGAATTTGTCTAGTTGATCCACACGTTCCAGCCTCTGTTAACTGTATCATCAGTGGACTGTATATTCTTGAAGCAGATCTTTTGAACGTGGGAAATGCCTTTTTTTTTTTTTTAGTTGGAAACTACCTTCTCTATCTGTTACACTAATAGTTTGGTTTACATTTGACATTGACATAGGTTATGTAACAATCGCGATGAGTAAAAGACACCTTTTATTGATATGTAGGGTAGCAGGACACTTGCAAAGCTCACGAAACAATCCGTCTGGATAAATTATCAGGTTATTTTAGAAAATAACCATCAAACCCAAACTATTTCATTAGTTAGGCAAACTTTGAAATTAATTGCATTTCTAACAATTCAAGTCTCCTGTGGTCGATTTTACTATAGTTACGTTCTGTGTTGTCAGCTTTGTCAACAACTGATGTGGAAGAAGGCGCAACGTAGGCCAGAAATCGAGTCCTCTGTACACGTTTTTCTGTTGTGCTGTCTCGTCCCACAGTGTCCAGTCTCATCCATGGCAGATGCACGTGAACTGAGCTGGGATGCTGGGACCTATTCTGGGACCTATTTTCTTCCCATGCCTCCACGTGTTGCCATGGGAATTGTTGAGATCTATTTTCTCCTTACCCGGTCCACCTTCAGCTCTTTTTTTCTCCTCATAAAACACCTTCAGCTCTTTTTTTCCTCCTCATAAAACACCTTCAGCTCCTTATAACAGCAGCTCCTCTTTGTAAAACAAACAGCTCCTCTTCATAAACAACCTTCCTACTCTCTCACTTGCATTCACAGAACACTCTTCTCAAGTAATGTGTTTACAATATTGTGATTATTTGCTAGTATTTTTTTGAAGAAAAATTTAGAACATATTAGGAAAAGTTTTGTTTTTGTTATTTGTTAGTGTAAAATATTGTGATTAATTTATTTGTTAATATATTGTGATTATTTGCTAGTTTTTTTTTTTTTGGACACATTATATACACATTTATATGATCATGAATCTACTTAAGAAAAAATATCTATAATGACTAGATATTATGATTAAATATTGGGGAATATTTAGTACTAAAATATTGTGATTAAATTACAACATATTGGGAATTTTTTTTTTTTTTTTTTGTTAGTGTAAATATTGTGATTAAATTATTTGCTATGTTTTTTTTTTTTTTTTTTTAAAATTAATATCGTGATTATTGGGAATATTTAGTACCAAATATTGTATGATTAATTATGTTATTACAACATATAGGAATATTTGTTTTGTTTGTTAGTGTAAATATTGTGATAATATGCTAAGTTTTTTTTAAAAATTACTATTGTGATTAATTATTGGGAATATTTAGTACTAAATATTGTGATTGTTAGGAATATTTAGTACTTTTAGGTCTTTATCATGAATATGAAATGAATTATGAGTTTGATACCTAAGATAGTATTTGTAGTCTTTTTACCATAAATTATTTCAAGATATACCCTCTTAGGATTTGTAACAGAAATTTCAATGGATATAAATTTGGTAATGACAATTTTGTAAGATTACTAAAGTTATATGCAAATTTGGTTGAGGTTAGTATTGTTAGCATTTTCATATGCAAAGTTTTGTGATTGATGTTGATTGAGCGTTATAAATTTGTGACTAACACGATTGCACTTGATGATCTATATAAGTTGACAATGATTCTTATAAATATATACTACGGTGGACCCCTTACCAATACCAACCCTTATGACAGATTCTCAGTTCAAGGTTCGAGTATCCAGTGCTACTATATGATGATATGCCGTAAGCCAAAGACCCTGACTGAGCTGAAAGTAAAAATTATGGAAGAGTTGCAAGTGAACCCTGCTTTGCATGGCATACATATTACTTTCCGTTCTCCATATGATGTCCTCAATCAATGCATTAATTACAGATATATGGAGATAACAGAGGACAAACATGTGAAATTCATGTTTAGTGAGATGCAAAAATGGGGAAAAGCAGCAGATTTTGAGTTGTACGTCACTTTGAAGCCGCGTGCGGAAGTTGGCGTAGAGGAAGAAATTGTACAAACAACTACATCTCTACAGTTTGCAGTCCTAGATGATCGATGCACCACATTGGGAGGCTATACACCCCCTTTTCAAGAGACACCAGCAACAATTGAGAGCGAACTTGGAAATAGATATGAAAATCAATTTTGTACACATCGAGGTGAATTGTCTGCAGTTCCAATAGTTGAAGATGAAGACGAAGACTGTTTTGGGGAAGATCATGACGATAGAGATGAGTACGAAGAGAGGATTGACAATGGCGACTTTGACAGGGGTGTTGATGATCATGAAATTTCTCCAATTCCTGATGTTGATGATATGGCTGAATGTGATGAAGATGATGCGGACACTAATGTCAGAGTTCAGCATGTTACAAATACAACCCCCGTTTATGAACCTCCTGCCTCATCATTTTATGGAAATACTTGGGAAAATATAGTTGATCCTGAAGTTGTTCAGCAAGCATTTGGTTCTTCTTGGAATGCGGACATGAATTATGCGAAAGGGTTGATTTTTGCGAATAAAGAGGCGGTGAAACGTACATTAACAATTTATACCGCAAAGTATAACAGAAACATTATCACTATTAGGTCAACCAAAAGTAGACTGTCTGTGAAGTGCGTCGATGACTTATGCATATGGTACGTTGGGGCAGTCGAGAAGCCTCAATATGGTCTATGGATGGTCACATTTTATAGGGGTCCTCACAGTTGTATACCCCTTGGCACGGCCCTTGATGGTAAAATGATGGATTGTAATTTTCTTGCAGTAGAATTTGTTCTATTGTTGCAAGAAAAACACACGGCAACAATTTATCATCTCAGACATTTCATTCAAGGGAAGTATCATGGGCATAAGCTTTTTTACTATAAGATATGGGATGCAAAACAATGAGCTATTGCAAAGATATTTGGGGATTGGGAAGAGTCTTACCAAAGGTTGAGAAAGGTATTGTTGGCATACTTGGATCAAGAACCTGGCACCCGGTTCTGGTGTCACACCATACCTAGGGACGAGTTCAGTGATACAATATTGCGCTATATATTTTGGGCTTTTGCTCCATGCATTGAAGGATTCAAGCATTGTAAGCCAGTGATCAGTATTGATGGGACCCATTTGTATGGTAAATATCGAGGGGTGTTGTTGATTGCAATGGCCACCGATGTCAACAACAAGGTTTTGCCTCTTGCCTTTGCTGTTGTGGACAAAGAGTCAGGGCTTAGTTGGAGGTGGTTTTTAAAACGCCTCAGGAATGCACTGGGGGATGTGATAGTAGATAAGGACATCTGCATAATTTCTGACCGACATCTGGGTATTCAAAATGCAATTGCAAACTGGCCTAGAGATGATGATGGACGAGTACGAGTAATTCACAGATATTGTCTTCGAAATGTTGCTAGTAACTTCAACACGCATTTTCAGGATGCCACTTTAAAGTCATTGGCCTTGCAAGCGGGGTATGCTACTCAGGAAGCTAAATTTGAGTTGCACATGCAACCTATCAAGGAAGCCGAGAATGAGGCCCTTAGGAAGAAACGGAGAATCGAGCGGCAGGAAAGTGAACCCGACTCATCCATCATGCCATACACATATCTAATGAAAATTGATTTACAAATGTGGACCCAACTATATGATGGTGGATACCGTTATGGGGCTATGACAACCAATGTCTCGGAGTGCTTCAATGGAGTACTCAAAGGTGCTCGTGGCCTACCCATTGCTGCAATGGTTGAATTCACTTGGAACAAACTTGTTGCATATTTCCTTGATCGACACAAAGAAATTACTCATGATCTCTCAATTGGCAAGGTATGGAGTACATATGCCTTCAACATCTATGAAAAAAACCTGCAAAAATCTTGTTCACACCAAATAACAGCATTTAATAATCTGAATGGTATATATCAAGTAATTACTGCATACAACATCTATAATTCTGGAGGGGGACACCATAGTCAGGAAGTAAACTTAATGGCCAGAACATGTCATTGTGGAAAGTGGCAAAATCGAAAAATCTCTTGTTCACATGCAATTAAAGCTATTCAGCACGTGGGGCAAGATGCGACTACATATATTGACCCATGTTATAGTTTGGAGAACGTCATTCGCACCTACTCACATGCATTTGTGGTGCCACTGTTAGAGACATTGTGGAGGGATGTGGAAGGTCCAAAGTGGGTGCCTGACCCAAACTTGTTGCGGGGCAAAGGTCGACCTGTGGCATCTAGGATACGGAATGAGATGGATGGGATTCGGCAAGAACGAGGAAGCCGGAGGCCAAATTCTGACTTGAGAGAGATTCAACAGAAGCAGAGCTGTGGACTGTGTCATCAACCTGGGCATAACCGTAGAAGATGTCCGCTTTCTCGTGGGGCTTCGACAAGCAGTAACGATTCAAACTAGGTAAGTAATGCTTTTTATATAATATGCCATGATTGTGTCAATTAGCAAAGTTGTCAAAAGTGCCATAAATTTATATTGTTCAGAGTAGAAGGCATTGCAATGTAGTACATTGATTGCTGAGCATATTTATACCACAAAAATCAGTAAACAGGTATCAACAGAGCAAGAAACTCATTGACTATTAAAAATGAAGACAAAACATAACAGGTAGTCTAGGGATGCTTTTATATAAAATGCCATGATTGTATCAATTAGCCAAATTGCATAGATTAGTGCGTATGTTTTGGCTTTTGGTATCTAATGACAATATTTGAATTTTTTCAGGCATGCATAAACTCGATTTTGGAATGGCATTGTAGATGTCAATTGGGGTAGGGTTTATTGTGTATTTGAACTTACTACTAGGTTGAATGCGGACAATTATTACTACTATGTTGTATGCGGACAATTATTATTTTGTTTATCATTGAATGAACTTGTAATCAAAGTATTCTATATCCAATGAATTATCATTGGATAATTTAATGAACTTGTTTTTCCTATTTTGTGTGAAAGAGACTACAAATTTTGTTGAGAAACTGAATTTGTCATTTTGTCTCAATGATTTGATTGTGGGCAATGTTTTTGCCACTGGAATAAGGGGCTTTGGTGAATATAGTGATACACTCAGCTATGGAAGGAGATTTTAGCAAGCGGGTGTTACTTTATTTATGTTGTTAGAAATTGAAAATCCTTCCTTTGAGTGGATGTATTTTTTCCTGAGCTAAAAAGATTTAGGATTACAGGATCATATGTTAAAAATTGTGTTTATTATAACAACACTTGATACCCTTTAATTGCCCAAAGTTAGCTTCTAAAGCAATCTATATTTTTGGCTAATGTTGGGAGATATAGGCTTTTTCTTTAAGAGGTCTCTAGGTATGTTGACTAGATATAACACTATCATTTTCATTCGTTCTTAGTTACGTCAAATTGTTGGAGACATTAGTCTTTGTCTTTGCTTCCAGAACTTGACTTAATATAATTAATGTCCAAACTCTGGAATTCCAAAATTCCATGACAAAGTATTCAAATTTTTTAAAATGTTTTTTGACCATTCATATTAACAATGATTTTAGAAATAAAATTTTAGAAATACAATTTTTTAAAATGTTGTTAGAGGACTTGTTCAAGCAACACAATTTTAGAAATAAAACAACGACAAACCCAAAAAGGCTCCTTTGTAAGGCAACATAAACAAGAGCTTTTTCTACATAATCAATCATGCTTAAATAGTGACCAACATTTCATGCAACTTACTCTTTTTCAAATTACATCAAACATGACTTGATTAACAACGATGCCAACAATTGTAAAACTAAACAGATTTATGCAATTAACCTCTTACTTGCATTCATGAAACATAATAAATGGCCAAGATGCCACAGTGTCCAAAAAGATGGGAGCTTCATATATTCACATTCAGGACACACACACAGGTTCAGTTGGGCATTTCTCACAATTCTGAGCCATGTATACAAGCAACAAATTAGTAATTAGGCAACTTACAAATCCACCCCTAAAAAAAAAAAAAAAACTTTTATAAATGGAGTTTTGGCAATTCTAGAGACATAAATTAGCAACCATTGGACAACATGAATCACTTGCTCTAAGCCGAAATATTGAAATTTAAGAAGAAAAACAAGTTGGCATCACAGTATGATGATTAAGCTCACGTAGGTATATATTAAACCAAATTTCACCCAGTAGCAATGTTAGTCAATTTATTTTTCAAGTTTCTATAAAATCTGGAGATGGTCTAGACTGCCTACATTTACTGAATCTCCCGTGTAATTAGGACTAATAAAAAAAAAAAAGGTTAATAAACATATATAATAATAAGAAAACCAAATTATCAGGAATATTTTCCGTGATGAAAGATCAATAGACCAAAGGAGATATTATTTTCTACAAGGTAACTACGATTCGAATGTGTGATATTTTTACATGGAGATCAAATTTTTTTGTTTACAATAAAAAATAAATAAATAAATAAATAAAGAACAAAGACATCCATATCATAAAATCAAAAAAAAAAAAAAAAAAAAAAAGAAGCAAAAAGATTGCCCAACATGAATATCTAAGGAAGTAAAATTTGGTTGCGCAGTATTGTATCCTTCTGTTTCTGCTAGCCAATAAGATTGCCTGCAAAACATAATGCTATAGCCAATTAATATCTCAAACTGCTAAAACCATTTGCAAGGGAACATAAACAACAAAGAAATCCATATCATAAAATCAAAACTGAAGAACTTAAATAATATGATGTTGTATGGCCATTCTCCTAACACACGTCTATGCGTGTTCTACAAAACTCTACAATCTCAAACTGATACCGGTAATTTTATAAGTAGCGCAAGATTGGGCTAACTATGTCCCTGCATTCATTTCATAATTTGTGAATAATAAAATGTCAGAACTTGGTGACTGATTTTTTGTATAAACAGGAGATTAATCATGTCATATATATACATGACAAATAATTTTTCTCATACCTCAAATAGGGGAGGGTCATGATCTTTAATAATGATGGATTCTTGACCACGAAATTATCCCACTCCGACTTCTCTATCTTCCCATCTTTGTCCACATCAGCATCTAAGAAAGTCTGAACACACATGAAGAGCTCAATGGTAAACCATTTGTTTGAAAAATTGAAAGCGATTAAGTTTCATACCATTAAGATCCTACCAGCAAATCACAAAGCATAACCTTTCACATTTTCATTTCAAAGAAAAGAGAATGAAGTAGAAGCGGGGGAAAATACACAGCAAGACTGCCAAGACATATATCCTGCCCTATATATGTTCCCCTTCAATGGACCAAACATTCACCCAGACTAAAATAGTATCAACAGACAGAAAATAACTAAATTGTTGAACCTAGCTATTAAAAATATCTAGGCTTCAACAGACTCTAGAGTGGGCTGATAATCTTTCCCGATGTAATTGCTTTGACTTCTTATTCTGGGACATATGCAACAACTCACCTTATCAAGTATCATCTCAATGGTCTCGTCAGCCAACTTCATTTCAGATTCACATAGAAGTGCGATTAACATTTGCTTGACCTGCCAAAATCACATAAAATGAAGATGCCTGCAAGGATGTTTCAATAAAAGAATATGAAATCAAAAAAACAAATTCTGGAAGTTTGGCCGCAACCTCTTTTCCAATTAGATATGTATTTGTACACCAGAAATAAGAAAATCAATTTACAAGGTGACGACCTCCCTGAAGCTCATTTGATCTTGGTAAAAAATTATTATTTTTGTAATTGTGCTTGGATTGCTATGTTGTATTCCTACAAGGAACGAACTTTTTTTTTTATCGTAAGTGTAACCCATGTTATTTTGGAGATTGTAACAGGAAAGAAGGGAAAACTGACAAATCCACTTAAAGGGGTGGCTTTCTCTCTTGAGCATTTCAATAGAATCCCATCCCCACCTTTTCTGAAATCTTAACATAGGGTTGCAAACAAGATCATCACCAAACAAAATATATGATCATGTCCTATATAGTATTTAATTTGGAAAGTGACAAACTATAAAGACATCCAATGTGGATTCACAAGAAAACACCAATTACCTACATGCACATTAGGTCCTGATTGAACTCATACTACTCTCAACTAGTCGGCAGTAACCACGTAAATCTCTTTTTTCTTTGATAGGCAGTAACCAACCAAATCTGACCAAGCAAGAAGGGAAAAAAATTCTAGATGTAGTGATTTTCTCACCCAACAATTTGAATTACCATAGCAGAAAAGCAAAAGGGTCCTGAATTTGCATTAGCAGGTTATAAACAAGAAAAATTTGAAGCCACCAACATACCTCTTGTCGTTCAATATAGCCTGTATTATCCAAATCATAGAGCTTAAATGAAACTGCAAAATAAATCTAAATATTAGCTTTCATAACAGTCAAATATATGATATAGTAAGGATATGCACAGCACTGTGGAAAGCAACAGTACTACACTTTACAATTGAAGGTCAAAATACATCATATCCATGACTCACAATCAATCTTGTCTTCCTGAGGAACATTGGGATGGAAGACATTAAGTGCTCTAACAAAGTCACCGAAATCAATGACTCCCTTCCTCTTAACATCAAACAGATCAAAGATCTGCATGTAAAATGACTCCAATCTCAAAACAAACACAATTGATTGAAAGCTTCCATACATTGCATAACAAAGAAGAGAGAAAAAAAAAATTATGCCCTAACGTTTTGATCAATATTAACCATAATTTTTTTTTCCTCTTTACCTCCATTAAACTCATCAAATGATTAACGAAATCACAGAAAATAATTAAAATGAGATTATTACAAATTTAAATAATTAATGTTTTCAACAAAAGGCCAGCACTTACTTTTGTGTAATCACCACTTAAAAAAAAAAAATCATTGATACAAAAATATAAAAATATCTTATCCAAAAATTTAGAGAGTTTAGATTTGCTTTAAATTCTAATTAATAGTTATCATTGGTTTAATACTAAGATATTGTTACAATATCCATCTAGACAAGTATATAAAAAGGCAAAATGAAAAGATTTAATACCCGATTTGCAAAGAGATTCTCTTTCTTCCTGTTCTTGAAAAGTGCCAACTGAAATTCTTCCTGCATATATAACAAAGTCAATGTCACATATTGATTTAGAATCTGAACAAACACATTTCCAAATATATATAGATGTGTACTAAACATAGAAATGGACAAGTATAACAAATGTCATCCCAACAAATAACATGCATATCTGTAACTTAGAAACTGAATAGGTTAAATGTGAGGCTATAAACCCAGGTAGAGAGAGAGAACCTTAATTGATAAGCATTAAATGTGCAGCTGAACCGGGAAAAAAAAAAAAAAAACCCATGACAAATGTTTGGAGGTTGAGAGAGAGAACCTTAAAAACTGGAGCCGTCATCTCTTCAACTTTAATGCACTGACTGTTTTGATCCTTCATTGGACCAAAAAGTTGTGCCCCGAACACAGGTGAGCGTGCTACAAGCACCAACTTGTGGGCAGAAAATATCTCCCCTTCAACTTCGAAAGTCACATCAGTGTTTTTTCCACTTTCTAAAAGCTTCCCAAAATGTTGACCAATATCAGGAGGTGGCACTGCTATAGAGAAAATCTTAGGTTCCTCAGTTTGTGTCTTAACAACACCAGCACAACAATGAATTATGAGACAATCATCTTTGAGGTAGTCTGATGTCTCTAGAAGACTTCTTTTGAAGAAGCGTTTATAACCCCTGCAATATCCAACAGCAGCATCTATTTTATTTCTGTTTGTCATCCACTGAACTGTTTGTGAAACTAAATGCAAATTTGAATAAAAAATGGAGATGCCAAACTGACATCTCTCATGATGACAAAAACAGAATAGGTTGCTCCAAGAGATCTGTATGTTCCATAGAATATTAATGCATTGCTCTCACTAGATGATGCTTTCTTATAATGTTAACAGGTCACTGATGCCACCACCCCCCACCCCCCTCCCTTCTCCCAGTATATGTTTTTAGCAGCTTTTTACAAGAAATTTTATTGAAAAACGTAAAGATATACAAAAATGTGAAACAATCCCTCCCCAAAGAATACACAATCACAACAACAAAAAATCTATAGAATTAACAAACGATAACAAGGGTATGCTACCAAAGCAGTCACCCTATCATCCAAGGACCTCAAAAGAAACTCTTTTATTACAAAGTTAGGTCACTCAACCCCACCAAAAAAGCTGCTGTTCAGATTTTTAGCATTTCAGCATCAGTCCTCCTGACCACCTAGCCCCAAAAAAGGTAAGTTGTCAGGGTTTTGGCCCCTCCAATGAAGTTTGATTGAGACTACCTGCCATATATTTCAATTTTTCCTCTCTCTCTTAAATATAAACTGTGTTCATGATATCTTAATTATTCAGAACGAGCAAAATATTGAGACCAAAATTGGCATGAAGCCAAAATCTCATATCCTTGAACATTAAAACATTACTGGAAAAAAGAAGAAGATAAATAAACATTCACCCCCACCCCCCACCTTGATCCTTGATCCAAGTAGAAATTAAGGAACAAAAGCTTTAAAAACGTAATTCCTTGTATCAATGAGCACATAACACATAACCCCATCAATTAATAAAGAAACAAGCTGACATTCTGAACCTATAACCATTCAGACTTAAAGATAGTTTCTATCCTTACTCCAGTAATTTAGTCACTGAACCAACACCAAGCATTTACCAAGAAAAACAAGTAAAGGAGAATGAAGTGATTGAAATTCAGTTCAGAATTTGAAAAACAGCAGTAACTTCAGGAAAAAACTAGAAAATGCATTCCAAATATTCAAAATAAACAAGCACAGATGAAGACAGGCAACATGACTTATGAGATTTTCAGAATTATGACGTCAAGAAGGAACTTGAGTGCAGATTCTGGGTTCACCATGTTCGTTCATTTATTTATCAAGCATTTCAATTATGTATTCAAACAAAGATTGGGGCAGAATGTCAAACATGAAAGAAAAACAAAAAACAGAGGACAGGAATACAATAAAACCAGCTTTTACAATCACATATTCTTGCTTTGAATGCAAATCCAAAAGCCACTTTTTTTTTTAATGACTCATTTACCAATCAATCAAATAGTGTTCCAAATCAATACTTTCAAACTTGACACATGCGTCCACAATATTTTAGGGGTAAAAAAAGGTGGGCAAAAACATTACAACAACAAAGGCAACAAAGCCCGGGTTGTCTACAGATCTATAACATACTAATCAGGGCCGCTCGCATGACCCCATTTCTTTAAATAAAATGAAATAGAATGAATCTATCACTTTACCTCAAAAAAAAAAAAAAAAAAACAAGAATGGATCCCATTTCTTTCAAATAAATAAAAAAAGAATTTCATTTCTTTCATCTCCCAATGCAAAAACAAACCAAACTTTTTATACTCATTCATCAATCAATCAACAAGTACATTCATTTTCAATTGCATCACCAAAGAAGCCAAGAAAGCTTAATTTTACAAAAATACCATTTCTTGCTCTATAAATTCAAACCACTCTCAATTGCATCACAAAAATTTAAAATTATCAAATGCTTCTGCTATATCTTAAGGGTACAATATTTAATTATCAAACAACATAAAAATATCTTAAAGGGTACAAAGAAGTGGGCAAAAACATTATAAATGAAAAAGAATGAATGAAGTCCAGTTCTTATAATCTCCGAACACAGAAACACAAAGAACCAAACTTTGTATACTCGTTCATCAATCAATCAACAAATATATTTCATATTCAATTGCATCACCAAAGGAAATCAATAAATCTAACATTTAACAAATAATACCATTTCCTGCTCTCTAAATTCAATACCACTAGCAATTGAAACACCAAAATTATAAATTACCACATGCTTCCGCTATGACTTAAGTGGTAAAAAAATATATATGGGAAAAAACATTACAAATGAAATATTTGAATGAAGCCCTTTTCACTTCTTTAAACTCAGATTAATCACAAAAATATCCATAAAAATATCAAAAGTAAAAATCTGCTCGGGCCATTTCTGACAAAAGGAACCAAATATGTTTTTATTGTTTTATGCTTTATGAAAATCCATGCCGTTCTCACTCACTTCAAAATGCTTTGCGAAAAGTTCTACTCTTTATGGTCTATTATTGTAAGGGCCAGTTTAGTAACTCTCACATTTTATTGAAGTGTTTTTCTTTAAACCATTTCTTTGTGCTATAATCAAACTCTACCTACAAGCCCTCAAAAGTCATTACGTGCCATTCTAGAAATTGTATACTCGTATAACTAAATTTCATATAGTTGATGACAGATTCAATAGTGAAACCTTCAAAAATTCCCTTAAAATTTTGAATTTTTTTGCTAAGTAAAAGTTCTCTTAAACTTATCATTCAATAGTGAAACCTTCAAAAGTAGTTTTCGGTTTACCTTATTATTAGCAACATCTGTTGGTTGATCTATGTTCAAAAAACATTTTTGAGGATAAGCTTGATTCGTGATCTC
Organism: Quercus gilva; assembly: GCA_023621385.1. Classification (NCBI taxonomy): domain Eukaryota; kingdom Viridiplantae; phylum Streptophyta; class Magnoliopsida; order Fagales; family Fagaceae; genus Quercus; species Quercus gilva. The sequence goes on along the minus strand of CM042478.1, from coordinate 30,110,150 downwards.
AGCCATAATTGCACTTATGATTGGTAAACACGCCTCAGCGGCCAGCGTATAGTCATCTACACTACTCTTACCTCCAACCCTGAAAATCAAGAACGCAAATCACTTGTAGGAGAAAAGGAACCTTCTTATGATGGCAAGATAAATTTAAGGATGAAATGTAAAATAGCTGAAATAGTTCTTGGCCGAAACATAACATGACATTGTTGTCACATTCATTATATTCAGCCTCAACCATGGTAATATGCTATAACAAATTGTATAAAAATTTGACTTTGAACAAAATCTTTATTATATGTTAGACTATTGCCATACATATATGTTTACATACCAATCATATGATATAGAGACAGAAGGTAAATCATTGAAAAAGGCCTCTCGAGCACCTGCTACTGTGCCAGAGTAAAAGCTGCAATTCCAAACCAATCAAAAAAGAAATGAACATTAGCTGCCCAAAGAAAGAAAATTACAATGTATTAAAAGAACTCCAGCAGGGATACTAACAATATAAACAAGAAAGTGTTCCGTAATGGGTGTACTAGTGATCTCATATTCTCATGAGACTAAAATCACTAAATTTTCTTAAATCAATTTAGAAGGACATGTTTCCTTGTGATTTTTTTTATTCCCAAGGGGATTGATGGCACAGACACAGTGTGTTTGAAAGAACCTTTTTTTTTTTTTTTTACGTTTAGAAGTCATTGTTTGTAGGAACCTTGAAATAACTATATGTGGTTCTAACAAGTCTTTTTTGATAAGTAAGTCTGTGGTTCTAACAATATATACCAACTTCTGTCACAAATCCTTTAAAAGTCCAAAACAGAAAATATTAAGAAAAAGAAAGGGCTGATTTTATTTTTAGATCCTTTTTGTTTCACTTTTTGGCACTTTAAAGTAAGTGGAAGCTTCTTGTCCCCTCCTTTTTGTTTCACTTTAAAGCAAGTTGCAACTTTTTAAAATTAAGTGACGAAAGAAATCTAGCTTACACCAAATTTTAGAGATAAAAATATATTACATTTAGCCTAAAATAAATGAATTGAAAACCCACATACACATACACATTCAGATGGGGTGCTGATCCTAATGCATTTTACGTTTATGCTGTCTCCTATAATGTTTGGTATGTGGGGGAGGGGGTACTGCACCTCCTTGATGAGGTTCCTCGCGTTGCTGCAAAGATGGAGTTACAACCAAACAATAGATTACATGAATTATAATAGCATTAACAACAATTACTCAATATTCATTACATTAAATGAGTTGTCATACCGTGGGGCCAGCCTTATGTCCTGCTTTGTGACCACCTGTCCCACAAGGAGGTACTTTTGTTGTGCATTTAGGTCGACCTTGTGGGGGTGACTGTAACCCAACAACTACCTGCTCATTCTCAACATGCACATCTGGCTGGTTTGCTTGACTCCCAACAACTGAAGATCCTACAACTGCGGGGGAGGATGGTGTAGCAGATGAAATGTGAGTGAGGCTCGTAGTCATGGGATCTATATGCAGTCCAGGAGTGGGCATGAATGACATGGAGTGACTATGGGGTGGTACATGGTCTATATGACCAATGCTGTACGAGGGGGATTGAGTGTGTATGACAGGAAGGGTCTGACTAAAATTATAGCCGAGATCAAAGGATGGCGGAGTAAATGAAAGATGAGCGGGGTAAAAAAATGTACATGGGGTATGTGAAGGGATCTCAGGGTGAGAAGATGCATGAGCAATGGGTAGAGGGATCTCTAGGTCAGGAACTGCATGAGTAGTACGTGGAGGGATCTCTAGGGAAGGAGATGCATGTGGAGGTGGAGGGAACTCTGGGGCAGGAGATGCATGTAGGGGTGGAGGGGGATCCGGCCTACTGATAACCTGATGGGGTGCACCACGCTGACCATGGCTATGGCTGGCACGATTTGAGCTCGTGCTTGGTCGTCCAGTATCTTCTGCTGCATCTGGATTTGCCCCATCGATCTCTTCCAAGGGAAGTTGGGCAGTTATATGATGAAGGCGTTCCACATATTTAAGTACAGCTGAGATATGCTTGTACATGGGACTGCTTACTACATATTGCGTCAACATCTTCTTGTGACTGGCAACCTGTAAGTACAAAAATACAATTAGTACATCTAACAAAAAAATGGTGATACGCAACAAAAATTGAAAAGAAAGGTCGAAGCAATTACCATAATAAGAAGTGAAGCAGAAGTGTGGTCGATAAACCTCCAAGTCACCCTATCATACCAACCAAAGTATGGATGAGCAGGCGACATATCACCCTGTAGTCGTGCTCCATGACATAGAGATCGTGCTCGACTATTCCATACTTGAATATGGCCATAATGTTTATCCCCCCAATTCACATCTATCTTCCCCCTCAAGTCTATGTCATGAAGGGCGTCGTCAGTATTAACATATGGGGGGATTTCTTGTACCATCCCAAACTGACGAAGAACACGGTCCGGTGTATGTTTCTCTACTAGCCAGAAGCATACAAGCGGCACTCTCGCCATCCATACATCCCTTCCTGCGACACAGAATGGAGGCAGGTGGGCTAAGTCATCTTGATATGGTTCCTACACCACCTGAAATAGCCAAATAAAAGGGTAGCACATTATGCAATGTTCCATTATTTTCAACTATGACCTATTTTACTAGCAGTAAATACAATAGTCATAAACAATAGAAGGAACACAATTTGGGTACCTGGTAGGGACGCATACAATCTAATAGTTGATGGTACCAAACTAGACAGATTTCTTGGGGGCTATTTTTCGTGGTCATGACCCACACAGTCCCACAATTAAGAAAGAGAGAGTTAATACTTGGAATTGAGAATTTGAAGTAATCAACAACAATAAATGATGGGCAATCGTAAATTTAACATTACATACCACTAAGTTTATACCAAACAATGATTATCTAAACATATGATTAGTGGTGGAGCTAGAAATTAATAACACTTGTATTATACATCAATAATAACATATGACCTCAGTGGTTGTAAAACGATATATAAAAATAAATAAAAATCCTATTAATTTTCAAGATTTGAGGAATATCAAGGTTACAATTTTATTTTCTATGTCTAACAATGTGTCATGTCGTTCAAAATTATGAATCTATTTTCAATTTTCAGAATTAGTCAAAGAAGAGACTTACTTAATAGACAGTGGAGAAGGTGCAAATGGTGGGCCATATGCATCATCTGGTGGGAGGTCCTTCCTTGGGCACAAAAAAGGGAGTCTGAACCATGCCAAATACTGAACTAGTAGCAAAGCCCCACCAATCTGACTGGCACCACTGTCGGTTGCCCTGCATAACTCTCTGTACAACCATGCAAGGCAAGCGCTCCTCCAATTGTATTGAGGTGGATTATTCAGGTTCGTCAACATCTGCAACCACATCATATGCACCCTATCGCCAGACTTGTCTGCAAAAATTGTGTCTGCCAGCAGTGCTAGAATATAACACCGTGCATATTGATGCACAACCACCTCTACTGCATCATTAGGAAACCTGCAGTCAATTTTGTCTAGTAGCTTCTTAACTAGGATCCTTTGTCCGTTAAGCACATTCCCATTAGGAGAAATTCCAAGCATACTTTGACATTCAGCTTTCCAGTTCAAGTCAGTCATTCCAACAATTGCCTCACCATCGACTGGAATCCCGAAAATAACTTCCACATCTTGCAATGTGATTGTTGTCTCACCACATGGCAAGTGGAAGGTGTGGGTTTTAGGCCGCCATCGCTCAACCAATGCCGTTATCAAGTTATTATCAATCTCTCTACATGGGGTCCTATGCAGCCCAATTAACCCAACTCTCTTAACAATGTCAATGACACAATCATCCACCACTATGGGGCGTCGTTTTCGAAACTCGTCATTACGACCACGGCATTTTAGTGGCCCCGGATCCTGCACATGATAGAACCATAGTGATGAGATGCAATATGCATAACCTTTGTATATGCAATTGTAGCTATTGATCCCAAAAAACAAAAATAAAGCTGTTATGAAGGGAAATTAAAATATCATTCCCCAAAAAAAAAAAAAAAAAAAAGCAACAATGGGAGCAAAATAAAAGGATGCAATGCATTTGATACATTTGATAGAATGCTAGTGCACAGTGCAGAGCTATCAAACATTTACTAAATTGATAATTAATAACCAAATATTATTCATGTAATATTTAATTATAAAAAGACCAATTTGAAATTATTATCTTACAATTTTATATCATACAAACCAATTGTATGATAAATTTTTTTCTCCTCTCAAAAAATTTTTTTTTTAAATAAAATAAAATAATTGACCACATATAGCCAGCATTAATGGAGTTTTGAATGCTTAATTATCACTAGTCAGTGTTAGAACTTAGGACTTGGAAGGTTTTCAATGCTGGTTTTATTGTTGCCAGCTAGATTGAGAGCTTTTGTTTCAATTTTCTAAGTGGTGGTTAATATAATCATCTCAGAAGTAAATTTGGAAAAATGTTTTATGCTCGACTCTCTTGTCCCATACATACAAAAAGTATATTAAAAGAGTTAATCTATTATAAAGCACAATGCAATAAAATTTACAACTTCCTAAACACCGATTGCAAACATATAAAACCAAAATTTTCAAGGACAATTATGATACATTGGTCGATTTTAATTTTACCTTGCCTTCCCAAACAGCGCACGATCGATGAGTTGTTAGAAACCTTAACACCGAATTCTCAATGGGACTAGGTCCGAACTCATCACGACTCTGAGTAGGAACAGCAGCCATACTGCATGAAGTTTAGAGAGTCAAGAGTAAATATAAGCACATGTTGAACATAAATTGGCAAGGATCAACAGGTCATGATCAATTAAAATGTGACTTAGCAGGTCATGATCAATACCAGCTAAAAGAGCTGAATTCTCCTTGCTTTTCAGTAAGAAGATAGGCATTTAAGGCAATGGAAGAATTAAAATGTACAAGCAAAAATCTTTTGCTTACACATATTACATTTGACAAAATGAGAAACTTGTTAAGTAAATATTACAAGTAAAAAACATTTAGTATGTAAGTGTAAAAAAAAAGCTCGAGCACATTTTATTGAAGGCCAACTAGATGACCATAATCAAAATCCTACATTTTCCTTGAATTGAACAAATCATTGTTTTACCCTCACAATACTCCCACCCATTCACACTTAAGCCGAAAAACAACCACAATCCAACTTTTTGCCACAACCAACCAATCACATTCAAAACCTCCAAACCCAATTGCCCATAAATAACAGAGTCATTCAAATTCACTAAACCTTTTACCCTCATTTTGGTACTCTGTATGGCATAGAATTTGATCCAAATTCAACATATATATATATGTGGAATTGCAACAAAAAGCAAAAATACAAGGGGAACAAAAAAAAAAAAAAGCACTTACAATCAACAATTGGCTTTGAAGTTAAAGAATTCGATAGACACCCACCACTCACCTCTGTTTGGTAGCATGGAAACTTCAAGAAAGTGAAAGAAAATGAAGCATTAAGAGGCAATAAGTATACCGCATTTTTGATATCTTGAAAACTGTTAAAAACTCACACTCAACTCAATAGAACTATATATGCTTGGATTTAGACTCTTAGAAACCCAAGTTCCTATTTTTTTTTTCCTACGCTTTCTCGGCAACCAAACAGGTACAAGCAAAATCTTGACAGAATGAGAAACTTTTTGAATAAATAATACAAGTAAAAAGAGAGAGTCCTTACACTTTTTGTGAGGTAGTCGGAGCGATGGAGCGACAGAGCGAGAGGCAGTCGGCGACGGAGCGAGAGGGGGGACGGCGGTGGAGCGAGAGGGAATGAGAGTGTGAGACAGAGGGAATGAGAGTGAGAGTGTGAGAGAGGGACCTGTGAGAGTGAGAGTGAGAGATAAACTGTGTGTCTCGACTGAGAGAGAGCGAGGCGGAGAAAGGACGTGGGAGCGAGAGGCCGACGGCGACGGAGCGAGAAGTGACAGCGACGGCAATGGACTGAGACTGTGAGAGAGAGAGAGAGAGACTGAGAGTGAGAGTAATGAGAGAAATGAGAACTGAGAGTAATGAGAGAAATGAGAAAACTGTGTGTGATGGAATGAGAGTGTGTGAGTGGGAACGAGAGAGGAATTTTGAACTTAAGGTTTTTTTTTTTTTTGAGTTGGATGACGGACACGTGGAAAGGAAATCGAGTCCATTGGACTCGGTTTCCTTTAAATTAAAACGAGTTCAAAGAACTCGGTTTGTAAGCTTACAAAACGAGTTCTTTAAACTCGGTTTCTGAGCTTACAAACCGAGTTCAATGAACTCGGTTTGCAAGCTTAGAAACTAAGTCCAATGAACTCGGTTTCTGGGCTTGCAAACCGAGTTCAATGAACTCGATTTCTGGGCTTGTAAACCGAGTTCAAAGAACTCGATTTTTGGCCTACGTGGGACCCTCCAGCCACGTTAGTTACTAGCAAAAACAAAGCAAATCGAGTACAATAAACTCGATTTTAACACCCAGAAATCGACCACACTGTACTCGAATTGTTAGAAATCCAATATGTTTGAAACGTTGCCTAACTAATGATATTGTTTGGGTTTTATGTTTATTTTTAAAAAAAATCCTAAATTATCAACTTGAAATTAAAAATAGGTTTACGAAATACCAAGCATATTGAAATCTCAGTGAATGCTTAAGCAACCTCTGAAATTTTGATTACTCCTAAATTGAAAAATGAAACATTTGGTATTGTTTTCATGTCAAGAATGGAGAAAATTACTTCCTCTCACGGCTGTTAATTAGAAGTGGTTTAATTTGACAGCTTCTGGGAGTGATTTTGAAGGCTTTGAGATTGTTTAAAGATATTTATTCTTCAAATATTCAAAATGTTAGTCATATAGAAGGTTTAAGTAAAATTTCTTCATGGGATTTGTAACTTAACTAACACTTTTTATTGGGATTTTAAAAAAAAATAACTATATAACCCAAACTAGATTATAAGTTAGGCAACGTTTGAAACTAATTTGGTTTCTAACAATTCGAGTCTAGAGGACTCAATTTGATGTCCACGTAGGCCTGGAAATCGAGTTCATTGGACTCGGATTCTCTACATGGAAATCAAGTCTAATGGACTCAGTTTTGGTTCATGGAAATCGAGCCCAAAGTACTCGGTTTTCATTCATGGAACTCGGGTCTACTGGACTTGATTTAGTCTCATCCCACTTCAGCACTTGACGTTCCTCCTTGGCCTGTGAATGGTTGAGTCTACCCAAAGACACAGCAACAACGAGGACTCCACACAACTAGCTATTCAGTTAAGCCACATCACAAACAAGAAAACTAGAATAGAAACCAAAATCCAACCACGAGATTTAATTTAAAATCAGAAACAAAAAATACAAATAAAGGAAGGAGTAGAAAATTGAAATTCTGTATGCTCTATTTTGTGGAGAGTAAAACAGAGCATGTGAGTGTTGTGGTCTCTTCCTTGGTGATTTCATGCATGCTGTCCAAACTAGTAGTATTATATTCTATAATCTAAGGCTAAACTAAAGCTCTACTCTTGTCTCTATTGATATTGCCATGGATTTGATGCAAGTCTGTATTGAAGTGTTGGTTGTCTTTAATCTCTACATGCTAAACGAAGAAAACTGAGTACTTTGGGCTTGATTTCGATGAACGAAAACCGAGTCCGTTGGACTCGATTTCCATGTATAGAAACCGAGTCCAATGAACTCGATTTCCAGGCCTATGTGGACATCAAATCGAGTCCTCTGGACTCGAATTGTTAGAAACCAAATTAGTTTTAAACGTTGCCTACCTAATAATATAGTTTGGGTTTTATAGTTATTTAAAAAAAAAATCCTTTTTATTGTTTTCAATGGAAACGTTTAAGGTTCAAATTCCCCCCTAACCCCCGCATTTTATTATCAAATTATTCAAGAAAAGGGGAAAATTCTTCATGGTTTTATGGCTTGTATTTGACTGAATTTCGATGTTGTGTAATGAATCCAAGTCAAGTCTTGTCCAACTTACTGGCATGACCCTTGGGTACATGTAAATTAATAGATACGATTAAAGTGGAAGAGCAAGACTTGCCTAGATGACTAGCTACAAAATAGCTTTTCTTGTTAAGTGTCGTGAATAGGCACTAGCATAAAAACCTTGCAAATTATGTAACTCTTCATATATGATTAATGATACAAGTTTCTCTACTCCCTGTCTAAAATTGTCTTCTTTATATATATATATATATATATATATCAATTTTCACTCATTATCATTCATTTCCCTTAGAACACAGCTTCTTCATTACATGTTGATGTTGGGAGATTCTTGAAGTTCTTCAAAGGCCTTGGGAAATCATAAGGAACATCTTCTCAAAAGACTAGTGGGTGTATAATAGAAAAAAAAAATGTGTCAAATTTACATATATATATATATATATATATCAATTTTCCCTCACTATCATTCATTTCCCTTAGAACACAGCTGCTTCATTACATGTTGATGTTGGGAGATTCTTGAAGTTCTTCAAAGGCCTTGGGAAATCATAAGGAACACCTTCTCAAAAGACTAGTGGGTGTATAATAGAAAAAAAATGTGTCAAATTTACATATATATATATATATATATATATCAATTTTCACTCATTATCATTCATTTCCCTTAGAACACAGCTGCTTCATTACATGTTGATGTTGGGAGATTCTTGAAGTTCTTCAAAGGCCTTGGGAAATCATAAGGAACACCTTCTCAAAAGACTAGTGGGTGTATAATAGAAAAAAAAATGTGTTAAATTTACATATTTAAGCTAAAAAAAATACCAGCATTAGTTCATCTATAAATGTGCACTCCCTAGGCTAATTTGCATGTCCTGAGTGTCAACCATTGGGCCACACGCTTTTTGTTGGTAAGTTATGGAAAATTATTATATATAGCAACTTATGAATTAAATTTATTAAAAAATTAAGCGACACATCATGGTTCCACTCAAAAACCTTGAACCTTTCTCTTCTTCAGTTCTTTGAATGGTCCAAGTTTCAAAACCATAGTTGCTTTGACTGGGTTTTCTACTTGTTTGGCTTCAAGCTTGCTAGAGGGGGTAGTTGGTCGTGGAAGATTGGTTAAGGAAGAGAGAGATATGATTTGGGATAAAAATAAAAAAATTTGATAAAGAAATAGTATTTTAATGAAATGTAGTGTAAAATAGATGATTTGATGATGTGAGATATTTTGAAAAGTAGTTATGTAAAATGAAAAAAGTAAATTTACATGTTAAATGATTTAATGAGTCATGTGATTTATTGCACATTATAAATCATCACGTAATGGGATGGAGGATCTTCTTCAACTCAATTTGGTAAATTTTTTATGTTTGAATTTAGCATAATCTATAATTAAATTTTAAGAAAATATTTATTTTGGGATTAAATAACAATATATATTTCTACGCCTATGTATATGGCAACAAAAAGATTGGTATTAGATTCCAATCATATATATATATATATATAATAATGGAAGTGTTACATTTACTTTTGCAAAATTCTTGTTGTGTCATGTCATCAACTAGGGCTATCCACGAGTCGGTTTAGGTTGGGTTAGTGCCCAACCTAGAACCGACCCGACTAGATCGGGTGGGCAAACTTTCACCCACCACCAACCGTCGAAGAAGTCAGTTCGGACGAGTTGGAACATCAACGAGCAGCAGTTGGGTTCGGTTGGAGTTAAGATCTAGAAAATCTGGCTAGAAAATGATGAAAATCGACCAAATCCTTTGATTTTTCGCCAAAAATAGCCAAGATCTCAACTAGATTTGGTGAAATCTCGCCAGATCTAGCCAAGAACTCAACTAGATCTAGCGAAATCTTGCCGGATCTAGTCAAGATCTAGCCAAAAAAATCTCAAAACTTGCCGGAATTATCAAATAACGCCGAAATATTTATGGGTTGGTCAGATTTTGAAGGAGAATCGATGTCTGACCCGTCAAAGTCGGGTTTTGGAGGAAGCAATCCGTCGCCGACCGTTGGAGAAGTCGGTTTAGTCGGCGGTTGACTAGACAACCCTATCATCAACTACATCTAAGTGTCGTTCATGGGTTGGGCCAGACGACCCACCCTATTTTTATTTGGCCTAGGGGCCTAGTGAGCCATTGACAACCCCAGCCAATGGCATCATCCATTTTGTCTAAGTGAGCTGAGCAATTGGGTTGGGCTAAATGAGCTATCCATGAACTTTTCTAGTGGGCTTTCCTTTAGCTCATTTATTTGTGTGTATGTGTTTTGAAGGTAAGAATTGAATTATTTGTTTTAAAGAAAGAATCAAAGAATTCAAAAACTTATTTAATGTGTCTACAGTCAAAACGAATTAAATTATTTTTATTAAGGTTTTAAATATTTTTTCCTATCTTTTAATAAAACAAAATGTCCAATATTTATTTATGTATTTATATATATATATATATTTTATAAATAATTCAAAGATTCCAGGCTACTAGAAAAATATACATTTAGAAAGCATAATTTAGCACAGTCACTTTAATTATCCTAATAATAGGTGTGTGGTCTTAAATGATTACTTTCTTATGTTTTAAGTTTGACCTCCTGCCCCACCCATATCATTAAGTTATCAATTCTGAGTTAAAAGGTTGGGCTAACCCAGTGGGCATCTATGGGTTAGAAAAATCTACCCGTGGCCTGCTTTACTGGGCTACCCACAGGCTCCAACAATACCGAGTTGGATTTGATGACCCTTAGCCACATTACTCCTTTTTCCTAAGATTTATTTTTATTTTTTTATTTTTTTTTGTAAATTAAATATAAAGAAATATTAAATTTTTTACAATATATAATAATGGAGGTTCTCACTTTCTTAACTCTCTTCTTCTTCTATGAGTTCCAGTTAACTCAACTGGTAAAGTCTCTAATGGCTGTATAAGAGATTTGGGGTTCAATTCCTGCCTACACTTAAACTGATTGATGTCTTAGTTTGATGATAAAGAGCTATTATTAAGAGTGGACGCCATAAGTTGAAACTCTCTCTCAAAAAGAAAAAACTCTTCTTCTTCTCCATGATTCTTCAACTTACCGTTACTCTTTATTCAACTCTTTATCTCCATTTTTTTTACTCTTTTTATCTCCATTGTTTTTATTTTTATTTTATTACTTCCTTTGCACCTCTCTCTCATTAATTCCATGATATTTCTACAAAAAAAAAAAAAAGGTGATTTCTCTCTCTCTCTCTCTCTCTCTCTCTCTCTCTCTCTCTCTCTCTCTCTCTCTCTCTCTCTCTCTCTCTCTCTCTCTCTCTCTCTCTCTCTCTATATATATATATATGGACAAATTTTAGGTACTTGTAGCTTTGTTTTAGGTCGAAACATTTTAGTGTTTTGATTCCCCATCACAAATCCTCTTTCTTATAAATCTTGTTTGAATTTAGTTTGGGTTAATATATATTAATCAAGTTTGATTTAATATTTAGCTATTTTTGGAAGTCAGATTATGAGTTTATATCAAAACACACTCAACTTGGCTATGTATTTATGTCTAGCAATTATTTGAGTAATCGATTATTATAAATTCTATCACTTATGACTTTGATCTCATTTTAATTTTTGTTTGTTATATATTTTTGAGATACCTTTTCTTTGTTTTGGAAATTAGGGATAAAAAGTTTGAATTTTTTGAATATTTTTTTTTTAAGATAGTGTTTTTGTTAGCTTTGGGGTCCTTAAAGTGCTTGTTTCATTTTCTTTTTTTTAATCTTTTACTGAAGAACAAAGTAGGGTAGACTCACAGAGTATACCTACACTAAATAAATTATTACAAAGAAAGCTAAAAACAAAATAAAAATAAAAATGGAGAGCAATAAGGTGAGCCGTGAGCAAAAATTCTGGGATTTAATTTCTTCAAGAATTAAGATGGAAAGATAGAGAAAAAGTATTTCAATTTTTTTTTTTGCCTTTTGTTATTAGGGATATATAATCTCTCTTGACAGATTTCAAGTGATGAGCATTATATTTTATTAATGAAATTTTCAGCTATTAATTGAGATTTTAATTTTGTTAGGATTCTTTTGATTGATTTTATAATTTGGCTAAATTACAAACTACACTTTAACTTTTCTTGAAATTCAATCCAGTTTTTTAACTTCACTTTTGCTCAATTCAGATATCTAAAATTTAATTTTATTTCATTCAATTTTTCATTAGTCTCCATCAAAATTGTGCCTTTAGTGACCCTTAAAACAAAGTAGTTTTGATTTTTTTAAAAAAAGTTTTTAAAATTAAAAAAAATGAAAAATTCATAAAATTACATTTTAAAAAATAATATTAATTTTATTTTCAAATCTTTGAAGAATTGAAAAAAAAAATACTGTGAAAATTTATTTATAAGAAGTAGCAAAAATTCAAGCAGCCCCATCTTTGAAATTCAACCCAGATCCAAGCCATGGGTTCTTGAGACTTGAGAGAGATGCGGGTTGAGTCGGTGGTCTTTCGCGCAGCCATGGGTTCTTAACAATTTATTAATTTCTCATCACTAATAACAAAACCAACATAATCACTAACAAAAATAAGGTAATGGGAATCGCTATAATTTTTCATAATCCAACTATTAGTTTTTTTCTGTATAAAATAGTTTTGAAATATAAATCAATTAATTTCAGACAAATTAAATAATAAATCTCACTTTTATATCCCTTAAGATATACTCCAATGTAATCTTAAGAAAAAAAAAATATATATATATATATATATATATATATGCAATGAAATAGATTAAATTATAATTTGCATCCTTCATGTTATGGGTAATTTTGATTAAGCTCCTTAAAGTTTAAGAATTTAGGTTTGTACCTCATACCTTACATATCATTTGGATTTAAGTTCTTCCCTTTATGTGTCATGTTGGAATATTTTTATATAAAATAAAATATTTTAAATATTGAATAATATCTGATTTAAGTGATTTAATATTTATTCATTTTAATTAATTGGGTTTAACCATTGCCTTAATTGGTTTGTTAACGTCAAACGATTTTTTTAAGGTGCACAACTATTTTGTAACCGTTGATATATATTATGTGTATTTTATTTCCAGTCTGGTTTCTCATAAAAGATTAAATTCAATTGCCTTTTACTATCCATTTATAGGATAGTCAAAGCACATCAACGTTAGTATTATATCATTGATTTGATGAGTCAAATAATAGGAAAATTATTAGGTACTCCCGGAGTACTATAATTTCCTCAAATAATATATGGAAAGAAGTTATGTCTAATGTTAATGCCATTCAACAATTTTTTTTTTTGAGAAATAATTACAATATGCTACTAATTCCGCAGCTCGAACCCTTTCCCTCCTACACCCCCAAGCACTTTGTACATGTGGAAATACCATGTTAATGCCATTCAACATGGTTTGTAATAACAATGACACATTTCTTTTCTATATATACAATAGTTTGTAATAACTAATGGCACATTTCTTTTCTATATATACAGCCCTATATTATGTCCGGCTAGGTATTATATATATATATATATGAGAACAACTTTTTATCCTAACATATTTTCATGTAATAGAAAACACTTAGGGTGTCAATTTGGGTTAGCGTGTCGGGTTCGTATCGTGTCGAGGTAGGGGTATTCGACTAAATGGCTCAACCCTAACCCAACCCATTTAATAATCGTGTCATGATCCTTCAACCCTACCCCGACCTGTTAATAAGGCGGGTTAACCTGACCCAACCCATTTGACACAGTTAATAAACGAGTCCTGTTGGGTTGACACAAATATAACACAACCCATTTCAACCTGCATAATATTTAATATAACATCCATTTAGATTTTTTATTTTTATTTTTTGTTATATCCCAAAAGCAGTGCATACACTTCAAGTCTTCAATCCACATTCAAAATAATATAGTTCAACAAGAATATAATATTCATCTAGAAATAAATTATTTACACTCTAAAAAAAGTGCATATACTTCAACCCAAACTCAAAATAACATAGTTCAACAAAAATATAATATCTTTTCAAATGTTAAGTATCAATATTGAAAGAATTGGAGCAAATAGTAGACTTATCTCGACTATGACTACAATTATCATCTAGAGAGAGAGAGAGAGAGAGAGATCAATAACCGGTTTGAGACTTTGAGTTTGAAAATTTGGCATGTGACTATAAGATAATAGAGTAAGTAGTACGACTAAAAAAAAAAAAAAAAGATATTTATAAGAAGGTTTAAAGATTTAGGGTTTGTAGGGTTTAGAGATCTTGGGTTTGTAAAGTTTCAATTTCCAATTATATCTCTTGTAAGTTTTTGTAATTACTCACTTTTCTTTTTACATTTAAATATATGTTGGATATAAAAGGTATTTGACAAATCTAAAATAAAATGAATATTTATTTGTTATATGAGTTAAATAGGTACTATTAATTGGGTCATTTCAAGTTGACACAAATAAATTGGCGTGTCCAACGTGTCTATTGCGGGTTATGCGAGTTGACCCACTTATGACACATTTCTTATCGTGTCGCTTTCGGGTTAGCCCGTTTATGACCCAAACTCATTAAGGCACAACCCTAACCCGCAAAAAGCCGTGTCGGGTTCGTGTTGTGTTCACGGGTTGGGTCGAACATTGACACCCCTAAGAAAACTATGATATATTTTAACCCGTTTATGACCCAAACTCATTAAGGCACAACCCTAACCCGCAAAAAGCCGTGTCGGGTTCGTGTTGTGTTCATGGGTTGGGTCGAACATTGACACCCCTAAGAAAACTATGATGTATTTTATTTGTTTGTTTTCTTCACTTGAAAAAAATATATATCCCTACTACACTATTTTTGGGTAAAAGAAAGTATTTGTTAGGACATATGTGTTCACATGTTAAGAACATATGTCATATTTTATGTAAATTGGCTAATCCTTTGACAAAACGCACTATACTTGTAATTGGGTAGTTCTAGGTGTTTTTAATACTTCAAGAAACAAGGTTTCAAGATCAAGTGTTGAAGTCATCAAGTCTGTCCAAGAAAAAGCAAGTTGAAGTGCAGAATTTTTAAAGCTCGACACCTGCTCGATAGCTACCTCGACACCTGCTATCTGTCGAGAATTAAAAAGTCAGAATTCTGTTCTGATTTTCTTGGGATCCGTGAATGTGTTTTTGGGCCTTCTTTTCTTCTAACCCTAAACATATTTAAGGAGTGTTTTAAGAGCCGTCAACATAGACACAAGTTGCATAAGCATTGAGCAATCATTATTCATGCAAATTGTGATCTAAGACGAAGTTCTTGACCTAGTTCATCTTATTCAAGAAGTTGCTGTGTACTTTGCACCGTAGGGTTTTGTAACCAAGCATCTTCCTGATCTTTATCGCATAGGATGATCTGAACAACTTTGTAGCCAATCTCTCTTCCTAAAGTTGGTGTTTGAAGTCGCGTACTGGGATCCGCGCATCTGGTTAGTCACGTACTTGGGAGCCGTGCATCAAAAGGGGGAACTGTCACTACAGATCAAGTCCAATTGGGTATTGGGGTAAGGGTTCAACTGTAGGTTGGTAAGGTACTTGGGATTCCTTATTTGTAACCGCTTGATTTGATAATAGTGGAGTTTCGGGAGTGGTGACCTGAAAATCACCCGGTGGGGTTTTTGCCGTTAGGGTTTTTCCCCATTCGTGAACAAATCACCGTGTTATTTATTTTCCGCTACATATTTAGTTATTCGGTGATTTGTTTGTGCTGCCACGTATTTGCATGTTAAATTGATTAATTAATAACTTGGCTAAATTAATTAATTAGTTTAAATCACAAGGGGTCATTCAGTTTGTGGCCTATCAAGTGGTATTAGAGCAGGCACACTCTGATTAGGTTAATCTTTGCTATGTTGATCCATTGACCCTTGCTGTCATGGATAGAGGACAATCCCTCATTATACCTCCTTTATTTGATGGGACTAACTATGCCTACTGGAAAGTACGCATGAAAACTTTTTTGCAGTCCTTAGACGAGAAGGTGTGGCAAGCTGTTGAGATTGGCTGGACCAAGCCAAAAGAAGCGCCGGCCGATTGGGATGAAGCCAAGATCAAGGCGGCAAACTTCAACAGCAGAGCGTTGAATGCCCTATTTAGCGCTGTCACTAATGAGGAGTTCAAGAAGATATCCTCAACAGAAACTGCTAAGGAGGCGTGGAACATCCTCCAGACAACCTATGAAGGAACAAAGGCTGTCAAAGATTCAAAGCTACAGAGGCTCACTACTAGCTTTGAAGAGATAAAGATGGAGGAGGATGAGTCGTTTGATGAGTTCTATGCCAAGCTTAAGGACATAGTGAACTCAGCCTT
Organism: Quercus gilva; assembly: GCA_023621385.1. NCBI lineage: Eukaryota > Viridiplantae > Streptophyta > Magnoliopsida > Fagales > Fagaceae > Quercus > Quercus gilva. Next base: position 30,093,804 of record CM042478.1, on the reverse strand, counting down.
CAATCTTGGGGAAACCATCCCTGAATCCAAGGTTGTAAGGAAGGTGCTCAGATCTCTACCTGAGAGATTTCATGCCAAGATTACGGCAATTGAAGAATCAAAGGACATTGATAAAATTCCTTTGACTGAGTTGGTTGGGAACTTGCTCACCTACGAGCTAGGGTTATCAAGAATAGGCAAGTCAAGCAAGGGCAAGAGCATGGCCCTGAAGGCGAAAAGCAGTGATACAGATGAGTCTTCCGATGATGAAGATTCCAAGATGAAGTCCTACATTACAAGGCAGTTCAAGAAGTTTATGAAGAATGCCAATGGGAGGAGCTTCGACAAGGACCGAAGGCAATCCAGTTCTTCACAATTCAAGAGCCAAGATAAAGGAAGGAAGGATGCCAAGGATGGCGGTCAGTACACTGTTCCGGCAGGACCAAAGTGTTTTGGGTGTCATGGGTTTGGACACATGAAGAATGAGTGTCCTACATATCTGAAGAGCATTGGAAAGAGCAAGGCTCTTGCTGCAACCCTGAGTGACACTGAGCCTGAAGATGATTCCGACAATGAGGATGACGGAAGGGATTGTTGAGGAAGAAGAAGAAGAAGAATTGGTGGACACTGAATGTGAAAAGATGGATGACAAAGATGATATCCATTCAGCCTATGAGAAACTTTACAAGCTCTCAGAGAAGCATGAGAAGTTATACAGGCTGGCCACCAAGAAGCTCAGTGAAGTGGAACTTGATAGAGAAGAATTGTCCACAAAGTTTGATGAGGCGAATCAAACTATTGGAGCACTGAGGTTTGAGAACAACTTCCTGGCTGAGAAGACCAAGAAGCTTGAAGCAGAGCTGTTTCAAGTCAGAGCTCAACTAGAGAGGACTTCAAGTGCAAAACTTGATGAGATGCTCAGCAACCAGAAATCTGCTTCAGATCGAACAGGTTTAGGGTATGGTCTTTCTTTCTCTAACTCTGCTTCTACTAGTTCTATTGTTTTTATTCCTCCTGCTGATACTGTTAAAATTGAGAACATTGAGGTTAAAACTGAATTAGCTAGTGAGAACATAAACAAGGGTAAATCCATCTTAGGAGCACCCCCTAAGTTAAATAAGAAAGATGCTAAAATCTCTAAGGATAAGAAGGCTAACTCTCAAAAGCCTAAACAAAAAAAGCAGCATCTCTGTTATTATTGTGGAGCTGCCGGTCATACTCGACCAAATTGCTACAAGTGGCTAGCCACCCAACAGAGCTACAGTATGACAGCATCTGGAAGCCAAAATCAGCTTCAATCCTCTCTTGCTCCTCTTCAAGATCTTCTGAAAACCCTCATGTTCCTTTCGAACTTGAACGGGTTTAATTCTTCCCCCTCACCGCCGGTTCAAAGTTTTAATCAAAGGAAAGGTTCTTCCAAGGTGTGGAAGAAAAAGGACTCTAAGTGATTTTATCACTTTCTTCTCCCTTCTTGTTTATCTTGTTTATTGCATTGCTTGTGTGTTTTGCATTTTTGCTGAGTCAGTCTAGTTTTATGCATTGTTTTTTCTTAACATGTTTTTTGTAGGTTTACTTTCAGTTTTGTTTATTTTGTTTTTTATATAAAATAAAAAAAAATTGAAAAATTGAAAAATACAAAAACAGTGTGTGTTATGAGTACATTGGTACTTGTGTACCTTGGATGGCCAATGAAACAAAGTTTTCTAAACTTTGTATCTCTTGTAGCCTAGATGAGTATCTTTATGCACAACTAAGTAAGTGAGCTTTGTGGCTTTTGTTTGTGATGAGTAAGATTAGGTTATCTCTTAAACTTAACACTCATATCACTCTTTTTGACGGGTAGGACTAGAAAATCCTAAGAGAAAGGCATAAATAACCATCTCACCACTGTTGCCCACCAATCATTAATGACATTTGTATGCTTCGGCATAGCAAAAGTGTGATGTCAATGACATTTGTGTGCTTAGGCATAGCAAAAATGAAATGTCAAATATCAATGGGTATTTCTTTTCTTTCTCATAAGCCCATGCATGATATGTTTAAAAAGAAAATATGCAAAGAAAATAAAAAGCAAAAAGATTAAAAATGCTTTAAAAATGGTTGCAAGCGTGTATTCTAGGAGATGTGGGAGTTATAGGATGTACCTCGAAGGTGATAGTCCCCATCAAACAGTTATGATTGTGTGTGAGTTAAAGTTATTTTCTCATATCTCAGATCGTCATAACATGTATACACATATGCAATCTTGCGATGTTTTTTTCACACACAACACGCAATATTCTTTGCTACTTTTGATACATGTGCAGGTACAATGTGATTTGGCCATCACAAAGGTTTTACATGTACTTTTGTATGCTCACTAAACTGTCATGACTTATTTTTGAAATATAAAATTGGTTAGACTTGTTTAGTGTGTGTGTGTGTGTTTTTGGGAGATTCATGTGCTTAAATTTTCTTTGAGAGATGATTTTTGAGAGCTTTTTATGTTGGTTGGATCTTAGTTGAGGTGTTTGTCTTGATTGCATTCTTATCTGTGTTTTTCTCTTCTCGAAAAACTGCTTTTCTTTGCTGGCTCGACACCTTCTCGATACCTGATCAGCTGTCGAGATTTTCAAGCCTTTTTCTTATCGCAATCTCGACACCTCCTCGACACCTGGTGGATCGATCGAGAAATTCTCTGTCTCCTCGATACCTTCTCGACACCTAGTCGATCGATCGAGCTTCAGTATCTGTTCAGCTGTTTGGTACCTCGATACCTCATCGACACCTTCAGCTGTCGAAGGCCAATTTCTCGACACCTACCTCGACAGCACCCTCGACACCTCTCGACACCTCAGCTGTCGAGATTTACTGAGGTGCCTATTTAAGCTGCGATCGCGATTTCTCCCTCATTTTCTCGATCTCTCTTCGATCTGTCTGAGGCGGTTTATCTTCCCAGAGCATTTTTCTTCACTCCAATCTCCATCCCAAGTGATTTTCAGCTTTTCTTGCTTCAAATCAAGTGGTATAATCTTCTTTTCCATTCCTTTTCATGCATTTCATGATTTGAATCTTAGGTTTTGGGATTTTTTTTTGAAAACTTTGGGGTTTTTCAAAATTGAAGAGTTTTTCTTGAAATTTTGGGTTGGTTTTTCACTCAAATGTTTTTAAAATGTCATACATTGCATTCCATGAGCATTAGAATGATATTTTCATGCATTTAGATGTGTGTTTCTTGTATGTGTGCTGCTAGGTTTGGATTGGGCTGAGCCCATGATACTTTTTAAGTTTACATGTCACATGCCCATGCATTCCCATGCATACGTTCTTTTTGTTCAACATATTATCATATTTGAACTGTTTGGGACTTTTCTGATTGTCTCCCTCTCTATCTCTTTCTCATTCTTTTACGTTAGTTGTGTCTATGGCAACCAAACGTAAATCTACTCCAGCTCGGAACCCTCTGCGTTCTGGAGCTTCCTCTTCTTCTGATTCTGCTCCTTTTAACCTTCGGTTCCGTGATGGAGATGCCCACAAGGCATTTACTAAGAACTTTTCTAGACGAGGTGTTCATTCGGAATGCCAAGTCATTTTGGCGGACTTCGCCGACACTGACCTTCCCTCTGTCATTCACAGTAGGGGATGGGGGTCACTGTGTGACATCCCGGTCACCTGTCCTCTCGTGCTGATTTAGGAGTTTTACTCCAACATGCACGGGATTGATCGTTCAGTACCTCTCTTTTTCACTCGCGTTCGAGGTACGTGCATTCCTGTCACACCGCAGCTAGTGGCGGATGTGCTTAGGGTTCCTAGGATAGAGTTTCCTGACTATCCTTTTTGTGAGCGACTGAGGACTGTGTCTAAGGATGAGCTCATTTCTGCCTTTTGTGAGCGCCCTTCTGAGTGGGGTGAGCACCAGTATACATCATGTAGACCTTTTGCTAAAGGTCCTAGGTTCCTTAACATGGTGATGACCTTTGTACTTCATCCTCTCTCTCACTATAACTCTATCACAGAGCCTCGTGCTCGATTTTTGTTATCTCTACTTGAGCATCTTACGATAGACTTTCCTTCTCACTTCATTTTCTCTATCATAGATGTTCATTTAGATGCGGCGTCCCGTGATAAACTCATCTTTCCTTCCGTTATCACGAGGATTCTGCGCCATTTTTCCATCCCTTTCCCTTCGTCCGACCACTTCACACACATATCTGCCATAGATGCCGCTACCGTAAAACGTAGTGAGGCACAGTTTAGGTCGAGACAGCCGGATTCCACTCCTCCCTCCCGTTCGGCTCCATCCAGATCAGCTCCATCTACATCGACTCCTCCTTCTTCTTCAGGCGATGTATCTCTTGGAGATATTATGGCGCAGCTGCAGCGCATGGATGCTCGCCTCGATACACTCACCACTGAGTTGTATCAGGTGAATGTTCGTGTTGGTCGTATTGCACGACGGCAAGCGACCATGGGTGGTTTTGCTACTGCGGCTTCTCCTCCACCACCTCCTCCAGTTGCTTCCGTTTCTGATTCTGAGGATGATGATGATGATGGTGATGACGATGATGCTTCAGATGATGATGATGGAGATGCTAGCTCTACTGATGAGATGTCTACATGACACTCTACCCTTTGTCACTCGTGACAAAAAGGGGGAGTAGTTTTGGATTATAAGAGTAGTCATCTTAGGGGGAGAGTTAGTATAGGACATTTTTGATAGGGGGAGTGTTCATATTTTTTTAGGGATGTAGTGAGATTTTGATGTATCTTTTTCTTTTCTAGTCTTTATAGATACATTGATCTTGTATATGAGGTCTTGTGACCAGTTTTACATACATTGTACTTATCTTTCTATATATGTGGATGTATGTTTTTCTTTTTCACCTATCTATTTCACCTATCTATTCATGTGTTGTTTTTTTTCTCTCTTTATACACATGTTCTTTATATTTGTATGCAATCTAATTATTTTCTGTTTCACACAAGATGCCTTGATGAGTTTTGTTTAAAAGTGTTTCAGAAATACAGGTTGTCAAAGTCTACTTGCCATAAACTCTCTTCTTGCAAAGTTTTTCAAGAGTTTGTGTTAGGATAAATTTTATTGTATGTAACAAGTGAATATGAGTTGAGTGATTTATGACTTCTCTCATATATTCATTTGTTTGTTGTGGTTTTGTCACGGATTGCCAAAGGGGGAGATTGTTAGGACATATGTGTTCACATGTTAAGAACATATGTCATATTTTATGTAAATTGGCTAATCCTTTGACAAAACGCACTATACTTGTAATTGGATAGTTCTAGGTGTTTTTAATACTTCAAGAAACAAGGTTTCAAGATCAAGTGTTGAAGTCATCAAGTCTGTCCAAGAAAAAGCAAGTTGAAGTGCAGAATTTTTAAAGCTCGACACCTGCTCGATAGCTACCTCGACACCTGCTATCTGTCGAGAATTAAAAAGTCAGAATTCTGTTCTGATTTTCTTGGGATCCGTGAATGTGTTTTTGGGCCTTCTTTTCTTCTAACCCTAAACATATTTAAGGAGTGTTTTAAGAGCCGTCAACATAGACACAAGTTGCATAAGCATTGAGCAATCATTATTCATGCAAATTGTGATCTAAGACGAAGTTCTTGACCTAGTTCATCTTATTCAAGAAGTTGCTGTGTACTTTGCACCGTAGGGTTTTGTGACCAAGCATCTTCCTGATCTTCATCGCATAGGATGATCTGAAGAACTTTGCTGCCAACCTCTCTTCCTAAAGTTGGTGTTTGAAGTCGCGTACTGAGATCCGCGCATCTGGTTAGTCACGTACTTGGGAGCCGTGCATCAAAAGGGGGAACTGTCACTACAGATCAAATCCAATTGGGTATTGGGGTAAGGGTTCAACTGTAGGTTGGTAAGGTACTTGGGATTCCTTATTTATAACCGCTTGATTTGATAATAGTGGAGTTTCGGGAGTGGTGACCTGAAAATCACCCGGTGGAGTTTTTGCCGTTAGGGTTTTTCCCCATTCGTGAACAAATCACCGTGTTATTTATTTTCCGCTACATATTTAGTTATTCGGTGATTTGTTTGTGCTGCCACGTATTTGCATGTTAAATTGATTAATTAATAACTTGGCTAAATTAATTAATTAGTTTAAATCACAAGGGGTCATTCAGTTTGTGGCCTATCAGTATTATATTGAGAGCTTCCTATCCTACAAGTAGTGTAGGCTTGTAAGGATAATCAGCGAAGGTGGCTGGGTTATTGTATCCTGTGGGCGGCATAAACAATGTTTTAGTCTACTACACCAGAAACCCCGTAGACGCGTGTATCGTCTCAAGACAATGACTTGGTCCACGTCTCAACCTTGCCATTTAAAAACATATATGAATTGATGGTAATTTGCTTCTAATGTTGTGAGACTACTTTGAAGCATTATTGAGGTAATATCTCTCAATTATTCTTTAATTTTATGGTAAATTATAATTTATATGATATGTTAAATGTTATGCAATTCAATTTATTTATCAATTATTGTTCTTAGGAACAACATGTCATGACGAGGTGTTCATTAAGTGGCACCTCAACCCAAAATGACATAATTCTTTAAATAAAAAAAAAAATTGAACTTTAAGGGAGAAAAATCAAAATTATTCCAAACTTTAAGGATTTAAATTGAAATTTAATCAAATAAATATGTGAGATGGTTTTAATAGAAACAAGCTTGGAGGCTTCTTCATAATAAACAATCTCTCTTCTACAGGGTTTTCAAAGCTAAGTTTTTTTCCCCAATTGGTTCAATCATTGATGCCTCATCAGATTCATCATTTGGTTCCTATGCTTGGCATAGTATCCTTCATGGTAGGGAGGTGTTAAAGAGGGGAGCACGTAGGTTGTGGGGAGTCTATCAATATTTCGGATGATCCTTCGTTTGATCACCCAAGGATCTAGTCACTAGTATTGAAGGTCTGCATGAAAGCTTCAGTGGATAGCCTTTTTGATTCAGATTCTAAGCCCTCGTTTGGGAGGAGTGAATGGAATGGAATGAAAATGATTGAAAAGAATAATTTTAGAATATTCTTCTCTTCCCTTGTTTTAGAGTTTTAATGGAAGAAATGGAAAAAGTCCATTCTCTTGTTTGGAAATTTAAGTGGGAGGGAATGAAATGGGTAGGAGGGAATACCCATTCCTCTTTATTCCCTTAAAATCTGAAATTTTCATTCCCTCCAAAATTGGAAGAAATGTGAGGGAATGAAATTAGATTTAATAATTTTTTTACTAAAACTTCCAAAATACCCCTATATATTCAACCATTTATTTTGAAATATGGGTCTAATAGTAATATTGTTATAAAATAATTCCATTTCATTCCCTCTATGTTACTCCCAAACAAGATTACTTACATTATATTCATTTTCATTCATTTATTTTAAACCATCCAATTAAGGTTACTTAATTCTACTCCATTCCATTCTTTTCCATTGCTTAAATACATTTCATTTTATTTCATTCTTTTCCATTCTCTTATGATCATTTCATTCCATTCCTTTATGAACTCCTAAACGAAGCCTGTTGGGATGTGGATATTCTCGATCAATGGTTATTTTGCTCTAGTGGAAGTTGACTTGATCCTAAAAATTCCCCTCTGATGAGTCCCAGTTCCCAAGTTGATGTTCAAGGCGTTTGGAAGCAGCTATGGGGTCTTTTGGTGCCAAATAAAATAAAAACTTTCTTGTGGTGAGCATGTAAAGATGCCATTCCTATCAAAAGAAATTTGGTCTGTAGAAGAGTTTTAGCTGAAGACATTTGTTGCCACTGCAATCAAGCTTTTGAAGATAAGTAGTTCACGCACTATGGGAATGCCCAGATGTATCTGCTATTTGGGAGTTTGATGCACTGTGGTTATTCAGCAGAACAAAAAAATTCTCAAATTTCCATGAGCTAGTGCGTTTCACATTGGAGGAAAGGATAAACCTGGATTTATTTGCCACGATGGTGTGGACCATTTGGTATCATAGAAATCATCTTCAGACCAGCAACAAACTCTATCCTATCTCCCAAGTAGTTCCCTCGGCCATCTAGACTCTCCAGGATTTTATTCAAACTCTACTTGCCCCAAAGACTCAAACTTTTGCTATGCCTCCATCTTAGGTTCACTGGATTCCCCCACTTCCTTCGTCTCTCAAAATAAATTTTGATGGCACGGTGTTTATGGATTCAGGTGAAGCTAGGTTGGGCGTTGTAGACCGCAACCATCTGGGTGTAGTGACAACATCTGTATTGGAAAAAGTTAGGCTGCCTTCTTCTTCAAATGATGCAGAAGCGATGGATGCTGCCAAAGTAATTTCTTTTGCTATTGATCTTAATCTACCCTATTTTGTAAGGGTATGCATGTGTAAATTTTAGGATTATTTGTGATGGATAAGATTTAAAATTGTTGTAGTCACTGATTTGAGCATTCGTTTGATATGAGTTGGAGTTTTAAAATTTTAGGAGTTTCACCTTGGTCTTTTCATTATTTTGCTTAGAGTCAAAAACGTCTACGGTTACTTTTAGGATAAATTTTGATAGATAAGGATAAGGATAAGGATAAGGATTTAGAGGAATGTTTGTAGCTACTACTTCTCTTGCATATCCCAATGAATTTTGGTTATATAAAAGTTATTGATTGACTTGAGAAAGCTTCTTTCCCAAGTTTCTCAATTGGTTGAGTTATGTCAATTATGATCTGAATACAAAAAAATAATAAAAACATCCCTGTTCTAAGAACCATTGAATTTGAAAGGATTTAAAAAATATATATCATAGTCAAATAGTTCTTCCCATTGTTTCAGATGGGTGCTAAAGAGAGGGAAGTGCATACTAATTGCAAGTCTCCATTAATAGGAGAAAATATGTGTATATATATATATATTGATTCATTTTATTTCCTTCTAAATGAATTATTTTTTAGGAATGAATTATCTTATTTTGCAGATAATATTTTTAACTGGAGATTAGGAGTTGTACACTGAAGATTTGTTTCGCCTTTGTGTATAATGACAGACCATACCACTGTTTATGACAGTAGTAAGTGAAATAGCATAATATTTTTTAAAAGAGTCAACAAAGAATGCAATGGTGCAACTCATGCCTTGGGACAATGAGAATCTTATTTCCTTGGGAATTTCTAAATATTTTTGTGAAAGTTATTTTGGCTGTTGTTGTATCTTTATTTTCTTCTGCTTGCCTTGAATAGCAGTTTTTAAAGTTTGCAAGAGAGGGAGTGTTTATAACTTATTTGTATGAATTTAGTAATAAAATTATCTCTAAAAATAGTTATAGTTAAATCATTAAATTATTATCCCTAAAGTTTGTTATGAGTTTCTTCCTTTATATATATTTTTATAAAAATAGTATTCTCTTGATATTTTTCTTCCTTTTAACTTTGTTTGCTCATGTAGAATATGAGTATTATCTACTCTTCTAGATTACAATGTATAAGGAATTATATCTTTTTAATAAGTCAAATGATGAATAAACAAAAAAAGAGTAAATGATATATTTGCCTATCAAGATTTGTATAGAGGAAGCATTCATTTATTATATATATTTTTTGTTCATCTACATATTTTGCAATAATTGATATATGATTGTTTAGTTTTCCTCTAATATTTGATTACATTTCAAATATAATTATACTTATATATTATGTTTCTGAGCCACAATTAGTAGAGGTGAATTCTTATTTGTTCCAAGTGACTATTTTATGAAATATCTTACCTATACAAATTATATTTCCTAATTTTTTTATTTTTATTTTTAAATTTGAGAGAGAGATGAGTTATTTTTTATTTTCATAATTGTTATGTGCATATGTATAGTTTATTTATTTGGAAATATATTAATTTTAGAAATTATTATATTTTGTAAAGTTGTGATTTACAACTATATTTTATGTTGGCTTTATTCCATGATAAAAAGTGTTGTAATTGCTTTAATTTTGTTCCTTGTATTTTGTGAGATTTTATTGTATTGGGTTTAGTATTAAGTTGGTGAAAAATCGAGCATGTATTAGATGAACAAATGGATTTCGCAAGTGTCTCGCAAGAAGCCTACCTGCGAAAGAGTCATGTGAGAAGCACATGCTGAAAGCTGAAGAGTCGTGCCAAGCTGTCAGTTTCACGAGTGTCTCGCGAGAAGGGCTAACTTACGAGATACCCGCGAAACTCTCTGCCTGGAGGTTTTTAAGTGTGACTTTCTTACCCTTCACCCATACTATATATACTCTCATTACCCACAAAAGTATGTGAGGCTATTCAGAGAGAAAAACCCTAGATAGGTTTTCTACAACACACACACACACCCATCTTTTAGAGAGAGAGCTACTCATCCTTAGTGAGAAATCATTCTAGCCTCTTCTCATTCCCTCTCCTATTGTCATACCTTGAGAGGAGATTTGTACCTAAACACAACCCACACCTATTCATAGTGTAGAGAGTGTTTTGGAGCTTAGAAAGCTTTGGGGATTTGCCAAAAAAAGCCAGTAAGGCTTGGTGGATGCGATTTGGCATATTGCGGGATTTGAAAAGCTAGAGAAGACATGACTTCGAGAAGTCCGTTGGTAGCAGGAGGTTGGAGGGCTTAAGTACATTGGGTAAACTAGGCTTGGAGGATCTTTTGTTATTCGTGTACTCCGACTTTATTCTCTAGTAGATCGACTTCGACTTGGAGAGTCGCGGAAAGGTTTTTCGCCTAGTTCTTCGGTTTCCTCTTCGATAACACGTCTTAGTGTTATCTTGTGTTTGCATCTTTCTTCCCTGCTCTTAAGCTTTACTTTATATCATTGATAATAAATGAATATGGCTTAAGGTAGTGTTATCGGTTGTTTGTGCTCATTTACTTTTATTTCGCACTTAGTCTAAGTTAGAGTAAAAGCAATCTAGCTGTATTTTTAATTTGGGCGTCTAAACAAGCTTTTGTGTTTTCACACAAATTTGAGCTTTCATATTTACTAAGGAATAGCTAGCTATTACAACCCTTTTAGAATGAAATAATTATTCTTCATTATAAAGAATTGCTATTCATAAGGAATGATTATTCACTATAATAAAAATATAACTAAGCTACAAAATAAATAAATCATAGGAATAACAACATTACAATTTCTATTTCAGTCTACCAAAAAAATGTCATACCAGTGTCTACATGTGGTTTAGACTTTTTCACTTTGTCTACTTGAGGTTGTCTCCATCAAGTCTCTGTAATGCACCTCAACTTCTCAGTTCTCACTATTCAGCCTAAAAAAAAAAAAAAAAAAAAAAAACCTTCACACTGTTAAAAAATGGTTGTAAATATGTTTTTTGCTTCCTTTTTATGACTCTCTCCTCTAAAAAAAAATGTAAAAAACTAGAGAAAGCAAGATTAAAAAAAAAAAGTGCTATTAGTAAAAAAAAAAAAATTATGCAATGTCTTAGAACTTCAACCTTGCAATCACAAACATACAGATTTATGCACCATTTCAGCAAACCAAGAGATACAACAATAATCTTGCATTTACCTTTCTCATCTTTTCTAGTAACCGTATTTCCCCTTTTATTATTATTATTTTGGTAAATCAGACATAAATTCATTTCCAAAGAAATAGGAACACAATGTTTAAATCCACCAAATCTCAATCTGAAATTTCATTAAAAAAAGAAAAAGAAAAAGAAAAGGAAATGAACCAAACCTGCTTTTTGTAGATGTTGAAGTAGATATCGAAGAGGTACCAGAGGCCAAACAAGGCACCAAGTTGGGTTGAAATTCGAGAAAAAGGTTTGATAGGCAGTGGTGGTAGACTTGGATCCATACAGAGGAATAACAAAACCCGTACTATCACACCCAATACAGAATTGTAATCAAAGCCACTTTCTCCGTGGCTTACAAATCAAATCAACCAAAAATAAAAAGTGGTTTGCACAAACAAATTAGCCAATTGAGCGAAAAAGTTAGGGGTCGCAGTTGGGTGGGTTTGGGTGGTATTGGTTAAGTACAAAAAATCTATTACTCATTTACCCAATTAGTTATAATCCAAACCCAATTATTATAGGTAAAACTCAACCCACCCAATTACCTAATAATCTATAAATACATATAATGAAAATACTCTTAAAACTTCTTAAATGACCAAAATGATACCAAAATGTCCTTAAAATCTAAAAATTGACCAAAAAATCCCCAAAAACCTCCATAATTTTGAAAATGTATTTTAGTCATTTTTAAAATTTTAAGGTAATTTAAAAATTTTAGTCATTTTTAAAATGACCAAAATTTTTATAAAATGATCGATCATTTTATAAAAATTTTAGGAGTATTTCAATCATTTTATATGTTAAAGAGGGAATTTTGGTCAATGATTTTATTTACTTATCAATAATAATCCCACATATTGCATTGAAGCCGTGTGCATAATATATATGTAAAAATTAACTAAAAAAAAATGCAGTAGTATAGGTGAAAAATTGTAATGAAATTAAAATTTTGATAATACTTATTATATTTCTGAGGAAATATATGAAAATAAAAATGGAAATAGAGGCCTAAAGATTAATATTAATAAATTAAAAAGAAAAAGGGGAAAAAAGGGCGTTTCTTATAGGCCAACAACTAGTTATCAATAATAATAATAAAAAAAATCTAACTATATATATACTAGTCACTAACACGTGCGATGTGCGAAACAGCATGCTTATTTTCTTTGCTTCAGCAATATTTTGCTTCATGTTCGAATATTTTGACGCTATATTGCGTCGTTCTTGATGTGTTAACTTTCAACCATTTTTGTGGTTATGTTTGAATGACGATTATGTTATGCTTTTAGAAAACTTTAGGTCATGTATTAATGACGATTAAGTTATGTGATAATAACTTTTTGGGTCATATATTAATGACAGATTTGTTATGTATTAATAACTTTTTTAGGTCATATATCAATGACGATTTCGTTATGTATTAATAACTCTTTTGGTCCTGTATTAATGACAATTTCTTTATGTATTAATAACTTTCTTGGTCATGTATTAATGACGATTTTGTTATGTATTAATAACTCTTTTAATCATGTATTAATGACGATTTCATTATGTATTAATAATTTTCTTGATCATGTATTAATGACGATGGTATCTTTTGAATAATACTGTTCTTCATGCTTAATGATAGAAATCTTAGCTAAAATGGGAATACCAGAAATGGAAATATACTTAAAAGTGAAAATGAAAATTCTTCAAAGTTTCTTATTGTTAGTACTTTTTCTAAGTACTTCTTCATTTCTTTCTTTCTAAAAAAAAAAAAAGTACTTTATGCCTCATGGATGCTCTTCTTAAGGTCCTTCCATCTACTATTAACTCGTCTGCTATCATCTTTATTTCACCTATGGGAGTCTTGGTATTGTTTGTCTCTTGCTCTCGATTCTTTTTGTCTCCTCGTTGTCATCTGTATGGATCCGTCTTTTGCACGAATTTCTACAACTTTCCTTGACAAATTAAGGTCTCTATTTTTTTTAAGTGTCTGCATTCATTTGTGCGATGTCAGTGATCTTGATGAAATCTACAACACTTGCTTTTATCTCTGCCTTTTGCCAGAGCCAATATAGGTTGAGGCCATTGCAAAGATGGTTCATCTTTTATCTGCATTAACACATGTTCAATAGGCATTATCAAAGGTGTAAAATTGGTAAACCTTGACCTTTGATTTGAAAGGTTTCTCTTTCCATCCAAAGTTTGCTTTGGGTTTTGTGTTTCCTTCTTCTTCTCAAGCTAGAGGTATTTTACTAAAATAGATGCCCCATTTAGTGTAGTTGGAAAGGCTTTACACATTACTTCACTCAGAGTCATTTATAGGTGCATTAAATTTTTGAAGGACTCGACGTGGTCCAAATCTCTTGAACCATCATATGACTCGAGCTAAGGGAGGTGAGACTTTGGTGGAAGAGGACGATTTAACTCCTTAGTGGTGAACAATGAATCTGTTCTAGGTTCTCCATGTCTTTTTCTTTCACGACACTTCTAAGTTAGTCCATTTCTCTCCTTATGTTGTGGAGTTCACTTTCCATCTTGGATGGATTTTCTTCTGATGACCTTGTTCTTCTGTTAATTTGACTATCTGACTCCTCTTCATTATCATTTCCTTCAATTCTTCAAGGTTGTTCTTCCTCATTCTAATTCTCGGCAGTTCTCTACCATTCCTTATTTTAGGATTTAGCTACTTTTCGCAGTTCATCATTATGGCGGGTTAACTCTGCGACATCAGCTGTGAGAGCTTGAATTTGTTGTGCAGCTTGCTCAAGGTCCATCTTGCACTATGAAGATCTCTTTTGTCAATTGTGGAAATGGCTTGAATGATCAGTGTTTCCCATAGGCAGCGCCAAAATGATGACGTAGAAAATCAACATTTCAGATCTTTGTCTGTGTGGATGGATGATAGTAATGGATTCATCTAAGGATGAACTTGCAACTGATTTGAAATAAAGAAAAAGGAATACACTGGTGTGATGTTTGCCAAACACCCTCCGATGATTAAGTTAGAATGAAATTCAGTTGAAGTGTATTGTAAGAGAATTCAACATGGGAGTAGTTTTGGGGGTGATCATTACGTGTACCTTTTGGTTACGTTCCTCTCTAGCTTTACAGCCATCTTGTCTTTAATGAGCAATGGATCTCTGCATTAATTCTTCTTTCCCGTTGCTCCGTCCGTTACTCCTTGACATAAATGCTCGCCATAAATGCGTAACGTATCTTGGGTTCGTCCATTATTGAATGACGAAGCCATTATTTTTTGGACTTATCAGATACTACTCTTGCTACTTCACCAATAAGGACTTACAATGCAAACTACTGCAGTTGACGCTACACAACTTTCACTGCTGTCTGCTTATGAGTTATGAGTTATGACTGTCTTCATCTCTTCATAATTCATATTTGATTTAGAACCCGCATGGTAGGTAGGTTCAGTCATTCGTCGAAAAATAACTAAAAAATATTTTATTTCTCTCTGTGTTGGGCTAAATATAAAAAATAATTTAGGTACTCATAGAGGAAAAGAGAAGCCTCTTGACATCTGTAAGGAAAATAGAAATCAAAGGCCCAAGAGAGGAAGCCCATAATAACAATCAGCTCAATAAGGGGAACAATTGTCAACACCGGAATTTTGCAACTTGTGATGCTGGCCGCGATCCAACCATACATTCTCTTGAAGCACAAGAGGGGTCTTGGCGATGACTCAAGTGTAAATGTGTGTGATATGTTTAACACTTGGACTTGGGTGATGTGTGTGTCAGTGAGTATTTATTTATTAGATTGGTCACCTAAGTCTAATTATTTTTATTTCCTAATTTAACTGTTAGAATATAAGCCTATAGTGTAGGTTACTTGCACATCACACATTGTCTACCTATATATAAGATAGACCCTTGTACTTTATTACTTACAATATAATACATAATCTTTCAGACTTTCACATGGTATTAGAACCACTGTTATAAATTTTTAGGTTACTCACTTCAACGGTTCTCTTCACCTTCCGCTGCCTTTGTCTTCACTGGTGGATCATGTTCATTGCTGTAAAAAACGAGCTAAGCCGACACATCTCAAACTCACTACCACTCACGATTATAGTTGGATCTCAACATATAATACAAAACCCAATACAAGGTTTTGTAGATCGGATATTCGCGAGAAAAATGGCATTGAAATCATCCTGATTCGATGCCTCACACACTCGCATTCACTGTCATCAACTTCAAAATTTTCTGCCAGAAACTCATGCACTCACACGCATAGTTAGGGAAACTCACTCATCCACACATGCTATCACATGCTTGGCACATGATAATTGCCATGTATCATCTCCGTACAGTGCCACATCAGGTATAAACCCATGTTAACTAGCAAACCGAATCTGGCACATCAGTGCCACATTAACTTTTGGGAAATGTTAACAAGCACCATGCGGTGATTGTTAAGGTTCTCTAATGTGGGTCTTATGTAATAAAAAAATGAGATAAATAAGAGAAAAAGACATAAAAGTACTAATAAAGTTGACAAAAAAAGGACATAAAGCTACAAAAAAGACAAAACAGTTGTTAATGGGCACCTTGCGGTGCCTATTAACACAACCCTTAACTTTTATTGTTCCGTTGACTTTTTTGACTTTGACCAACATGGTTGACTTTGACCAGCTAAGGACACCTTTGATTTTGATCCCAAGTTTGACTTTTTCAACCAAGTACTTCCTAGCTAATTTTTATGTCCTGATTTCATTTTTGTAGTTTGTTTTTGCATATGAGCTTTCCTATGGCTCAACCAACCCAATAAGAGATTTCTCGTCTAATTCAAGTCATCCTTGATGGCGATAACTACTTTCATTGGGCACAAGCCATGTGTAGTTGCTTTCTCAAAGGTTGCAAGTTGTGGCTTTATGTGACTAGGCAACGTAAAGCTCCTGAACGCAAAGAGGGTGAAAGTGATGATGTCTATGCTATTTGCTTTGAAGATTGGGATGGATCCAACCACTAGATTATTACTTGGCTTCACAACACCTCCACTCTTTCTGTTCACAAGGAGTTTGGGGGATACAACACTCCTAAAGAAGTTTGGGGTATGCTTGCTTCTCGGTATTTTGGATCTGATGGTGCAAGAGAGCATAACCTTATGGTTACCCTATATCAACTGCGACAAGAACCTGGCGAACGTGTCATTGTATTTCATAGTCGCATGCGTTTTCTCTATGATCAATTGGCTACTTCTGAACCTATCATCAAGACTCCATCTGAGGCTAAAGTTATCAGTGCCCATCATGAAAGGGTACAACTACATCAATTCTTGATGTGTATACATCATGAGTTTGAATCTGTGTGTAGCCAGCTATTACATCTCACTCCATTGCCTTCGGTTAATAAAGCGGTCAATGAGCTGGGTTGTGAAGACGTTTGCCTACTATCTCCTCATTCTTCTCAGATTCCTTTGCCCATGATTCTTGCTACTCCAGCCTCTATCACTACTATTGATACATCATTCACAATGCCTCATGGCCCTTCCCAATCCAAGAAAAATGACAACAAGCGATTCAATAAAAATAATTTCATCTGCAAGTTCTATAAGGCTAAGGGACACACCATGGAACAATGTCACATTCGTGCTCGTATACTTTAAAATACGACAACCTTGGCTACCTTCGAGCCTACTCTATCATAGGTTGCATTAGTATCCAATCTTGTCGATTCGACATCTTCGACTACTCCAATCTTTTCTATAGTAGATGTGCAAGCTCTTATCAATCAGGTTCTATCTAAAACTTCTAGTGCATCCAAACCCTGTTTTCATAGTCGCGCACATACCCACTATTCCACCTACTATTTACACAGCCAATGTTTCCTTTATGACTATTAGCCAAGTAGGTTCTATTTCTACACCTAATTTTTCTATCTCTAATGTTTACTAGATTCCCAATCTTGCTTACAAACTCTTATATGTTGGTCAAAGAACTGAACTTGGATTAGTTCATTTATTTTCTTCCAATCTTGTTATTGTGTAAGATCCTTAGATGGGGTAGATCATTTAGACTACTCGTAAGGTTGGATGGTTATTTAAACTTCATTCACTCCATTTTCCTTAACTTGGCCTTTCAGCATCTACAGCTTCTCTATAGGCCAAGAATGTATTGATCCCTTGTGATGAATTTATATATTAATTAGCCAAGTTTATTAATTAATCAAATTATCATGCAAAATACGTGGCAGCACAAACAAATCACCAAATAACTAAGTATGCAGCGGAAATTAAATTGACACGGTGATTTGTTTACGAATGAGGAAAACCTACGCAACAAAAACCCTATCGGGTGATTTTAAGGTTACCACTCTCGAGAATCCACTATTATCAAAACAAGTGATTACAAGTAAAGGAATCTCAGTATCTTATACCAACTTACAGTTGAACCCTTACCCCAATATTCAATTGGACTTGTTAAGTAGTGACAATCTCTCATTTTTAATGCACGGCTCCCAATACGTGACTAACTAATTGTGTAGATCCCAGTACGCGACTTGATCACCAACTTGAGAAGGATGTTAGTTGCAAAGTTCTTCTGTTCATCACACAATGAAGATCATGAAGTTGCTTGGTCACAAAACCCTATGGTGTACAAACATAGCAATTTCTTCAAGAGAAAGAAAAACTAGGGCAAACTAGGTTTCCAGTCACACTTTTCTTCACACTTATGGAATTGTGTTCTTGTGCAACTATGCGTAACCTTTTTCAGCCCTCAAAATAATCCTTATATATGTTTAGGGTTGTGAGAAAAGAAAGCCCAAACATATACCCACGAATTGGATGAAAAATAGCTCTGAAAAACTGAGTTTCATAAACCTCGATAGATAGCCATCTATCGAGCTAGTTGTTAAGCCACGGGTTTCAGTTGCTTTAAATCTCAATAGATGCTAGCTGTTGAGTTTTAAAATCCAGCACTTTCTCACTTAATTCTTGGACAGACTTGTATGGCTTTAACACTTGAACTTGAAACCTTGTTTCTTGAAGCATTAAACACATTTTAGATCTACCAAAATACAAGTAAAGTGCATTTTGTTAAAGGATTAGCCAATTACATAAAATGTTGACATATGTTCCTAACTTTGAATAACATATGTCCTAACATTCTCCTTCCACCTTATCATCTCTTGAGCTTTGGCACTCATGTTTAGTTCATTCTTCTACTTCATATGTCCAAATACTAGCGTCCAGGGGTTTATTATGTTTAGTATCCAATAGTTCTTTTGATTGTATGGCATGTCAACTCGGCAAGAAACCTGCATAACCTTTCACGCTTTAGCATCTTTTGATCTTATTCATTCTGATGTATGGGGACCTTTTCCTATTCCAACAATGGGAGGATCATGATATTTTGTTATTTTTGTGGATGATGACTTTTCACGTTACACTTGGATTTATTTAATGAAAAATCACTATGAAATTCTTACAATTTATCAAAATTTTGCCAAAATGATTGAAACTCAATTTTTTCAAAAGTCATCAAAGTTTTTCGATCAGACAATGCCCAAGAATATTGCCAACATGACTTTCTTGATATTTTTCGCCATTATGGCACCACTCCCCATACCTCTTGTCCAAGCACCTCTCAACAAAATGGTCGTGCTGAATGTAAACTTTGTCACCTTCTAGACACTATTAGGTCACTCACTACTACTGCTTCCACTCCTTCACAATTTTGGGGAGAAGCTGCTCTCACTATTGTCTACATCATTAATAGGTGTCCAACACCTATCCTACAACACCAAACACCATATGAATTGTTGTATGATACAACTCTTAATTATAGCCCCTTTAAAGGTTGGTTGTGCATGTTTTGTTCTCCTTCAACCCTTGAACACACAAAATTTCAACCCTGCTCACAATTATGTTGTTTTCTTAGTTATGACATTGAACAAAAGGGGTATAGGTGTTACAACCCCGTTCCTAAATGGCTTAGGATCTCTCGTTATGTGGTCTTTTGAGAACAAAAAATGTTTTACACTTTATCCAATTTCATCAATTTTTCTTCTCCCATGTTCAATGTGGATCTTATTCCAGACTTATTCCCTAAGATCCCATCCATTGACTTGCTTGTGTTGAACCAGCCATTTCAATTCTTGCAGGTACTCCTTGCCTTGAGCTTCGTCATTCCACTCAGGTAAGAACTCTTCCTTCTCACCTTCGTGACTATTTTTGTTTATCTACCATTGCATCTCTTCATGAACTTCAGACCTTTCGTGAGGCTTCCTCTTATTCATTATGACAACAAGATATGAAAGGAGAACTGGATGCATTACATAAGACATAGACTTGGGATCTGGTTGATCTTCCAGCTGGCAAATCTGCTATAAGTTGCAAGTTGGTATATAGGATCAAGACTTACTCGGATAGCACTATTGATCACTACAAGGCTCACCTAGTTGCCAAGGATTTACTTAGGAGTATGGGATTGACTACGAGGAGATCTTTACCACAGTTGCTCGTCTCTCATCTGTCCAATCACTTATTTCCATTGCAGCACCACGCCAATGGTCTCTCTTTCAAAAGGATATCAAGAATGCATTTCTTAATGGTGTGCTACAAGAAGAAGTTTACATGAAACCCCCTCCAAGACTCTTATCTCCTCCAGTTTTCTCTCACAAGATGTGTTTGTTGGTTAATCTGGTTTTGTATCTCATACAAAACACACAGCAGAAGCAACAAACATGAATCTATTTCATTCACGATTGATAACTTGCATTATGTAAATTTCAGAATTTAAGAACAAGATAGCGTACCTTAATGTAGTGAAATTCAAAACAAAAGATTAGAAGTACTTGGGAACACTTTTAATCTTCACTCCAATTCCATTTTACGCCCAAGAAGTGTGGTCTCTCAATCAGTTTCTAAGGGAGAATAACAAGTGGCTTCACTCACACATACACACCATTTCACAATGGTGTCTCTCTTTTTTCTTATGAAAAAAAAAAATTCTGTATGTTTCTCCTTTTATAACTAACTGATTATCTAATTGGGCTGGCCTATTGGGCCTTTCAAATTGGGCTTTAGTGTGTGGCTTGGAGTGGGATCAAAAGGGACCAATAAGACACTAGCTCCAATGGGTTTTGGGCTTTTCTGTCAACTCTTGATAAGTCCAAAATTACCATTAATTATATTTAATATCACTATATAAATATAATTGCACTCTAGGCCTTATTAATAAATTATATCCCAATACTTTATTATACATGCAACCCCTTCATAAAATATTCATAGTAATTCAAAGTCATGAATATAAACTGCCACTTTGAAGATTACTACATCTTAATCATTGAGTACCCGGTTTAATCCTTTTAAGTTATTCATCATATATTTATGAAATCCAATTTCATAAATATATACTTTAGTAATTTCTTACCAAATTGGTTAGGCCTAACTCTCTGAATAACAAACCCATTAAACTTATCTCAAAAGAATATTTTGTATCTCTGTTAAGAGACCATGAATTCCATCTTGAAAATATATGTTCCATCAACACTAAATGTGGCTGCCCAACATACTGAGGTTTTGACCGTTACTTTATATCTCACTTCTAATATATCAAAGCAACCTACATTTCATGATCAGGTCCATTATTCTCTCAGGATTAAGAGTTCATGCAAATATAAGTCGTGATATTTATTATTCAATTGACAGTCGTTAGGAGAATAATAAATCTTATAGCGGTCCAGTTCAATATGTCTTAACTCATAAAACATATCAACATATCAATTAGAAGTCACCACTTCCATGATCAAGACAAATCATCTTAGTTAATATGTTATAGTTCTCGCAGATGAAATGCTCAATTTCATCACCGACTACAAACCAAATTTTGAGTTTACAAAGAACTTGTGACTTATATCTTCTGTGACTAAATCACATAAATCACGTATTATGCATCTCATGGACTATATGATAATGTCCAAATATTCATGTTACCATTATTTCAGATAATAATAAAACAACTTTATTAATTACAATATTAAATCATACATCATGTCATACATAATGTCATACATAATATAATACATAGCATCATACAATAGGATTCTAGGGCACAAATCCCAATAGTGTTGTCTATGGAGGGCGCTTTACGGACTCAAGCAATCAACATGAGCTTGATTCTCAAAGTTTAGGTTAGCCATCTCTTAGCTTGGGTTCTCATCTATTTTGTATGCCTTGGCTTTGTGCCCAAGATGTGTGGTCTCTCAATCAGTTCTATATGTGATCTTTCAAGAGAATAATCAAGTGTCTCCCTTAAGAAGAACTCTCTTATTCTTTCTCTTTTTAATCACACATTAATTTCTGCACTTAGGCAGTTATCTTTATTTAATAACTCTTATTAAATAAATAACTGATTATCTAATTAGGTTAGCCTTTTGGGCCAACCCAATTAGACTGTGGTGTGTGGCTTTGAGTGGTACCAAAAAGGACAAATAAAGCTCTAGTTCCAATGGGTTTTGGACATATCTGTCAACTCTTGACAAGCCCAAAGTTACAGTTAATTATATCTAATACCACTGTATAAACATAATTGCACTCTAAGCCTTATTAATAAATTATATCCCAAGACTTTATTAAACATTTAACCCCTTCTGAAAATATTTGTAGTAATATAAAGTCATAATATGTAACTGTCACTTTGTAAATTACTACCTCTTGATCCTTGAATACTTGGTTTAATCTTTTAAGTTATTCATATATATTTTATGAAATATAATTTCATAAAATATAAACTTTAGTAACTTTTTACTAAAGTGGTTAGGCCTAACACTCTGAATAACTAAACACATTAAACTTATCTCAAGGGAATATTTTATATCTCTATAAAGAGACTATGAATTCCATCTTAAGAATATGTGTTCCTTCAACATTACGTGTGGTTGCCCAACATACTAAGGTTTTGATCGTTTGTCTAGATCTCACTCCTAATATATTAAAGCAACCTACATTTCATTATCAGGTTCACTATTCTCTTAAAATTGAGAGTTTATGTAAAAGAGAAGTCGTGAGATTTATTATTCATTTGATAGTTGTTGATAGAATAATAAATCTCACAGTGGTCCAGTTCAATATGTTTTATACACTTAAAACACATTAACATATCAATTACAAGTCTCCACTTCCATGATCAAGACAAATCATCTTAATTGATATGTTATAGCCTTCGCAGATGAAATACCCAATTTCATCACCGACTATGAATTAAGATTTTGAGTTTACAAAAAACTTGTGATTTATATCTTCTGTGACTAACTCACATAAATCACATACTATGCATCTCAAGACTATATGATAATGTCCAAACATTCATGCTATCATTATTTTTATTTTAGATAACAATAAAACAAGTTTATTACATAGAACATAATGTCATACATAATGTAATACATGGCATACAATAGGATTCTAGGCCACTAATCCTCACATTTATGGCGATGAGTGGACAAATGAATGCATGTTTATCGTATTTAAACAAAGAAATGAGAACAAACCCTAATTTGGACATGTTAAAGGTAAACAACAACCAGTATGTGAAATAGAGACTCAAAACTATATGCAGATACATCGAGGATCAAAGCAGGAGTATAGCATGTGAAACAAATAAAGAAAACAAAGCAAAACATAAATTAGAGTTTCTAGACAATGACCTACGTATGCATATAGAAGCCAGCGTAAGCAGGCCAAATACCTGTGTGCGTAGGATTTGCCTTGCGTGCATAAAGCATGCGTGTGCAAGGTTGATAAAAAACCCTAACCCAAGAATAGCAAACACAAAAACAAGGCAATACTTAAAACTGTAAATCTAACACCCTAACATGCTTTAAAACAGAAATAAGACTAAACTTAGGCTAAAAAAACATGTTATAACATCAACAATGCAAATAAAAAAGATTAACACAAAACTAAAGGCAGAAAAGAAAGAAAAGTTTGAAATATATACCTTAAAGCAAAAAGCTCCTAGGTTTGATTTTTGACTGTTCCCCATAGTCAAATCTATTCATAACCACAAAGAAATGATTAGTAAACTTCAAAACTCAATGATTAAGGTCAAAATAGGCCCTAATCAAATAAAATTGACTTGAGGGTGTTTTGTGAAAAACTCCCTTTTTGATTCACTATTTCTAGTGAATCTTAGGTTTTTCCCTTAGGATTTTTGTGTGTGTTTTAAAAAGGTACCATGTATGGCTATTTATATTGTGAAAATGGGAGTTTGGAATGGCACCCAGACGATGTGGGATTTGTTCCAAACCTCAGTCTTTAATGTAGAAAACTTACCTTTCATAGGTTTTTGAAACCCTACCTGTGTACACAGGCTTTGAGGCTGCGAACATAGGTTCATGCTTGTGTACGCAAACTGAGGGTTTCCTTTAGCCTTAATTTTTCCAAAAATAGATTTTTTTGCTCATTAAAAGTTATATTTTCCATTTTATCATCTCTCAAGTCAATTTGTAGTCCAATTGGGCCTTAACCAACCTTGGATCTTAGAATTTCAGCATTATTGGGTAATGGGGGTTTAAGTCGTAAGGGGTACAAAATGCGGTGTCTACAAATGCCCCTCTTTCGATTTGTGAGTTTTGCTCAAGAAATCAAAATAATAAGAGACAAAACATTTTGTTTCGACGTATAGCTAGGGCCCAACCCATACATACGGCATATAACACACATACATGGGGCGGGGTGCAACTCCACAGAGTCGCATGGGATTTGTATGTTTGAATTCCCACCTTTGTTGCTCAAGAAACGAGTAACGATAGGTTCGATATCCTAAAACCTATTTTGCCAATTGCAAGTAAAAGGCGAGTGACTCACTATCCTAGAGTCACTTAACAAGAAAAACAAACAAGGCCAACGGTTGCAACCATCAACCAAACAAAAAAAGGTGCTCTTACAAGCTCAAACAATCAAACAAACAGGATGCTTTTACGAGCTTAAAAGGATATAAATCTGTGGTGTCCAGTTGGGGCTCTTGCCTTAACCTTCTTAGGGTTGCTTGCGCCTCTTGCCTTCTCCATCTCTATCTTTACTTGTTTTGGTAAGGCTATTGTCTCGGGGTGACCTCGGTCTCTATCTCTCTCTACCTTTTCTATTGTGCCTGCATATTTGATTCCCTTGGGATATGTGCACAAGTCTGTATGATGTGCCTGCATGTTTAATTCCCTTTAGATATATACATGAGTTCTGTTTGTTTTGATCCACGAGGGAGTGTTGGGTGAATGATCCACTGGGGATAATAAGGGGAACTCACTGAAAGTATGATCTGCTTAAAGTTTTGGTGACCCTTGAAGGAGCCTCTTTGGTGTGTAGTTTTTACTAGGGAAAAAAAAAACTTGCTGAGAAGTGATTTTGATCTACGAGGAAGTCTTTGAAGATGTGTGATCCACTGGTGAAGATTTTTTCTTTTTCATGGCTCATTGGGAAACTTGTGTTGACTCTACCTACAAGGGGGTTTCATCAACTTCATAGGGATTATCTTCTTCATAACTCACGAGGGGGTTTCCATTATGCCTTGGACCCACGGGGGAGTCCCTTCATGAGATTGTACTTTACTAGGGATTTGTTTGAAAATTTGAACTCACGGGGGAATTATTTTGGTGACTTATGATCTATTGAGGGATGCTTTTGATGCTTTCCATCTGCTGTGAATGCTTTGAGGGTCTTTATTTGCTAGTGGTGCTTTTGTGGTCTTTGTGTCTTTTACCTAACTAAGGGTATTTTGGTCATTTTAACATGTTCTTGGATTTTTTCTTTTGCACTTCCTACCCTCTGGGAAACCATTAGGGATTTTGAGGGATTTTTTTTTTTTTGCTAAACTACACCTAGTTTAGTGGGGGGCCTAAACTACATGTAGTTTAGTCAATAGGTGTGTTCTCGCCGCTTCATTTTTCCTCAACGGTTACTAATCATTTTTTTTTTCTTTTCCTTCTCTTCATCTTCCTTAGCTCTTCATATTCTCTCTAACTCTTCAACTTTTTTTTTTTCTAGAGAAGCCTCTCTCTCTCTCTCTCTCTCTCTCTCTCTCTCTCTCTCTCTCTCTCATTCCTTCTCACCATATAATTCTTCTCTTTTCAATCTTTCATTTTCTCTAAAACTCTCTCATTCCCTAAGCTTCATCATCTCCTTTATGGCACCTAAGTCCAAGAAGATCTCCTATGTGCTTTCAAGCGATGCTTTCAACCTCACTCATTGGAGTGGGGTAGTAAGGCTGATGGAGCCCCCTCTGTTGACATACTGGCCGAAAGATCATCTTTTGGCAAATGCCCAGGCTAGATTGGTAAGTTTTTCCATTTTTTTTCTCATTTTCTCATTTTCCTTTGATCTTCTGTTTTAATATATTTTTGGACTTGCAAATGTTTAGGATGAGTTTTGGTTGAGATATGCTTGAAAATATTGAAGAACATTTCTTTGTGTGGGTTAATGCATATGAGGACTCAAGCCTGCGTACGTGGCTTATGCTCATGCGTATGTAGCCTCTCTTTATGTGTATGTGACTTGTTCTTGAGATTGTGTGCATGTGGGCTTTAATCTGCGTATGCGTGCTTGCGCCTGCGTACGCAGACTTGGGCTCATGCATGTATATTGTCCGGCAGAAACCCTGTCTTGACTGTTTTGGACTCTTTTTCATCTATTTCTTACCCAATTGCATATCTAACACTTTCCTTCATCATTTTTGCATCTAAATGTGATTCCAACACCACTTTGCACCTCATTGGAAGTCTAAAATTTCTTTTTCGTTATTCCTTGATCCAAATTGTGAATTTATTGTCATCATACTCCTTTTTGCAGGCTTTGTCCTTGTACTCATGTAGGGGCAATCCTAATCGTGTGGTTAAGTGGTATGAGGCCTTCACTGTGGAGATAAAGGCTCACATTCATGTTGCAAGCTTCGAGCCCATCATCCATCTACTTTCGAAGAGGTCTGCTAGAGTCATCTTGGTGCAATCTCTTGTCGAAAGGTGGTGGGACACTACCTACACCTTCCATATTGTTCATAGGGAGATGACTATGATTCCTCATGATTTTCACCATATGACTAGCCTTGGTATGATGGTGCCATCATAAATTTGAAGGGCGAGTCGGGCACTTGGTTGGCGATTGACTTGCTTGGGAGGAGGTACTCCACAGACACGATTCGCTACTTTGACATCGAGGCAAATTACAGGCCTCTACCATAAGAGAAGGACAAGGACTGTGCCCGGATGGCTAGGGCATTCCTGCTGTACATTCTGGGGGCATACCTCTTTGCCAATGGAGGGCAGTCAATATCCTTGAGGTGGTTAGCCCTCTTCCGTGACTTCGAGGATGCTGGAGGAGCTAACTAAGGGTAGGTGTGTCTTGCTTATATGTACTTGTGCCTGGATACACTTAGCTAGGGAACCCTATGCTAGCTAGTGGGGCCTTGGAAGCTCTTGGAGGTTAGTTTCTTTCTCTTTTCTCTTTTAGCTCTTGTACATGCTAAAGAAAACTGTATGTTCCTGCAAACTATCTTCATACTCTCTTGTCTTGCAAAACTATCATCTTGCAAATTGTACTCATCTTGTATGCTGTATTCTTGCAAACTATATTCACTTATGCATTGTACTCATGCCCCTCTTTCCTTTTTAGTGCTAGGCTGTTTAATATGGTCTTATCGTCCAAGGGACGAACTTAAGCCTTAGGGATTCTATTGCAGTGAGGGCCCACCTCAAGGGATTGTTTTTTGATGATGTGAGTTTGAAATTTAATGCCTTATGTTATATTCTTCACATGCTTCTACGTTTTTCTTCTAACCTCATGCATTGTTATAGATCAACTGGAAACTGTGGGCTGGTGTTCTTCTTGCTGCGACTCTCGAATTAGAGGCATCTATTGTTGTCACCTTCGGGATCACCCAGCTTTTCGAGGGTGCGGGTTTGAGGGTGCTTTACTTGGAGGAGTGGGTACGTTGCCAAGTGGTGGGTGAGGATGCCCCACAAGTGCCTATGGATTCGTCGAAGTTCATGCTTACCCCACTCTCCATGATCGATGTCGAGTATGCCTTATGGAGGCCTAACATGGCCTATGTCGATCGGGTTAGGGAGGGGTTGGGTTATGATGAGTTCAACCATATTCGCCTTATTCCCTCCCTTTCTGTCGAGGTATGTGCTCTTTCTTCCCATCTTTTTCCATTCCTACTCTCTTCTTTTGCATTCTTGTATATGGGACATTCAACAGAAATACTTGTACCAAGCTACCCCTGCTCCCATTGTTCCTATTAATCCTCCTTGTTTGCCTTGGACAGTCTATGCTTATGGCCCTGATGGCTTCATTAGGGAGTGTCTCGTGCCCCGTAATACAAATGTCATGGGTTACCTTTTTCCGGATGGCACATGAGTAGTGAGTTTTCCTGCACTTCTTTCTTTGCCTTTTCTTCTCTTGCATCTTTCAACTGCTCGACCTAACCCTTCTTCCTTCGAATTTCAGCCTGCTATTCAGGAGCATGAGGAGTTGGTTTGGCTGGCTGGGAACCTCAAGCTGGAGGTGACTTAGTATTAAAGGACTTGTACAGCCCCGGAGGACCAGCTTATCCCGGCAATGATGATGATGACGATGACGGTGATGGTGGTGGTGGTGAAGACTTGGAGGCGACCCCTAGTTACCAGCTAAGGAAAAAGGCGCTTCCAGTGATCCCTGCATGACAAACAAACAGAGAGCATAGCATAGCATAGCATTTTTTTTTTTTTTTGCTTTTTTTTTTCCTTTTAGCACACATTTCTGCATTTTGGATTTGTTTTAAGACATTGGGTTGTATTTTAAGAACATCTTTTACATTCATGCTTTTATTTGGGATATGTACTTAATTTACAACTTATGGGAATAAAAGCACAATTCTATGCTTCTCTTGTCTTTGATGCTTGAAAATTTAAGCTTAAGTTGTGTCTTGAATAGTCCTTTGGGCCATAGGATCCATAGGAGAAGCATTTGGAAGAAAACCATACCCAAAACAGGGGAAAACCAAGTCTTTGTCTCTCGCTGTACGTGCGTGTATATGGGCCTTCATACATAGCCTTAACCCTGCGTATGCAAGTTTGGCCATATGTATGCACGCTGCGAGTTAGAAAAACCCTAGCCATCCCCTTTAGTATAAAATAGCCGTTGGAGACTCCCAAACCTCACCAAACGTATTTCCCTTTTAGAAAACACTCTTTTAAGGCTTTCCAATGGTAGAATTCTCCCCTTTTGAAGTCTCAGCTTGGATCAGGAAGTTTGGCCCTAGTTTCAAAGAGGTTGTCATTCCTTATGGTCTCTCTTGTACTTTTCCATACTATTAAATCAAGGTGGATGAACCTCTTCTTTGTGTTGCTGCCAACTATTGGATCCCTACTTGGCATGTTTTCAATTCAATGGTGTAGATATATGCCCCACTCTTGAGGAGTTTAGTGCAATCATGGGTGAATCTTTGGTGAACGACCTTGTCTTTCCTA
Source organism: Quercus gilva (assembly GCA_023621385.1). Classification (NCBI taxonomy): domain Eukaryota; kingdom Viridiplantae; phylum Streptophyta; class Magnoliopsida; order Fagales; family Fagaceae; genus Quercus; species Quercus gilva. The sequence continues at coordinate 30,064,852 of CM042478.1, read as the reverse complement.
CCATGGGTGGTGATCTTCCTACCTTGATTCAAGCTTTGTTGGGTGTTCCTCTTGAAAAGGAAAAGCAGTGGTGCATTTTTGGCAAGTTCAATGTTTGCCTCATCTTTGCATACTTCTCTTGGCTAGCTATCCTAGTGACCGATATACCGCGCTCCTGGTTTCTCAATTTCTTGGTTCATGAGACTTATTGTGTAGATCACCGGATGTGCTTGATGGTTGTCGATTTGAGGAATAGAAATCTTGCAAGCATGATTTTAGCTGAAACTCTTAATGGTTTGGATGCGTTTCATAGGGAAGAAGCAAACTTCTTTGTTGGGAGCTTTGTCCTCCTTCAGGTATAATCCCTAACTTTTGCATAGGTTCTCAACCTAGCGGGATTCCTCTAATTTTTGTATGGATCACCTTTCAGTTCTTAACCCATCGAGGCACCTTATATTGTCTTTTCCATTTTTTTTTTTTAAATTTTATCTCTCCTTTTTCCACTCATGCTCTCTCTTTTTTCTCCCCTTTTTCTATTTTTTCTCTTCTTGGTAGATATGGTTGTTTGAGAGGCTTCATTTGCTTCAACCTCCTGCTGTTCCACCTAGTCAATATCTCCCCAAGCATTATCGTGACCGTAGGCCCAAGCGTACTGAGATGAGCTTTGAAGAGTTTACTAAGCTCATGAACCATGTTGTTGCCACAGACATCCAATGGGTGGTGGAGTGGTGGTGCATCTCAAGCATGGCTCACCGTAGCCTTAAGGATAACTATGTTCCTTTGGTGAGACTTCGCTCCACTTGTTGCATTGCTAAACAATTTGGTCACCGTCAAGGGGCTCCTAGTGATGATGGCTCTTTCCACACCTTAGAGTTCACTGATAGGACTTTAAGCAGAATTCGTGAGGTTTGGCTACGACGAGGGGTGACTAGAGGTATCTGTCCAACTCAATTTCTTCATCCAACCTCGGGGTACCATAAGTGGCTACAAGATGACATGAAATAGGTCCCCATAGATGAAAAGCTTACAAGAAGTCCAGCAAAAGGAAGAGGGCTGAATGACAAACTTGATATGACCCAAATTTTACTTTTCTGTACTTTATGATCCTCATATATTTTCTTTTTGAATTTAATAAAGGATTGGAATGTTCCAAATCCTCTAAGGAAAAAATTTATCATCTTTTAATTTGAGCAATAAGAGAATCATTTTATTATTATCTTTGCTTATTGTCTTTATTTTTATTTTTATTTTTATTTTTTTTCCATGCCATGTAATTTTTGCCCATGATGTCCTTGAAGGAATTTTTTCCATGGCCATGGTCATTCCCCTATCTTTTGCCTAGATCGCCCTTTCGGGTTTTCAATCCAGCGGGGTCTTTTTGCCTTAACTTTTGCCTAGGCTACCCTTTCGAGTTTTCAACCTAGCAAGCTTTTTTATTTTCTTTTCTTTTCAAACATTGTATCTCCAGAGTTTGTTCATGTTAATTGGGTAAAGCATCTCTTCCCCGCATAGACTTGTAATCCTTGTGGCAGCCCCCGACATGATCTTCTTGATAATGAAAGACCTAGACCATATTGGCTTAATCTTCCCCCTCGGGTTAAAAATTTCATCTCTAAGTACTTTTAGGACCAAGTCCCCTTCCTTAAGGTTTCTAGGTTTCACTTTTTTGTTGAATGCTCTAGCAATCCTTTTTTAGTACCCTTGTGCATGGTATTGTGCCCCTAGCTCTCTTCTCATCTATCAAAGCCAATTGCTCATATCTTTGTTTCATCCAATCTTCCTCTAGGACCTTGGTTTCCGCTAGTACTCTCAAAGATTATATCTCCACCTCAATTGGAAGCACCGCTTTACTACCATAGACCAAAGAGTAAAGTGTTGCCCCAATTGATGTGATAGAAGTTCTATAACCCCATAAAGAAAATGGAAATTTCTCATCCCAATCCTTGTATGTCACTACCATTTTGGCTAAGATGTTCTTGATGTTCTTATTGGTTGCTTTTATGGCCCCATTAGTCTACGGTCGGTATGGTGAAGACTTGTGACATTCAATGTTGTACAACTCCATAATCCTTATAACCTCCCCTTCAAAGTGGGAGCCATTATCCGAGATGATCTCTTAGGGTACCCCATATCGGCAGATAATGTTATTCTTTATGAATTGAGCCACGGCTTAGCTTTCAACATGAAGTAGGAGGCCCCTTCCACCCACTTGGTGAAGTAGTCGATTGTCACTAGGATGTACTCGTGTCCATTTGAGGCTTTATGGGCTATTCTTCCAATCACATTTATGCCCCAAAATGAGAAAGGCCAAGGAGAGGTCATGTTGTACAATTCACTAGGTGGTACGTGGTTCAAGTTTGCATGCGTTTGGCAGTCATGGAAACTTTTCACAAAGTCTACACAATTGGTTTCCATCATGCTCTAATAGTACCCTATCCTTAGAATCTTCTTGGCCAACATTCTCCCATTCATATGAAGGCCACAAATCCCTTAATGAACTTCCTCCATAACTCTTTCTGCTTCTTTTTTCTTTAGGTAATGAAGGTGTATACCATCATAGGACCTCCTATAAAGCTATCCTCCACATAGGATGTATTGCATTGCCATCACTCTAATTGAATGATGTTCTCTTGTGTTGCTGCCGTTGGGATATACCCCTAGTTCTAAAAACTTCATGATGTCATAATACCAAGGAACCCCTTCTTCTTCTATAGCCAAAATTGACGACTCACTCTTCTCCTTATGTACTAACAAATAACTCTGTTCAATCTCTAAAGGTCGTGTCCATACTCCCTTGGGTATTTCAACCATGGATGCTAAAGTAGATTCTGCTAATAGGATCAACCATCTTGACAGTCTTCCACTCAAAGCTGGTTTCTCAAATAGGTACTTCAAGGGATCCATTCTAGCTACCACCAATATTTGGAACGGTAGGATGATGTGTCTTAACTTCTGTATAGCCCACACGAGTGCAAAACATGATTTCTCTATAAGGGTGTATCTAGTCTTATAATAATGAAATCTTTTGCTCAAATAGTACACGACTCTTTCATTCTTATCATCGTCTTCTTGTGCAAGCATGCTCCCAACCGCATCTCCTATGATAGAGAGGTATAGTAGTAAAGGCTTTCCTTGTTGTGGAGGTACTAGGATAGGTAGATGGAGGAGGTATTCCTTGATGAGTTCAAAGGACATTCATCATTCCATATTTGGGGTTCATTCTTCCTTAGGAGTTTAAAGATGGGCTCACAAGTAGAAGTGAGGTTGGCAATGAATTGATTGATATTGTAGTCGACCTAGGAATCCTCTTATTTCCTTCTCATTCTTGGGTGGAGGCATCTCCAATATGGTTTTAATCTTGGATGGATCTACTTCTATCCCTCTATCATTTACTAGGAAGCCTAGCAATTTCCCAATTATTACTCCAAAGGTACATTTTTAGGGTTTCAACCTCAATCTATACTTCTTGATCCTTTTGTAGAACTTTCTTAAGTTAATGATGTGACCTTCTCTATCCTTGGATTTTACAATCATGTCATCAATATATACCTCAACCTCATTATTCATCATATTATGTAACAAAGTTGTGGCCATCTTTTAGTAAGTTGCACCTGCATTTTTCAGCCCAAATGACATTACTATGTAGCAATAGATCCCCTACTTCGTGATTAAAGTGGTTTTAGTCATATCCTTAGGAGCCATCTTGATTTGGTTATATCTTGATAAACCATCTATAAAAGACATCAAGGCACTACCGGCTATATTATCCACTAGGACATCTATGTGAGGAAGGGGGAAATCATCTTTAGGGCAAGCCTTATTCAAATCCCTAAAATCCACACACATCCTTACCTTTCCATCCTTCTTAGGTACAGGCATAACATTAGCTATCCACTTGGCCTGGTGCACGAGCTTAATGAACCTTACTTTCAACTGTTTCTTGACCTCATCTTTAGGAGCCATTCGGTTCTCATACGCCTTAACTTTTGCTTAATGGGTACCATGCGGGCATGGGTATCAATGTGATATTAGGCTATCTTGGGATCAATTCCAGTCATATCTTCATAGGACCACGTAAACACTTCTTGAAATTCTGTGAGAAGTTCCTTGAGATCTTTTCTTTCTTCTTCATTTAAGGTTGAGCCAATTTTAATTAAGCGTGGATTCTCATTATTGCCCAATTTAAGAGTTTCAAAAGTTGGTGCCATAGGTTCAATTTTATTTTTCCAATTACTTATTTATTTCATTTTCAAATTCATTTGAATCATTTAAGTGCAAAATTTCAATATTATGGGACACATCAAAATAAGCCAAATCAGAATTCATTTTATTGAAAATGTGAAAAGTACATCAGGTTTTGCATTACAAAATTTCTTTTCCCCACTCTTAGGAAACCCAACCCAAGTCCAATTATTAAGTTGCCCCATAGCAGGCATGATGAATTCTATCATTCTTCTCTTTTAAGGCTTGTCACCTCCTTTCTTGTCTTCCTTTTCGAATAGAGCCTTCATCTTGGTGGACCAGTCTTCATTCTTTGGAAGGCCCTACGTGCGTATAGCTTCGGTCAGATCATGAAGAAGTTCATCTTTATTGGAAAAATCCTCTCTTGCTTTATCGAGGAACTAGTCACCATCATCCCTACTCCAATAGCTAATCACTCTATCATCTCTTTCCTCTTCTTCTTCTTGAATCAGCACAAGATATTGGTCATTGTCGGAAGAGGGATCCATGTTGCGTTCAAGCATGAAGCGAGCTGGGGTGACTTGAGTTGCCCCTATCGTCGATGTCCATTCTGGCCAGTCATGGTCTTTTCAAAATCCCGCATCTCTTGATTCAGAGAAATCATTGATGTGGGCCCTCTTGAAAGTCCATGGTCTAGGAGCGCTCTTTAGTTGTGGCATTAATTCGGGTAGAAGTAGGTGGACCTTCCCTTCTGTCATCATCCGATCGATGTCTTCTTGGGTTAGCTTGCTTCTTTTGTAATCAGCCTTGTCCCCTTCATCTCATTCTTCTCCTTCCTTGAGTTCATCTTCCTCTATCTTGGTGACGTAACTTATTATTTTCTCAAGGATTTCACCCTGTGCCTCCACACGTTCGAGTAGCTTCTGCACAAGGGTTTCTTCACTTGAAGCATTCGTCTTTTCTTATTGGAATGTCTTGCCTTCCATTGGACTTGAATTGAAGTGGGGACTTAATCTTGATCTTGGTGGTGCAATGATGCCTTAAAAGAAATCTCATTTTTATTAAGTTCATGCCCCAATTAAAAAGGTTCTTTTTAACTTTAGATGTTCTTAGTAAATTTTTAAGTCTATCTAATAAAGACCCAATTACAAAATCACTCCCTTTCTTCTCATGAACCTTACCCTTTGTTTCATTTGGGCTTTAGTCTATTTACAATAAGACTCTCATCTTACTCTCATGGGCTTTCATTAGAATATATTGTACGTTTTTAGACCCTTTAAAACACAATTGGATTAACTTAGTTAACAAGTCAAGTTATTACTTAGTCCAAATTCCAAATCTAGGTTAATACAATAACAATCATATCAATGTAAAGTGTGGAATGTAAAGAACACAAAGATATGATGACCCAAGAAAACCAAATTGGTAAAAAACCTAGGGAGGATTTAACCTAGCTATCCTTAAGGTAAAACTGAATTCACTATCAAAGAATTGAAGTTTTACAATAACGACTTAGACCACTAACATCCTATTGCTACCTCATGTAGAAAACTTACTAACACGACCACGTGCAAGCTCCGAGACCACGGACTCCTTCTTTCTTGGATTCTTTAGCAAGTACAAGCAATCTTGCTTGGATATCTTTAAGCTCTTTAGTGCGGTAACTGAATGATCATCAAGCTCTCAATGAAATCTCTTTCTTGATAATCCTAAGCATGTGTGAAGGCAACCACCTCTCAGATCTCACAAGAGATTCACACACATAGTAAATATAGCAACCTCAAAAACGTGGCTAGGGTTTCCCTTTTATACCTAGGACAATACATAAAACCCTACACGTCATATGGGCTTAGGACTGAGTTGGAAATTCTGCAAAAAAAACATTTTGCCCGACTTTTGATTGGTCGAGTCTAATTCTCGATTGATCGAGCCAGACCGAATTGCACAATGAATTCTACAGCAGCTCGATTCCAACTTTACATAAAACACATGCTTTGAGCAAGTCTAAAACAAGACTAAAAACCTATTTTGATCATGGTTTGCCAACAATACAAATTAGAGCTCTAATATATTAGTTCCTAAGTACTTTGAACCTAACAAACTCCCCATTTGGCAATCCGTGACAAAACACAAACACAATGCTCAAAGTTACAAGTAAAAGTCCTTTATAAAAATAATGCCCATTACAAAATAATCCAACCTAACTACTATCCATCAGTTGCAAATGTAGACAGTAGCACGACTAAATCAACATGTAAATTTCTTGAAATACTCAACAAACGCATAAACTCATGTATGAAAAATACAAGTAAAACAAAAATAAATTCTTGACTTCACAGAACACAAAACAAAGACATATATCATGAATAACTCATAAATATAAATCAATGAGAAGTGAAACAAGAAACATAGATAACAATGTATCTCCCCCTAACATGAATAACCCAAAAACAATATATCAAGAGCCAAAAAAAGATACATATACAATGAAGCACCGAGATACAATCTACATAACTCCACAAGCTCCAAAACATAAAAAACTCTCCCCTAACAATAAAAAATAAAAAATAAAAAAAGAAAAGAAAAACTCTACAAGATCCAAAATGTACTCCCCTTTTTTGTGACGGAATGCCAAAGAGCAATCAGAATCCATCATCAAAAGGAGGTGGCGAAGGCGAACGTCGAAGATGCGCCAAATCTGCTCGCAAGGCACGGAGCTCATCAAACATGTCCACCAAAATCTGACCATGCGCCGCTTGAATGGTCATGACAGTCTCCAAAGTATGACGAATGTCAAAGTCATCCGAAGTAGATAGTGGAGGAACAGTAGTAGCAGCGGCATCAACAGGATTAGCAGACGCCTCACCAGAAGCAGTACCTGTAGAAGAAGGAGGGGGTATGGTACCAGAAGGCTTAACACGAGGGCGTTTAGAGCTCGCTCTCATCTGAGCAACCCTCTGCCTAAGAAAAGTGCACCTATGGGAGCAATAATATGTATGGGCTCAGAAGCGGGGAAGTCATCTAAACCAAAAAACAACAAAATCCTATGAATGAAAACAGGATGAAAAAGAGCATGAGCAGTAGAGGAACTCCTATGAACTTTGTTCAAAGGAATGGTGTGTAGATGAGGAAAACTACTAGGAGTATCTGTAATAAGAGCATACAAAAATGCACATTACTCTAAAGGAATGGTGTGCAGATGAGAGATAAGCCATAAGGAATGACATGCTATCCTAAAGAAAAGATAGGTAGTCTCAGTGAGCTCAGCAAAAGTGATCTGAGGATTAGAACCCCACCAGATAGAAGTACCAATGATGTATGACATGATGTCATCCAAGGGAGGAGACTCATCATAGGGATAGACAGGATGCTAGACCACAGGCACCCCAAAAGCATCAGCCACTACCGTAGGAGTAATGGTGAATTCTATACCTCGTATCCAACTCTTTACTAAAGTGTTGGAATCATAGATGTGGATAGAGAGGTTCGAGTAAAACTCTCTAATCAGGGTAGCTGGAGGAGGATAATCAATATCCAAAAGTGGCAACCAGCCCCGATGCTCAAAGTTTGCCCTAATGGCAGGATCAAGCTTATTTAATAGCACCTTTCGCTCAGCATAAATCTTTCTCTTAAGGTTAAGTGTCTCAAAGGTCTCTTGGTTTTTCTCACTCAAAAACCTCTCACTACCAAAGAAGGAGCAGGAGGAGAAAGGGCAGACCTATTAGCTCTAGTCTTCTTAGGCATGGCAATAGGGTCAGGACAAAGACATAAGATAAAGAACCAAAAGAACAAAAAAAGAAAAACCAAGGGCAGACTGCAAGTTAACACAAAAAAAATATAGAAATAACAATCTATATGATGCATGAACAGATAAATGTCATGATGCATGCTCTAATGCAGTGATAACAAGTTCAATTTAAGTTTAGAATCACAAAATTGGCTTGAGCATAGAGTTTATAACAAAAACTCCAAAATTTTGAAAAACCACTTGTTCAATTTGTACGAAATTGACCAATTGATCATTACACAAGTTAGAAAACAATTTATAATGATCAAATTAATCAATCCAACAAGCCAATTTCATCAATTAAACTCAATTTGAACAAAATCCCCAAATCGGGTAGTTTCAAGCCCTAGAATTTTCAATTTCTCACAATACATAAAATTGATCAAATTAAACAACATAGATCATGTTTATAAAATCCCCCAACAAAAACCTATTGATCAATTGCAAGAAAACAAGCTTGGATCATCAAAAACCCCAAAAATCCATTGGTTCAAAATTATTATCCCCAAAATACATGATTTAATGCATGAAACTTGAAAGTAAAAGCAAAAGGAAGGGCAAAAAGGTCTTACTGGCCTTGAGAGAGAAAAACCTTGCAAAAAGAATGGAGGAAAACAACAAAAAATTAGATTGGAGCCTTGGTTCGAAATTGGATTGTACGTTTTTAGACCCCTTAAAACACAATTGAATTAACCTAGTTAACAAGTCAAGTTATTACTTAGTCCAAATTCCAGATCTAGGTTAATACAATAACAATCATATCAATGTAAAGTGTGGAATGTAAAGAACACAAAGATATGATGACCCAAGAAAACCAAACTGGTAAAAAACCTAGGGAGGATTTAACCTAGCTATCCTCAAGGTAAAACTGAATCCACTATGAAAGAATCGAAGTTTTACAATAACGACTTAGACCACTAGCATCCTATTGCTACCTCATGTAGAAAACTTACTGACACGACCATGTGCAAGCTCCGAGACCACGGACTCCTTCTTTCTTGGATTCTCCAGCAAGTACAAGCACTCCCACTTATATATCTTTAAGCTCTTTAGTGCAACAACTAAATGATCATCAAGCTCTCGGTGAAATCTCCTTTTGATAATCCTAAGCATGTGTGAAGGCAACTACCTCTCAGATCTTACAAGGGATTCACACACAGTAAATAGAACAACTTCAAAAACGTGGCTAGAGTTTCCCTTTTATACCTAGGGCAATACATAAAACCCTACACGTCATATGGGCTTAGGGCTGAGTTGGAAATTCTGCAGAAAAAACATTCTGCCCGACTTTCGATCGATCGAGTCTAATTCTTAATTGATCGAGCTAGAACGAATTGCACAATGAATTCTGTAGCAGCTTGATTCCAATTTTACATAAAACACATACTTTGAGCAAGTCTAAAACAAGACTAAAAACCTATTTTGATCATGGTTTGCCAACAATACAAATTAGAGTTCTAATACATTAGTTTATAAGTACTTAGAACCTAACATATATTTAGAGATTTTCAACCTTTTGTCTCAATTATGGGCTTACAATGTATTCATCGCCTTTGGGCTCTACCTTTTCATTTTCATTCATCATCATTATTATTTTTTTGAAGTAGCCATCTAGCTAGAACATGTTGTAGCCTTCCTCTCAAAGTCCATGAAATTCTCATCATTTTGTGCCTAGGCATACAACAAAGAGGCCCAATATTAGGGAGTTTCATCTTGGATTTTGTAGGATATTGGATGCTAAGTCCATAGCATACTTGTTACCTTAGGCCCAAGGTCCTCTTTTTCAAAAGGCCTTTTGATTTGGTCTTATGGTAGCAATTAGGCTTTGATCTTATGAACCTTTCAAGATAAGATTTACCTTTGGATTTTTAGGGATAAGCCTCTTATATGTGAGAACTTCTTTTTTTATCCCAAACATCTTAGGGTATACCATAACTCTTAGGTCATCCCCTAACTTTATATCTTTTATTTGTCCTTTAGTATTAGGTGAGCATAAGATACATTGTTGAACAAACAAGAGATATATAAAAGGTATCATCTTTTGATTGGACCTAGGATTTCTCTAAGTGTGGGTAGGCTCCTTAAGGCTAAAGGGATAGATATGCAGGTCACATACAACTAGGTGGGCCATGATTCCAAGCGAGAGCCTAAGTAGACCTTTGTGGATTGGTGGCAAATCTTTAACATACTCAAAGCCTATTATAGGTGATGGCACTGATTGTGAGTTGGTGGGATGAACTTCGAAAGACTTGGGCCAGAATAAAGCCTTCTATCTTCCCACTCATTACCAACTGAGGCAAGGGATAAAAGAGCCATGTAATGTGTGTGAAAACAAGTATTGAACAAGCTTTTATTAAAACTAAGAAACAAGACACATAAGAATTAAACTCACAATCCCCAGTGGAGTCGCCACTATGGACACAATGGAGGAGTTGCCACCTAGTTTTGCAATGGCCTAGGAAATGTGGGATATAGTGTCCTTTCAAGGAAGGACCATTGATCTTACTACCAGAGTATAGGTTTGAGTTTATGTATGATTTTAGGAAGGTGTTAGGCATCCAAGACCGCCCTACTCTAAGGTTGGCTTCCTCTCATTATGTCTTGTGTCTTAATCCTATTAAAGGCATATCCAATATTGTTCTTCTAGATTCACTCACACACTAACATACATCTGACAATCAACATGTCATCAAACATTCCTAAATATACATCTATCATGCTTATCACCCAAAACTAGCATACATCTATCATGCTTCACAAAATAGCCTAAATACATCTAGCATGGCATCTCGTATCAAAGCATAAACCCTAACATCCATCCAGCATGGCAAACATATCAACTCATAAACCCTAGCATACATCTAGCATCATATCCATCCAAGGCAATAAACAAATCATGGCAGAAACATAAGTAACAAAAAAATCATGTTATTAAACAAAGCATGGCACTTTCATATACATGTTCATCAAAGAAAGGTAATGCATGTTCATATGAATGCACGGTTTACCTCATTTACCTTACTGCATCATAGCACATATGGCATCAATGAATGGACATATGAATGCATGTTCATGGTATTTAAACAAAGAAATGAGAACGAACCCTAATTTAGACATGTTAAAGGTAAACCAACAACCAACATGTGAAGCAGAGACTCAAGACTATGTGCAGATACATGGGGGATCAAAGTGGCAGTATAGCATGTGAAATGAATAAAGAAAAAAAAAATTAAACATAAATTAGGGTTTCTGGACAACAACCTACATACGCATACAGAAGCCTGTGTACGCAAGCCAAATACCTGTGTGCATAGGATTTGACCTGCGTACGCATGCACAAAGCATGTGTGCGCAGGGTTGTCAAAAACCCTAACCTAGGAACAACAAACATAGAAACAAGGCAATACTTTAAACTGTAAATCTAACACTTTAACATACTTTAAAACAGAAACAAGACTAAACCTAGGCTAAACAAACATGTTATAACATAAACAAAGAAAATAAACAAGATTAAAACAAAACTAAAGGCAGAAAAGAAAGAAAAGTTTGAAATAGATATCTTAAAGCAAAAAGCTCCTAGGTTTGATTTTTGACCGTTCTCCTCAGTCAAATCTATTCACAACCACAAAGAAATGATTAGTAAACTTCAAAACTCGAGGATCAAGGCCAAAATATGCCTTAATAAAATAAAATTGACTTGAGGGTTTTTTGTGAAAAACTCACTTTTTGATTCACTATTTCTAGTGAATCTTAGGTTTTTCCTTTAGGATTTCTGTGTGTGTTTTGAAAAAGTACCATGTATGGCTATTTATATTGTGAAAACAGGGGTTTGGAACGGCTCCCAGACGATGTGGGATTCATTTCAAACCTCAGTCTTTAATGTAGAAAACTTGCCTTTCATAGGTTTTTGAAACCTTACCTGTATACGTAGTCTTTATTTTCCAAAAATAGATTTTTTGCTTATCAAAAGTTATATTTTCTGTTTTAACACCTTTCAATTCAATTTGTAGTCTGATTGGCCCTTAAACTAACCTTGGGTCTTAGAATTTTTGCATCATTGAGGAACGGGGGCCCGAGTCGTAAGGGGTACAAAATGCGGTGTCTACAGTAGGGCATCCAAGATCTTAATCAGTTTCTTGATCAACAATTCAAGATGAAAGATTTGGGTCTTCTTAGCTACTTCCTTGGTCTTGAAGTCTCTTTCTCGTCATATGGTTACTATCTCACTCTAGAAAAGTATGCTTCTAACCTCATATCTCAAGCTGGTATCACTGGTAGTAAGATAGCTAACACGCCCATCGAGTATAACAGTCGTCTTACTCCTAGTGGTGGTAAAATTCTTCCAGATGCAACTCACTATAAATAGCTAGTTGGAGGTCTTGTTTATTTTATTGTCACTCACCTAGACAACTCCTGTGTAGTTCACATTGTTAGTAAATTTATGGTTGCCCTTCGATCCTTTCACTATGCCTCTGTTCTTAGAATGCTTTAGTATTTGAATAGAACAATTTTTTGTGGACTTCAATTCTCTTTTAAGTCACCACTGATCCTTCGAGCTTACTTGGATGCAGATTGGGCAAGTGATCCCACTGAACGTAAGTCTACCACTGGGTATTACTTTCTTCGTAGTAACTCTCTCATCTCTCGGCGAAGCAAGAAAAAAACTATTGTTGCTCGATCTAGCACTGAGGCTAAATATTGTGCTCTTGTAGACACCACAACTAAGCTTTAGTGGCTTCGTTGGCTACTACAGGATCTTGGAGTTAACTGCTCTACTGCCATTCCAATCTACTATGACAATTAGAGTGCTATTCAAATTGCCCACAATAACATATTCCATGAACGTACCAAACATATTAAAATTGACTACAACTTTATATGTCATTGTCTACTCCAGAGCGCCTTACAGTTATAGTCAACTTCTTCCCAAGATCTGCTTGTTGAAATCTTCACTAAGCCTTCTCCACCAGGATGCTTACATGCTTTGACTTCTAACCTCAAGTTGACATCACTTCATCTAACATGAGTTTGAGGGGGTTGTTATAATATAAGCCCATAGTAGGTTAGGCTATAGTGTAAGTTACTTTTATATCACACATTGTCTACCTATATATAAGGCAAACCCTTATACTTTATTACTTACAATGTAATACAAAGTCGTTCAGACTTTCACAAAAACTAAGAAAATTGTAAGGTTAGAAAACAAAAGAAAGGTCTCAAATTGAAGACTTGAACTTGAAAGTTTGGTTACATGTAGAGAAGGTATTAGACACCCCACAACATCTATTCTAAAATAGTACCTCATTTTGAATAAACTCTTAACATTTCATCATTTGGAAAATTGCTCAAGTATTTGTCATTTGGTTTTGGAAATTTGGTTAAAAAGAATTAGTTTGCATACACATGTAGACATGCTCATATTACAAATCAATTGGCTAAACTAAACACATGCTTGATTATTTACACTAAGAAAGTAAATTGCATTTGAAAATTGAATTATGCTTACCTCATTCCTTTAAAGCAAACAAATTTAATTAAGCAATTTAATCTCCAAGTAATTTCTATGCAAAAGCACAACAAACTCCAAATGTTAGAATTGGAGGAGGGGAGATTTTGTTGGCTAGATTGTTGGAAGCACATGGACTTCATGGATTTAAGCCATGGCCAAGCATCAATTTTGAAATCATTTTTGGAAACAAGATTTTGAAAGGGAAACAATGCTTTTTTGGAATGAATTTCATTTGTATTTTTGGATTTTGAGATGTGTATTTTTGATGTTTTGTAGGTATGACTTGGAAGAGAGAATATTTTGGATTTTAGGTTTCTTGAAAAAGACAATTCTTTGGAAATGATTTTTGAAGAGAGATTTTGATAAAAAAATCTCATGAGTTTGAGTTAGAAAAACTCCCTTGAAGGGTTTTTTTATTTTTTATTTTTATTTATTTATGAAAATCTTATGAGTGTTTGGAAACCCTAGAAGAGTTTATGGTAAAAATCTCATGAGTTTAAGTTAGAAAAGTTCCCTAGAATGGGTTTTAGTGAAAATATCATGAGCCCCCCGCCCCCCCCCCCCCCCCCCCCCAACAAGCTTAATTATGAAAATTCCTTCAAAAGAGAGTTTGGTGATGAAAATTCTCACGAGGTTTGCTTATGAAAATTCCGTTGAAGGGTTTTGGTGATAAAAATTCTCATGGGATTTTACCAAGCTTGGACTAATGGGTTTCCATTGAGATTCCCTTTGAAGGTTTGAAAGGTCTTTAGAAAAAAAATCTTTATTTGAAGAAACATTTTGAAAATAATTATTGAAAGATGCTTCAAAATTAAGCCATTTTGATATGAAGCTTGGAATCCATAATACTAACCAAAGAGTTAGCATATGGACCCTTGTTTTGCATGAAGGAAGAGATAAGAACATAAACATGTGGCATATAACAATAAATCCTCAACTATCAAAATATATAGAATAGCAATATAAGTCAACATAATCCAGTATCTCATACATGATACAACAAGGATGTAAACCAATGTAAATTAATATGAACAAGTTTGTTTCCCATCAACCAAATATCCACCCATGGACTAACTCTAATCTAATGGTAACTCTCAAGCATGTAAATGAGTCTAACAAGGTATATAATACCTTCACATAGACATGTTGATATGGGGGAATAGGATGCATAGTCCATATGCATCCAAAAGGAGGACTGAATCAAAATAAGCATATTAAAGCTCACAAGTCACAAAAAAAAAAAAAAAAAAAAAAAAAAAAAAAAAAAAATTCCCAAACAATAAATAGCATGCATAGAATCACAAATAGATAAATCATAATGAAGTATAATTCATGCATAGCTACATAAATCAACTAGTCGCTAAGTTTAATAAAAATTACAAATAATAATAATAATAATAAGTTTGGTCAAAAGTGCATCTCACAATGCCACTTAAAACATATTTGATCATCAGGTAAAAGTAATGGAGTTAAAACAAATTGTTGACTATGTTAAAAATACCATTTTTGTAAATTATCCACATGCTTGAAAAAGCTCTTAAAATGCTGGAAGAACATAATATTTACTTCAGTGACGCATTTATTCTCTTGAAGTGGTATAAATTTCTCAATATTCTGAATTTGCTCAATAGGAACTCATTGAAAGTGGTACAAAATTCTTGAATCTTAGCCATATAAAAACCTTTGCCTAAAAATTAACAACAATTTCATATCAAAAAGTGCAATTTATACACACAATAATAAGTACAAAGGAAATTGATCTTGCAAAAATACATATTTGGCATCAAGATTAGACTCAACTTTCACTGGAAATTGAAACTTACCACAAATCCTTGCTAATATTAAGAATTTTTAAAATCTCATAAAGTAAGACCAATACCAATTAACCAAACAATTGGATAGGAAAGAACCGATCAAATTTAAGATACACAAGCCATCTTGCAGTTATATTGATAGGCCACAAATTGAATGACCCCTTGTGATAAAACTAATTAATTAAATTAACCAAGTTATTAATTAATCAATTTATCATGCAATTGCGTGGCAGCACAAACAAATCACCGAATAACTAAAAATGCAGCGGAAAATAAATGACATAGTGATTTGTTCACGAATGAGGAAAACCCTAATGGCAAAAACCCCACCGGGTGATTTTCAGGTCACCACTCCCGAAACTCCACTATTATCAAATCAAGCGGTTACAAGTAAAGGAATCCTAAGTACCTTACCAACCTACAGTTGAACCCTTACCCCAATACCCAATTGGACTTGATCTGTAGTGACAATTTCCACCTTTGATGCACGGCTCCCAAATACGTGACTAACCAGATGCGCGGATCCCAATACGCGACTTCAAACACCAACTTTAGAAGGAGAGGTTGGTTGCAAAGTTCTTCAATTCATCCTATGCGATGAAGATCAGGAAGATGCTTGGTCACAAAACCCTTTGGTGCAAAATACACAGCAACTTCTTCAGAGAAGGATAACTAGGTCAAGAACTTCGTCTTTGATCACAATTTGCGTGAACAAGGATTGCTCAATGCTTTTGCAACTTGTGTCTATGTTGACGGCTCTTAAAATAATCATTTTATATGTTTAGGGTTAAAAGAAAAGAAGGCCCAAAAACATATTCACGGATCCCAAGAAAATCAGATTGAAAATCTAAAATTTTAAATCTTGACAGATAGCAGGTGTCGAGGTAGCTATCGAGAAGGTGTCGAGCTTTAAAAACTTTGCACTTCAGCTTGCTTTTTCTTGGACAGACTTGATGACTTCAACATTTGATCTTGAAACCTTGTTTCTTGAAGTATTAAAAACACCTAGAACTACCAAATACAAGTAGAGTGCGTTTTGTCAAAGGATTAGCCAATTTACATAAATAAGTATGACATATGTTCTCAACATGTGAACCACATATGTCCTAACAATCTCCCCCTTTGGCAATCCGTGACAAAACCACAACAAACAAATGAACATATGATAGAAGTCATAAATCACTAAACTCATATTCACTTGTTGAATACAATAAAATCTATCCTAACACAAACTCTTGAAAAACTTTACAAGAAAAGAGTTTATGGCAAGTAGACTTTGATAACCTGTATTTCTGAAACACTTTAAACAAAACTTATCAAGGCATCTTGTGTGAAATAGAAATAATTAGATTGCATACAAGTATAAAGAACATGTGTATAAAGAGAGAAAAGAAACAACACATGAAGAGATAGGTGAAAGAAACATACATCCACATATAGAGAAAAAATGAGTACAATGTATGTAAAACTGGTCACAAGACCTCATATACAAGATCAATGTATCTAACAAGTATAGAAAAGAAAAGATACATCAAAACCTCACTACATCCCTCAACATATCAACTCTCCCCCTATCAAAAATGTCCTATACTAACTCTCCCCCTAAGATGACTACTCTCATAACCCAAAACTACTCCCTCTTTTTGTCACGAGTGACAAAGGGTAGAGTGTCATGTAGACATCTCATCAGTAGAGCTAGCATTTCCATCATCAGCATCCGAAGCATCATCGTCATCACCATCACCATCAACATCATCATCCTCAGCATCAGAATCTGAAGCGACTGGAGGAAGTGGTGGAGTAGAAGCCTCAGAAGCAAAACCACCCATGGTCGCCTGCCGTCGTGCAATACAACCCACACGAACATTCACTTGATACAACTCAGTGGTGAGTGTATCAAGGCGAGCATCCATGCGCTACAGCTGCGCCATAATGTCTCCAAGAGATACATCGCCTGAAGAAGAAGGAGGAGCAGATGTAGATGGAGCAGATCTAGATGGAGTCGAATGGGAGGGAGGAGTGGAGTCCGGCTGTCTCGACCTAAACTAAGCCTCACTACATTTTACGGTAGCGGCATCTATGGTAGATATGTGTGTGAAGTGGTCGAACATAGGGAAAAGGATGGAAAAATGGCGTAGAATCCTCGTGATAGCGGAAGGAAAAATAAGCTTATCACGGGACGCCGAATCTAGATGAACATCTATGATAGATAGAATGAAGTGAGAAGGAAAATCTATCATAAGATGCTCAAGAAGAGATAGCAAAAATCGAGCACGAGGCTCTGTGATAGAGTTGTAGTGAGAGAGAGGATAGAGTACAAAAGTCATCACCATGTTAAGAAATCTAGGATCTTTAGCAAAAGGTCTACATGATGTATACTGATGCTCACCCTAATCAGAAGGGCGCTCACAAAAGGCAAAAATGAGCTCATCCTTGGACACAGTCCTCAGCCACTTACAAGTAGGATAGTCAGGAAACTCTATCCTAGGAACCCTAAGCACATCCGCAGCTAGCTGCGGTGTGACAGCAAAGCGTGTACCTCGAACGCGAGTGTGAAAAAGAGGTACTGAACGATCAAACCCATGCATATTGGAGTAAAACTCCTGAATCAGCACGAGTGGACAAGTGACCGGGATGTCACACAGTAACCCCCATCCCCTACTGTGAATGACAGAGGGAAGGTCAGTATCGGCGAAGTCCACCAGAATGACTTGACGTTCCGAATGAACACCTCGTCTAGAAAAGTTCTCAGTAAATGCCTTGTGGGTATCTCCATCACGGAATCAAAGGTTAAGAGGAGCAGAGTCAGAAGAAGAGGAAGCTCCAGAACGCAGAGGGTTCCGAGCAGGAGTGGATTTACGTTTGGGTGCCATAGACACAACTAACGTAAAAGAATGAGAAAGAGATAAAGAGTGAGACAATCAGAAAAGTCCCAAATAGTTCAAATATGACAAATATATTGAACAAAAAGTACGTATGCATGGGAATGCATGAGCATGTGACATGCAAACTTAAAAAGCATCATGGGCTTAGCCCAATCCAAACCTATTAGCACACATACAAGAAACACACATCTAAATGCATGTAAATATCATTCTAATGCACATGGAATGCAATGTATGACATTTTAAAAACATTTAAGTGAAAACTCAACCCAAAATATCAAGAAAAACTCATCAATTTTGAAAAACCCCAAAAATTTCCAAAAATCCCAAAACCTAGGTTTCAAAACGTGCAATGCATGAAAAAGGAAGGGAAAAAGAACATACCAGGTGATGGAATGCAAGGGAAGATCAAAAAAGGATGAAGATTTGAAGTTTTGAGTGAGAAAAGGGTGAAAAGGAGATGAAAAGCCTTGGAGAGATCGAGTGAGAATAAGGAAAAATCGCGACAGGTCAATATATAGGCACCTTAGTAATTCTCGACAGCTGAGGTGTCAAGAGGTATCGAGGAAGCTGTACACCTCAGCTGTCGAGGAAGGTATCGAGGAAATTGCCGTCGACAGCTGAAGGTGTCAAGAAGGTATCGAGGTACAAGACCAATTTCAGAGATCAGAAGCTCGATCGATTGACAAGGTATCGAGAAGGTATCGAGAAGACAGAAGATTTCTCGATCGATCCGCCAGGTGTCGAGACAGGTGTCAAGATTGCGATTAGAAAAAGCTTGAGAAGCTCGACAGATGATCAGGTATCGAGGAGGTGTCGAGGAGGTGTCGAGCCAGTAGTGAAAAGCAATTTTTCGAGAAGAGAAAAACACAGATATGAATGCAATCCAACAAACACCTCAACATTGATCCAATCAACATAAAAAGCTCTCAAAATCATCTCTCAATGAAAAAATTAAGCACATGAATCTCCCAAAAACACACACACACTAAACAAGTCTAACCAATTTTATTTTTCAAAAACAAGTCAGGACAGTTTAGTGAGCATACAAAAGCACATGTAAAACCTTAGTGATGGCCAAATCACATTGTACCTGTACATGTATCAAAAGTAGCAAAGAATATTGCGTGTTGTGTGTGGAAAACATCAAAAGATTGCATATGTGTATACATGTTATGACGATCTGAGATATGAGAACATAACTTTTAACTCACACACAATCATAACAGTTTGATGGGGATTATCACCTTCAAGGTACATCATATAACTCCCACATCTCCTAGAATACACGCTTGCAACCATTTTTAAAGCATTTTTGATATTTTTGCTTTTTATTTTCTTTACATATTTTCTTTTTAAGCATATCATGCATGGGCTTATGAGAAAGAAAAGAAATACCCATTGATATTTGACATTTCAATTTTGCTATGCCTAAGCACACAAATGTCATTGACATCATACTTTTGCTATGCCGAAACATACAGATGTCATTAATGATTGGCGGATAACAGTGGTGAGATTGTTATTTATGCCTTTCTCTTAGGATTTTCTAGTCCTACCCGTCAAAAAGAGTGATATGAATGTTAAGTTTTAAGAGATAATCTAATCTTACTCATCACAAACAAGAGCCACAAAGCTCACTTGCTTAGTTGTGCATAGAAATGCTCATCTAAGCTACAAGAGATACAAAGTTTTGAAAACTCTGTTTCATTGGCCATCCAAGGTACACAAGTACCAAAGTACACAAACACACACTGTTTTTGTATTTTTCTGATTTTTTCAATTTTTTTTTTATTTTTATATCAAAAACAAAATAAACAAAACTGAAAGTAAACACACAAAAATATGTTAACAAAGCAAAGCATAAAACTAGACTGACTCAACAAAAATGCAAAACACACAAGTAATGTAATAAAACAAGAAAAACAACAAGGGAGAAGAAAGTGATGAAATCACTTAGAATCCTTTTTCTTCCACACCTTGGAAGAACCTTTCCTTTGATTAAAACTTTGAACCGGTGGTGAGGGGGAAGAATTGAAGTTGTTCAAGTTAGAAAGGAACAAAAGGGCTTTTAGAAGATCTCCAAGAGGAGCAAGAGAGGATTGAAGCTGATTTTGGCTTCCAAATGCTGTCATGCCGTTGCTCTGTTGGGTGGCTAGCCATTTGTAGCAATTTGGTCGAGTATGACCGGCAGCTCCACAATGATGACAGAGATGCTGTTTCTTTTGTTTCGGTTTTTGAGAGTTAGCCTTCTTAGCCCTAGGGTTTCTAGCATCTTTATTATCTTGCTTAGGGAGTGCTCCTAATATAGATTTACCCTTGTCTAAGTTCTCACTAACTAATTCAGTTTTAACATCAGTGTTCTCAACTTTAACAGTATTAGCAAGAGGAACAAAAACAGTAGAACTAGTAGAAGCAGAATTAGAGAAAGAAAGACCATACCCTAAGCCTGTTCGATCTGAAGCAGATTTTTGAATGCTGAGCATCTCATCAAGTTTTGCACTTGAGGTCCTCTCCAGTTGGGCTCTTACTTGAAACAACTCTACTTCAAGCTTCTTGGTCTTCTCAGCCAGGAAGTTGTTCTTAAACCTCAGTGCTCCAATAGTTTGATTCGCCTCATCAAATTTTGTGGACAACTCTTCACGATCAAGTTTCACATCACTGAGCTTCTTGGTGGTCAGCCTATACAACTTCTCATGCTTCTCAAAGAACTTGTAAAGCTTCTCATAGGCTGAATGGATATCGTCTTGATCATCCATCTTCTCACACTTGGTGTCCACCAATTCTTCTTCTTCATTTACTTCTTCAACAATCCCTTCAGTAGGATTGACTGTGGCAGTGAAGGCATTTAAGATTCCGTCATCGTCATTGTCGGAATCCTCTTCAGGCTCAGTGTCACTCAGGTTTGCAGTAAGAGCCTTACTCTTCCCAATGCTCTTTAGATATGTAAGACACTCATTCTTCATGTGTCCAAACCCATGACACCCAAAACACTTGGGTCCTGCGGGAACAGTGTACTGACCACCTTCCTTTGCATCCTTCTTCCCTTTGTCTTGGCTCTTAAACTGAGAAGGACTAGATTGCCTGTGGTCCTTATCGAAGCTCCTTCCATTGGCATTCTTCATAAATTTCTTGAACTACCTTGTAATGTAGGACTTTATCTTGGAATCTTCATCATCGGAAGACTCATCTGTATCACTGCTCTTTGCCTTCAAGGCCATGCTCTTGCCCTTACTTGACTTGCCAAGCCTTGATAACCCGAGCTCGTAGGTCTACAAGTTCCCAACCAACTCAGTCAAAGGAATTTTATCAATGTCCTTTGATTCTTCTATTGCTGTAATCTTGGCATGAAATCTCTTAGGTAGAGATCTGAGCACCTTCCTTACAACCTTAGGTTCAGGGATGGTTTCCCCAAGATTGAAGGCTGAGTTCACTATGTCCTTAAGTTTGGCATAGAACTCATCAAACGACTCATCCTCCTCCATCTTAATCTCTTCAAAGCTAGTAGTGAGCCTCTATAGTTTTGAATCTTTGACAGCCTTTGTTCCCTCATAGGTTGTCTGGAGGATGGTCCATGCCTCCTTAGCAGTTTCTGTTGAGGATATCTTCTTGAACTCCTCATTGGTGACTGCGCTAAATAGGGCATTCAACGCTTTGTTGTTGAAGTTTGCCGCCTTGATCTTGGCTTCATCCCAATCGGCCGGCGCTTCTTTTGGCTTAGTCCAGCCAATCTCAACAGCTTGCCACACCTTCTCATCTAAGGACTGTAGAAAAGCTCTCATGCGTACTTTCTAGTAGGCATAGTTAGTCCCATTAAATAAAGGAGGTATAATTAGAGATTGTCCTCTATCCATGACAAACAGGGGGTCAATGGATCAACACAGCAAAGATTAAAACCTAATCAGAGTGTGCCTGCTCTGATACCACTTGATAGGCCACAAATTGAATGACCCCTTGTGATAAAACTAATTAATTAAATTAACCAAGTTATTAATTAATCAATTTATCATGCAATTGCGTGGCAGCACAAACAAATCACCGAATAACTAAAAATGCAGCGGAAAATAAATGATACGGTGATTTGTTCATGAATGGGGAATACCCTAACGACAAAAACCCCACCGAGTGATTTTCAGGTTATCACTCCCGAAATTCCACTATTATCAAATCAAGCGGTTACAAGTAAAGGAATCCCAAGTACCTTACCAACCTACAGTTGAACCCTTACCCCAATACCCAATTGGACTTGATCTGTAGTGACAATTTCCACCTTTGATGCACGGCTCCCAAGTACGTGACTAACCAGATGCGCGGATCCCAGTACGCGACTTCAAACACCAACTTTAGAAGGAGAGGTTGGTTGCAAAGTTCTTTAGTTCATCCTATGCGATGAAGATCAGGAAGATGCTTGGTCCCATAACCCTTTGGTTCAAAATACACAGCAACTTCTTCAGAGAAGATGAACTAGGTCAAGAACTTCGTCTTTGATCACAATTTGCTTGAACAAGGATTGCTCAATGCTTTTGCAACTTGTGTCTATGTTGACGGCTCTTAAAATAATCATTTTATATATTTAGGGTTAGAAGAAAAGAAGGCCCAAAAACATATTCACGGATCCCAAGAAAATCAGATTGAAAATCTGAAATTTTAAATCTCGACAGATAGCAGGTGTTGAGGTAGCTATCGAAAAGGTGTCGAGCTTTAAAAACTTTGCACTTCAGCTTGCTTTTTCTTGGACAGACTTGATGACTTCAATACTTGATCTTGAAACCTTGTTTCTTGAAGTATTAAAAACACCTAGAACTACCCAATACAAGTAGAGTGCGTTTTGTCAAAAGATTAGCCAATTTACATAAATAAGTATGACATATGTTCTTAATATGTGAACCACATATGTCCTAACATATATTATGACTATTTGATAATCCTTTCAGATCTGTAATGAGGCTTCTAATCCTTTTTTTTTATTAAATATAGGAAAGACATATAAGTTTAATGAAATCTAACTTTTGGGTCATATACGCTTAAGTTTCAATTCATTCTTCAATCTCTCTATTAATTTACTTGTAGAAAGTTTTGTAGACAAACTTTATAAATAAAACTGATAGAGAACATCATGAATATATATATATATATATATCATAAAAACCATTGTTTTTTTTGCCTTTATATATATATAAAGGGAAAAAAAAAAAAAAAAAAAAACAATGGTTTTTATGAATTTAATTAAGAAAAAACTGTATCTCACCAAAAGTCGGTTTGTCCATTGAGATTAAAATAAAATACTCTATTTATTGGCTGTACCTGTGACCTATTGAGATAAAGAAAGTATACCTTCTTTTATATATATATATATATATATATATAACAATTAAAGTTAACTTTCCTAATTGCTGAACTTATGTTTCAGGTATTACTCAGACTTATTAAGATTGAGAGACTTCCAGTAATACATGTAAAAGAATAAAAATGAAAAGTGGATTAAACATAAATTCGTACCACATTCATATGCCAAACAGCCACTTTCGCAATTATGCAATACATTTACAAAAGTTGGATTACTTAAATTGGGCTAATTCAGATTGTAAGACTCATTCCAGAAATAAGATACCAACTTTTCTCTTTCTCAAAAAAGAAAAAGAAAAAAGATACCAACTTCTCTCTCTCTCTCTCTCTCTCTCTCTAAGGAGGTTGGGTATCCTCCAATTAATTTAGCTCATATCCCATTCTTGAACATAAAGGATCACTATAATTAATCTCACATTCACATGATAGTTGAACGAGCCCCCAATTGTGAAGCAAACAAAAGATAGACAATCAAGGAAGCTTGAGAAGATGAGCCCTAATTTTGATATATAGCATCTCTCTCAATTGTTTTGTTACAAAGTGTTTTGTACAAGATAGATGATGATGACATTGAACTCCTTTTTTATTTTTATTTTTTTTTTAATGTATGCCTTGGTGTGTGTGTACACTTTGTAAGGTGCGGCATGGTTGATCAACATTGGGCAAAAATTGCCAACTAACACCAATCTCTAAACAATTTCGTTAGTTAGTAAGGTTTCTAAATTATTTAGCAAACTAACATCTTGAGTTTATTAAACTCGAGTCCACTGTAGCAACTGAAGTATCAAAGACTTGATTTCTATAAAAATCTACTTGGAACTCGATTCTTAAAGACTTGAGTTCCACAACACAAAATGAAAAAACACAAGTCTATTCTTCTAGTCTCTTCCTCTTCTTAGAACAACCAAAGAAAAACAAAAGAGATCAAAGTAAACAACCAAAGAAGCAATAAACCCCAGAAAACAATGGAGAAGGAACAAAAAAACTAGAAACCATGAAAAAAAAAAACACCCACGAAGCACAAACCCAAACAGAATTCATGAAGAAGAAAACTAGAGAGATCAAACCCAGCAGGGACAGCGAAGGCTCAAGGCAGCGGCGGCGGCGAAGGTTTTCCTCTAATTCCTTCATTTTATTCTTTGGGTCTTTGAAGTTTCCATTGGGGTTTGATGATGTTTCTTTCTGGGTTTTGGTTTGTTGATGTTTCTTTGATGATGTTTCTCTCTGGGTTTTGGTTTATTGATGTCTGTGGGAAATCAAGTCTTTAAAACTCAAGTTGCTACAGTAAAATTGAGTCTAAAAGACTCGAGATGTTAGTTTGCTAAATAGTTTAGAAACCTTACTAACTAACGAAATTGTTTGGAGATTGGTGTTAGTTCGCAATTTTAGCCATCGACATCGTCCTAGTTTTGTTAAGAAGCACAGAGGGCTTTGGAGGAATATAAAGATCGATGTTCAAGTCTCTGTCCAAGTCCAAACAACTAGCAGCCATGACATCATATTCATATACAAACAAGTCTGGATGGTGTGTGTATAAAATAAAATTTCTAATGCTGTTGGTGTAGCCGTAGGATCATGCTTGAAAGGAGATTCTAAATCAGCCTATCGTCTGTCAAAGCTGCTAGGTCATATTTTGGAAGAAAAAAAATTTAGTTAATTTGAGGACTGTTCTTCTATCATTGTGAAGATACTCATTGTCTTACTTACATGGTTTGTACTGTGTAGTGTTTCTATTGAGAATGTATGGTTAGAGGAAGCACCTATTGATATTACATTACTGCTATCCTTCTTCTTCATCCATGTATCATCTTAGTTAGTTGTGATGGACAAAGTTTGTCGACAAGTTTACAAACTTAGCTGATATGAATGTGAATTGTTTGATTACTCTTTCTATGCAAAATTTTTAGAAGATTAAAAATAAATAGCTATGTTATCAATAAAATTTTTTAATTTCAACTTTTTTTAGTTTAAAATTATGTATAAAAAATAAGTTTATAAATCGAATAATAAATAACATTCAATTGGTACGGGATTTGATGTATGTGTTACAAACATAAATAACATATATTTAACTGATAAGGGTATGCTTGTTTTATTATTTCAAACTTACATTTTTACATTTTAAATAATATTACACATATTTTTACATACTTTTTTATCTACACATATTTTAAAAACTTACAAATAACATTACTCAAATTGCTCTACTAAATTTTAAAATATGTGACAGATGTTAACTTATTATTTTTTTTAAAAAGTAAGAACTATAATTTTAAACTGCAAGTAACTACTTGTACCGCTGCTAATCTTAAATCACACTAAAAAGTAAGGAAGAGTTCTTGAAAAGAGAGGCATATTATATTTTAATTAAGAACTACCTCCTGTCAAAAGCACAGAGCAAAAGCAATAATAGCATCTCCACTTTACAAGAACCATCTTGCTTCTCTTTTGCTTTTTGGGTGCTTCTCATTTTTGCCCATGTGCCTTGCCTAATATATATCATTATTCCTTGCAAACCTTTTCATCTCTTGTAAAAAAAAAAAAAAACAAACTAGATCCTTCCGCTTTGACATCATGAAAGTTCTTTCACTGGGTATGTTTTTCTTTCTTTCAATTTTTTTTTTTTTTGAAATAATAATTTTTGGGTGCTCTTCAAGCTATAAAATGGTTTGCTGTAATGTTAGAATAGTATTGGAAAGCCAAAAAATTGATGGAGTGTTATTCTAATTTTATCTTTCTGAATATAGTTTGTTGGGCGAAGTGTGTGATCATATATTTTGGCCAGTTATCAATTGACATTTGTTTCATAGTATATGGGTGTATTTTCTTGTGATTGATTGGAAAGATTCAGGTTGGATTGGATTGTATACGTACATGCACATATATGTTCACTTTTTATAAAGATGAAGAACAATTCATTTTTACCATATCTTTTGATGCTTGCTTGATAGCTTATTTACTATAATAACTAGTTTGGTGTTGGAAGAAACATAAAAGAGAAAATAATTCTCAAATTTGCTCAAAAAATTCTTTTTTGTGTATTTTCCTTTCTGACATCCAAATAGAGGGTTGGGTTCTATGGATTTATTTTAAACTGGAGTAACTGAGTGTTAATGTTGAGATCAAGAGACATATTTCAGAGTTATTGGCTCTGGAAAATACATGGAAGTGGCTATATATGTATTCTAAATCATGTACAGCAGATGATTCATAAATCTGGGTGGTCCGTATCCGTATGTGGTAGTCTAATAGTCTACTAACTATGGCCATGATTTCATATTTGGAATGCTCATCAATAAAATAAAAAGTAAATTATGGGTCTGTTTAGATACTGCTTATTTTGCTGAAAATTGAAAACTTATTGTTAAAAATACTGTTGCAAAATCATTTTTAAAAAGCAAAATACTATTGCTGCGTTTTACTAAAGTTGGCTGGTCCATGAACAGTGCCATGGGACCAGCCAAAAAAAAGGCAAAACGCACAAACTTTCGTTGGCAAACGCACACTATATGTTAGTAAATGATGAAATGAATTAGCAGCTCAGATTGCTGGTTCGGTGGAGAATATTAAAATTTGGCATTTAAGCTTGCGGTACAAGATATAGATATTCATACTAAGATTTGGGAACTTAAGACCATCATTGTGATATCCTGGATTGTATGAATTTGGATTGTGAAGGCTTACACATGTTTATGTTGAGTCTCACATCGGGTGCATACTATTACTAGGTTGATATGGGTTATATAATCAATTGCGGGGAACCCTAATTTTGACTAATCCTCTTGGAGTAATGCACATATGTGGCTAACATGTCCTCAACTGATGACAAATAACTAATTTTCATTAAATATGAATATAGCTACAAGAGATTCATATGAAATTTTGTGTAAAGTAAGTTTCTCATTAATCATTGCTCAACATAGGGTAGTGCTGTCAAATTGTAATGTTGGTGAATTGTTGTCAAACAAATTTCTCAACTCGTAAATGAACATATCCAAAGTTAATGCAATAGCATTATTGGTTGTACACCTTTCTGAATGGGTAGAAAAGCTGTGAAGCTAAAACCATCCTCTGTCCTTACAATAAGCTGTGTGCTTCAACAAATGTGTTCTTTGACAAAGAGTCTCCTTTGTCTCCAGGTCGTTCTGTTGGCTTGCAAATTCATGATTATCCACCCATTGAGTTAGGTTTAATATCTATGCAGATCTAATAGGAGCTGCAAGAGCCTTCCTGTTTTAGTCTGGGCTAATTCCCTTTATGGACCCAGTAAAGGGGACATGCCTCTTTGGTGTAGTATGGACTTTGACTTTTAATTTGAAGTTTTCTACTAGCTATTTTTTAAAAAGGTCAATAGGAATGTCTGTAAGTCAGTAAGTGTCTCATTGAATATATTTGGAAGGTAAAAACAATCTTTTATGTCCAAGCACACAGAGAATAGCTGAGTTGTGTACTAAACTATTTTTTATTTCTCAATATTTACTTAATTGCATTTGATTGACACATATTATCAACAAATATGATAGGTCTCCTAACATATATAGGTCTCCTAACATATAGTTCTTTCCTTTAACAACACGGCACTCATCAGCTGAATTGATAAAGAAATGCATTCAGGTAATTCTCTTAACCAATTGTTCTTTTCTTGATAGACTTCTCCCTCTCTCTCTGCATTACACCTGTGTGTGTGTGAGAGCATGTGTGTGTGTATGGATAAAAAGTTTTACTTTTTGGCAAATATGCGCGTTATTTACTTCTAAGAACAAAATTCTTCTTACTGCACAATCATCAATAGCATACCACCACCCTCACTGTTGCTATCACCACAATGATAATTTTGCCAAGAGTAAAATTATTAACACCATCAGCATAATAACCAACATCTCTTTGCTTCCAGCGTAAGTACTCTCCACTCATCACACACATGCTTTGTGACTGCTGCTAAAATTGGCACTGAACACACACACACACACACACACATAAGTTCCACGTCTTCTGTTTCACGACTTGCCTCAGTATCACTACTGCAATTGGCACAAAATTATCATCAGCCTCATGACTGCTACTGGTGCCACACGATTGTCATCAGCTTCATAGGCTTCGCAATCTCCAATCCGCAGTTACATTCCATAAATGAGCCAAAATAATCTTCATTGTATTGCCAGACCATGCTGCTGAGATCATAAAGTCAGCATGAATAATCTGTCATCATTTCCATTCTTGACGTCAAATGTGTGATTTTTGAATGTCATATGGCCATAAATGCGATACATCTGATAATGTAGCTGGTGGAACAATTAAGATGTAAGATATGCAGACATGAGCTGTGTCTCATCTTATTTGTGAGCTTTAAATTGATTCCTCCTGCTTGTCTCTCATCTAAAGGCACATCTCAGCCCTGCCCTTCTCTGAAGTCTTTATCCAAAAAAGTAGGAAGCATGCTTTGCCATGGTAGTTCAACAAGCAAGTATAAGAGGTTGGATGCAAAGCTTGAAAAGAAAATGGTTGAGGCAAAGAGAGGTTCATCAGGATATCAAAATTTCAGGTCAATTAACAGTATAATTTTGAAATTCCCTCAGTTCAGAGAGGGACTGAAAAACATAGGATCTGTATTTGAGCAGTATGGTGAGTTTCAAGCGGGTTGTTTTCTCAACCTCTAAGCCTTTCCCCCTTTCAAGTTATGAGCATTAACTTTTATTGTAAATTCTCTCTCTCTCTCTCTCATAGATGAGGACTCTAATGGAACTATTGACCGAGAGGAACTAAAGAAATGCTTACAGAAATTGCAATTCCATCTGACAGAGGAGGAGGTTGAGGATCTTTTCCATTCATGTGACATTGATGGCAGTGAAGGGATACAATTCAATGAGTTTATTGTCCTTCTCTGTCTTATCTATCTCCTGAAGGAGCCTTCTTCCAATCATACTGTACTCACAATAAACTTCATATCAGTTCTTTTGTTTATCTCAGAGTTAAACATTTGCAGTGAATTTTTTTGCTAGTCCAATACACATATAATTTACTTCAGATTTTGTTTCAGACTTCAAGGTTGGGTTCACCACAGCTTGAAGCTACTTTTGATACCATAATTGAAGTATTCATGTTTCTCGATAAAAATGGTAATGGAAAGCTGAATAAGAAAGACATGGTCAAGGCCTTGAATGAGACATCTCCTTGGGAGAAATCCCCTTCACACATCACCAAGAGCCGATTCAGTATAAAATGCTTCACTGGCTATGCTTTAAATTTTATTTTGTTCTTGTTTTTTATTGCTAAATTTTTTGTTTTGGTTTGATCTTCCTCAGTTTTCCTTCTTTTTTTTCCCTCTAATTTTTGTTGATTTCCTTGTTTCCTTTTCAAAATATGCAGAAGAAATGGACTGGGACAAAAATGGGAAGGTCAGTTTCAGAGAGTTTCTCTTTGCTTTCATCAATTGGGTTGGAATTGACATGGATGAGGATATGCCTTTGACAGGAACTTAAAGAAATAGACGGCTGTGTAGAAATTAACATGATGTGAAGACTTGACGAGGTCAGGTTGATCAATATGTGTATATATCTAAAGCATTTCAGATATGTAAAAACTTGAGTGCAAAAAAAGATGTAAAAAATAGATGTTTTCTCTAGTCTATGTCTATTTATGGCTTCTTTTGAAATCTTAGAAGTCGGAGACTCGGAGCCATCTTATATATCACAAAATAATTTCTTGATTTTTTATATTATTCTAAATCTGTTCTTCATGTATTCTTTAGATTTAATTAGAAAATCTTTGTATATGGTTCTTGGAAATGGATAGGCCAAAATTTTGGATATAACTATTGTACAAAAAATACACATGAAGACACGTTTCTTTGTTATGATACAAAAAATCTAGCTTAAACAGCACACAAAAAGCATAACAAGAAAGGTGTGGAAAGGGGAAAAAATAAAGAAAAGAAACGAAATAAAACTATCTCAGTTATCAGAATTCAGAATCCAGTTTGCATTTTATCTGCCACTCTTTAATGTCAGTCGGTTGAGTATCATTGTATTCCCAGTGCTTGGATCCTCCTAATTATTGACAAAGAATATGCATTTCTTTCTTTCCATTCTTCCCCGATCTCTTCTTTGCCTTCATCCACAAAGCATTCATCATTCCCATCAAGTATACTTACAATCTGCCTCATGCTTGGCCTTAGTTGCCGGTTGGAGCGTGTGCATGCAATTCCTAGCTTTACCATTCTCATCAGTTCTTTGTGATTGTACTCTCCATTCAACCTTATGTCAGCCAGTTCCTCCAATGGTCTTCTCCTTGCCTCAAATTCATGAACTCTCTTCACCAATAGAACCTCTGGCCGCCGAAAGTCAACTGCCATCTGTCCACTAATCATTTCAAGCACCACAACGCCAAAGCTATATACATCAGCCATGGAGGTTGCTTCACCAGACTCTATATACTCTGGTGACATATAACCAAATATCCCACGAACTGATCTGCTTGTGCCAGAAACTACATGATGCCCATGTTCGTTTCTTGTTAAAAATTCAGCAAGAGCAAAACAACTGAGTCTTGGGTTCAAGTCTGGATCAAGAATAACGGCAGAAGTGGTAATGTTTCTGTGGATAACTTGTTCATCCCATTCCTCATGAAGATAAAGAACGGCCGAAGCAAGCGATCTGATTATGTTGTATCTGTGGCGCCACCGCAGGACAGAACGGTCAATTCTATTAATATGAGGAAAAAGCAGGTGACTTAGAAGGCGATTTGCTGAGTAATCGTAGACAACAAGCATCTCCCCTTGCTCAGTGCACCATCCACGGAGTTGAACCAAGTTTCGGTGGCGGAGCCTTCCTAAATTTTGTAGTTCGTTCGAGAATCTTGCTCTCAGTGCAGGGCATGTCTTCATGCCAAGCCGCTTCACCAGGACATGGTGACTGTCATCAAGGAAGCCATGGTATGCAGTTCCAAAGTCTAGCTCTGCTACCCTTCGGGATTCTGAGAAATTTTTTGTAGCGGAAATGATTTCCTTGAAGGATATTTCTCGTGGAGTTTCTACCAAGGGAAAAGTAGTTTGCCTGCGACGAGTGCTATCTGAAGAGTTGATGTTGCTGTTGCTGTTCCCATATTCAGCAGTTGCATATATGGTTTCTGCAGTGGCTGTCACATAGTTGGATGAGGCAGATGTGGTAGAGCTGGCTATCATTGACCCAGTGGTGGTAGTAGCATTGCTGCTGCTAGAGTTTGTAGGGGAGGATAAAGAGATGTATAGAGGGTGAGATCGAAATGATGGCAGAGCAGGTAGTTTGCCAGACATGTTGCCTGAAAGTGTTTCCACCACCCATTTCATACTTGGCCGTGATTCTGGGCTGTGGAGTGTGCATAGGAGCGCAAGATGGATTAAGCGCTCCATACCTGAAAGACTGTAAGACCCATCTGGTAGCCGATTATCCCCTGCTTGAAGAAGCTTTCCTTCATCAGATAGCCTTCGGATCCAGTCAAGCAAGATTATCTGATCATCTGGGTATGTGAGATCTACTGCACGCCTACCTGACACCACTTCTAAAACAACAATTCCAAAGCTAAAAACATCGGATTTTGCAGTGGCAACACTTCGTTTTTGGAAGCTCTCAGGGGGCAAGTATCCAATTGTGCCACCAATTCTGGTTGTCTCTGCCAGCCTAAACTGTTGATTTTGAATTGCTGTTCTGCTGGTTTCGTAATGGAGTTCATGTTCTAACCACCTTGCCAAGCCAAAATCACCAAGCCGGGCATTATAATGCGAATCAAGCATGACGTTGCTTGTCTTCACATCGCGGTGAATGATTTGAGTTTCTAACTGTTCGTGAAGATAGAAAAGTGCAGCTGCCAAGCCACTGACAATATTACTCCTACGCTCCCAACTGAGAGTTGGAGCTGACCCCATGTTTTCTGGTCTCCTGAAAATTATGCGGTCAAGGCTCCGGTTGGGCATGTAGTCGTAAACCAATAACAATTGGTCTTCATGAACGCACCACCCTCTCAGCCGGACAAGGTTCCTGTGTCGGAGGTGAGCAACAGCCACCAATTCAGCCACAAAGGTCTTCTCAAACCGTTCCCCTCTCTCTGCCAAGCATTTCACAGCAACCACAGTTCCATCACTAGGTAAAACTGCTCTATAAACTTTGCCAAAACCTCCACTGCCAAGCACTTCATCCTCACTAAAACCATTAGACCCTATATAAAGCTCAGCAAAGCTGAAGATCCTTGGATTGTCTCCACCAACCTTGTCAGAAAGTTGTATACCAGCCATGTCATGAAACACTACTACTCCAGAATGGTGTTTTCTTTTTGAGTCATGATGATGGTAACAAGAACTGACCCACTTTGATTCATAAACTCTGCCTAGTAACTCACGGATTAAAGCAAGAATATGATTGCTGCAGTGACGGTGGGGGTGTTTCTTGACCTTCTCATCTGTGGGTTTGTTATGAACTTGTTCATCATCAACCGGCTTGATTTCATCAAAGTCGGCCGGTAAAATGAGGCATAGGTGGTTGAGCTGCATGGTAATGGGTAGCACTACTAAGCGGATAACATGAATTGAAGGAGGTGCGGTGCGTGTGTGTTTTCAAAGAAGAATGCTTTTATGCGCGTTATGTTTATGTAATGCTTTTATTATAGTAAAAATGCTTTTTAGTTTTAGTTTTAGTTTTAATCTTTTATTAGGTGTTGTGCTCTTAAAATTCAACACGGTTTGGTTGCATGGTTGACTTTGTATTCTTCTATCAATTGTCCAAATTAGAACCTACCCCTTATGATGTCATCAATTTTATTTTTATCTTCTTCTTTAATACCCAATTCTTCTTCAGGAAAAAAAAAAAAAAAATTCAAAAATTTCAACAGACTGTTTTCACATGACAACAAATTGCCCCACATAGTTTATCGTTGAGCTTTCAATTTTGGCAGGTCAAAAAGTTCATGTCTATCTACATGGCATGACAGCCTCATAATATCAAATATTTTATTTTTCCTATTTTAGACTTTCAAAAGTTTTTTCAAATTTGAGAGGATGTCAGAGAACAGCACCAGAAGAATTAGATTACAAGAATACTTTAAGACTCTTCTAGAATCGAAGGGTTCATTATATTATGGTTGAATTGTAATTATGTAAATGTATTAATGATCTAAAAGATAGAGGCGTTACGTTTGTCTCACCCATCATTATTATTATTATTATTATTATTATTATTATTTATTTTATTTTTTTATTATAATTTAGTAGCTACAATCGGTGCGAAAGATTTAAAACATAAATATGTCAATAAGAAATATCAATAAAAGGTGCTAACTAGTAAGTTATAAGATTTTTGGCATCTCACCAATTAAAATAGAGTAGTGTTATTAGTATTGCAAATTTTATAACATTAAACTTATAAATTAATGTGTTATTAATTATAAAGAGACAATTTAAATATTTATTTATGAAGTAGTTAAAATCTAATAATTATATTTATTATCACATCAATTTGTAAGTTTCATTTAGTAAAACTTGTTGAATTCTTAACATTTTCCATTATAATGCTCTAAAGAATGGTTTTTACTTGAATTTTGAATCATATTTCTTTTGAACTGTGTGGGCAACTTTTATATATTATTATTATTATTATTGATAGCGCAGAATTTTTTATTATTTTTTTTGAAAGGATTGATAGTGTAGAATTGAATCCATACTTTTGCTATATAATTAATTTTTATCATCATAATAAGACAATAATTAGTTTAGTTTGATTTATATATATATATATATATATATATAATTAATGTGGAGGGGATTGGAAGGCAGGTGATATTGAAATGTGATTAGATTTATTGATAGTGTCATTTATTAATGATTTGTGCATGAGCTTAGAATCAGATTGTTAAAAAGAGAGTACTTTTTAGGTTTGGTTCAGGTTAGGCCAGCTTTGTCTATGATGATGCCGAAAAAACCACCAGTGAGCCACACGGTTATCGCACACTCAAACCAGCAGCTGCACAACACAAAAGCTGAAGACCTTAAGAGAAGTACCGATATGGTATCGGCCAAATACCCTCCAAAGGTCAAGTTAGAACATCTCACAACTCTAAAGCGCTAGAGCGGGGTTAATTATGCGTACCTTGGTTTGTGAGGGTATTGAGATTTTTATAGTAGTAGAGGGTTGACCTCTCTTCCTTGGGCTAGAAGTCTTTTCCTTATAAGAATCCTCATGAGCGTATATTGCAGAATCATTTCCTTGTAGGAGACTAACACTAAGCGTGGGATACAAGACATTTCCTTATATACTCATGCGTGGTGATCAAGTCAAGAATATATTGGAGCCGTCAGCTTTAGGGTTGTCAGCTTTGCCTACTGCTTCGTTAGGGTCGTCAGCTTCGCCTATTGCCTCGTCGGGGTTGTCAGCTTCGCCTACGACCTCGTTAGGGTCGTCAGTTTTGCCTACGACCTCGTTAGGGTCGTCAGCTTCGCATACACCCTTCAGCTTTATTAGCGTCAGCTACCCATCTTTATTGCCTAAGGTCAACTCGTCGGCTATGCGATGAGCTTTGTGGACTCCCTAACATTGTCACTTACTAATGGATCCCGACGGAGGTTTGCTTACCCTCTTCAGCTTGTTCTTTTCAGCTTCCTCTTATGCTTACTGCCTTCAGCTTATTGTCTTCAGTATGCATAATAGAGTTGATGGGTCTTTGGAGATTAACTTTTATTTTTCCAATTAAAAATTCCCCTTATCAGTTGCCCCCCACTCTATAACCTCGTCAGCTTTAGTTGACGGGTTATGGAGTTAACATCGTCAGAAAGGTCACTCATGTGTGACGCCTCGAACCGCCTTTATTAAATGCTTGAGCACGTGGCGCAAACTGATCGGTTTCGTTTTCGGATGAGCCTTTACAGTCAACACCCGTGGGCAACACTATTTTTGAGGAAGGTGACGATCTTACCAAGTCCGTGGCAGACCTAAAAGATGATAGCGTCGTCCTTTTTGTGGACTGATGGATTTGTTCACGAATCCATCCATTTGTGGATAATGGCGTCAGCTTGCTTTTACTTGATGGACTCGTCCACTTGTGGGACAAGTTATACATTCATCCACTTTGTGGATAAGTTCATTCATTTTTGAGGGGCCGTCCGCTTTGTGGACTTAGGCTCATCTACTTCGTAGACTTGGTAGTATGCCCGTCCACTTTGTGAACTTAGGCTGATTTGCTTTGTAGACTTTGGTCAAGTTTGTGGATTTATATTAAACTCGTCTACTTTGTAGACTTGGAAATAGGTTCATCCACTTTGTGGACTTACGCTCGTCTACTTTGTAGACTTGGTAATAAATTTGTCCACTTTGTAGACTTAGCAGTAGACTCAATGATAAACTTGTCCACTTTGTGGACTTAATAATTTTTCATTCTCTTAGGGTGAGGTCGTCCACTTTGGACTCATCAATGTCGTCCACTTTGGACTCATCAATGTCGTCCACTTTGCGGATTTAATAGGGTCGTCCACTTTGTGGACTTATTGAGGTGACCAAGTGTTGGTACCTCGTCACCATTTTGGTCGTCTACTTGTAGGCGGCTTAGTATGGTGATCATCTACCCATAGTCGACTTTGGTCATGCGTCTACCCGTAGGTAACTTAACGTAGTGACTGTTTACCCGTAGGCAACTTTGACCACACGTCTACTCGTAGGTGACTTAGCGTAGTGACCGTCTACTCGTAGGTGACTTAGCGTAGTGATCATTCAGCCCTAGGCGACTTTGGCCATGCTTCTATCCGTAGGTGTCTTAGCGTAGTGACCGTCCACCCGTAGGCGACTTTGGCCATGCGTCTACCCGTAGGTGACTTAGCGTAGTGACCGTTCACCCCTATGCGACTTTGGCCATGCGTCTACCCGTAGGTGACTTAACGTAGTGACCGTCCACCCGTAGGCGACTTTGGCCATGCGTCTACCCGTAGGTGACTTAGCGTAGTGACCGTTCACCCCTAAGCAACTTAGCGTAGTGGCCGTTCACCCCTAGGCGACTTTGGCCATGCGTTTACCCGTAGGTGACTTAACGTAATGACCGTTCACTCGTAGGCGACTTTGGCCATGCGTCTACCCGTAGGTGACGTAGCGTAGTGATCGTTCACCCTTAGGCGACTTTGGCCATGCGTCTACCCGTAGGTGACTTAACGTAGTGACCGGCGTCTACCCGTAGGTGACTTAAAGTAGTGACCGTCCACCCGTAGGTGACTTTGGCCATGCATCTACCCGTAGTTGACTTAGCGTAGTGACCATTCACCCCTAGGCGACTTTGGGCATGCATCTACTTGTAGGTGACTTAACATAGTGACCGTCCACCCGTAGGCGACTTTTGCCATTTCTAAATAAACTCCTTTTATTATGATAAACCATGCATTCATAGAAAAAGTAGTTCTTAAAAAGAAAACAAAGACCTGCCCTTTAGGCTTTGTAGCAAAAACTAAAGTAAATAGAAAAACTGAGGAGTATAACTAAAATTCACTAAGGTAAACTAGAAATAAAGGGGTGCCGCTCTTCATGCCATCCTTTTTACTGGTAGTACTTCCGTAGGTGCTTGGTGTTCCATGGGTGGTGTAGCTTCTGTCCATCCAGTGTCTCCAGTTCTTGCCATCTTCTGCCCTCTGTCCTTTCGCATATCCTCCTGCCTTTCTCTCTTCTCTTGAGTTAGAAGCGTGTCTTCAGCATTCATATACTTGGTTGCCTTGTAAAGCACGTCTGACATAGTCTTCGGGTTGTTCTTGTATAGTGAAAATAGGAACTTACCCTTCTGCAACCCGTTTGTGAAAGCGGCTACAAGTATCTTGTCGTCAGCTTCATCGATTGAAAGCGCCTCTTTGTTAAAGCGCGTTATGTAAGACCTTAGCGTCTCATCTTCCCGCTGCTTGATGCTTATTAAGCATGCTGTAGACTTCTTATACATGTGTCCCTTGATGAAGTGCAAAGTAAACTGAGCACTTAGCTCCTTGAAAGTATTGATGGAGTTAGGCGTCAGCCTACTAAACCATATCCTAGCAGGACCCTTCAGCGTGGTGGGGAAAGCTCTGCACATGATCTCGTCGGGTACCCCCTAAAGGTGCATCAGGGTCTTGAAGGACTCCAAATGATCTAGAGGGTCTTTGTTTCCGTTGTAGTTTTCCACCTGCGGCATATAGAACTTTGGTGGAAGGGGGAAGGAGTTGACAGACGTGGTGAACGACGAATCGGTTTGGTGGACCAAATCATCGAGGTCATTGGACACCTGTCCTTTGAGGGCGTTCATCATAAGGTCCATCATTTCCTTCATCAATTGCATCTCTGCGACCATGTAAGGGGGGGCTGTATCTAAGCCGAAGGGATGGCTGGTATCTTGTCGTTCTTGTCGGCTTGGGGCGTTGCTGCCTTTATCTCCCTCTTGGTTCCTTTTTTCAGCGATGGTTCCTTCTTGATCTTCTCTTTGGTTATTCGGTGTTGCATTTTTCTGGCGCAGTTGTTCTTTCAAGTTGTGGTTTTGTTTGGTGAGGTGTTCCACGACAGAGGCGAGAGTTTGAACTTGTCTCTCAAGAGCGGTCGTGGGTGGTTCCTCTTCTTGAACGTCGTTAGTGGTTGCCATCGAGCGAGTGAGCACCATGCAACTCTTTTATCCGGGAAACTACAGTATGGCTTGCGAATCGTAGCAAAACGTTCCCCACAGATGGCGCCAACTAATGATGCCAAAAAAACCACCAGTGAGCCACACGGTTCTCGCACACTCGAAACAGCACATGCACAACACAAAAACTGAAGATCTTAAGAGGAGTACCGGTGTGGTATCGGCCAAATATCCTCCGAAGGTCAAGTTGGAACTTCTCACAACTCTAAAGTGCTAGAGCGGGGTCAATTATGCATACCTTGGTTTGTGAAGGTATTGGGGTTTTTATAGTAGTAGAGGGTTGACCTCTCTTCCTTGGGCTAGAAGTCTTTTCCTTATAAGAATTCTCATGAGCGTATATTGCAGAATTCTTTCCTTGTAGGAGACTAACACTAAGCGTGGGATACAAAACATTTCCTTATATACTCATGCGTGGTGATCAAGTCAAGATTACATTGGAGCCGTCAGCTTTAGGGTCGTCAGCTTTGCCTACTCCTTCGTTAGGGTCGTCAGCTTCGCCTACTGCTTTGTCGGGGTTGTCAGCTTCGCCTACGACGTCATCAGTTTTGCCTACGGCCTCGTAAGGGTCGTCAGCTTCGCCTACTGCCTCGTTAAGGTCGTCAGCTTCGCCTACGACCTCGTTAGGGTCGTCAACTTCGCATACACCCTTCAGCTTTATTAGCGTCGGCTACCAATCTTTATTGCCTAAGGTCAACTCGTCGACTATGCGATGAGCTTCGTGGACTCCCTAACATTGTCACTTACTAATGGATCCCGACGGAGGTTTGCTTACCCTCTTTAGCTTGTTCTTATCAGCTTCCTCTTATGCTTACTGCCTTCAGCTTACTATCTTCAGTATGCATAATAGAGCTGACGAGTCTTTGGAGATCAATTTTTATTTTTCCAATTAAAAATTCCCCTTATCAGTCTAGAGTCTAGATTATTATTGTCGGTTGAGGGTTGTGGCCACGTACAAATAGCAAGAATGGTGGAAAAATTTTCTAATAACGCTATTTAAGTGTTGAGAAAATATGTGTGAGTTAAAAAATATTGTGAAAATATGTGTTATAGTTTTTAAATGGTAAAAATTGTTGTTTAAAAACCCCTCAATATTTGGAAAACACCAGTGGCAGTGAGTGCTTTTGAAAACAAATCGAAAACACAATAAACATATGTAGAAACAAGGATTGAATAAGTGCACTAAAATTATTGTTAAAAATGAAGAATTTCTTCGAAAAGACTCCTATAATTTTGGATCTACTCAAAAAATAGAAAAAGAAAAAAGTTTCTTAATCTTAAAGTGATCAAACAAAAGTCTCATTGACAAATACTATCAATCAAAAAAGTCCAAGACCAAGAAAAAACAAAGAGAGGCAGAGGCATTACTCAACCAAAAGTGTTCCATTAATGTCACAGTTTGAGACACGGAGTGTGACTGTGAAGGGATGGGACCCTTTCATTAATTGGAATCTTAATAGCAGCAGAAAGGTGTGGCGGGATTTTTTAATTCCTGCTAAATACAAAATACTGAAGGCGGGATTTTTAAAAAAAATTTAAAATGAGTTATTACGTCTTTCATTTGTGGCTAAGAAATGTTTTTTTTTTTTTTAATAAAAAAAGAATTTTAAAATGATTAACGATTATGTTGGTAAGGTTGGTTGGGGTTGGCTGATATGGGTCGCCAAATCCTGTTGTTTTATATAAAAGATTTTTGGGGTAGGAGGCAGAAAGAGACAGTATTTTATGAATGTGGTGCACCACCGCTACTGACTTTGGTCCCATTTCGACGATTTTTAGTCCCACTTGCCACATTTCGACACACTTCATAAAATTTAAACTTCTAAATGTTGATTCTCAATATATATAAAAGAGATAAAAATACAAACTTTTAAAACTAAACTAAAAACTATGCTTTCTAAGTTTGACAATTTAATTCAGTTTTTTTTTTTAAATTTACATACCTTCGATCTAGTCAAGTAAGTTTTAAGTTTATTCAATTAAAGTTTCTTGTTAATTTCTGTTAGATGTTGCTGTTAAGTATCCCAATTTTGGTAAAAATATCATTTTGATCCTTATATTTTGTGGTCATTGTGAATTTAAACTATACATTTTTGTAGCAGTCAATTTTTTTTTTTTTGATGAATAAACTAAAGCTTTATTCATGATGATACAAATAAAGAAATATCATAGAGAAGGGATTGTTCTAAGAAATAAGGACACTCCTCTATCCAAGTTAGGGCTATAAATGAACCAAGCCGATTATGAACAACTCGGGTTTGGCTCAATAAAAAACTCATTCATGTTTGTTTGTTTATAAATAAGCCAAGCTTGAGCCATAGTTTTAGGCTTGTTTAATAAACAAGTTGAGCCCAAGCAAAAAAAAATTGTTCATGAACAAGCTCATGAGCTATAAGGCTTGAGACACAATAATTCAAGCATAGACTCATTTATAAGTTTATATGTGTTAGCTAAATATACTCATTATACATATCTTAATAATGACATGACCAATATGAGATCTACTTCCCATTACCTTAATTTTTTCATTCCCTTTAAACTAACCAAGAACCACTTTAGACTTTAGTTACATTTAAAAATAAATTAATTAATTAAGTGGGCCAAAAATGATCCTTCCCCATCGATCATCTAATGTAAAGTTATGAAATATGTTAGTATTTTCCCATTCATTATAGTTATAAACAAGTATTTTTCTAGTTCTTTTCCATCTAACGTGAATGTAAAATTTGTATTTTGAACAATTGTTGAAATTGTAGACAAGGATGAATGAATGAATTTTATTATGCAAATTGTTAATTTGAATAAATGGGTAGGATTAGACTTAGGATTAGACGTATGTAAATTGTTAATTATGTAAATTGTTAATGAGTATACTGTTTTTTTTCTTCTTAATTTTAGAGATTTAAGCATTTGATAATGTAATTTTTTTAGATCTCAAGCTCAAAAGGTTAACTTGAGCTCAAGTTTGAGCTTGATATTAAGCTTGAGCTTGGCTTGACTAATTAATCAAGCCAAGCCAAGCTCAAGCTTTTTGGCTTTCCCACAAGCTCAAACTCAAACATTATTTTTAGGGTTGTCACAAGTTTGAGCTTTTGATTTTTCTTGACAAGCCAAGCTTGAACTTGCACTACTCGACAAAACTCGGCTCTTTTACAACCCTAATCCAAGTAGAGAAATCAATAAAGTCAAAAGCTTGTTTTGCTAACAAATGAGCCAGCCTATTGTCTTGTCGACTAACATGAGAAAAGCCCACACATTTCTAAACTCATTACATTAAGCTAACATCCCATAAACCAGTGTAG
Organism: Quercus gilva; assembly: GCA_023621385.1. Lineage (NCBI taxonomy): Eukaryota > Viridiplantae > Streptophyta > Magnoliopsida > Fagales > Fagaceae > Quercus > Quercus gilva. Next base: position 30,023,417 of record CM042478.1, on the reverse strand, counting down.
AAACTGAAGATCGAGCAAGTGAACATTCCTTGAGAGCCTGAACAATGACCTAGGAATCTCCTTCAAGAACAAAATCTCTGATGCCCATTTCCTTAGCAAAAATAATTCCAGCTTCAAATGCTTTTGCTTTAGCTTTAATAGTCCCCATTAGAGCATGGATTTTCCTGCTTAAACCTGTAATAAAATTTCCTTCATGGTCATGAATTATAACACCAACACTAGTAGCCTTTTAAGGTGAGAATACAACATCCACATTAATCTTGAATGATGGAAAGATAGGAGGATTAACTTCCAACTAAGTTGGTTGTTTCAGAAGGGCATTGTTTGCAAGCCAATACTCTTCCAGGTAGGCTCTACGCCAGTCAACTAGTAACAGACTTGTCTTCCATAGCTTGCCATGAATCATATCATTTATGTTAGTCCATAAAGCCCATGCAATAGTAATAGCAAGTCTAGTATCTTCCATACCCCACTGTGCATCCATTAGAATATACCATAGGAAATCAAAGAAAATCCTAAAAGGAATCAATGACAGCGAAGTGAAGAGAGACGAAGAACCCCAGGTATTCTGAGCCTTTGAGCACTCCCAAAACAAATGCAAGAAAGATTTTGGAGCATTATCGTATTCCTCACACATGCTATCAACCAAAAACTTTCTATAAACCAGAGTTTCTTTTGTAGGCAAGATGTCACGGGTAGCTCACCAAGCAAAATGTCTGATTTTATGAGGAATTTGGATTGATCACAATCTCTTCCAAAACCAGTGTAGATTACTCCCATCAGAACAAGAGACAGTCTCCTTGTTTGTTTCTAATTCTAAAGCCAGCTTATAAACATTTGTTACAGAGATAATCTCAGCCTCAAAAGGAAGGAAAGTTCTATTCAAGAGATTCAAATCCCAACACTTGTTCTCCACATTAATAAAACCACAAAATTTAGAGTCCAATGGAAGCATACCTCTAGGTGAAATTACCTTGTGCATAAAAGAGCTAGGAACCCAATTATCCTCCCATACCTAGATCTTCCTACCATTCCTCACCCGCCAACAAATCCCTTTTTGAACAATTCCTTGTGCAGCCATAATACTCCTTCAAACATATGATGGTTTTTTCCCTAAGATGCATGCACAAAATCACAAGCAGGAAAATATTTAGCTTGAACAACTTGATAAACAAGGGAATTCTGACCAACTTGAAGCCACCAACCCTGCTTTGCCAAAAGTGCCAAATTAAATTGTTTCAATTGTTTGAAAACCATCCCTCAACAAGCTTTAGGAACACATATTTTATCCCAACTTAACCAAGCCATTTTTCTTTCATCTTGTTTTTGTCCCCACCAAAAATCCCTTATCATATAATTCATCTCAAAGAGAATTAGGTATTTTTAAACAACTCATGGAATAAGTTGGGATAGCCTAAGCCACTACTTTAATCAGAACCTCCTTTCCTGCCTTAGAAAGCAATTTTTCTTTCCAACCCACCAATTTCTTTGCTAATTTTTCTTTGATATCATTAAAAGTATTCTTTTTATTTCTACCAACCAAAGAAGGAAGACCAAGATATTTCTTATGCTAACGAATAATTTGAGCACCAAATCTTCTCTTGGTTTCTTCTCTACTACCATCATTTGTATTTTGACTGAAGAAAAGAGAAGTTTTAGCCCTATTCAATTGTTGACCTGAAGCCTCTTCATACACTTTAAAAACACGCTACAGCGAGTCACATTCATCCAAGCTAGCCTTACAAAAAATAAGGCTATTTGTAGACATTGCATTTTGTACCCCCTACAACTCAGGCCCCCGTTCCCCAATAACGGTAAAACTCTAAAGCCTAAGGTTGGTTTAGGACTCGATCAGACTTAATTTGGCTTGAGGAAAGTTTTATGAAAAATATAACTCTTTTATGAGCTAAATAAATCTATTTTTGGAAATGAAGGCCACGGAAACCCTAGGGCATGTGTTCACAGACATGTGTATGTGTACGCATGCTTCAAATCTGCGTACACAAGCTTTATGCATGCATATGTGTACACGGGCATGTGTATGCATGTTAGGGTTCTAAAAACTATGAAAGACAAGTTTTTCTACATTAAAGCTGAGGTTTGGAACAAATCCCACATCATTTGGGAGTCGTTCTAAACCCCTATTTTCTCAATATAAAAATCCATACATGGTACATTTTCAAAATACACAGAAAATCCTAAGGGAAAACCTAAGATTCACTAGAAATAGTGAATTAAAGAGGGAGTTTTTAACAAAATATCCCCAAGTCAATTTTCTTTTGATTGGGACATTTTCTGGTCTTGATCTTTGAGTTTTAAAGTTTACTTATCCATTTTGTTTGGTTGTGAATAGATTTAACTGAGGGGAACGGTCAAAATCAAGCCCAGAGGTTTTTTTATTTAAGGTATATGTTCTAAACATTTTTCTTTTTTTTTCTTGTTTTAATTTCATTTTTCTTTGCTTTTCTTGCTTTGATTATTTTTTAATATGTTCATTTAGACTAGGATTATGTAGCTTTTCTGTTTCAAAGCATGTTAGTTTGTTAGATTTATCATTCTAAGTTTCTACTCTGTTTTTCTACTTTATTGTTTCTGGGTTAGGATTTCTAATACGCATGCTCTTTGCATGCGTATGCATACTCGAAGTATGTGTATGCATACAATTGGGCCATGTACGTGGTCCTATGTATGTGTATGCGTACTTAAGCCTAGAACCCTAATTTAACCTTTTATGCTTCTGTTTCTTTATTCTACTTATGCAACATGCTTTTGTCTTGCTTTGTTTTATGCTTCTCAATCCTTTATTTCTATGTTTAAGTGTTTGTTTTTTTATTCATATGTTAGATTAGGGTTTCCTTTCAATTAAATCTTTGATATGCCATGAACATGCATTCACATGTCCATCTATTGATGTATAGGTGCTATGATGCAGTGAGGTAAGGTATGCATTCACATGTACATGCATTTGATTGGGATATGATCTTGTTTGATCTGATGAACCTGCTTGTTTGATGCTTTGATACAATGCTTCGATACTTGGATATATTTGATGTTAATATCTTGCTGCCATGTCTATATTTCTGCCCTTGAATGTCTTGTTTGCTTGCTCTCTTGGATGAGATAATATGATATGTATGATAGATGTAAGCTAGGTTTGATATGATATGCATGATAGATGTATGCTAGGTTTGATATGATATGCCATGATAGATGTATGCTAGGGTTTGGGATGAAAATGCCGTGTTGTATGCTTAGATGTATGCTAGTGTGTGTGTGTGAGTTTAGAATGCAATGTTGAACATGCCTTTAATGAGATTAAGACGTAAGACATAATGAGTGGAAGCAGGCCCACGGGTCTAGTGGTCTTGGGTGCCCAACACCTTCCCAAGCTGTACCTAAACTCCAAACCCATACTCTGGTAGTAATATCAGTCTGTTGAGATTAGTGCCCTTAAATCCTATTGTATGATGCTATGTATGACATTATGTATGACTTAATGTTATGATTAATAAAGTTGTTTTATTATTATCTGAAATAATGGTAACATGAATATTCAGACATTATCATATAGTTCATGAGATGCATAGTATGTGATTTAGTCACAGAAAATATAAGTCATAAGTTCTTTATAAACTCAGAATTTTAGTTTGTAGTCGGTAATGAAATTGGGCATTTCATCTATGAAGACTATAACATATCAACTAAGATGATTTGTCTTGATCATGGAAGTGGAGACTTCTAGTTGATGTGTTGATATGTTTTAAGAGTTAAGACATATTGAACTGGATCACTGTGAGATTTATTATTCTCCTAATGACTGTCAAATGAATAATAAATTTCACGACTTCTATTTACATGAACTCTTAATCCTGAGAGTTGCTTTGATATATTAGGAGTGAGATCTAAAGTAATGGTCAAAACCTTAGTATGTTGGGCAGCCACATTTAGTGCTGATAGAACATATATTCTCAAGATGAAATTCATAGTCTCTTAACGGAGATATAAAATATTTCCTTGAGATAAGTTTAATGGGTTTGGTTATTCAAAGAGTTAGGCCTAACCACTTTGGTAAGAAATTACTAAAGTATATATTTATGAAATTGAATTTCATAAATATGTGATAAATAATTTTAAAAGGATTAAACCGAGTACTCAAGGATTAAGATGTAGTAATTTACAAAGTGACAGTCTATATTCATGACTTTGTATTACTACGAATATTTTATGAAGGGGTTGCATGTACAATAAAGTCTTGGGATATAATTTATTAATAAGGCCTAGAGTGCAATTATATTTATATAGTGGTATTAAATATAATTAATGGTAACTTTGGACTTGTCAAGAGTTGACAAAAAAACCCAAGGCCCATTAGAGCTAGTGTCTTATTTGTTTCCTTTTGGTCCCACTCCAAGTCACATACTAAAGCCCAATTGGAAAGGCCCAAAAGGCTAATCCAATTAGATAATCAGTTATTAGGAGAGAAACATACAAAATTTTGTAACAATTATAAGAACATGAAATGGTATATATGAGAGTGTTAGACACTTTTTCATTCTCTCTAGAACATACTCATATAACTGATTGAGAGATCACACTTCTTGGGCATTAAGTGGAATTGAAATGAAGATTAAAAGTGTTTCCAAGTGCTTCTAATCTTTGGTTTTAAATTTCACCGCTTCAAGGTACACTTTTTTGTTCTTATATTCTGAAACTTACATAGCACATGTTATTAATTGCGAATGAAGTAGATCCGTTAATTTTTCGTTGCGCACATTCACATTTCCATCATAGTCCTTCCACATAAGGGCACTATATACATGGTTCCTATGCCATAAAACTAGGTGGTGACTCCATTTCTTTTTTCCGCTCCAGTCCACTTGGCCGAGGTGTACCGCCCTCCACGTGTTGCGCCCACAGTGGCAACTTCACTAGGGATAGAGAGTTTTATTCCAATGTGTCCTATTTCTTAATCTTAATAATGGCTTGTTCAATACTTGTTTGCACACACTTTACTTGGTTCTTTTGTCCTTTTTACCCTGGTAGGTGATGAGTTGGAAGATGAGTACGCTCCATTTGTGCCAAAGTCTTTTGAAGTTCATCCCACTAACTCACAATATGTGCCATTACCTATGATGGGCTTTGAGTATGTTACTGGTTTGCCACTAATCCACAAAGGCCCACTTAGGCCCTCGATTGGAATCATGACACACCTAGTTATGAGTGACCTACTGATCTGTCCCTTTAGCTCTAAGGAGCCTACCCACACGTAGAGAGATCCTAGATCCTATCCCTGAAAGGGTACCCTTTATATCTCTTGTTTGTTCAACCATATATCTTGTGTTCACCTAATCTTAAAGGACAAATAAAATATGTTAAAATTGAAGGATGATCTAAAAGTTTTGGCATATCCTAAGATATTGGGATAAAAGAAAAGAAGTTCTCGTATATAAGGGACTTATCCCAAAATCCAAAAGTATATCTTAACTTTAAAGGTTCATAAGCCCATAGCCTAATTGCTATCATAAGTCCAAATTAAAAGGCCTTTTGGGAAAAAAAAAAAATACTTTGGGCCTAAGGTAACAAATATGCTATGGACTTAGCATCCAACATCCTACAATGCCAATATGAAATTCCCTAATCTTGGGCCTCCTTGTTGCATGCATAGGCCCAAAATGGTGAGAAATTTGTGGACTTTGAAAGGAAGGTTACAATATATTCTAGCTAGAGGCCTACAAAAAAAATTGATGGAATGAAGAAGAGCCCAAAGGTGACGAATGCATTGTAAACCTAAAGGGTTAAAAATCTTTAAGCATATTCTAATGAAAGCCTACGAGAGTAAGATGAAAGATTGATTGTAAATAAGCTAAAGCCCAATGAAACAAGGGGCAAGGTTCACGAGAGGAAAGGGAAGTAATTTTGTAATTGGGCCTTCATTAGAATGGACTTAAAGATTTTCTAAAAACATCTAAGATAATACAAAGACCTTTTAATTGGGACATGGACTTAATAAAATGGGACTTCTTTTCAGGCACCATTGCACCACCAAGATCAAGAAAACACGTCCCCACTCCAATTTGGGTTTGTGAAAAGAATGGAAGACGTTTGGTCAAAATTGAGAAAACTTGCCAATAAGAGATTTTTCAAGGAGAGACATCTTGAGGAGAAGCATCTCAAGAAGCAATGGCCATTCCAATGGACGATGAGACCGCATAAAAGATATTCAAGAAAATAGAAAAGCAAAATGACATTCTGAAGAAAATGGGGGGTCGCCTCCCTAAGCTAGAAGAGGCCAAACTCAAAAAGCCCATACATGTGGAGATACATGATGAAGAAAAAGGAGAGGATGGGGATGAAAGGGATAAGGCTGAATATGTAAGGAAAAAAGCAATTTAAGAATCTCACAGCAGACACTGTGGCTATGAAAGAAAAGATAGAGAAGATGCAACTAGCCTTTCGCAAGGCCCAAGGGATGGATGATTGTCTTTACAATATGGGTGGCGTAAGCTCCAAGACTCCCATTGCATTGCCTCTAAAGTTCAATATTTATGATGCGGAAAAGTTTGATGGGACTAAAAACCCAAAGCAACATGTTAGGAGGTATCTAAGCATTGCTGAAATGAATGGGTTAGATGAGAAGCAAACTTTGCATGCATTTCTTCTCTCACTTATGGGAGGTGCATCAAGATGGTACTATAGCTTGGACCCAACAAAACCAAGGTGTGGAATGAACTAGTGGTGTTGTTTGTGGATTAATTCATCTTCAATACTATGATTGATGTGACCCTAAGGGACTTGGAGACTACCAAGCAAGGAGTGGGGGAGACTTTTCTGAATACATGGCAAGATGGAAAGGGAAGGCATCTAGGATGGTTAATAGGCCAAATGAGAAAGACCCAATCAACATGAATCATCAAGAATTTTCTTCTGACATATAATAGTAGGCTCCTGTCATTGCCTATTAGTTCTTTTGGAGAGTTGTGTGATTATGGAACTAGGATCGAAGATGCCATCAATAATGGGCAACTAGAGAAAAGTGAGAGCAAGCTTCCATTCAAGAAGACATATTAGGGGGGAACGACCACTTCTAAAGCACCTAATCCTGTGAATGTAAGTGCCATCATACCTTAACAAACTTTAGCTTACCCAAGCTTCACAAAGAAAGCCTGTCGAGAATTTTCCGACCTAGGAATGACCCTTGCCCAAGCATATGAGAACTTGACCTCTAATGGATTCATCAAACCCTTAGACCCCACACCCATGCCTAATCTCGTGCCTCATACTTGGAACCTTAATGAGTATTGCCACTTCCATCAGAAATCCGGTTACAAAACTGACAATTGTTTCCATCTCAAGCAAGAAATAAAAGACCTAATAGATAATGAAACCCTTCCAAATCTGAACATCATCACCAAGCCTAACATTAGAAAGAATCCTTTGCTTGATTATCATCGAGCTCCTTATCCATATTAGAATTAGGTGCAAGTAGTTGAGATTGAGTGGGATTATTCAAAGTTGATAGAAACTGTGGAGGTCAACGCGGTGGATGTCCAAGGGATATGGGATGAAGAGGATGAGATGTTGAAGAGTACGATGGTTGAGTGGGGGATACTCCCCAAAGGAGTAACTGAATTGAAAAAGAGGGTCCTAGAAGACAATGTGGAAAATATCACTAGGAGTGGGTACAATCCATCCTTCTTAGAGAAAGACCATCCTAGTAGAAACATAGGAGAAGGGTCCAAGCCCACGAAACCTAAGGGGAAAGAAGAGAAAGATGAAGAAGATGGGGTCTTGCTCCAATTAAAGAAAACTCAAGCTCATGCGTCTGTATGGGGCTTATAGATGGCTTCTCACAAGTATCGTAGTGCTCTCTTGGATACTCTAAAAGGAAAGGAAGTGCCCATCAAAACTACTCCACAAGAAGTGCTATCTCTTATGGGTTAAGGCTCCATCTCACCCTTCCCTCATCTTTTTTGATGAAGAACTCCCTTCTGAAGGAGCCACCCACACTAGGCCTTTGCAAATCACTATTGAGTGCATGGGTGCCAAGGTTCCAATGGTACTTATTGATAACGGATTTGCATTGAATGTATGACCATTTAGGACTACTTTCACCATTGGGCTAGATGTGGAGACAATCATCCCCTCTCCTTCAACTATTAAGGCATATGACAATAATTCAAGGAAGGTTATGCGAACTTTCAAAGCTCCTTGCAAGATTGGTCCACTGAAGACAATTATGGAATTCCACGTGATGGACATCACTCCTAACTACAACCTCCTTTTAGGAAGAGCATGGCTTCATCCCATTGGGGCTATCCCTTCCACTCTCACCAACAAATAAAGATCCCATGGAAAGGAGGGACTGTTGTAGTGCTTGGTGATGGTGAGATCCTAGCTCCTGTTTGTGGACTTGAAGAATTAGGAATTGAGCTTCAAATGAGTGGCTTTAAGTTTGTGAACTTGGCTGACTATGGATTGAAGGATGAAAGGTACACTACGGATTTGCTTCCATGTAGTACCCATAAGGCGATTGCAATGATGAAAATATGAGGTATATGCCTAGTATGGGCCTTAGAAAAGAAGGAAGAGGGGTGGTTGAATTCCTCTACTTTAAGACTCAATTGACCAAGGAAGGTTTATGATTCTTTGAAAGCTACGACAGAATCAAGAAGAACCTTGGTACTAAAAATGTGAATTTTGTGAAAGAAGGAGGGGACTTCCTTTTTTGTGGTTTTCCCGAGCTTTGGGTGGATAAGGAGAGGAAAATGAATCTTGTTTGGGAAATATTCTTCAATGAAAGGCTCACTTTCAAGGAGAAACTTACTGTCGTGATCAAGAAAATTCAAGAAGAAGTCGACTGGATGGACTACATGGATGATGAGGAAATAGAGACTATGCTGAAAGAGGAGAGGGACGTGCTCGCCATCACCATCGAGGAGCCAAGTAATCCTTCTGCCTTCATCGTACCTACAGTAGGACAACTTAATAATTAGACTTGGGTTGAGTTTTATAAGAATATGGGAAAGGAATTTTGTAATGCAAGTTCAGATGTACTTTTTCAACATTTTTAAGAAGATGAATTCTGATTTGGCTTATTTTGATGTGTCCCATAATATTGAAATTCTGCACTTAAATGATTCTAATGAATTTGAAAATGAAATTAATAAACAATTAGAAAAGAAATTTGAACATATGGAATCAAATTTTGAAACTCTTAATTTGGGCAATGATGAGAATCCACACTTAATTAAAATTGGCTCAATCCTAAATGAAAAAGAAAGAAGATTTTAAAGAGATTTTCACAGAATTCCAAGAAGTGTTTGCATGGTCTTATGTAGATATGCCTGGCATTGTTCACGAGATAGCCTAACACCACATTGATACTCATGCTCACATGGTACCTATTAAGCAAAAGTTGAGACGTATGAGAACTTAATGGCTCCTTAAGATCAAGGAAGAAGTCACAAAATAGTTGAAGATAGGATTTATCAAACCTACCCCAAGGACGATTTCCTTCTCCCTTATATAGACGTCATAATGGATAATACCGCTAGCAGTGTCTTGATGTCTTTCATGGATGGATTTTTAGGATATAATCAAATCAAGATGGCTTCTAAGGACATAACTAAGACTACCTTTACCACAGAATGGGGAATCTATTGCAACACCATTGATAGGCCAAGAATGTATTGACCTCTTTGGTAAATTAATCAATTAATTAACCAAGTTAATTAATTAGATTCAATTACATGAAATAAGCGTGGTAGCACAAACAAATCACCAATTAAACTAAATGTAGCAGAAATTAAATTTGACATGGGTGATTTATTTATGAATGGGGAAAACCAACAAGGCAAAACCTCATCGGGTGAATTTAAGGTCATCACTCTCGAGAATCCACTATTATCAAAACAAGCGGTTACAAGTAAAAGAATCCTAGTAGCTTATACCAACCTACAGTTTAACCCTTACCCCAATACCCAATTGCACTTGTAATGTAGTGAAAATATGTCCTTTCAATGCACGGCTCCAAGTACGTGACTAACCAATCGATGCACGGATCCCAGTATATGACTAACACACCAACTTGTGAAGGATGTTGGCTACAAAGTTCTTCAGTTCATCCACACGATGAAGATCAAGAAGCTCCTTGGTTACAAAACCTTATGGCATACAAGCGCAGCAGCTTCTTTAAGAGAAAGATGAACTAGGACAAATTGTCTCCGGTCACAATATGCATGAATAAAACCTTTGCATCAAGTTTCATCAATTGAGACGGCCTTTAAAATAATCCTTATATATGTCTAGGATTGTGAGAAAATAAAACCTAAACACATAGCATGGATATTCGGGAAAAACAGATTTAAAAAACAGATTTTCGTAATTCTTGATAGATACAGCTATTGAGCTTCGAAGAATTAAACCTCGATAGATACATCTGTCGAGATATCTATCAAGCTTTAATTAACATCACTTCTTCACTTGATTCTTAGACAGATTTGCATGACTTCAATACTTAGACTTGAACTCCTATTCCTTGAAGTATTAAACACATCATAGATTTACCCAATTACAAGTAAAGTGTGTTTTGTCAAAAGATTAGCCAATTCTAAATGAGATATGTTCATAACATGTTCCACATATGTCCTAACAATCTCCCCCTTTGGCAATTAGTGACAAAACCACAACAAACAAATGAAATATAAAAGAAGTCATAAATCACTCAACTCATACAAACTTGTTGAATACAATAAAATCTACCTAACACAAACTCTTGAAAAACTTTGCAAGAAGAGAGTTCATGGCATGGAAGATTTTGACAACCTGTATTTTTGAAACATTTTAAACAAAATTCATCGAGGCATCTTAGTGTGAAACAGAAATGAAAGATTGCATACAATAAATAAGAAGCATGTGTATAAAGAGAGAAAAAAAACAACACATGGAGAGATAGGTGAAAATGTAACAACAACCTCATCAAATATATATATCAATAATGAATACAAGGTTTGCTATCACAAAGTGGTCACAAGACCAATATACAAGAACAATGTATCTAAAGGATAAAGAAAAGAAAAGTTACAAAAAGTTCTTACTACAACCCTTAAAATAAACACTCCCCCTAACAAAAAATCTCCTATACTAACTCTCCCCCTAAGTATATGACTACTCTCATATCTAAAACTACTTCCCTTTTTTGTCACGAATGACAAAGGGCAAGTCACTGAGAAGCAGTCATCTCTTCGTCACTGAAAGAGCTAGCATCCTCATCCTTATCATCATCATCATCATCATCATTATCATCACCGGAGTCACCATCATCATCCTCGTCTGTAAATGCCTTTGAAGAAGGAGAGAGAGACTCTACGAAGCCACCAAGGCAAGCCTATCGTTGTGCAATATGATCGATACGGGTGTTCACCTAATACAACTCAATAGTGAGTGTATCAAGGTAAGCAATCATGCGCCGAAGTTGTGCCATGACTGCCTTAAGGGTTACACCACCCGCGAAAGTAGAAGGAGCAAAGGTAGATGGAGCGGAAGAGGCTAGAGGAGTCCCCGTCTCGGTCCGTGGCCGCCTTGGTCGAAGCTGGGCCTCGCTCCATCTAACAGATGCGTTGATGATGGCACCCATGATAGAGAAGTGAGCAAACTTTGGATAGGAGATAGACGCATGGTGAATGATCCTCATGATAGCAGAAGGGAAGAGCCATATCCTTATAGACATCTATAAGGAAGAGTATGAAATGATAGGGAAAGTCTATAGTAAGGTCCTCAATGAGGGATAACAAAAATTGAGCACGAGGCTCGGTAATAGAGTTATAGTGAGGCAAGGGATAAAGAACAAATGTCATCACCATATTAAGGAACCTTGGACCTTTTGCAAAGCCTGAGCATGAGGTGTTTTGACGGTCACCCCATGATGAAGGTGTCTCACAAAAGAAAGACGAGAGTTCGTCTTTGGATACAATTTGCAGACGAGGACAACCGTGGTAATCAGGATGTGATACCCATGGGACATGTAGTACATCGGAGATAAACTACGGTGTGACTACTGAATGCTCAGAAATGTGCTGAAAACACAAGAGCTGTTTAGACCCCCCAAATTAAAGTTACGGCTCTATAGATTTTACTCTAACTTAAAACTAAGTGCGGAATAGAGTAAATGCGAGCGGATAAACAACCAAGCTACTCTAACCAATAATCATTATAACACAGCAGTAAAATGAAAGGTAAAAGAGTAGGGAAGAAGAATGCAAACACAAGATAACACGCCAATGTGTTATTGAAGAGGAAACCGAAGAACTCGGTGAAAATCCTCTCTGCCGCCCTCCAAGCAGTAATTGATCCACTAGACAATCAGTTGGGATACATGGGTTAGCAAGAGACCCTCCAAGCCTAATCTACCCGATGTACCTAAGCCCTACAATCTCATACTCCAATAAGGTTTCTCGGAACCGTGTCTTGTCTAGTTCTCCAGATCCTGCAACAAGTTCCATGTTGCATCTGCCATCCTTGGCTTCTTCCAATACTTCCTAGCAGCACCAAAACCTCATTGAACACTCTGAAAGGGTGTGGTAAGTGTTTGGGCTATCAACCTCTAAATTGTATGGAAATGGAGAGGTAGGAGGTGAGGAAAATCCATAAGCAATTGTGTAGAGGATTGTGGTATAACAATCTTTAACTCTCAAGGTTTGTGGCTAGGGTTTTCTCTCAGAAGCACTCCTTAAAATTTATGGGTAATGTGGGTATATATAGTGTGGGTACAGAAAGTGTGTATCAGATAGTACAGTTTGGCAAAACAGATTGTTTTGCAAGTGTTTCGCAGGAAGGCCTTACCCATGAGCTACTTGCGAAACACAGCTGTCTCTATTTGTACTGACTCTTCGCATTCCAGTCATGTGCAGGGCACATGCATCACTTCGCGAGATGCTTAGTAGTGAGCTACTCGCAAAAACTCTTCAGTCTTTAATTTGCTTGAGTTTTCAGACTCTGTCTCTCTATCACACAACCCTTACAATTAAATGTCACAATAAATACATGGTATATAAAATATTGAACATAATTATAATCAAATTTGGCACAGAATAAAAGCCAATCAAAACACATAGTTGTAAATTCCAACTTTACAACTACAATACGAGTACCTCTAACAGCAGTAATAAAACGAGGTATAGACGAATTGAAACCATGCATATTAGAGTAGAACTCCTGTATGATTACAATGGGACAACTCATGGGTATCTCACATAGAGATTCCCATCCCTACCTATGAATGACAGTTGGTAGATCAGTATCGAAGAAGTCCGATAACATAACATGGTGTTCCGAATGAATGCCACATTTAGAGAATTTCTTCGAAAGTCTTGACGGGCTTTATCATCACGGAACCTGACATGAGAGGGAGTAGGATTAGAAGAAGAGGATGCCCCGGAACGAAGAGGGTTCTAGGACGGAGTAGTTTTACGCTTGGGTGCCATGCGTAGACTATCCGAGAGAGAGAGAGAGAGACAAGCAAAAAAGTACCAATCAGCAATAATATCAAAGGAAAGAAAAAGAATGGTATGTATGCATGAAAAATGCATGAACATGTGACATGCAACAAAATAAACATCATGGGCTTAGCCTAATCCAAACCTACTAGCACACAAGGTTTCAACAAATAAAACATACATCTAAAATGCATGAAACATTGTGAAAATGAAAATGTGATGCAGTGCATGAGCATATAATATCATTTAAGCAAAACCTAACCCAAAAATTTCACAATTAACTTAGCAATTTTGAAAAACCCCAAAAAATTTCCAAAAACCTAAAACCTAGGTCTAAATGTATGAAATGCATGAAGAAAGAGAGAAAACAAGATCATACAAGTGAAAAGAAGATCACACTAGGCCAAAAATCAATTGGGTTTGAGGTTTAGAGGGAGAGACAAAAGTGTTTGAGAGAAGTTGGATAGCTTTTCTGTCGAGAGAGATGTGAAAAAAATGAGACCTAATTTCACATTGATGCTATATAAAGAAATCATAGCTCGATGGATGGAGATCTGTCGAGCACTAATTCTTGACAGATAAATCTGTCGACGACAAAAGAACCTCGATGGATCGAATAGCTATCTCTTGCTATCGAGCAGATAGAAACTTTCTCGATGTATTGAGAATTTGTTGAGAAGCTATCGAGACAAATTCCAGAAAGTTTCGATGGTTTGAAAATGCAATAAGATCTATTGAGAAAAGCAGTCCAAGGGTCTCAATAGATAGATATCTATCGAGAGCTGTCGAGAAGCAATTGAGATGGGAAAAAATAGTTTTTCAAAGAGGAGAAAAACACAGACATGAATGCAATCAAGCATGCTACCCAACCAAAGATTCAACCAACATTTTTAAGCTTCCAAATTCATCTCTCAACAAAAAAAAAAAGTCAAGCATTTAGATCCAAAACACACACACACACACACACACACACACACACAATGAGTCTAACCAATTTTATATTTCAAAAACAAGTCAAGACATTTTAGTGAGCATACATAAACACATGTATTCCTTGTGATGGCCAAATCACATTGTACCTGCACATGTATCAAAAGTAGCAAAGAATTTTGCATGTTGTGTATGAAAAACATCACAAGATTGCATAAGTGTCTCATGTTATTACGATTTGAGATATGAGAAAATCAATTTAACTTATATACAATCATAACTGCTTGATGGGGACTATTACCTTCGAGGTACACCCTATAACTCCTACATCTCCTAGAAACATGTTTGCAATCATATATAAAGCATTTTGATTCTTTTTGCTTTTGTTTTTGCTTTGCATATATATATATATATATATATTTTTTTTTTTTTTTAGTATATCATGCATGGGCATATAAGAGAGAAAAGAAAATACCCAATTATGTTAAGCTTTTGACATTGCACTTTTGCTATGCCAAAGCATATAAATGTCATTTCATGATTGGTGGACAACAGTGGTGAGATGGTTATTTATGCCTTTCTCTTAGCAGGTGAAACAAACACAGTAGTATTAGAAGAAGCAATATTAGAGAAAGAGAAATAATACCCCAAACCGGTTTGATTAGAAGCGGATTTTTGAAAGCTAAGCATCTCATCAAGCTTTGCACTGGAAGTCCTCTCCAATTGAGCTTTAACTTGAAACAACTCCACTTTAAGCTTCTTGGTCTTTTCAGCCAAGAAATTATTCTCAAATTGCAGTGCTCCAATAGTCTAAGTAGCTTCATCAAACTTATTGGAAAGCTCTTCTTGATCAAGTTCCACATCATTCAGCTTCTTGGTGGCCAGCCTATATAGTTTCTCATGCTTCTCAAAAACCTTGTACAATTTTTCATAGGTTGTATGAATATCCTCTTGATCGTCCATTTTCTCGAACTTAGAATCCACCAAGTCCTCTTCATCATCTATTGTTTCTAAACCCCCATCAGTAGGATCAACTGTGGCAATGAAGGCATTCAAGATTCCCTCGTTATCATTATCATCTGAATCATCCTCAAGCTCAGTGTCACTCAAGGTAGCCGCAAGGGCCTTGCTTTTCCTAATGGTCTTGAGATAAGTTGGGCATTCTTGTTTCATATGTCCAAAACCTTGACATTCGAAGTACTTTGTCCGGAGGGAATAGTGTATTAACTGTCATCCCTAGCATCCTTCTTCCCTTTATTTTGGCTCTTGAACTGTGAAGAACTGGATTGCTTACGATCTTTGTCAAATCCTTTCAGTTTGGCATTCTTCATGAACTTTTTGAATTTCCTTGTGATATAGGATTTCATCTTAGAATTTTCATCATCAAAAGACTCATCAGTATCACTGCTTTTGGCCTTCAAAGCCATGCTCTTGCTCTTGCTTAATTTGCTGATCCTAGACAAACCCAATTCATCGGTCTGCAAGTTGCCAACCAGCTCTGTCAAAGGAATTTGATCAATGTCCTTTGATTCCTCAATGGCGGTGATCTTGGCTTAGAATCTCTCAGCTAGAGCTCTGAGTACCTTTCTAACAATCTTGGGTTTGTGAATGGTTTCTACAAAATTAAAGGCAGAGATTAATATGTCTTTGAGCTTGGCATAGAACTCATCGAACAACTCATCCTCCTTCATCTTAATCTCTTCAAAGCTTATGGTAAGCCTCTAAAGTTTTGAATCCTTGACAGCCTTGGTTCTTTTGTAGGTTGTCTGGAGCTTGTCCATGCTTCCTTTGCAGTTTTAGTGGAAGATATCTTCTTGAACTCCTTATTCGTGACTGCATTGAATAGGGCATTCAATACTCTGCTGTTGAAGTTAGCCGCTTTGATCTTTGCATCATCCCAATCAGTTAGCACTTCTTTTGGTTTAGTCTAACCAATCTCTATAGCTTGCCACACTTTTTCATCTAAAGACTGCAAGAAAGCTTTCATGCGTACTTTCCAATATGCATAGTTGTTGAGACATATGTGGAACATGTTTAGAACATATGTCATTTGGAATTGGCTAATCCTTTGGCAAAACGCACTTTACTTGTAATTAGGTAGATCTAGGATGTGTTTAATACTTCAAGGAACAAGAGTTCAAGTCCAAGTATTGAAGCCATGCAAATCTATCCAAGAATCAAGTGAAGAAGTGTTGTTCTTTAAAGCTCGACAGATAGCTCGACAGTTGTATCTATCGAGAATTACGAAAATCAGTTTTTTAGATATGATTTCACGCATATCCATGTGTATTTGTATAGGGTTTATTTTCTCACAACCCTAGACATATATAAGGATTATTTTAAGGGCCATATCACTTGATGCAACTAGATGAAACTTGATGCAAAGGTTTTATGCAAGCATATTGTGACCGGAGACATATGCCCTAGTTCATCTTTCTCTTGAAGAAGCTGTTGTGTTTGTATGCCATAGAATTTTGTAACAAATGAGCTTTTGATCTTCATCGTGTGGATGAATTGAAGAACTTTGCAGCCAACATCTTTCTCAAGTTGGTGTGTTAGTCATGTACTTGGATCCATGCATCGATTGGTTAGTCATATACTGGGAGCCGTGCATTGAAAGGAGAGATTGTCACTACATTGCAAGTCCAATTATGTAATGGGGTAAGGGTTCAACTATAGGTTGGTATAAGGTACTAAGATTCCTTTACTTGTAACCACTTATTTTGATAATAGTGGATTCTAGGGAGTGGTGACCTTAAATTCACCCAGTGGGGTTTTGCCTTGGTGGTTTTCTTCATTCGTAAACAAATCACCTATGTCAAATTTAATTTTCGCTACATTTAGTTTATTTGGTGATTTGTTTGTGTTACCATGCTTATTGCATGTAATAGAATCTAATTAATTAACTTGGCTAATTAATTGATTAATTTACCAAAGGGATCAATGCATTCTTAGCCTATCAAGTGGTATCAGAGCAAGCACACTCTGATTAGGGTTAATCTTTGTTGTGTGATCCATTGACCCTTGTTGTCATGGATAGAGGACAATCTTTAATTATACCTCCTTTATTTGATGGCACTAACTATGCATATTAGAAAGTATGCATGAGAGCTTTCTTGCAGTCATTAGATGAAAAAATGTGGAAAGCTGTGGAGAGAGGCTGGACCAAGCCAAAGGAAGCACCGGCTGATTGGGATGATGCTAAGATCAAAGCGGCAAACTTCAACAGCAGGGCATTGAATGCTTTATTTAGTGCAGTCACGAATGAGGAATTCAAGAAAATATCCTCTACTAAAACTGCAAAGGAGCATGGACCATCCTTCAGACAACCTATAAAGGAACTAAGGCTGTCAAGGATTCAAAGCTTTAGAGGCTTACCATGAGCTTTGAAGAGATTAAGATGGAGAAGGATGAGTCATTCAATGAGTTCTATGCCAAGCTCAAGGAAATAGTAAACTCTGCCTTTAATCTTGGGGTAACCATTCCTGAACCCAAGATTGTTAGAGAGGTGCTTAGATCTCTTTCGAAGAGATTCCATGCCAAGATCACCACCATTGAAGAATAAAAGGACATTGATCAAATTCCTATGATAGAGCTGGTTGGCAACTTGCAAACCTATGAATTGGGTTTGATTAGAATTGGGAAATTGAGTAAAATCAAGAGCATGACACTGAAGGCCAAGAGCAGTGACACCAATGAGTCTTCTGATGATGAAGATTCTAAGATGAAATCCTATATCATAAGGCAATTCAAAAAGTTCATGAAGAATGATAATGTGAAAGATTTGACAAAGACCGTAAGCAATCCAGCTCTTCACATTTCAAGAGCCAAGATAGAGGGATGAAAGATGCTAGGGATGGCGGTCAGTACACTGTTTCCTCCAGACCAAAGTGCTTTAGATGTTAAGGTTTCGGACATATGGATGACACTGAGCCTGAGGATGATTCAAATGATAATGATAATGAGGGAATCTTGAATGCCTTCACTGCCACAGTTGATCCTATTTATGGGGGTTCAGAAACAGTAGATGATGAAGAGGACTTGGTGGATTCTAAGTTCAAGAAAATGGATGATCAAGATGATATCCATACAACCTATGAAAAATTGTACAAGGTTTTTGAGAAGCATGAGAAACTATATAGGTTGGCCACCAAGAAGCTGAATGATGTGGAACTTGATCAAGAAGAGCTTTCCAATAAGTTTGATGAAGCTAATTAGACTATTGGAGCATTGCGGTTTGAGAATAATTTCTTGGCTGAAAAGACCAAGAAGCTTAAAGTGGAGCTGTTTCAAGTTAGAGCTCAATTGTAGAGGACTTCTAGTGTAAAGCTTGATGAGATGCTTAACTTTCAGAAATCTGCTTCTAATCAAATCGGTTTAGGGTATGATTTCTCTTCCTCTAATATTGCTTCTTCTAGTACTACTATGTTTGTTTCACCTGCTAATAATGTTGAGTTTGAGAATAATGATGTGAAAACTGTTTTAACTAGTGAGAACATAGACAAGAGTAAATCTATCTTAGGAGCACTCCCTAAGCTTGATAAGAAAGAGGCTAAAAACCCTAGGGCTAAGAAGAACAATAATCAAAAGTCTAGAAAGGAGAAGCAGCATCTTTGTCATCACTGTGAAGCTACTAGATATACTCGACCTAATTGCTATAAGTGGTTAGTCATTCAACAGAGCAGCAGTATGATCTCATCTGGAAACCAGAATCAATTTCCATCTTCTTTTGCTCCTCTTGGAGAACTTCTCAAAGCCTTCATATTCCTTTTGAACTTGAACGGTTTCAATTCTTCCCTTTCACCACCGGATCAAGGGTTTGCCAAACGGAAAGGTTCTTCCAAGGTGTGGAAGGAAAAAGGCTCTAAGTGATCTAATCATTTTTTCTCTCTCCCTCTAATTTTTGTTTGCATTACTTGTGTGTATTTAATGGCACTAATTATTGATAGGCCAAGAATGTATTGACCCCTTTGGTAAATTAATCAATTAATTAGCCAATTTAATTAATTAGATTCAATTACATGCTATAAGCATGGTAGCACAAACAAATCACCAATTAAACTAAATGCAGCGGAAATTAAATTTGACTTGGGTGATTTGTTTATGAATGGGGAAAACCACACAGGCAAAACCCTATCAGGTGAATTTAAAGTCACCACTCTCAAGAATCCACTATTATCAAAACAAGCAGTTACAAGTAAAGGAATCCCAGTAGCTTATACCAACCTACAGTTGAACCTTTACTCATATACCTAATTGGACTTGTAATGTAGTGACAATCTCTCCTTTCAATGCATGACTCCAAGTACGTGACTAACCAATCGATGCACGGATCCCAGTACGTGACTAACACACCAAGTTGTGAAGGATGTTGGCTACAAAGTTCTTCAGTTCATCCACATGATGAAGATCAAGAAGCTCATTGGT
Organism: Quercus gilva; assembly: GCA_023621385.1. NCBI lineage: Eukaryota > Viridiplantae > Streptophyta > Magnoliopsida > Fagales > Fagaceae > Quercus > Quercus gilva. The sequence goes on along the minus strand of CM042478.1, from coordinate 30,003,567 downwards.
TACAAAACCTTGCGGCGTACAAATGCAGCAGCTTCTTTAAGAGAAAGATAAACTAGGGCAAATTATCTCCGGTCACAATAGGCATGAATAAAACATTTGCATCAAGTTTCATCAACTGAAACAACCCTTAAAATAATCCTTATATATGTTTCGAGTTGTGAGAAAAGAAAAGCCCAAACATATACACACAGATTGGATGAAAAGAAAACCTAAACACATAGCATGGATATACGTGAAAACAGATTTGAAAAACTAATAGATACATCTGTTGAGATATCTATCGAGCTTTAATGAATAGCACTTCTTCACTTTATTCTTGGACAGATTTGCATGGCTTCAATATTTGGACATGAACTCCTATTCCTTAAAGTATTAAACACATCCTAGATCTACCCAATTACAAGTAAAGTGCATTTTGTCAAAAGATTAGCCAATTCTAAATGACATATTTTCATTGATAGGCTAAGAATGTATTGACCCCTTGTGATGAATTAACAAATTAATTAGCTAAGTTAATTAATTAATTCAATTAGCATGCAATACGCATGGTAGCACAAACAAATCACCAATTAACTAAATGCAGCAAAAATTAAATTGACAAGATGATTTGTTTACAAATGGGGGAAAACCTACACGCCAAAAACCCCACTAAGTAATTTTAAGGTCACCACTCCCGAGAATTTACTATTATCACAACAAGCGGTTACAAGTAATGGAATTCCAGTACCTTATACCAACCTACAGTTGAACCCTTACCCCAATACTTAATTGGACTTATTCTTTGGTGACAATCTCTCATTTTCAATGCACGGCTACCAGTACGTGACTAACCAATTCGATGCGTGGATTCCAGTACGCAGCTTACTCACTAACTTGAGAAAGATGTTGGCTGCAAAATTCTTCAGTTCATCACACGATGAAGATCATGAAGCTCCTTGGTCACAAAACCCTACGGTGTACAAACATAGAAGCTTCTTCAAGAGAAAGATGAACTAGGGCAAATTCTATCTTCGGTCACAATTTTTATGAACACAACTTTGCTTCACACTCGCGCGCCCTTTGACGGCCCTTAAAATAATCCTTATATATGTTTAGGGTTGTGAGAAAAGAAAGCCCAAACATATACACACTAATTGGATGAAAATCAGAGCTGAAAATCTGTTTTTCATAAACCTCGATAAATAGCTTATCTATCGAGATAGCTGTCGAGCATCGGGCTTCAGTAGCTTTTAAACCTCGATAGATACAAGCTGTCGAGATAGTTGTCGAGATTTAAAATCTAGCACTTCTTCACTTATTTCTTGGACAGACTTGCATGGCTTTAACACTTGATCTTGAAACCTTGTTTCTTGAAGCATTAAACACATCCTAGATCTATCCAATTACAAGTAAAGTGCATTTTGTCAAAGGATTAGCCAATTCTAATTTGACATATGTTCCTAACATAAAATCACATATGTCCTAGCATTCATAACATGTTCCACATATGTCCTAACTACCGTTACGCCATTTAGGCTCAAGAATGCGGGTGCAACTTACCAATGAATGGCTGCGACTTTGTTACATGACATGATGCACAATGAGGTTGAGGTATATGTTGATGACATGATCATAAAGTCCAAAGATAGAGAAGGCCACATAGTTAATTTAAGGAAGTTATTTGGGAGGATCAAGGAGTATAGATTGAGGTTGAATCCACAAAAATGTACCTTTGGAGTAACTGCTGAGAAATTATTAGGCTTTTTGGTGAGTGATAGAGGAATAGAATTTGACCCATCAAAGATCAAAGCCATATGCCTCCACCCAAGAGTTAGAAGGAGATAAGAGGATTCTTAGGACGGTTACAATACATCAGCTTTATTGCCAAGCTTACCTCCACTTGTGAGCCGATCTTCAAGCTTTTGAGGAAGAATGAACCCCATGCATGGAAAAATAAATGTTAAAAAGCCTTTGAGCTCATTAAAGAATAACTTCTCCATTCGCCTATCCTAGACCCCTTAAAGCATGGACAACCATTACTACTTGACCTCTCTATCATAGGAGATGTGGTTGGGAGTATGCTTGCACAGGAGGATGATGATAAGAATGAAAGGGCCATTTACTACCTAAGCAAGAGATTCCATGATTTTGAGACTAGATATACACCCATAGAAAAGTCATGCTTTACTCTTGTATAGACCGTATAGAAGTTGAGACACATCATCCTACCTTTCCAAGTATGGATAATATATAGAATGGACCCATTGAAGTATCTATTTGAGAAGCCCGCCTTAAGTGGAAGGTTGTCAAGATGGTTAATCCTATTTGCAGAATTTGATTTGAAATATATGGCAAGAAAAACTATTAAAGGAAGCGCAGTATCAAATTTTTGTGCTGAGAATCCCATCGAAGGAGAAGATGGTAAAGAAGACTCTCCTGATGAGGATATTTTGGACATTGAACTAGAGGCATGGAAGATGTATTTCAATGGACCCATGATCCAATAGGGATAGAAGTACTTTTAATCACCCCTGATGGATCTCATGTACCTTTGGCAGTCAAGTTGAACTTTGAGGCAACCAACAACATGGCAGAATATGAGGCTTGCATTGTTGGAATGGAAGCCCTTCGAGAGTTAATGGTAAAAGAGGCAGAAGTCCTTGGAGATTTGACTTTAGTCATAGCCCAAGCATAGAAATTATGGAAGGTGAAGGAAGAGCACTTGAAACCTTGCCAGCAATATATGGAGGATTTAACCAAAACATTCAATAAGATTGAATACATTATCATCCCTAGGGCCTAGAATCTGTTTGCAGATGCTTTCGTTACCTTGGCCTCCATGGTTGAAATACCCAAAGGAGTATGAAAATAATCTTTAGAGATTGAACAAAGTTATGAGTTGGTACACAAGGGGGACAAAGTCTTCAGTCATGGCTATAGAAGAAGAAGGAGTTCGTTGGTATTATGACATCATGAAATTCCTAGAATTAGGTTCATATTTTGATGGTGCCAATAAGAGAGTACGTCATTTGATTAGGATGATGGCAATGCAATACATCCTATGTGGAGGTTAGCTCTATAGGAGATCTTATGATGGTATACACATTCATTGCTTGAAGAAAGTAGAAGCTGAGAAGGTCATGGATGAAGTCCATCAAGGAGTTTGTGGTCCTCATATGAATGGGAGAATGTTAGCAAAGAAGGTTCTAAGGATAGAGTACTATTTGAAAACGATGGAAACTAACTATATGGATTTTGTGAAGAGTTGCCATGACTGCCAAACACATGCAAACTTGAATCATATGCCACCTAGTGAGCTATACAGCATGACCTCTCCTTATCCTTTCTCAGTTTGGGGCATAGATGTGATTAGAAGGATAGCCCTTAAGGCTTCAAATGGACATGAGTACATCCTAGTGGCAATCGACTAGTTTACTAAGTGGGTAGAGGTAGCCTTTTACTCTATGCTAAAAGCTAAGCATGTGGCTTGATTCATAGAGAATGACATCATTTATCAATTTGGAGTACCGCAAGAAATCATCTCAGATAATAGCAAGCACTTTGAGGGGGAAGTTTGAAGAATCATGGAGTTGTACAAAATTGAGCATCACAAGTCTTCACCATACCGACTGCAGGCTAATGGAGCTGTAGAAGTGGTCAATAAGAACATCAAGAATATACTAGCCAAGATGGTAGTGACATATAAGGATTGGGCCAAGAATCTTCCATTTACCTTATAGGGTTATAGAATTTTTATCCGTGCATCGATTGGGGCAACCCCCTACTCTTTCGTCTATAGGAGTGAAGCGGTGCTTCCCATCGAAGTGGAGGTACAATCTTTGAGGGTGCTGGTAGAAACTAGAGTTCTAGAGGAGGATTGGATGAAAGAAAGATATGAACAGTTGGCTTTGATAGATAAGAAAAGAGCTAGAGCACAATACCATGCACAAGGTTATCAAAAGAGGATTACTAGAGCATACTAACTAGCAGAAAGCGGATTGAACTGCGCAAAATAAACTACCCTAGTGTAGGGTTTTGTGTGGTTCTAAAATGATCGACCGACTTGGAGCAAGAATTGTATTGGGTAATACGGGTTTCTTTGGCAACCCTAATGATGATCGTGGATCTTCTTAATAGGAATTTGGACTCGCCGTGCGACAGAATGCACTGATTGTCTTGGTTTTTTGATTGAATCGATCGATGCTTCAAGAAAAGTTCCCTTAAGGAATTGATCATTGCGATCTTCATACCATGCTAGATGGATTGCTATTAGTGATTGGGAATGGCCTTGGCATTATCCCATTACATGTCTTGACCACGAGGGCTGAATCGACCTTTGAACCAGGCTTTGAAAATGTGGTTCAAGATATTCTAGGATGCTGGACGAGATGTGCAAAGATAAACTGCCCCAATATAGGTTTTATGCGGTCTTGGTTGTATGAAAAAATCTTTTGAAAGGCAAGTTTACCGCTGAACAAGCCACGCACCACTATTAGTGCAAAAACTGAGGGAATCTTCACTTTTCTGCATGGATCTGCATTAGAACACTAGATTCTTTTAGATCTGAGCATGGATGATCTTGGGCTCAAGACTTATTGAAAGCTCTAATATGTGTGAAAAACACAAGAGCTGTTTAGACCCCCGAATTAAATTACGGTTCGATTGATTTTACTTTAACTTAATACTAAGTACGGAATAGAGTAAATGCGAGTGGATAAACAAACAAACTACTCTAACCCATAATCATAATAACATAGCAGTAAATGAAAGGTAAAAGAGTAGGGAAGAAGAATGCAAACACAAGATAACACACCGATGTTTTATCGAAGAGGAAACCAAAGAACTCGGCGAAAAACCTCTCTGCCGCCCTCAAGCGGTAATCGATCCATTAGACAATCAGTTGGGATACATGGGTTAGCAAGAGACCCTCCAAGCCTAATCTACCTGATGCACCTAAGCCCTCCAAGCTCCTACTTCAACAAGGTTTCTCAGAACCGTGTATTGTCTAGCTCTACGGATCCTGCAATACGTCCAATTGCATCTGCCAAAGCCTAGCTTCTTCCAATGCTTCCTAGCACCACCAAAACCTCACTGAACACTCTAAAAGAGTGTGGTAAGTGTTTGGGCTATTAACCTCTCAACGGTATGGAAATAGAGAGGTAGGAGTTGAGGAAAATCCACAAGCAATTATGTAGAGGATTGTGGGTATAACAATCTCTAACCCTCAAGATTTGTGGCTAGGGTTTTCTCTCAAAAGCACGCATCAACATTTGTGGGTAATGTGGGTATATATAGTGTGGGTACAGAAAGTGTGTATCAGATAGGACAATTTGACAAAACAAAATGTTTCGTGGGTGTTTCACGGGAAGGCCTTACCCATGAGATACTTGCGAAAACCAGTTATCTCCATCCTGTCCTGACTCTTCGTATTCTAGTCATGTGTAAGGCACATGCTTCACTTTGCGGGTTGCTTAGTCACGAGCTACTCGCAAAAACAGCTTTAGTCTTCATGCCTTGAGTCTTCACACACTCTCTCTCTTTCTCTCTTACACAACCCTTACAATGAAATCCCACAAATAATACAAGGTATAAAAGATTAAACATAATTACAATCAAATTTGGCACAGAATAAAAGCCAACAAAATATATAGTTGTAAATTACAACTTTACAATCTCCTTTTTTGGCTATTCCGTGACAAAACCCCTAAAATAGACTCTAGACTTAAACGTGAGTTTGGGAACAATGGAAAAACTCACTCACACCTAATCTAGAAGCTGTGAAGCACTTGCACGTATATACCTGTAACCTAAAACACTCGAACACAAACAAAACTTTCATTAAGCTTATGACAAGTTGAATACATGGTACGTACATGAGCAAGTAGAATGCGATTAAGTTTGTAAATACTATAAAATATGTAAGCATATCTTGATCAAACAAGAACAGTCATTAAGGAATGACTACGATGAACATTTAGCTAGTAAATGCTCATCTGGACACTCAATGCAATTAAGATCAATTATAAGGATCAATTGCATGTCCAACACTCAACCAATGCAAAATACACGAAGTATTTGCATCTAGGAAATAATATCCTACTAGGTTACAAGAGTGAGGTACTTCAGATATATAATCAACATCTAAAAGTACAAAAAAAATGCTACAAAGCATTGAGATAAACACAAATACTGAATATAAACTGAAATTAAAAACAAAGTACTTAAGCTTTAAATAAAAGCAGTAAAGACACTGCCTGAATGAACCAATGTATCTAAGTCTAAACTCTGTCTACTCTTTGCTCCCCCTCAAATGTGCAAGCTCCCCCTCAAAATTTTCTCCCCTTTTTGACCGGAATGGCTAAAGAGGCTAGAACTGATCAGACTTTGCATTTGATCCCTGTTGCATGGACAAATCATCGATCTATGAAGATAAGACAGTGATTTGACCCTGAATATATGCAAACTGGTCTGTAATGTGCTGCATATGGGAGTCAAGCATGGTAAACATCTGGTCCACTCTAGTTAGGATGAGATCAAGTCTTTCTGGACCTCATGCTAGTGCTGAAGATGATGGCTGAGCTGAAGTTTCTGGAGCAGTAGTGAATCTATCAATCTCCTCTTCTGTATCGCCACCCTTTTCCTCAACGCGATCCCTTGGTATTGAAGACACGTCGGTTTTGGAGCCTTTGATGTGGGCTTTGCTCCGAGTCACTGTATGTGCACAAATGGGATAGTTTCTTTGAACCACAGTGAGACCACTCGGAAGTTTGAGCCTTGACTTTGTAATGAGGCCCATTATGAGTGAGGGGAATGGCATGATTATTCTGGAGTTCTGCTTTTCTATGTTCTTCTTCAACAGATGGAAGATATGTCCACATATATCGATCTTCTTGTAAGTAAAGAGATCGTACAAAAAGATTGTCCTTGGAGCGGACAATGTCGTGAGGTTGGTGACCGGATATAAGTTGTGGATCATCACATGAGCAAGAGTCCTCATCTCTGGACTGAATGGAATTGTGTTCATAGAGGTCTTCTTAAGAGTACCACCAAGAGTCAACACCATTTCCTCAGTAGAGTCCAGGCGATCCTTATATTGGACTGTGATTGGCTGTGAGGGAGGACGAATCTCCAAAAATTCTTGTATGCTTTCCCTTGTAATCACAAACTCTTTGTGTCTCACCCAGCAATCTATATGATCTTCTTCTACACTAGCATTGGAGAAAAATTACTTTATGATCTCCAAGTATACAACTCCAACTGGATTTAGGAGCTTTGTCCACATCCTTTCCTTGAACACTTCAGGTATGAAGGTGTCCTTAAGGATAATCATGGCTCTTTTGTAGTAGTCATTATACTTCAAATCTGCCTTAATAGACTTGAAGTTGTCAAAATCTGTGTGAGCACATTTTGATGACTTCTTGGTTGCAGAATGTTTAGTAGGAGACATCTGCATAGTTACACAGACAACCAAGAAAAGAAACATGTGCACAAACACAAAACAGAACACAAAAACTTGAGTAGATTCAAGTTAGTTCAAGGTAAAATAAAAAAACTTAAAATAGAGCATAACAAACTCAAAAAAACATGCTATAACAGATAAAACATGCAAACAATATCATAATGCACAAAAAAATTGATTGTGCATGTGTGTGCATGAGCTGTGCATGTGTTTGCAGCAGGTGATGCTTGGGGTGTGCCTAGAGGGTGCCTAGTGTGTGCGTAGGAGGTGCATGGCACGACACAAAAAGAGAAAAGTGTGTAAAACACATACCCTTTGACCAAAACATGTTACCCAAGTTCAATCAAGGGTATACCCAAGGAATGGAGCTCAGTTGAGTCGAATTCAACACAAGAATGTCACATGAACATTTTGTCAAACACATAACATGCAATAGTGAACAACACAAATGAACAATGCATGAACATGATGAAATCTGCCTCAATACATGTTTAGATTGCCATAAGGGGCCAACACAGATGCACAAAGATCAAATGGGACTCAGCCCAATCAAAATTTTGAAAAAAATTTCACAAAAATCATGAATCCCAACCCATTTTTGAAAAATCCCCAATTTTGGAAACCCTAACTTAATATCTGCATAAACTAAGACAAAAGAGAAGAAAAGTTTTTAGAAAATATACCTTGAAGTTGAAAATGCAAAAAACAAGCTTGAGAGTGAAGGGGTTTGAGTGAAAAATGATTTTGGGTTAAGAGGGGTTCGAGACAGGTAGTGCGAGGGAAATGAAGTGAGTTTGAAAAACTGTCACATTTGCTATATAAAACTGAAAACACGCGATTTTCATGAGTTAGGCAGTCATGAGATTAGTCACGAAAAACACCACTAAAGCATAAAAGCTTTCGCGAGAAGCTTCTAGTCGCGAAACAGTTGCGAGACAGTCGTGATAGCCTCTGAATGAAATTGAAAATTTTCCAGTTTTTGCCTAAAAAACATTTCACTAGAAGGGTTTAATAGCGACATACTTGCGAGACAGTAGCGAGACTCTCTGTATGAAATTGAAAAAATTTTATTTCCTTTAAGCTGGTTTCGCTGGAAGCTTTAAGTTGTGAGCTTCTCGCAAAACTGCCCTTGAACCAGTTTTTGAAGAAAAACACAAAAATGCATTTTGAAAAAAAATTAAAAACACGAAAGTATAAAATCGCTTTCAAAAACATATAAAACACTCAAAAATATTTTTAGGTTTGATCAACAAGTAATTGAGCATACACATCACATTTGAATATGTACAATCACACAAATGAGATAAGCATTAATTGAATCAAAGTCTTGTGTATTGTGGGTGAGTATCAAATGTGGAATAGTCCTTAGACCGGAGTGAAGTTTCAATGATCAATTCAATCAAGTCACACATAATTGGTACTAAGTCAAGTGGTCTATCTCAATTACAGAAATGAATATATATGACCTCCCACAAGAGAATGATTACAAAACTTAGAAGCTTTTTCTTTGGCTTTTGCATAAATCATAACATTTGATCTTTTTTGGATAATACATCTTTTTTTGAGATCAGTGCTTGAAATTTTTGATATTTCAACATTAAGAGTTAGCCTTTGGCTTTTTGAGCACCATACATTTCAATACAAAAGTCGCTTTCCCTTTTTCCTGGTCAAATACTAGTATGTGCGACAGGCTTTTGTAGCTCATAATCTTTTTTTCATTTTGAGATTTACATTTGGTGAGCTCTATTGCAAAAACATAAAAGAAAAGTGGGAAGATATATAGGCACAAGTCTACGCAAGTATCAAGACCAATAAGACTATTAACCAATCATTCATGACAAGCTTGAAGATCTATTTACAACAATCACACATAGTTTTCAAGATTTCTCCCACATAGATATATGTGCATACATAACAAGTGAAGCTCGTAAATGCACTACGCCATTAGTATGAAGGTACTAGGCCAAACTCACATGTGATATATGTTCAAACATATACGATCAAACTTTTTGAATTTTTCACTTTTTTTGTGGTTTTGGATTTTTATTACTCACACAAAACTAAAACATAAAAGTAAGATAAAAAACAAAAGCAATGCATACAAATAAATGCAAAATGCAAAAATGCATGAATATATAGCATCTAATGCATGAGGGGTCCTACAAAGATAAAAAAAATTAGATCAAGGACCAAAAGAGCAAAGGCTTAACCATAGGAAACCTTCCTCATCCAAACGGAATGATTGTTTGGCATGAGTGTGTTATGAGAAGTGAGACGAGGGTTGGAAGAATGAGAACTAGAGATGCACATAGATAAGGAGGTAAGAACATTAAAAACTTTCTTCAATAACTTACCATTTTCCATCAAATCCGGTTTAGCTTGCAAAAAATAACTTCCAAGAAGCTCAAATTTCTCTTTTCTTTTTACTCTCTTATGAGCTTGAAACTTAGAGCAATTAGGTCTTAGATGACCAAAGGCACTACAATGGTGACAAATAATGGGTTTAGGTCCACTAGGATTTTTAGGGAAGGATCTAGCAACATGGTATTGTTCTCTCTTCAACTTATGACATTGAAGCCTTATATGACCAATCACACCACAATGGTGGCAAGTTGGAACAAACTTAGATCCATCCAAAACCTTAGGTTGAGACCTAAATGGAGGCTTTGACTTAAGAGCCTTTCTCTCCACCTTTTGATTTCTTTGTGTGGAGGAATGTACACCGTTTTGCCCTTAGAGGTAGAACACACATTAGGCACAAAATCGGGTACCACAACATGATTGCAACAAATATTTTCATCATTTTTAGAAATAGGTTCAGAAATCAAACAATTGGCATGCATCTTGAGAGATTCATTTTCACATTTTAGCTCATCAACAAGTTTGTTAGACAAAACAAGTTTAGCATCCAAGTCCATATTCAAACATTCAAACTTTTTCAGCTTTTCAAGAGAATTTTCAGCAAGTTTCTTATATTTCTTAACCAATTTGTCGGATTCATTGAGCTTAGCAATCAAATCATCCTTATCACAAAATAACTTGCTCAAATTCTTTTGAAACTTCTTAGCATTATTTTTAAAGAGTTTGTCATTTGGAATATCAACAACACCCAATGATTCAAGTAACATGTCATCATAATCATGAGGATAAACACTTATAGAGGCATTTTCACAAACACGTGGCATGCTACAATCATCAACATCCAAAACATGCATAGAAGCATACAAAGCACTATCCGTGGTAATAAACACAAGGGGTCAAGGATCACACTTAGAAAATGAAACCAAACAAGTGTACCCGCTCTGATACCAATTGAAAGCTCTAAAATGTGTGAAAAACACAAGAGTTGTTTAGACCCCCAAATTAAATTACGGTTCGATTGATTTTACTCTAACTTAATACTAAGTGCGGAATAAAGTAAATGCGAGCGGATAAACAAACAAACTACTCTAACCCATAATCATAACAACATAGTAGTAAATGAAAGGTAAAAGAGTAGGGAAGAAGAATAAAAACACAAGATAACACGCCAATGCGTTATCAAAGAAGAAACTGAAAAACTCAGTGAAAAACCTCTTCGCCGCCCTTCAAGCAGTAATCGATCTACTAGACAATCTGTTGGGATACATGGGTTAGCAAGAGACCCTCAAAGCCTAATCTACTCAATGCATCTAAGCCTTCCAAGCTCCTACTTAGGGCTATTCAGGATTCGACTGGCACCGATGCAACTGGCTGGCACCAAACCATTCTGACCGCTACAAAGCTCCACTGTAGGTGCCCAATGCGATGGTCGGAGGAGAGTTGGGCATACCGACGATGGCCGGTGCATCGATCGGTTGCTATTTTACACTCCGACGAGAAACCGTACCACACCGAGTGTATATATATGCTATAATTTAAACATATGTATGATATATTGCTTATATAAAATTATATGTTTCAGTGGAGAGAAGGCAAGACTCAAAAGAGTGGGTTTGACGTTTGAGAGATGCAAGGCAGAAGAAGATATGACATTTGAGAAACTTGAGGTCTGGAGTTGTTTATGTTAAGAACGTTAGGGTTGTAAAATTTTATTTTATATAATCTAATACCAAAACGACACCATTTTGAACCTGACATTAATTTTAAAATTAGTTCCAAAACTACGTCGTTTTGGTATCAGCTTAAAAAAAAAAAAAAAAAAAAATCAAAACAATAACATTAAATTTTAAACCTTAGATTTAGATATCAACCTCCCTCATTCTCTCATCAACCGCCCACTCTCCTTCTCCCATAAACGTCTCCTCTTTGCCTCTTTCTCTCTCCTCACTTCTCTGCCTCCGCTGCTTGCTGCTTGCTGCCACCATATTCTACCGTTTGATGCCACAATTCTTAGAGTTTCACTCTTTCCTCTCTCCTTTTTGCTATTCTCAAGAAGTTTTGAAGATTTTGAATTTTGATGCTCCTCTTTATAATGCTTTCTTCGAGGTATGTTTATGTATTTTTTTTTTTCAATGGTTTTGTTTTATCTTTTATGGATTCAGTTTATTTATTTATTTATTTTATTTATTTTTTGTGATTTGAAGTGGGATATTTTTGACACAAAGATTGTGAATTTGTTTGTATTTGAGTGTTTTCTTTTGTTTCTTTTTCATTTTATGGAATAATTGGGATTTTGAATGATTATGATGGGGGTTTGGGTTGTTAACTGCGATGTGTTCGATTCCTAAAAAAAAAAATGGAGAAATTAACTGAACTAACGCACCTTGTGTAGACCGGTGCCATACTCTTAATAGGTGAGGTGCGGTCCAACATGTGAGAAAACCACACCCTATAGGTGTGGTGCAAAAATCCCTTCAATAACCGGCCGCACCGCACCGTGTATAGGCCTACTCCTACTTTAACAAGGCTTCCGAAGAAGCTTCGAACTTGTTTCTCGGTTTTCAACGCAGGCATGTCCCTAATGGCCTGGACTTTTTCTGGGTCCACTTATATTCCTTTTTGGCTGACTATGAAGCCAAGCAATTTCCCTGAACTGGCTCCAAAGACGCACTTGTTAGGGTTAAGCCTCAGCCTGTACTTGACAAGGTGCTTGAATAGCTTTCTCAAATCTATTAAATGATCTCTAGGAGTGCGGGAATTGGAGATCATATCATCCATGCAGACTTCAATCACTTTGTGCATCATATCATGGAACAGGGTTACCATGGTTCGCTAGTAGGTCGCCCTAGCATTCTTTAAGTTGAATGACATGACATTGTAGGCATAAGTTCCCTCATGAGTGGTGAACGCTATTTTGGTTTTGTCTTTTTCAGCTATCTTGATTTGATTATAACCCAAGAATCCATCCATAAAGGAGAAGAACGTGTTGGTCGCGGTGTTATCAATCATGGTATCAATATATGGTAAGGGAAAATTATCCTTTGGGTTGGCCCGATTCAAATCTCTATAATCGACGCACATGCGTACTTTCCTATCTTTCTTTGGCACGTGAACAATGTTGGCAACCTAGTCGGAGTAGGCTATGACGGTAAGAAAACCGGCTTTCAACTGCTTTTCTACTTCTTCTTTGATCTTCAGGAAACCAAAGGCTTGCCGTCTCGCCTGGCATCTTTGGTTGGATAGTAGAAGTCAAAAAATTTTCAGGAGATATGATAGTGTTCATGCAGAACTCTTCGGGACAGAGCCAAAAAATGCAAGCCAGATCAGGCTCTTAATCTTCCAATTCCACAAAAGGTTCTGACATAATAACTTTGGTTAGAGCTAGAAAAGTGGTTCTAATATGGGGAATAGAAATCCTGGAAATGTCACACTTCCTCTTCTTGCCTTTGGAAGCTTGAAAGAGTTCTTCATGAGTGGGTTCATATCCCAAACCGACCTTCCTTTGTTATCTAAGAGTTCAATGAGAGTAGGGCTCCCACGTCCTACGGCTCCGAGGCCTTGGCCTAATTTGTAACCAAACTTGAGCATTTCCTTTGCGGCCATTAGAACTGCTGCGGGCCAGTCGGACTCAAGCTCTGAAGCATTGTGAATCATGGAAATTAGCTCGAAACTATGGAAGGATGCTTCTGAAAAAGCATTAGCATCGTTGTGGGGGATAGATGTCTCCTGGAAGATAGTCATGGGTTCTTCAGCTATAATAGTGATCAACTAATTTTCAAAGATGAACTTGATTCTCCTACAGAGGGTAGACACGACTGCACCTGCTATATGCAACTAGGGCCTCCCTAAAAGCATGTTGTATGGAGAGTCAACCTTAATCACTTGGAAGTAGACCATAATGGATCTCAAGTCGATCTCAATCATTAACTCAATTTCACCTTGCACTTCTCGACGCAAGCTGTCAAAGGCTTTAATGATCATAGTGCTAGGCTTGATAAGAGACATATCCACTTTCAGGTGCTCAAGAGTGGCCATTGGGCAAACATTCAGGATTGATCCATTGTCAATTAACACCCTTACAATGATCATGTCTTCACAATTGACTACGATATGCATGGCCAAGATGTGATCTCTACCTTTTAGAGGCAACTCATCATCTGAAAAGGAGACTTGGTTAGTGGCCAACACCAATGATACCATACCCTCGAAGGAGGAGTCTGTAATACTGGTAGGAACATGTGTTTGCTTCAACACCTTCAATAAAGCTTCACGATGGACCTTGGAAGATAGCAGTAGGGCTAGAATAGAAATTTGAGCTGGAGATTTGTTTAACTGCTAAATCACACTATAATCGGTCTTTTGGATGGTTTTGAAGAATTCCTCGACTTCTTCAATGGTGACCCTATTCTTGATTGGTTTAGCTGTGCTTTTACCAATCTCTTTCCTCCTCTTTTTTTAGTTCCTCAGAATTATAACATCGACCACTACTAGTGAGTCCAGCTAGGCCTAAAGAGATATTACAGCAAACCTCTTCCTTTTTGGTTTGGGTGGAAATCAAAGTCACATCGTTTCCATGGGACATGATGGCTATCTTTGTAAGGGAAAGGTTTCGGCATACGGATGACAACACCCTCTTGAGTCTGCAGATTTGGCACTAGAGAGAACACCTTTGGACTGATGATGACTAGGTTGGGCAAAGCAACTTCTAAAGCTTTTAGGCCAAGAGCCCTAGAGATTCCTTGGATAGACCTTAGCATAATTAGAGGATTGAAACCTTGAATGGTGGGGACAACATGGGTTCCTTTCTGGATAAATCCTGGAGATGGCTCTGCAACTACAGGTAGTGCCAAGACTAAATAAGAAAAGCCTTCAATGGCTGGCATGGCTTGTCCTTTCTTTGGAGCTAGCAACCCTAAATCCATAGGTGATTCTGTAATCCCTTCGATAATGACCGAAGTCAGAGGAGCTAGAGGAATCTTACACAAGTGCTCTCGTAAGTATTCGTTACAATCCTTTCTTGATCCTATTAACACAATATTATGGCTAGTTCGCGTTTGGGTATTTTCGGAGGGCATAGGCTGGCTGCCATGCAATCGCTCCTTTGCACAGATTCTTTTTCGGTCCAGATGATACCACGGTGGGCTAGACTCTGAACTTGTGCTCAAAGCACTTTACAATCAAATAGGGCATGTCGATCCCCACTGTCATAGAATGAGCAGATTCCCTAGTCAAAACTTCAAGCTTCTATGTTCTTGAGAACGATGTGACTTTCTAAGGCTAGCGCTTGCAGCATGGCTTTTCAAGGGAATGAAGGGGATGAGAAATCAAGGATCCTCTCCTGCACTATAGAGATAGCATGCACGTTCCCTTCCTGATGAGGAGGCAAGGGGTTAGTGATGACATTCGGCCTGGTCGCGTTATCGAACTATACTAACTTGTTGTTGATGAGATCTTGGATTCGATATCTCAAATTTGTACATTCTTCTAGGGTATGTCCCTCGGCTCCAAAATGGTGTTCACATTTCTTGGATGGGTTAAAACTAGGCAAAGGAGGAACGTCTCTATGTTTTGCGAATATTGGAGTCATTAGCTTCTTCTCCAATAGATAAGCATAAAGCTCTACCATGGGTATAGGTAATGGAGTGAATTTCTGTGGTTCCATGGGATATCGGGGTGGATCGGGCCTTCCCCTCTGATTGAATACTCGGTAAGGTGCTTGGGCTAGCTAAACCTGTGGCTGATAAGGCTAGGCATTTGGGGCTGTGTAAGCAAAAGTAACAACCCTGGGCCCTTCAGGCACTTTGTCAATCACATGAACATCGACTTCCTTCCCTTTGTGGCTGGTTGCCTTTTTACCAACTAATCTATCATAGAATTTAAAGTCTCAAGATCAAGTATTTTCTTACTCCTAATACCCTCATCAATGCGCTCCCCAATAGGAATCAGGCTTGTGAAATGAGTAACTTGGGCATTGATCATCTTTTCATAGTAAGGAGGCTTAAGGTTATCAATGAACCAGTTGATCATCTCGTCTTCCATCATAGGAGGAAGCACTTGGGTGGCTTGCTCACACCACCTTTAGGCATACTCATGGAAAGATTCCCCACTTTTCTTTTTTGCCCTCTGAAGAACTGTACGATCAGGCGCTATCTTAATATCGAATCGATAATACTCTAAGAATGCATTGGCCATCTCTCTCTAGCTGGAGTTCATTTACAATCTCACATACCAGGTAGCTGCAAGGCTAGTCAGGCTATTAGGGAAAATTTGGCAGAGCAAAAGATGATTGTCTCCATAGGGTGATATCTTCCTACAGAACATGTGCAAATGGGTGCAAGGATTTCCAGTGACATCGTACTTGACAAACTCAGGTGCCTTAAACTTGGGAGGCATAATAACCTGAGGGAAATTGGTCAGATTGTCTAGATCGACACTTCCTCCAGCGTCGAAGCCTTTATGGTGCAGATTTTCTCAGTCAGGTTTTCCACTTGACTTTTGACCTGACCATAACTAGATTTTGAGATCTTATCCTTAGGAGGATCCACCTCTTGGGTATTCCCTTGTGGGGTGAATGGTGGTCTAGTTTTGTCTTAATTCAGCTCTAGCGGTGGCCGGTTCTCATTTTTAGAATGGGTCTCGTGTTGGAAAAACACATGTTTGTATCGAATACAAAACAACAGCAGCGAAAAAATTAATGGATCTATTTCATTTGCAATTCATGTACTATGTAAATTTCAGAATATAAGAACAAGAGAGTGTACCTTGGTGCGATAAAATTCAAAACCAAAGATTAGAAGTACTTAAGAATACTTTTAATCTTCACTTCAATTCCACTTTATGCCCAAGAAGTGTGGTCTTTCAATCAATTTCCAAGGGGAGAATAAGAGAGTGACTTACACTCATATAAACACCATTTCATTCTTTTACAAAAAACTCTGTATGTTTCTCTCCTTATAACTGATTATCTAATTGGGCTAGCCTTTTTGACCATTTCAATTGGGCTTTAGTATGTGGCTTTGAGTGGGACCAAAAGGGAACAAATAAGATATTAGCCCCAATGGGTTTTGGGCTTTTCTGTCAACTCTTGACAAGCCCAAAATTACCATTAATTATATTTAGTACCACTATATAAATATAATTGTACTCTAGGCCTTATTAATAAATTATATCCCAAGACTTTATTATACATATAATTCCTTCATAAAATATTCGTAGTAGTACAAAGTCATAAATGTTGATTGTCACTTTGAAGATTATTACAATTTAATCGTTAAGTACCCGATTTAATCCTTTAAGTAATTCATCATATATTTATGAAATACAATTTCATAAATATATACTTGAGTAACTCCTTACTAAAGTGGTTAGGCCTAATACTCTGAATAACAGAACCCATTAAACTTATCTCAAGGGAATATTTTATATCTCCATTAAGAGATTATGAATTCCATCTTGAGAATATATGTCCCTTCAACACTAAATGTGACTGCCCAACATACTGAGGTTTTGATCGTGACTTTAGATCTCACTCCTAATATATCAAAGCAACCTACACCTCATGATCAGGTTTATTATTCTCTCAAGATTCAAAGTTGATGTAAATAGAAGTTATGAGATTTATTATTCATTTGACAGTTGTTAGTAGAATAATAAATCTCATAGCGGTTTAGTTCAATATGTCTTAACACTTAAAACATATCAACTAGAAGTCTCCATTTTCATGATCAAGACAAATCATCTTAGTTGATATGTTATAGTTTTCGCAGATGAAATGCTCAATTTCATCACTGACTTTGAACTAAAATTCTGAGTTTACAAAGAACTTGTGACTTATATCTTCTGTGACTAAATCACATAAATCACATACTATGCATCTCATGGACTATATGATAATGTTCAAATATTCATGTTATCATTATTTTAGATAATAATAAAACAACTTTATTAATCACAACATAATGTCATACATAGCATCATACAACAGGATTTAAGGGCATTAATCCTAACAGCGCGGAGCCCTTTGGAGAGGGACTAGATGATCTTTAGTTCCCTCCTACAACCAAATGTTGCATCATGCGCATCATTTCTGCCATATGCTCTTTCAGGAGAGCAATTTCATGAGTGTTTTCCTCGATAGGGGAAGGACCACTAGTAGATATCTTTGTAGCACGAGACCTAGTGATGATAGGATCACGGTGTGATGGTAGCTTGAACTATTTCCTTTGAGCAGTCTTTTCTCGTTAGGATCCTAGAAAGGAAAAGAATGAGATGGGTGAGAAATGGTGTACATTTGAAAATTTGACATTATGGAAACACAAAACAAATCCAAAGTTTTATGTTCTTGCTTATGTGAAATGCGCTTATCTTTTTCAAAGTGTTGGCTTGGACCCTTGATTGGGTATTTATCATGGTGAGTTTCTATAGTGATGCAAAATTAATGCACAAGCTTGGCAAGTAACCAGAACTTTCATATTATGCTTGAAATTACGGGATGGACCCTTCTCTTTTGATTACATGGAAAAGTAATGCTTTTACAAAGTTTGACATTTTACAATACTCCAAGATTACGGGCTGTAGACAATGGCTCCAACAGTGGGCCTTTTACAATACAAGGAAATTCAAATTTAGAATGAAGAGGATTCATTTTGGTTGGTCTTGCCTTCTTAGAGAAAATCTAAAACTCTTGGCAATGTCCTCCTTGGTGCGGAGTTCCGGCTACTTGCCACAAATCTTATTTGTACCCATTTACATGACGAAGCCATTAGTGTATGCATGCATGCCCTTGTAGCGTAGGTAACCCTTAGGGATTGGGTATGATCTAATGTGTAAGCAATGGGGTTGCTTTTCCATAGGGGTTTATCCCAGATCCTGTGCAAACAAAATAGATAGAACCTGAAGTAGAGCATGATTCTTTGTTGCAAGCAAAAAGGGAAAACCTGCAAACGGAAATTGGACACTTTCCTTTTAACTCATTTTGAAAACAATCCTATGAAGGATATCCTACCTTAGGCTAGGATGTTCACTCGAATTTGGCTCTTCCTAGTTTTTACAGGTTTGACATAGTCTAGGCCAACTATATGAGACACGACTTAACTGGTAAGTTAGTCCTATTCTTGGGGGTGACCTCGATCATCTAATCCTTCCTTTCATAGAAGTTGTGGGATAGAGCAGATCAAGGGGGCCTTTTCAGCATAATCCTATCCGCCCATGGACCCAGGAAAAGCCTACAATTCAGCATCCAATAACTATCCAAGGTGTACACATCCAACATTAGCCTTCAACGTTAAGCCTGGGTTCAAATCAATATGAGGGGTGATGTTATGCATTTTGAAATGAAATGGGAAAGATTGTCCAAGCACAACAGATAAAGGTGTAGCAAAAATTAAATCTTACTACCCTAGGTTTGCACATGTGAAGGAAAGCTATAAAGCATGCTTTAGGAAAGCGGTAAAACTTCACACATACAAAAATACCTCAAAGCCGGTTTTTGGAAAACCATTTTGAACATCATTTTTGGAAAATATTTTTGAAAACAGTTTTCTAGGATATAGTAAAAGCAATTTTCAAAAAAAAAAAAGCCCCAGAGGCTAATGCCAATTTCAATGTTTTTGAAAGCCAATGTCCAAAGATTAGGATCTTATCAAAAGCTCTAAAGGCCAAACTCTCTAAGTATCCCTAGTGGAGTTGCCAGTCTGTCAATGCCACACGATTGCTCGACCACCCATCACGGTGACACTTATGCCCCTTCTATATCTCTCGGTGCAAGAACATGGAGGTGTGTTGTACCTTGGGTGTGTGACTGGAATATGAGTCGATTTTAAGGAAATTACCGAGGGTAAATGAAGTCACCACCAATCATTGAGTTTTTTCTAAGGTATGATTGGTCACCTGACTCTATTTGATTTTATTACCAATCCTAGGTTAAGAAAAAAGGTTGTTTTCCCTAATCTAATATGGATGGGCAAAAAATCTTGATTCTTGAGTTTGGAAGTTTGGTTACATGTGGGGAAGGTGTTAGGCACCTCACAATGCCTATCCATAGATAGTCCTTTGTTTTGGTAAAATTATAATTTTTAGACATTGGCAATAGAAAACAAGTTATTGGCATTAGCTTTCGGGGCTTTGAATATGTTAGGCTTTGAGGTTTGGTTTCAGAATGGGTGTGGTCCCAATCGATGCTTTCCAAGTGTGTTTGAAGTTGCTACCAAATTTCCATGGTGAAAATCGGCCGGCATTTTTCCTTATTTTCGTGGCGGAAATTCTGTAGCACTTTGCTTCAGATGTGTCACAGAACACCAAACACTATTCTCACCAAGCTTTTGACGTGAGAATACGGCAATGAGGATGCCTCATTTTCAAGGTGAAAATCCAACAAAGTTTCGCGTTTGGTGCGCTATGGCGCATTGATAGGGTTTCAGGTCTGTGTATATGGCACATATCAACATGCTCGCACTGTGACGAGCCGAAGCCCTCTAAAGTGTTAAACATGTTGATAAATGTTGCATACATGGGGAAAATGTCACTTGGTGACATGGATCAAGACAATCACACCGTGATGATTGTGCACACAATATAACATGAATATGCATATATGGCAATCATCTTTAGCACATACCCATACTGTAAGGTAAAGAGCTCTCATGACTAGAGAAGGTCGTTCACGTAGCCACGAGAGTCCATCATACAAAGTTCACAATCATCCATACACATGTAGGCATATATATATATATATATATATAATATACATACATTCATCATACACAATGCTATCACACAGAGTTCGAAAGTAAACCAAACATTGCCAATGTTCCAAGGGTACAGCCCAACAAGGTACAGGAAATATAAAACAGACATTACCATACCTAGGGAATGCGGCCCAAGCAAAGAGTAGGAAAAATAAAAGGGGGGGTACATGGAGGGGGACCCTAATACATGCTCTATAGAACAGGCTTAGAGAGAGGGAAAGAAAAGACCGCTCTAGAAGGGCTAGGCCTCCTAATCTACTAATCATTGCCCTTTGTGGGCTTGCATTCTTACCTTTTTTGCTCGCGCCTAGGAGGTTGCACTTTGCTCCAAGCATGTACATGCAAAGACAAAAGAAATAAGCCAGCAAACAAGTAAAAAAACACATAGAAGGAGAAGCATGATAAAGACAAGCTAGGAAAATATGCCAAACAGGGGAAAACAAACACGTGAAGCATATAAAGGAGGCAAACAAGCATGCTATTAAACAAAAGAGGGTGTCCTGGGAGGACAAATGTAGGTTTGGATCGGGTGTTCGTAGTTCCATTGGATTGAAGTACGGATGACACACAAACTCATGCATGAACATGTAGGCAAGCGTGCAAAGATGCAAAGAAGCAAAGAAAGCCAAATGAGAGGCACAAAGCAAGCAAGACAAGCATATCAACATCGCATGGAGTGGAGAAAGGTGTGAATCAAGCATACCGACACCACAGAGGTGTATCTCATAAGTGGTTACATCCAAACAAACCCTAGGAGGGACAAATGTAACCACAAAAGCACAAGCCCGCGGAGGGAACAAAGCATGGCAAAGCCTAGATCTAGAGAGGCTAACATGGAGATAAAGCATAGAAGCAAGAAAGCAAGCGTAGACATGTAAAGGAAATGATCAAAACCCTTTAATATAGGCCTAGGTGTGCAGATGTAGGCCTAGACCACATGATTTAGATCTACACCCTACCTGAAGGGCCAAAAAGCAAAAAAGAGAGATATCAAAGGACAAAAAGGGCTAAAGTAGCACATGGCATAGCAACCAACATAAATCTAAGCACAAAAGCATGGCACGGAGTACATAAACATATGGATCTAAGAATAGGAAAATAGATCTAAGCACTAACATGTAGATCTAAGCATAAACATGGCAAGGAGCCTAAAATCATGTGGATCTAAGCCCAAACATGAAAAAGAGCCTAAAAACATGTGGATCTAAGCATAAACATGAAAAGTAGACATATCCTAATCCAAGAAGGCTAGGAAAACAACATCAAAGCAATAAATCATGGCATAAGCAAGGAAACATGCTATAAAAACTATAGAAACAAGCTGGGAAGCAAGATCATGCTAGGAAAAGCAATAATAGCATTTTATTAAGCAAATAAAGCTAGGAAAAGCAATAAAGAGAAGGGGGTGTGGATTGTAGCTAAAAGCTACATCCACACCCCTAAACCTTAAATCCAAGGTATGGAACCAAGGAAGATTGGGTCCAAGAACACTACCTTGAAGATTGTAGAGAAAAGATGAGAATCTAAACTGTTTGAAGGTGTTTTGATGAGTTTGGTTAAGTTTGGGAGAGAAATTAAAGAGAGGAGAGAGAGAGAGAAAATTTACACAAAATTTTTTTTTTTTTGGTTGCAAAATGAGGGGTCAAGAGGCTTTTTTTATTGAAAAAGTGACCTTTCAGCTGCTGGTGCACCTTGTAGGGCGCCAGCCACTCTGCTGACATCAGCAGTTTTGGCCTTTTCTAAGTTCAACTTCAGATGCGTATTTGAAGGCATTTCCGAATTTTAATTGAGCTGATCTTGGTGTCCCTAGAAAGCTCTGGATGTCTAATTTTTAGAACACTAAAGAAATTGAAAATACAATGGTCAGATCAAAAGTTATGGCCTCAGGAAGCATGTTGACGCGCTTTGTACAGTTTTCTGGATATCTCAACCGTTTTAACTCTGATTTCGACCCATGATTAATTGTTGGAAAGGGAATTTGATAATATTTGCATTGGTGCTAGTCCCAACTCATTCTAATGGTTGGATTAAGATTAGGGTTTCTGGTGCCCATAGGATTCAACCTTGGGTTAAACTTGGTTAAAGTTGGTCAAAGTTGATGAAAATCACCAAGTAGCTCAGTTTTGATGTAGAAACATGAAAACTGTTGTTTTGGGATGATTTTGACTTGACTTTGACTTTCGGTCAACCTTAGGTTGACTAGGGGCATTTTGGTCAATTTGGCCTGAAATGGCACTTTGGGTACTCTAATGCCCAAACGAGTTACGTCATGTCACGTCAATCTAGATGTTTCCATAGCCCAATGGAGAAAAGATAATATTTTTGAAATTTTTGGGGTCTGGCACATAAATCGAGAGCAGACAAAATACGGTGTCTACAATCCTTCTTTAGTAGTTTAATCATTTTTTTTATTCACTACCTCTCTCCTCCCATTTACCTAAGTCAGTCTCAAATTAGGTGGGTTGTAATGCAGAACATGGTTTTTTGGTGAAGATTGTGGCAGTTGTGGTGCCAATTTAATCCAAGAATGGGTTTTTGATATAGATTGTGGTAGGTTAAAGTTGAGAATACGGCAACAACGATGGAGGCATGATTAGATTGGCGCAACAATAACCACCTGATGAGTATGGTGAGCCTTAGTGAGAGGGCTGTGGTTGATTTGCAACGGCAACAACCTAAAGGAGGTATGTTTTGTTTAGGGTATAAAAAATAGTTATTTTATATTATTTTAATATGATGAATTAAAAATAAAGAATGAGATATAGGGTATGTTGTTAAAGTGTAGATGTAAAATACATAAAGTGAAATTTGGTGGTGCAAAATGCTATTTTTTCTCAGCACAAGCCAATGAGAGTGCTCTTAAAAGAAAAAAATGTATCCGAAACTATTATGGATAAGTCATCTGGTTGGTTTTGAAGATTCACATTTGGCGACTGTATTGTGTTACATTTTTACAGTAAATCATAAATAGTAGGTTGAAACTTAAGATTAGTTGTAAAAATGTTGTGAACATAATATTCTTCGTGTTTTTGAAGCTAACATTCCTTTATGTGAAGTGAAGACTCAACCGGGATAAACATGAACTGGTTTTGCAAGTCAACAACACATCGCAAATCGTAATGACTTTTTTTTGGGGGGGGGGGGGGGGTGGTGGAGTGGGGAGACTCACGAGGGATAAACATGAACCGGTATTGCAAGTCAACAACACATCGCAAATCGTAATGACTTTTTTTTTTTGGGGTGGGGGGAGTTCAGAACACATCGCAATGACTTAAGGCTTAACAACTCGCCTATTGGTTGTACTGCTGGGAAATTGGATCCACTTAAACTTTGAAAAGGAAATGCATATTAGTCTAACAAAGATGAAAAAAAAGTCATTTTCTTACACTTTTTTGGTTTAGCACCAACAAAATCCACAACAACTACGCTCACACCACATCTAAAGTCAGTAAAGATCAGAAAGATACTACTGGTATATATATTATATAGTGGATATGGAATTTTTAATATTTATACCAAATAAAAAGGGGTAGGTCATCATGCATGCTTTTAGGTGTCATATCGTTCATCACACCCTCACTACTACGAAGCTTGGGTAGGTTGCCAAAGATTACAAGTTTGGAGTTTGAGTACAACATCGTTTTTTTTTTTGATAGGACATCAAAATTAATCCTTCTCCCCCTAACTTTCAAATTATCCAAAAAATAAAAACATGTGCAAGAAAGATTTAAACTACTAATCATACGTGCACTTTCTGGTTTGGTATAATCTATTTTGTTTGAAAATTAAACCGGTCAAAAGGATGTATCTTAAAAAGAACGAAAGATTTCAAGAGGCTATGTATAAGTAAATAACCAAAATAAGGTTAAAAACAAGAAGCGAGACCATTCAAAATTAAGTTCAGAATGAGTCTTGGTCCAGGCAAATTCCACGAGCTAATTAAAATCATGAATTGTGCCTAGGACCTTTGATTTTGATTTGTGCTTCCCTTCATTTTATATTTTGTTATATGATTGTCTGATGACTCTGATCCCCTAGGCCTATGCAGTTTCAAACTCTTTGACAAATATGTAACAAAAGGTGTTTGTCATACTTAGCTTTGAAAAATCAATACATCGTAATATTTTTTTTTTTAAAAATTTTTTACCACACCTTTCATTTTAATTAAAAAAGGCAACGAATTGAACATCATACAATACTATATATCAACGGCACAGGGAGTGCATATATGCATTTGGTGGAGATGGGTTGTAGGGTTGGAGTGTGTTTATTATATCGGGTCATATATATATGGATAAAATGCATTGACACTCCTTAAACTTCTATCTAGTTGTACTAGCAGCTCTTAAACTATTTTTTTTTTTTTTAGCCAACTTAGTAATTGAATTATTATCTAGAAATAACAAATAACTTCATCTGTTAGCCGATATCTATATAATAATTGAACTTATTATTTAGAAAGCATGTTATGATTCGGAGCTAGTGAAAGCGTATTCACACAAAAATAATATTAAACAAATACAAAAGACAACGAACTATAACATGTATGGACAAGAAATGAGCCAACAAAAAGACTAATTTGAGTGGTAGGATTGAACATTTTAACTATATATGAGAGAGGGTTTGGAGATATTTGAGATTTTTTTGGGTGTTTGGCTATAATTTTTGGGTGTTTTTATTTTTTACTTTTTAAAATTTATTTATGGTTTATGTTATGCCACTACTCAACTGTTGGGATTTGTGCCCTAGAATCCTATTGTATGATACTATGTATTATATTATGTATAACATTATGTATAACATGATGTATGACTTAATATTGTAATTAATAAAGTTGTTTTATTATTAACTGAAATAATGGTAACATGAATATTTAGACATTATCATATAGTCCATGAGATACATAGTATGTGATTTATGTGATTTAGTCACAGAAGATATAAGTCACAAGTTTTTTGTAAACTCAAAATTTGGTTCGTAGTCGGTAATGAAATTGAACATTTCATTTGCAAAGACTATAACATATTAACTAAGATGATTTGTCTTGATCATAGAAGTGGTGACTTCTAGTTGATATGTTGATATGTTTTAAGAGTTAAGACATATTGAACTGGACCGCTGTGAGATTTATTATTCTTCTAATGACTGTCAATTGAATAATAAATCTCACGACTTATATTTCCATGAACTCTTAATCCTGAGAGAATAATGGACTTGATCATGAAATGTAGGTTGCTTTGATATATCAGGAGTGAGATCTAAAGAAACGGTCAAAACCTCAGTATGTTGGACAGTCACATTTAGTGTTGATGGAACATATATTTTCAAGATGGAATTCATAGTCTCTTAACGGAGATACAAAATATTCCCTTGAGATAAATTTAATGAGTTTGTTATTCAGAGAATTAGGCCTAACCACTTTGGTAAGATATTACTAAAGTATATATTTATGAAATTGGATTTCATAAATATATGATGAATAACTTAAAAGGATTAAACTGGGTACTCAAGGATTAAGATGTAGTAATCTTCAAAGTGACAGTCTATATTTATGACTTTAAATTACTACGAATATTTTATGAAGGGATTGCATGTATAATAAAGTTTTGGGATATAATTTATTAATAAGGCCTAGAGTGCAATTATATTTATATAGTGGTATTAAATATAATTAATGGTAACTTTGGACTTGTTAAGAGTTGACAGAAAAGCCCAAGGCCCATTGGAGCTAGTGTCTTATTGGTCCTTTTGGTCCCACTCCAAGCCACACATTAAAGCCCAATTGGAAAGGCCCAGTAGGCCGGCCCAATTAGATAATCAGTTATATATAAAGGGAGAGACATACAAAATTTTTATTAGAGAAAAAGTGAGACACCATTGTGAAGTGGTGTGTATGTGCGAGTGAAACCACTCAATTATTCTCCCTTAGAAACTGATTGAGATACCACACTTCTCGGGTGTAAAGTGGAATTTGAGTGAAGATTAAAAGTTTTCCCAAGTACTTCTAATCTTTTGTTTTGAATTTCACTACACCAAGGTACGCAATCTTGTTCTTAAATTCTAAAATTTACATAATGCAAGTTATCAATCATGAATGAAATATATCCATGTTTATTGCTTCCGCTGTGTGTTTTGTATGAGATATAAAACTAGATTTTCCAACAATTGGTATCAGAGCTAGGTTTTCATATCATGATTGTATAGCATGTGATTGAATTTTAGAATCAAAGAATATCATTATCTTTGTGTTATGGGATTCTTGAATCTGTCGTGATTGTTCTATATAATCACGTTTATAGGATTTTTGATTTCATAATTTATTTTTGGAGATTGACTTTGCGTTGATGTGAAGTGAATTCCTTTTAATATGGAATTCCGTCTTCAAAAGGATTTATGTTGGCCCACGGTTGCATTTTGTTATCTTAAAGGATTTATTTGAATCCTTGTTATATAACAATGATTGAAGACCATTTGGTTATATATATTGAAGTTTCTATAGACTTCTTGAATGGTATTGAAATAACCGTCATGTGCATGTATTTAGTTATTGCACCGCTTGGCCATCTTATAAGCATATGACAATTTAATGTTAATTCTTTATACGGATTGGATGACACATGCATGTGAATTATGTTTTGCACCGATTGCAATGCTTAATGGTAGTTATTGATTGTTGAAGTAACTGTTTGTAACTACCATGTGCGCAAACCATGTTGACTCTACCCCTTGGCTATTCATGCTTTTAATTGGTTATCACGTGTTAATTGAAAGTTGTTGCCATGATAGCCATCTTGTATGGTAAAATTCTTGGTGACCATTTTATTAAGATGTGATAAATGCCTTGGATGTCTTGGATCCATATATTAAAGTGTGTTTCATATGTTGCAATTTATATAGAGATACATGGATATATATATATATATATTTATATATATATTAATGCTAGGATTAAAGTATTCATTTAATGAAATTTATTCCTAATGAGATTAGGATTATGTTTTCAAGGGTTTCTAGCATTATTAAGGTTCTTGATCTTAAAAACCTTTAATTTAAAATATCTAGTGAGAGAGAGATACAAAGGTTGGATCTCACGGCCTCCATTATCGGTTCATAGTAGTGTGGGTAAGCACATTGTCTTGGCGTATATGCCTTGCGATCCCAAAGGAGGGTGTTTACTTCATAGTATTACAAGATTGAACTAACCTGTTTAAAGTAGTGTGGACAAGCACTTCGTCTTGGCGTATATGCCTCGCGATCCCAAAGGAGGGTGTTTTGTTCTATGGTACTATGAGTTTAAACATTATAAGGGAGATGAAATGTGACTACACATGATTCTAGATAATGGTGTACATTAGACTAAATGTAATGTTAACCTCCCAAAGGAGCTATGTCATTATCATTTAGAGGCTAAAACTAATACAGCATATTATTAGTGTATGATAAGAGTTATCATGATAGCACTAATAATGAGAATAGTTCTCAATCAATTAATGTGTTTATAATAAACTTGCTATCGAGGAATTATAGACATGGATTGGTTTGTCGTTGCATATATTATTTTATTGTTTTATAAGGTTCCATATTATATGTTTATATGCTAAATTGATAATATCTAGTTTACTTATTATATTCATGTTTGTTATTTTCAGATTTAAAATCATGGCATCATTTAGCCCACTTGTTGCTATTCTTGATCAAAACAAACTGACTGGATCCAACTATGTTGACTGGAAAAGAAATTTGGACATTGTTCTTACTACTGAAGAACACAAATATGTACTTACTCAACCATGTCCTAGCTCTCCATCATTAGATGCTCCTCTTGAGGAAAAATAGCGATATGATCGTTGGCAGAAATCTAATGAGATGGCTAAGTGCTATATCCTAGCATCTATTTCAAATGTTCTACAACATCAAATGCAGGATGTAGAACTAGCTTCGGACATTATGCTAAGTCTGAAGGAGATGTTTGGTGAGCAAGGTCGTTCTGCAAGGCAAGAAACTATGAGGCAGATTTATAATACCAAAATGGCTGAAGGTACTTCAGTAAGGGAGCATTGTCTTAGGATGATCTCTAATCTGAATACATTGGAAGTTTTAGGTGCCGATATTGATGGAGAATCCCAAATGGATATGATACTCCAGTCATTACCAGAATCATTCAAGGAATTCAGCCTTAACTATAATATGAACAAAAAGATTTATACATTGTCTGAATTGATGAATGAGTTGGTAGCGGCGGAAGGCATCCTTGGTACTTCTAGTGTTGATGCTAATATGGCTGAAGCTTCTACTTCTCAACCTAAGTCGAAAGGCAAGGGTAAGAAAAAGAAGAAGAAAGACTTCTCCAAGAAAGATGGTAAACAAGTTGCCTTAGGAGTTGCCAACAAAGGAAAGAAAACCAAAGGAAAGTGTTTCCATTATGGTGAGAAAGGACATTAGAAGAGGAATTGTCCAATATTTAAGGCTGCCAAGAATAAAGGTATGAAAAGTACATTCCTTCTTGAAACATGTTTGGTACAAAATCCCACAGATTCCTAGTGTGTGGATTCAGGTTGTACTAATCATATCTGCAAATCCTTGCAGGGGTTTCAGGAGACCAGAAAACTAAAAGAAAAGGAAATGTTTCTTACCTTGGCTAATGGAAGCAGGATTCCATTTGTAGCTATTGGAGTGTTTAATTTATGTTTTGAATCTAGAGTTTTAATATTGGAAGACTGTTTGTATGTACCTAATGTTTGTAGAAATTTAATTTCTGCAACTTATCTAGGTAAACATGGATATTATGTTATCCTAAAAGACAATGTTGTAATAAAGAAGGATAAAGTGTTTATCTGTTCTGGCAATATTGTGGATGGTCTTTATATTTTAACTCCTGATAAGCATGAATTACATAATTCTGAATTAGATCATAACTCTCATGTAAAATCATTAAAGAGAAAGTTTCCTTCTACTAATGAAGCATATCTTTGGCACTTGCGTTTGGGTCATATTAATCCAAACAGAATTCAAAGACTAAACAAAGATGGACTCTTAGAGCCATTGGACTTTGATGAATTTCCAGTTTGTGAATCTTGTTTGGAAGGTAAAATGACCAAATGACCTTTTAATGCAAAAGGTAGAAGAGCCCAAGAATTGCTTGAATTAGTTCATACAGATGCATGTGGTCCTATGTCAACCCAAGCAAAAGGAGGTTATGAGTACTTCATCACTTTTACCGATGATTACTCAAGATATGGTTATGTATACCTAATGAGACGGAAGTCCGAAGCCTTTGAAAAGTTCAAAGAGTTTAGGGCTGAAGTTGAGAATCAATTAGGTAAACACATAAAAGTCATCCGATCTAATCGTGGTGGTGAATACCTTCTTGGGGATTTCAAGAATTACTTAACTCAAAATGAGATCATATCCCAATTGATTGCACCTGGAACTCCACAACAGAGTGGTGTAGTAGAAAGAAGGAATAGGACTCTTTTGGAAATGGTTAGGTCCATGATGAGTTACTCAACTTTACCAGTTTCTTTTTGGGGATATGCACTAAAAACTGCAATGCATATTTTGAATTTAGTTCCATCA
Source organism: Quercus gilva (assembly GCA_023621385.1). Taxonomy (NCBI): domain Eukaryota; kingdom Viridiplantae; phylum Streptophyta; class Magnoliopsida; order Fagales; family Fagaceae; genus Quercus; species Quercus gilva. The sequence goes on along the minus strand of CM042478.1, from coordinate 29,973,447 downwards.
AAAGCCATTCCCAACATACCTAAGGAATTGTGGAGTGGGTGTAAGCCTAGTATGAAATATCTCCACATTTGGGGATGTCCAGCACATATGTTGAAAAGGAAGTCTGATAAGTTGGAAGCTAAAACTGAAGTATGCATGTTTTTAGGGTATTCAAAGGAAACAAAGGGTTATTTATTCTATAATCATAAAAATAATAAAGTGTTTGTTAGCACACATGCCAAATTTTTGGAAGATGATTATATGAATAATTTTGATTCTAGAAATAAAGTTGTTTTGGCTGAAATGAATGAACCTGTAAATGAACAACCAATGGATGAAACTAGGGATGATGTGGCTGTATTAGATACACCACAAGATATTACTCATGAGATGACTAGTACATAAGTGCCTCGTCGTAGTGGGAGAATTATTCGGCCTCCTATAAGATTTATAGGTTTAGGAGAAACTTATGAAGCTATCTCATAAGAGGCTGAATCGGATCCCTACACTTATGAAGAGGCAATGAATGATATAGATGCACATCATTGGGTCAAAGCTATGAAATCTGAATTAGATTCTATGTATTCCAACCAAGTTTGGGATCTTGTAAAGGCGCCTAACGGCATTAAACCTGTTGGTTGCAAATGGGTTTACAAGAGAAAGAGAGGGATAGATGGAAAGGTTGAAAACCTTTAAAGCAAGACTAGTGGTGAAAGGGTATACACAAAAAGAAGGTATTGACTATGATGAAACTTTTTCGCCAGTAGCCATGCTTAAATCTATTAGAATTCTCTTATCCATTGCTGCTCATTATGATTATGAGATTTGGCAAATGGATGTCAAGACTGCATTTCTTAATGGCAATCTTGAAGAAGAAATCTATATGATGCAACCGGAAGGTTTCATAGCAAAAAACCAAGAGCATATGGTATGCAAGTTGAAAAGGTCCATTTATGGACTTAAGCAAGCATCTAGGTCATGGAACATCAGATTTGATCAAGCAATCAAGTCATTTGATTTTGAACAAAATCTTGATGAACCATGTGTGTACAAAAGACATCAAGATAAAGTAGTAATGTTCCTAGTGCTTTATGTTGATGACATTCTACTCATTGGGAATGATGTAGGGGTAATGTCATCAGTAAAAGTTTGGTTGTCAAGCCAATTTGATATGAAGGACTTAGGTGAAGCTAACTTTATTCTAAGGATCAAGCTTTGGCGAGATTGCAAGAATAAGATGTTAGGTTTATCACAAACTAGATATATAAATAAGGTTCTAGAACGGTTTAGCATGCAAAACTCTAAGAAGGGATTGCTTCCTTTCAGACATGGAGTTCCTCTGTCTAATGACCAAAGGCCTAAGACTCAAGATGAAGAAAATATGATGAGTCAAGTTCCTTATGCTTCTGCAGTAGGAAGTCTCATGTACGCCATGCTTTGTACTAGACCAGATATCTGTTATTCAGTTGGCATGGTCAGCCGATATCAATCAAATCCAGGACCAAAACATTGGCAAGCTGTAAAGCATATTCTCAAGTATCTACGGAGAACGAGAGATTATATGCTTGTTTACCGAAGTGAGGATTTGATACCCATTGGCTATATAGATTTAGACTTTCAATCGGATCTAGATTTCAGAAAATCTACATCAGGATGTGTTTTCACCTTGGGAGGTGGAGCCATAACTTGGAGGAGTGTCAAACAATCTTGTATTGCGGACTCCACCATGGAAGCAGAATACGTTGCTGCTTGTGAAGCAGCAAAGGAAGCTGTATGGCTCAAGAAATTCCTTTCTAACCTTGGTGTAATGAGAATGGAACAAGTTCCCATCACATTGTTTTGTGACAATACTGGTGCAGTTGTACAATCAAAAGATCCAAGGAACCACAAGAAAGGAAAGCACATCGAGAGAAAGTATCATATCATTAGAGATATTATTGCTCGTGGAGATGTGGTGGTAGCAAAGATTAAAAGTGCAAATAATCTAGCAGATCCCTTTACCAAAGCCTTGTCTCAAAAGACCTTCGAGTCACATTTAGAAGGAATGGGAGTTAGATTAGTGCACAATAGTCTTTAGGGCAAGTTGGAGATTGTTGGGATTTGTGCCCTAGAATCATATTGTATGATGCTATGTATTATATTATGTATGACATTATGTATAACATGATGTATGACTTAATATTGTAATTAATAAAGTTGTTTTATTATTATCTGAAATAATGGTAACATGAACATTTAGACATTATCATATAGTCCATGAGATGCATAGTATGTGATTTATGTGATTTAGTCACAGAAGATATAAGTCACAAATTCTTTGTAAACTCAAAATTTGGTTCGTAGTCGGTGATGAAATTGGACATTTCATCTGCGAAGACTATAACATATTAACTAAGATGATTTATCTTGATCATGGAAGTGGTGACTTCTAGTTGATATATTGATATGTTTTAAGAGTTAAGACATATTGAACTGGACCGTTATGAGATTTATTATTCTCCTAATGACTGTCAATTGAATAATAAATCTCACGACTTATATTTCCATGAACTCTTAATCCTGAGAGAATAATGGACCTGATCATGAAATGTAGGTTGTTTTGATATATCAAGAGTGAGATCTAAAGAAACAATCAAAACCTCAGTATGTTGGGCAGTCACATTTAGTGTTGATGGAACATATATTTTCAAGATGGAATTCATAGTCTCTTAACGGAGATACAAAATATTCCCTTGAGATAAGTTTAATGAGTTTGTTATTCAGAGAGTTAAGCCTAACCACTTTGGTAAGATATTACTAAAGTATATATTTATGAAATTGGATTTCATAAATATATGATGAATAACTTAAAAGGATTAAACCAGGTACTCAAGGATTAAGATATAATAATCTTCAAAGTGACAGTCTATATTTATGACTTTGAATTACTACGAATATTTTATGAAGGGGTTGCATGTATAATAAAGTTTTGGGATATAATTTATTAATAAGGCCTAGAGTGCAATTATATTTCTATAGTGGTATTAAATATAATTAATGGTAACTTTGGACTTGTCAAGAGTTGATAGAAAAGCCCAAGGCCCATTGGAGCTAGTGTCTTATTGGTCCTTTTGGTCCCACTCCAAGCCACACATTAAAGCCCAATTGGAAAGGCCCAATAGGCCGGCCCAATTAGATAATCAGTTATATATAAAGGGAGAGACATACAAAATTTTTATTAGAGAAAAAGTGAGACACCATTGTGAAGTGGTGTGTATGTGCGAGTGAAACCACTCAATTATTCTCCCTTAGAAACTGATTGAAAGACCACACTTCTCAGGCGTAAAGTGGAATTGGAGTGAAGATTAAAAGTGTTTCCAAGTACTTCTAATCTTTTGTTTTGAATTTCACTACACCAAGGTACGCAATCTTGTTCTTAAATTCTAAAATTTACATAATGCAAGTTATCAATCATGAATGAAATAGATCCATGTTTATTGCTTCCACTGTGTGTTTTGTATGAGATACAAAACCAGATTTTCCAACATCAACTCCAATGTTCTTTGTTGGTGGACTTCTAGTCCAGACAAACAAATTGATTGATTCTGGTGCTGTTGGAAAGATCACACATACATTCTACTTTTCAATAGATTCCAATTTTGTAGTATTTTTGGATTACAGACCAAAAACTTATGCATCCTGGAAGTTGGCTGGTTCATAATTTTGTAGCTAGTTTCCTGATTTTGTTAGATCGATTTCTGTCAATCCAGAGATGCTTTGGCAATGCCGTTTGTTTTGGGATGTAGAGAAACTTGCCTACTTCAATAAAGTACAAACTTTCCAGCTCCAATGTTCATGTTTCGTGCTGCATCTAAGAAAAAACAGTAGACACCCCAGTCTGATTTTTGTGCACATAGTCGGGTTTTTTCATATTTTTCCGAGCCTAATTCTTGGCCACTAGACCTCCGATTATCTCAAAATGAGGTACCGTTAGAAATATTGTAATTAGATGTGACAAAATGTATTTGCCATTTGGAAAGTCATTTTATTTGATGTAAAATGCTTTACTTTAAATTCACCACTTATATTAAGAATGAGCTCAGCTAAACAAATTAATACTTGTTTAATAATTTTAAAATTATACAAATCTTAACATTATTAACCAAAACAAAATAGCATAAAGGACAAGTAAAACAAATTCAGAAGTTTCATTTCTACGCAATATCAACATCCCTAAACATAAAACAAAATTACAAATGCCTTATTGGATAAATAATTTGACAAAAAATAAAAACATATAAGAAATTTACAATCTTTAAAACTAATTTAATCTATTATCAATTGTGGTTAACACTTTATTTCAATTTGAGAATATATATTAAAGTTTGATTTTTACTTATTTATACATGGTCTCTTTTATGAATATCATGTCATTGTTAAGTAACACACACTCTAAGAAATATCATAATTTATTTTGAAAAACTATTTATTTTGGACATGAATTGTTAAAAAATAGGCCTAAGTATTCATAATTTATGCTAATTTCTTTGATACTTTGGCTTCACTTTTTTCACACTTATAAATGTTTCTTATACATATCAATAAATTTAAATATATGTTTTTAAATCTACTCTAACCAGATTATTTTGGCATATACTTTATTAATTGATATCTAAAAATCTTTACTCATTACTAAAGCTTCAACCATTCATCTTTCAAATCAATTGCTTGCAGTTATGTAAAGGTCTCAATTATTTCCTTAAAACTCTCAACAAACAATTAAACAAATATTGTCTTAATTTTATTGGCTTTTTAGCAAAAAAGGAGAAAAAGTTTTAAATATGGTTTGGGTCACAGGTAGGGTTAGGTTGACCTGTAAAAAACAGGCTAGGTCACGAGTTAACCCATTTTTGCTTCGGATCAACAAATTCGAGTTTGGATCGGGTATTTTTAGGTCAGGTCAGCAAATTCTGACCCGTTTTTCTATATCTAATTTGTAATGTGTACTCCAAGAAAGTACCTACTTTAAAGTTTAAAGATTACAGCTATAGGAAGACATTCACTCGAATATGACAAAATCTATGTTCAACCCTTACAAAAAATTGCTAAGTCTTAGGCAATTTTTTATGTCACCATGATATCTCACTCATTTTAACTTTGATTTCGATTCGTGAGTAATAATTTTAAAGGGAATTCATTCCACTTTCTTCAATCTAAGCTCAAGTTTTATCCTAATTGAACAATTAGATTTTGATCAAACTGTAGTCAAGTCTAGGTTGACCGTGCACAAGCTTAGTCAAATTTAAGGAAATCATTTGAAAACATTGATTTTGATGTAAAATGATAAAAATGATAAAAATGGGTGTCTGAGTAGAATGTTGAACTCCTTAATTTCAAGAAAAGGCTTCTGCTATTATATATAGTATATGATAACACAGCAGTAGAATGAAAGATAAAAGAGTATGGAAGAAGAATGCAAACACAAGATAACACGTCGATGTGTTATCAAAGAGGAAATCAAAGAACTCGGCAAAAAACCTCTCCACCGCCCTCCAAGTGGTAATCGATCCACTAGACAATCAGTTGGGATACATGGGTTAGCAAGAGATCCTCCAAGCCTAATCTACCCGATGTGCCTAAGTCCTCCAAGCTCCTATTCCAACAAGGTTTCTCGGAACCATGTCTTGTCCAGTTCTTCGGATCTCATAACAAGCTCCACATTGCATCTGCCATCTTTGGCTTCTTCCAATACTTCCCAATAGCACCAAAATTGTTAGGTTATTTAGACCCCTTTATCCAAACAAATTAGATTAACTTAGTTAATTAGCCAAGTGATTAACATAGTTAATTTATGCAAATCTAGGTTATCACAATCACACAATCATATCAAGACTATATAAAGCAGCGTAAAATAAATAACACAAGATATGATGACCAAGGAAACCACACGGTAAAAACCTGGGGAGGATTTTACCCACCTATCCTCAAGGCAAACCTGAATCCACTATGCGAAAGAATCGAAGTTCATACAAAAGGACTTACAAGCTCCTCACTTGACTTCCTAATACTACTTACCAGTAGAACTTACTGACACGATCACGTGCAAGCTCCAAATCCATGGACTTCTTCTTTCTTGGATTCTTCAATCAGCTATAAGCTCCCCACTTGTTTTTCTTTAATCTCCAATGGTAGCAACCTTGTTGATCATCAAGATGTAGATAATATCTCTACCTTGAAAAACCTAAGTTTATGTGAAGGAAAGCTCCTCAAGGATCTCACAAGAGATTCACATAAACCGCAAATATGAGCAATAAAGACTTAGAGAGGTTTGGGTACAAAACCCTAATAAAAGGAGGCACAAGAGGCACTCTAATCTCTCTCTCCAAAAGTGTTAAAAAAGTTTTAGGGTTTCCCTTATATATAGGAGAGTTTTACTTGAACCCCAAGACATTTAAATAGAGTTTGGGCTGAGTTGGAATTTTGCAGAAAAACGTTCTGGCCGACTTTCGATCGATCGAGTCTAATTTTCGATCGATCGAGCCAGGCTAAAAGTCACAAAGACTTCTGCAGCCACTCAATTCCAACTTTACAATAATGAATCAACTTTGAGCAAGTCTAAACAAGACTAAACATATTGTTTTAATCATGGTTTGCCAACATTACACATTAGAGTTTGTGAGAGTGCCTTTTTTCTTCAGCACTATGGCCCAAGAATCCTAGGCCGTGTAAGATGTTCTTGGTGGACTGGGATCGATTCTCCGCAGCTAAAGGGCTGTTTTAAGAATCGACTGGTGCGCAAAACATACTTCCTACAATACAGATAGCTAACAAAACAAGAATATTTGTATTGAATGACATTTTAACAATAAAGGAAATGCATGACAAGTGGAAATATAACGTAAGAACAAGTTAGGGATCCTCTAATTAGTGAGGTGTATTTTATTGATTTCACTTAGTTGTGATTACAATGCTCACTAAGACGTGGTGCAAGGTTCAACTAAGCTCATAATTTACAGACTTTGATAGCTATTCAAGCTTCAAAGACTTGCAAAATTTGAACTTGTTGAATTCGAGCATGTACTGTAATGGCTGTCTTGGGATACCGGCGATGGTTCCTCTGTTTTCCCCTTAAGTTTATAAAGTCTCTTCTGTAATTTTATGAGACTTTAGAAAGCAATTGTGAATGCCTAAAAAAATGGTCTAATAGTAAATGAATTCTTCTCTCCTGTAGCATGGATCCCTTCCTCCTTTTATAGCACAGCTTCGGGCTTCGGGGAACTAATGATTTCTCCGTTTTGCCCTTTAAAGTCTGTGCCGTGCCTGGTTGCTTCAGGATCATGTCGTTTCCTTTTCTTCATAGTTTCTTGCTTTTTGTTGCGACCAGATGAAAGTCCTTTGGCTCCTTTCTATTTCCAGATTTTCCATTGGCTGGCCTGAGGCATTTTTGGCTTTTCTTCTCAGCGCTCCAGCTTTTTCTAGTTGTACTCTTCCTTGTCTCTTTCTCCAAATGGTTGGAACCAGGCTCCTACGTTTTGCTCTGTACTTCCACTGCGTGTCTGGGTCACAAGGTCCGCGTGCCCTTTGTCTCTTATCTTTCTTTAATTTTTCTACCATGATCCTACTTCGCGCGTCTAAAGATCCCCTACCTCTGGGAGGCTTCTGGGATTCCGACCCAGTTCTTCCTCCCGGGCCTTCTCTGGTTCGCTGGTTGGGCCTTTCCTCTGGATCCCAGCCCTCTGGGCCTTTTCTTTCTTTCTTCTCTCTTTTCTTTATTGTGAGAGCCCACCCTTTATTATTTTTTTCTTTTTTTGTGAAATGGGCCCAATGTCTTTTCTATCTCTTTGGGCCTATTTGTGGCTATTTAATTCTTTTTTGAACCTTAACATTTAGCCCCCCAAGCTCATGGGTTGCCTGTAACCCATGCGTGAGTTTTCTGCAGGATTCTCTCTTGTTTTAATCTTTCCACGGGGATCCTGATCTTCCATTTCTTCGATATCCTGGCTCCTTTGCTTCTCTTTTTGTAACTCCTCCCCAATTCGTGGTACATGGAAGTTAAGTTGAAATAAAACTCCCACCACCTACTTTTACGTTTCCCATAACACTCATTAATAACTGCTGATAACTTCTTCCCTTTTAAATTTAATTCCTGGCAATTGGCGCGTCTTTCCACACATTGTCTTCTCTAACTGTTCTTATTCCTTCATTCTAGCATTTTCTCATTACTCTTTTTTATTGTCTACCTGAGTCTTCTGTTACCAGCCCTTTTCTTTTCTTTCAATTAGTCTCGTTGCCATCTTCTTTCTTCTTTCCAAATACCCATTACTTCAATGGCTTCTTCCTCTTCTCGAAAAGAAAGGAGCATACTCCTAGTCCCTTTGAAGGTGAGGGCTCTTCTAGTTCTGCGCAAGATGAGTCTGTCGTTGTGCGCCCTGCTTTTCCTTTGTGAGACCCCTGGTATTCTCCTGGCTTATTCTTTCCTCGGGTGTCTCATGGCGAGACCCCTCCATCCCCTCATACTTAAGTTTTCTCTGGTCAAGCGGGTTTTGTTGGTTTTGCACAAGTTCCAAACCCTAGGAAGATTTTTGATCTCCAAATCAGGCGAGGACTTCGGGAAGCGGTCCCCATCTTCTTTGATTTTGTCACTGGAAAGATTCAAGGTTGGCCCATTTGGGTGGATAATGAGCTTTCTGACAAGGAGTTTGTGGGCCGCTTGGAACGTGCCGGCGTCCTGAAGGCATTGGCTATTTCCAGGAATCTTGAGGGTTTTAGAGATGCCAAAGGCCTTAGGCATTTGGTGCGCCGCTGGTGTCTTGCTCTACACACTTTCTCCTTTTCTGTTGGTGAACTGAGTGTTACCTTGGAGGATGTGGTCAACAATTTTCTCCTTCCGGTGCTTGGGGATGAAAACCCCTTTGATATTAAGCTTTCTGACGAGGATCTCGAAGTGGAAGAAAAATTATTTGCTCACTTTGGTGGACGTACTGCTTTTTCTGGTGGGAAATCGACCAGGATGGGCAGGTGGGTTATGACTCTTTCGCGTGAGAAGGATAAGGAAGTCAGGTGTGCCGGGTTCCTTGCATTCTGGCTTAGCAAGTTCTTGTTCAGCGAGTTCCCTGGGTATGGAATCAAGTCCACTTTTTTTTCCTTTGGCGATTAAGTTAGCTCAAGGTGCTCAATATCCTCTAGCCCCCATGTTTTTGGGCCATGTTTACTCTCAATTGGATCAACTTCATGGAGATGAGGCTGAGGGTGATTCTTGTTATGTTATCACTTCTTTGCTTCATTGTGCCATTCTCCAAGTATTTATGTGGGATCATTCTTCAGTTACTTTGGCAAAATGTAGGAATTAAAAGTTTATGAAAGATAAGTTTCAGGGATCCCCTGATGTGATAAAAGGGCTTTGTGGCAGCTCCACTGACAGCCACCCTATTATTTTCCGTTGGCTGAGTCTAAAAGGTGGCAATCTTAACTTGGTTGAGTTATTTGATCAAGCAGGCCATTTGAATTGGCACTCCCCCCGGGAGTTTGGCCCCGGTTTTGTTTGCGATTCTGTGTTATCTCCCTTTCTGACTTTTACAGGGGAATACTTTTGATTTACGTCGGGGTGATGAAGGTAGCTTAGCCTACTTGGCTTGCATTAGTCCTTCCTGGCTTCCTGTGCTTTCCTCGACTGGCCCACAGTACACCCATTACTCGGCGCATCGAGTACTTCGGCAGTTCAACTTTGATCAAGATATTCCCCCAGTGTTCAATGACATAGTTCCTTCTCTTCCTTCCTTGGATCCCTTCATGAGACTTCAGGCCTTCTCTTATTGGTCACGATGGAGTCCTCAGTTTGTAGTGCCTAACTCTTAGAGTGGAGTTTTTGCCTCCAGTGGCTATGTTGGTTATTGAAGGAGGGTTCAGAAGTCCTTTGCTGATTATACTGGTTCTGAGACGATTGGGAGAGTACCCAACCCTGTGCTTGGCCTTGCCTACTGCTGTGAGCAGCAAAACTGGTTTTGTAGAATGGCATGCTTCCAGAGAAGGCTGGGTGACTTATGCGCAGGATTTCCCAGAGAACTGGTTGGGGTGTGACCTTGTTGTTAGTGCTTCTGCTGGGGTACCAATTAAGAAAGGGGCAGTAGAGGCCATAAGTGCCAATACTCCCGTTGGCATGAGTAAAGGGAAAACAATTAAACAGGAAAAATTGAAGGAGGCCGCGGCTGAAGAAAGTGTAGAGGATGTTGGCCCTAAGTCAAAGAAGAAAAAGAAGACTGAGAAATCCCAGAAACAGTTGATACTTGCTAAGGAGAAGGAAGTGGAGCAACCTTTGGCCACAAACGGCCAGGTGAAGACTAAGGTAGAGTCTTCTTTTCCCCAGGCTCTTGTGAGTCCTTCAGTTCATGGTTCCTCGGGACCCTCTAGACGTACCCGTAGTAAACAACAGAGACCTGAAGACCCTATTGAAAGAGAGAGAAGGGTAAGGCCTCTTTCCTCCTTTGCAGTTTTGTTGTTTCTTCCCTTTTCTCTTTTTTTTGAACTAATGAGTGATTGTTTTTCTTGCAGTCCAAGCGTAAGCTAGATCCCAGGAAGGGTAGAAGCTAATCTTCTGGTGAAGATGTGGTATGGTTTTCCTTATCTGTGTCTTTTTCTGCTTCCTCACATTCATTTCACAAGTGTTATATACCCGTGCTGCCCTGTTGCTCATGCCCTCCCTTTTTTTTTTTTTTTTTCTTTTTTTTTTTATGTTGTTCCACCTCTCTTTTTTTTTTTTTTCGGTTGAGGTTCCTCCCCCCGTGGTTGGTGAGACTTTGGAGGAGGAGATGGCTGAAGCTGCATCCTAGAGTAAGGAGGAGGAGACTCCCAGTGGTGGCATAGCTGAGGAAACCGGGCAGCCAATGCAGGATGTCCAGGCTACCCAAGATCCTGAGGCTCCCAAGCTTCCCGCATCCCCAGGTTCTCACTTTGAACAGATTCCCAGTCATGTCAGGATCGTGTTACCTCAAACTGGGTTAAGTACAAGGACTTTGAGAGGCGCATCATCATCCGGGCAAACAAGTGAGTCTTTCTTTTCTTTTATATAGCCTTTTAGCTTTATCTCTTTTGCACGCCCTCTTTCTTTTTTTGAGTTCTTCCTCTTTCCAGGCCAAGCCATTGCAAGATCTGCCTCTGGTGTTGCTACTTCTTTGGAATCGGAGGATTCTAAAGGTGGGGTGTTGATTGTCTTTGCTGCATTTTTTCTCTTTCTGCCTTTTTTTTTTTTTTTTTTTTTTTTGGTTATGGCGAAGCCCCCTGTGTCACTGCCTTCTTTTAGCCGTTTTGCTGGGGCTTCCTCACCTTTTCTTCAACTTGCCATGTGTTCTTTTCCAGAGTCTTTCAAGAAGTCAGACGAGCAAGAGGAGGGAACTCCGCCCCAAGATGCTGATACTGGTTTCTCCTCTACCCCTTTTTGTTCCCTTTTTTTTTTTTCTTTTTTTTTTTTTAGAAGCTACGTCCCCCCCCCCCCCCTTTTTCCTCTTTTTTTTTGCAAGAGTTGATATCAAAAATCCTGAACTCGTGGTTCCTGAGGGGGGTGTAGGATCTGCTCAGGTTGCTGACCCTTATGCTGTTCAGGGGGTTGAAGGTTCCTTTGGGACCCCGGGCGATGATGCAGCAAAGGGGAAGGCTCCAGAGGTGGTTGTTTCAGATCCTGCTTCAAGGCTCCCCCACCTTTTTGGCTCGCTTTGATCTTCTGGAGTTCAACAGCCTCCCTGCCAGTCACTTCTGCCACTTCGGGTCCTTCTATGGCAGCTTCTTGTGGTTCTCTATGCCTGTGGAAGGTCTACCATTGCTAGAAGGGCTGTTAAAAAGTCATGGGGACTTTACCCTTGGTTTCAGATGAGGAGTATTTTTAGGGAACATTCTGATAGAGCTGCTATACGCCGTGTTGATTTCTTTGAGAGATTCTTCGTTAGACTCTCTTTTTGAGGAAAAGCTCTTGGAATGGAGGGGAGTTGTTCAGGATCTCTTGGAAGCCAAGTTTAACTTGTGCTTTTTGCTAGAGCATCTGCGATCGTTAGCCCAAGCGCTTTTCCAGAGGCAAGCTTCTAAAAGTATTGATGCTGAGATTGCTGCTGCTGAGGAAGCTTTAGCTCATGCTCACAAGACTTTGCAAGATCTGAAGGTCAAAAGGCAAAGGGTTCTTTCTTCTTCGGCTGCCCTTGCTCTTCCCTCGAATGGCTCCTTGTTGGCTGGCCTCCTTTCTTAGCTTTCTCCTTTTTTTTTTAGTTGTTTGGATATGTATGAACAATTTGGGGTTGTATGAATTTTCTATTTCTTTGGTTGGACAATGCTTCTGGTTTTTTTTTTTTTTTTTAGATCTGCACTTGTGCTTTGAGATTGCTTCCATGTACTTGTGCTTCAGTATGGCTTCTAAGTGTTGCTTCTAATCCCTTTTAATGGCATGTGGATCTTCTTTTCTTGTCTTTTTTTTATTTTTTTTATTTTTTATTTTTTATTTTTTTATTTTTTTATTTTTTTTTACTGAGTTTTGGCCTGTGATTCCCACAAATTTTGTTGCAGGTTTTAGTTGGGTACCCACTCCTTTTCTTCTTGATTGCGCAAGTACTGAACTGGGTACATTTGGCAATATATTATTTTTTTTGTCCCAACTCATGAACTTGGCAGGTTTTTTTTCTTTTGTCAAGTACTGGGCTAGGTATCCTCAGTTTATGCTTGAGATCCTAGACCATGTATTTGACACTTAGCTGCTTTGCAACTATCTGTGGGGTGATCCTGGGTTATGCATCAAAAGATTTCCCTAGGTATTCTCCCTTTTCTTCTTGGTTGCGCAAAAACTGAACTGGGTATGTTGGGCAATGTATTTTTACTTGTCCCAGCTCATGAATCTTGGCAAGTTTTTTTTTTAGTATTGGGCTAGATATCCTCAGTATATGCCTGAGGTCCTAGACCATGTATTTAAATTCAACTGTTTGTAGTTATCTGTGGGGTGATCCTAGGTTATGCAAGAAGATTTCCTCAGGTATCCTCTCCTGATTTCATCCGTGTTAGGACTTTTGTGATACTTAGGATTTAATAACAGAGAAAAAAAAGAAATTTCATTGAATTTTAAAACATAAATGTCATTCAAGGAACACAGAAAATTTAACAAAGATAGTAAGGATCATAGAATGTCCTTCTACCTCGAGTTTTGAACAAAATTACTTAAATAATAATATATGAAAAAAGGAAAAAAAAAAACACTTAGCAGGTTGGAGAGTTTGGCAAAAGGATTCCAGTTTACTGAGATCTCTCCCTTCTCATGCGTAGTATTGTTTCAGCCACTTCCCATTTATGGGCTCTATCAGGATTGTCCCATCTTCCTTTGTAAGGTAGTAGTACCCACTATCATGGGCCTCCCTGATGATGTAGGGTCCTTCCCACTTTGGGGCAAATTTGGAAGGTCCCGGTAGGTTTCTTCTCACATGCTCTGCTGTCCTTAGTACCAACTGCCCTTTAGTGAAAGTCCTCGGGTTTACTGCTTGTACATATGCTCTTGTCATCCTTTGCTAGTACCTCTGGCTTCTTCTCTTGGCTAGCTCTCTTTCTTCCTCTACCCCTTCCAGGTCTGCTAACCTCCTTTCATTGTTCGCGTCCTCGGTGTCCTCCTGACTTTCCTTAAGTACTACTCTCGGTGTGGGAACAATTAATTCTACTGGGCTGATAGCTTCTGTCCCATAAACCAGGGAGAATGGTGAAAATCCCGTGGCTGTTTTCACAGAGCTCCTACATGCCCAAAGTACATCTGCCAGGTGGTCACTCCATTTTCCTCCATACTCTTGCTTCATTTTTTTAAGGATCTTCAATATCACCCTATTAGTGGCCTCTGCCTGGCCATTTCCTTGTGGATAGTACGGTGTAGACCTTCCATGCTTGATGTAGTAAGCCTCAATTAACCCCTTCATGTCTTTATTTATGAATAAGGTCCCATTGTCATTGATCAACCTCCTGAAGATCCCAAACCTTGTAATGATATGGCCTCAAATGAAGTTTGCTACAGCTGCTCCAATGGCCTTTTTCAAGGGGATGGCCTCTACCCATTTTCTAAAGTATTCAATGGCTGCCAAGATCCATATGTAACCACTGGATGGAGGATTTATAGGTCCTATAAGATCAAGCCCCCAAGTGTGGAAAGGCCATGGGGTTGTCATATCTTGTAACGTGTTTGGGTGAGTATGGATTGCATCTCCAAGGACTTGGCATGCGTGGCAGGTTTTGACTATCTCTTCGGAGTCCTTTTTCATTGTTGGCTAGTAATACCCCAATAGTAGTAACTGTTTATAGAGCCTCCTCTTTCCTGGGTGACTTCCACAATCACCAGAATGGACTTCCCTGACCACTTCCCTGGCTTCCCTTGGTCCCAAGCATCTTAGGGGATCTCCACTGTATCCCCTTTTGAATAAGATCCCGTTCTGTAAGAAATATCTGACTGCGAGCTTCTTGAGCTGGTGGGCCAGCGTCCTGTCAGTTGGTAGGATCCCTTGAGCCAAGTATTCTATAAAAGGGGTCCTCCAATCTTCTGTAACAAACACAGTGTAGCTTTCTTCCTTGTCCACCGAGGGTTGGCATTCTTGACATTTTTCCTATATAGTTGATACCTCTTTGCTCATATTTGGCCAGTAGTACCCCATGCGCTGCATCCTCCTGTAAAGACTGATCTTTTCTGAGGTCCCACAGATTTGGGTATGTAGCTCTTCCAACCTTAGCTTCCCCTCTTTCTCATTGATACATCTGGATAGGATCCCTCCGGGCAGTCTCCTGTATAGTTCTCCTTCTATTAGAGCGTAGTCCCTCAGCTCCTTGACATTCCCTCCGGATCCTGTTTCTTTCATTTTTTCTTTTACTTCACTCCTCCAGTCCCATTGCTTGGACTCTCCGGGGGATATCTGTTGGAGGATTTTTAAGATGGAATGCTTCTGCCTTCCTATTCTGACCAGAGTGTCTTTTCCCTTGAATGGTACTTGGGATCCCAGGGTGGCAAGTGCATCTGCAAATCTGTTTTCACTTCTCTGTGTGTACTCTATGCTAAAGGTCAGGAATTCCTACTCCAACCTCTGTGCCCATGTCCTGTAGGCTGCCAAACTTTGTTCCCTTAGTGCAAAGTCACCTTTCACCTGAGAGACCATAAGATTGGAATCTCCCAGTACTCTCATGTGTTTCACCCCAATACTGAATGCTATAGTTAGCCCGGTTAAGTACGCCTCGTACTCAGCTGCATTATTGGAGCAGGAGAAACCAAGCTTGAAAGATAGAGGTATGGTGTCCCCATTTTCACAGCTCAGTACAATTCCTACCCCATTTGAGGTTGCTATAGCTGACCCATCTAATCTCATTGTCCATTTCTTTCCCGGGATTTTTGCTACTGCTACCTCACCTGGGATCTCTTCACTTAGTGAGCTTTCCTCCTTCCCTAGGAACTGTGCCAGGAGGTCAGCTATGGCTTGACTTTTGACGGCCTTGGGGGTCCTGAGGCCTATGTCATATTGAGAAAGCAGGACCAGCCACTATGCTATTCTCCCTGTTAGGAGGGGCTGATGCAGGAGTGCTTTTATGGGGTGTGACTTAGTCGCTAAAAGGATTTGGTGGGCTGAGAAATACCTCTTCAGCCTCTGGGATGCGTAAATAACCACTAGGCAAGCCTTTTCTATCTTAGGATACCTAGTTTTGGCATCCTTTAGTGTTCTGCTCACATAGTAAACAGGTTGCTCGTTCCCACCATCATCCTCTTGCGCCAGCAGGGCTCCTATTGCTTGGGCATTTGATGCCAAGTATAATAGCAAGGGTCGTCCATGTACTGGTGCCTGGAGAGTAGCCAGATGATTCATGATCTGTTGGACCCTTTGGAAGGCTTCTTGCTGTTCTGCTCCCCAGGTGAACTCAGTTCCTTTCTTTAATAGCTTGGATAAGCCCATTGTGACTGAAGCCAATCTTGGCACGAATCTCCTGATGTAGGAGACCCTTCCTAGGAAGTTTTTGAGCTCCCTCACTGTCGTTGGTCTTTTCATAGTAGCAATGGCTGCAGCTTTGGCTGGATCTACACTTATGCCTCTATTATGTACCAGGAACCCAAGAAACTTTCCTGCAGATACTCCAAAGGCGCATTTCATGGGGTTCATGCGTAGCTTGTATTCTCTGCATCTTTTGAAAACTCGTTCAAGTACCTGAAGGTGCCCTGTCCTAGTTCTTGACTTGACCACAATATCATCCACATAGTCTTCCATTTCCTCATGCATCATGTCATGGAAGATGGCTGTCATGGTTCGCTGGTATGTGGCTCCTGCATTTTTTAGGCCAAAGGGCATCATAGTGTAATAAAAATTCCCAATTGGTGTCCTGAATGCTGTTTTCTCGGCATCCTTGGTAGCCATACGAATCTGGTTGTACCCACTATACCCGTCCATGAATGAGAACATGGAACTTCCCGCAACTGAATCCACAAGGAGGTCAATATTAGGTAAAGGGAACTCATCTTTAGGACACGCTTTATTCAGGCTGCGGAAGTCTACAAAGCAACAGATCTGGCCGTTCTTTTTCTTCACAAGTACTATGTTATAAAGCCATCTGGGGTGTTGAATGGGATTAATAAAACCAGCTGCTAATAGCTTCTTGACCTCCTGAGTTATCTAGCCTTCTACATCAGTGTGAAAGACCCTGGCTGGTTGGACTACTGGTTTAACTCCTGGGTCCATATTGAGGGCATGGACCACTAGCCCAGGATCCAGACTAGGCATCTCATCATAGGTCCATGCAAACACATATGTGTATTCTTTGAGCAAAGCCACCAGTGGCTCCCTTTCTTGTGTTGCCAACTGACTACTGATGAAAACAGGCTTCTGGGATCCCAGCTCAGCCCCCAAGTTTACTTTCTGTAATTCTTCCTCAGGTTGGATTTGTGTCTCTTTGACTGGTTTCTCTAGGACTTCCTACTGGGCTATCATACATTCTGGTGGTCCGGGACCTTCCTACACGATGCACTCAGGTCCTGCGCACCTTCACAAACGATATATTAATCTTCCCCCAAGCTCCCGTACTACTACACACTCCCGGGATCTTGAGGTGCTGAGCTTCTTCTTTTGCCTTTTTCTCTTTAAGAGGTCTCTCAAGTCATGGGTACCTTCTCCTTCTTCTTTTTCCAAGATAGGTGTTCCTGGGGTCCCTGGCATGGGACTTTCATCATCAGGTTCTAACTCATCATAAAACATTGTTTCTACAAAGTTTACTTCTCCTTAGCTGAAAGGGTTATGGTTGGCAGGGATCTTTACAGGCCTCCCATTTAACCTCCCCTTAACGCACTGATGGTACGTGGATGGTATAAGGCAGTGCTTATGGAGCCATGGCCATCCCAGGAGTACATGGTAGGATACTTCTGAATTGATTACGTGAAATCTGGTCAAGGCCACTATTGGCCCCACCCTTAGGGCTAGCTGTATATATCCTTCGGTTGATTCTACTAATCCTCCAAGTCCTGTTATCTCTATGGGAGCCCCCAGGATCCTCCTTCCAGCTAGGCCCACGGCTTCCAAGATACTCAGGGCTATGAGGTTGAGTGATGCCCTTGTGTCCACAAGTGCTCTTCTGATTTGGACACCGTTTATGGTGGCCATTAGGTAAAGAGGTCTACGGTGGTCTGGATGCTCAATCTCCATGTCTTCATCAGTGAAGGTTATGGCATTGGTTGTCTCCAGGAAAGCTCGACTAGCATGTGATTCTGCCATGAAACATTCCATTCCTGAATCTGCTGCTATAGTCATGAGAGATTCTATGGCCACCCTCCTTGTTTCTGGTCCAAATCCCAGCTGATTGAATAATGATTTGAACTTGGGATTCTTCTTAAGGGTCCTGACTGTGTTTGGGTGGAAGGATCCTCCTGGCTCTTCTACTTCTACCGGGTTCCCATGGATTACCACAGCTACCACCCCCTTTCCTTTGTGGTTGGGCAGGGGGTTTCTTTGTATTTCTGGTTCCTTCTAGGTGAGCTTCAGGGTTCCTTCTCTTAGCTTCCTGTGAAAAGGCCTGCGGAGGGTCCAGTAATCCTTGGTGGAATGCTTAACATAATTATGAATCCTGCAAAACAAAGGATTTTTCCTTTCTTCTTCGATTGGTGGCCTGGACACAGTGAATGGCCTAACCACTCCATCCCCGATCCATTTGTCCAAGACGTGGTTTAATTCTTCTACAGTACATGGGATCACCGGTGGTTCCTCGAACATTTTTCCATCAGGCCTCTTCCTTTTCTCTCCCATCGATGCTGTCATGGCTTGGGATGCTGGTACCTTCTTCGCCCTCATAGTTTGTGCTGTCCTTCTTGTTCTCTATAACAGGTCAGCGAACTATGTGATACATAAATTTTCGTGGTTGAGTCTGTAATCGAAAAGCATGTTAGAGATGCAAGTCTCCACAAGCTCTTTTTCTTCATGGTCCCTATAACAGTTTAGGGACAAATCTTCAAATCTTTTGATGAACTGGACAGGATCCTCTCCAGGCCTCTGCCTCACCATCTGAAGGCTTTGGAAAGTGACATTGTCCTCATCAGGGTAATATTTTGCACAAAATCTTTCCATCATTTCGTCCCAAGTCTTAATAGACCCAGGTCTTAGTGTGGTGTACCAAGTGTACGCTCTGTCCACTAGGGACTTAGCAAACTCTCTTAGACACAGCTCCTGGTCTCCTGTGTAGGGGCCCATAGTGTGGACAAACCTACTCACGTATTCTACTGCACTTCCATTCCTTCCATCAAAAGGATGGAACTTTGGTGGCTCATATCCCTTGGGGTATGGCTTGCCAAGGAGTTCTGGTGGGAATGGGGGATCCCGAGAAAATTGCTTGGGGGTCTCGGAAAGTTTTTCCCTTTCTTGGTCCAGGAGGGCACTAACATCTACAAGTGTTAGGTATTGGGGGTTAGTTCCTCCTCCCACTACTGACCCTCCCTCTAGCTGGGTTCTATCTTGGTTGCCCACGTGGGGGGCATTGTCTCTGACTTCTTACGTCTTGCCTTCTTTGAGAAGGAGAACTTCTTGTTGCAAGTCTTTCAACATCGCAGTCATTTGAGCCAAAGGGTCTAGCTCCTGCCTTGCATTCCTCTGTTCTGATATGGCTTCGTGCTCTGCTAGGGGCACCTCGCCTCTTTGTCTGGAGGCCACTTCATTTTCTCCCACGGGCTAAGAAGCCGTGGGTGGCACATTTGCACCTTTACTGTTCCTCTGTCTTGGAGGCATGTTCTGCGAAGGGATTACTTCTTCCCTTTTCTTTACCCAGTCCCCAGTGAAGTCGCCAAAATGTGAGAGTGCCTTTTTTCTTCAGCATTATGGCCCAAGAATCCTGGGCCATGTAAGATGTTCTTGGTGGACTGGGATCGATTCTCCATAGCTAAAGAGTTGTTTTAAGAATCGACTGGTGCGTAAAAGATACTTCCTACAATACAGATAGCTAACAAAACAAGAATATTTGTATTGAATGACATTTTAACAGTAAATAAAATGCATGACAAGTGGAAATATAACGTAAGAACAAGTTAGGGATCCTCTAATTAGTGAGGTGTATTTTATTGATTTCACTTAGTTGTGATTACAATGCTCACTAAGACGTGGTGCAAGATTCAACTGAGCTCATAATTTACAGATTTTGATAGCTATTCAAGCTTCAAAGACTTGCAAAATTTGAACTTGTTGAATCCGAGCATGTACTGTAGTGGCTGTCCTGGGATATCGGTGACGGTTCCTCTGTTTTCCCCTTAAGTTTATAGAGTCTCTTCTGTAATTTTATGAGACTTTAGAAAGCAATTGTGAATGCCTAAAAAAATGGTCTAATAGTAAATGAATTCTTCTCTCCTTTAGCATGGATCCCTTCCTCCTTTTATAGCACAGCTTCGGGCTTCGGGGAACTAATGATTTCTCCGTTTTGCCCTTTAAAGTCTGTGTCGTGCCTGGTTGCTTCAGGATCATGTCGTTTCCTTTTCTTCATAGTTTCTTGCTTTTTGTTGCGACCAGATGAAAGTCCCTCGGCTCCTTTCTATTTCCAAATTTTCCATTGGCTGGCATGAGGCATTTTTGGCTTTTCTTCTCAGCGCTCCAGCTTTTTCCAGTTGTACTCTTCCTTGTCTCTTTCTCTAAATGGTTGGAACCAGGCTCCCTGCGTTTTGCTCTGTACTTCCATTGCGTGTCTGGGTCACAAGGTCCGCGTGCCTTTTGTCTCTTATCTTTCTTTAATTTTTCTACCATGATCCTACTTCGCACGTCCAAGGAACCTCTGGGAGGCTTCTGGGATTCCGACCCAGTTCTTCCACCTGGGCCTTCTCTGGTTCGCTGGTTGGGCCTTTTCTCTAGATCCCAGCCCTCTGGGCCTTTTCTTTCTTTCTTCTCTCTTTTCTTTATTGTGAGAGCCCACCCTTTATTATTTTTTTCTTTTTTTGTGAAATGGGCCCAATGTCTTTTCTATCTCTTTGGGCCTATTTGTTGCTATTTAATTCTTTTTTGAACCTCAACAAAGTTATAAATACATTAAATCCTAAGTCTTTAGCACCTAACAAACTCTCCCTTTGGCAATCCGTGACAAAACACAAACTAAAAGCTCAAAGTTTACAAAGTAAAAGCCCTTTACAAACATAATGCTCATAACAACAAATCCAATCTTAACTACTATCCATTAGTTGCAAGTGTAGACAGCAGCTCAATTGAATCAACCTGTATATTTCCTGAAACACTCAACAAATGTATAAATGCATGTGTGATAGAAAAACAGTAAATCAACAGATATGTAAACTAACTCTCCCCCTAAGTTAGATACATCAAAAATAATTTTCTCCCCCTTTCAAAAAACAATTTCAACTCCCCCTAAACAGGACAAACATGATTCCCATAAATCAATAATTTCTCCCCCTTTTTGTCACGTATTGACAAAGACAACTCATGCAAAGAGTAAACAGTCAACATACGCAATAAAGGATAAGAGAAAATAGAGAATCAAGGGGACACAAAACAATTCAACTCTATAGAAAATAGAGACAACTCCCCCTACAAAAAACAAAGGATAAAAACAAGCTTCTCCCCCTATAAAAATAGGAAAAACAAAACAAGTTTTGGAAAAAACAGTTTTAGGAAAAATAAAAGGAGTGGGGAAAAAAAAAAAAAAAAAAACACAAACCAAGTTTTTAAAAAAACTAAGTTGAGGATACACATGAAGAAAAAATATTCTCTCTTTCAATAAAATGCAAACATGGCACTATGTGACCCATAAACAGTTGCATGAGTAGAGAAAATATTTGCATATTGATTATCCATCATATCTCTTAAGAAAATAATTTTCTATAGTTCACACATAAAAAAGGCATATACTAGAAAGTACATAGCTCAAAAATTAATCAATCAATTTTTTATCAAGTTGAGTACCTAATGTAGCAAAGTGTATGCATGCTATGTGTGAAAAACAATGAGAGATATGACTGCAAAACTGCAAGATGGATACATAAATCAATGCAATACATGTGAATCTTAAACACAAACCAAGGGAAGACTGCAAATTAGCACAAAAACAATATAGAATAAAAATCTATATGATACATGAACAATTACAATGACATGATGCATGTACTAATGCAGTAAAAATTAAGTTCAATTTAAGTTCAAATTGATAGAATTGGCTTGAGCACGGAGTTTCTAACAAAAACCCCAAAACTTTGAAAACCACTTGTTGAATTTTTTAAATAAATTGATGAATTGAGCATCACATAACACAACACATCGAAAATAATGCTCAATTACATCAAAACAACAAGCCAATTTCATCAAATTACTCTAATTGAACAAAATCCCCAAATTGGGTACATTCAAGCTCTAGAATTTCTAATTTCTCAAACTTTAAACACATTTTGCATTAAGATCAAGGAACTTTTAATCTTGGATGGCCACAACAAGATCACACAGAATAAAATGTACCAAGTTTAGCCAAAAGTAACTTGTGTAGTGTATGCAACTAGCAAAAGCTTGAGAGACATGTGAGGTGATATATGAATATAAATCAAACACAAAGTCTACAAAATTTATCATATAGAATTTGAAAGAGACTATCACCAAAAGAGTTACATCATATAACTCTCACATCTCCTAGAACAAAATCTTGCAATCATGTAAGTTTCTCGAATTTGCCTCATAATTTACACACCAATTTTAATTATGTGATTTGGCATCAAGCCTAATATTACACACAAATTTTAAGCATTAAGCAATTAAACCGAGGCTACACCTTATGTTCTTTTTGTGCATGTGCTACACTTTCTCGAGCACAAAATCTTATGATATGCACTAAGGTATTCATGATTGGCTAGTGAACAGTGGTAAGATGGTTATTTATGCCTTTCTCAAAAAGATCAAGTCCGACAGTCAAATAACATATGACTTCAAGATCAAGACAAAGTGATTAATAACCACAAATATCTTTCCCACACAACATGCACTACAAAGCTCAAACTAGTAAAGTGCAATAAAGTGAGCTCATCCAAGCTAAACAAGGTACATAAACATGTTATGTAAAGATAATATGGCCAATCCTTGATTATAAATCCAAGATTTATAATACAAAACACAAAAATCTTTTTGGTTTAAAAAAGAATTTATAACCACTTATTGAGATTTTGAAAAAAATTTATGACCAAAAACAAAAAGCACATATTATGCTAAATGAACAATGCAAAAGCAATGCATGATAGTGCTAAACTGAGCTATAGAGGGTACACAAACAAGAAATATCAATTTCTTAATTAACCCTTGAGTACATGTACAAACTAGTACATACTCATACAAAATCAAAAATAACTTAGCATACTATTCAAGTTTCTCCACAATGTCAAGCATGTTCTAAATCAAGAGAGATATTAAAACTCATGTAATCCTCAAAACAAATAAAACAAGACACAAAATAAAATATTTTTGTCTTTTTGAGAATTTTTCAATGTTTTTGGATTTTTTTTAAAAAAAAAAAAACAACAAAAAACAGAAACAAGACATGTCCACAAACAATTGAAAGAATTAAAACAGGGACAAGTCAGTAACACTCACCTTGGAGAATCTTTTCTCACCCATATAGCACGAGTCTTCAGCTTTGTAGGGGAAAATCCATGAGAAGCAGAGTGTATTTGAGGGATTACACCAATCTTCTGAGAAAGACTAAAATCCTACAAACTCCTTTCACAAGCCAACAAGCTTAAACTTTTCAAAATAATATGAAACAATTTATATGGACTTATGGCAGGAGAAACATTATCACATATCCTAGATTGACATACAGAATGCTTAAATTTTAGTTTATGACAATTAGGACGAATGTGATCACGGACACCACAAAAGTGGCAAACAGGAACAAATTTAGGAACATCAGTATTCCTAACAAGAAATCTAGTCTCAGATTTTGGTTTTTGCCTCAACAAAGAACAATTTGGTCTTATATGACCAACAGCACCATAAAGGTGACAGGTAGGCACAAAAACATATTTCTTATGCTTTCTAACAGTAGATTTAGACATAGGTTTAGAGACTTCAACATCTACATCAAAACTTTTACTTTTGTCTAACCTAGCAAAATAAGCCTTTTCTTTATTATTCCTCTTAAAAAGAGGGATATAAACTTTCTCAGTTTTAGGCTTAAGAGAAACAGAAACACTTTTGTTATCAACAACAAGCTTTGTACTAGTCAAATTTTCAATTTTAGATTTAGATTCAACTAACTCTTGTTCCAAGCTTTTCAACTTCTCATCTTGAGAGGAAATTTGATTTCTCAAAAATTCATTCTTTTTATTAGACTCATCTAATCTCACAATCAAATCCTTTTTTTCAAGATTAGCTAATTTTAACTATTCTTTAAATTTCTTAGCAATTTTCAAAGATTTAGATAATTCCTTACGAAGAGTTTCGAAAGCATAAAAAAAATCAACAGAAGCATGAGCAGAAACATGATCAGAAAGACATTTCAAATTATCCATGACAATAGGGGTCAAGGATTAGCTTTTAGATCAAAAGATCTAAAACAGAAGAGCTACCCGCTCTGATACCACTTGTTAGGTTATTTAGACCCCTTTAACCAAATAGATTAGATTAACCTAGTTAATTAGCCAAGTGATTAACTTAGTCAATTTATGCAAATCTAGGTTATCACAATCACACAATCATATCAAGACTATATAAAGCAGCGAAAAATAAATAACACAAGATATGATGACCCAGGAAACCACACGGTAAAAACTTGGGGAGGATTTTATCCACCTATCCTTAACGCAAACCTGAATCCACTATGCGAAAGAATCAAAGTTCATACAAAAGGACTTACAAGCTCCCCGCTTGACTTCCTAAAGCTACCCACCAGTAGAACTTACTGACACGACCATGTGCAAGCTCCGAATCTGCGGACTCCTTCTTTCTTGGATTCTTTAATCAGCTACAAGCTCCTCGCTTGTTTTTCTTTAAGCTCCAATGGTAGCAACCTTGTTGATCATCAAGATGTAGATAATATCTCTACCTTGAAAAACCTAAGTTTATGTGAAGGAAAGCTCCTCAAGGATCTCACAAGAGATTCACATAAACCGCAACAAAGACTTAGAGAGGTTTAGGTATAAAACCCTAATAAAATGAGGCACAAGAGGCACTCTAATCTCTCTCTCCAAAAGTGTCAAAAAAGTTTTAGGGTTTCCCTTATATATAGGAGAGTTTTACTTGAACCCCAAGACATTTAAATAGAGTTTGGGCTAAGTTGGAATTCTGCAGAAAAACATTCTGGCCGACTTACGATTGATCGCGTCTAATTTTCGATCGATCGAGCCAGGCCGAAAGTCACAAAGACTTCTACAACCACTCGATTCCAACTTTACAATAATAAATCAACTTTGAGCAAGCCTAAACAAGACTAAACATATTGTTTTGATCATGGTTTGCCAACATTACACATTAGAGTTCTAAATACATTAAATCCTAAGTCTTTAGAACCTAACAAAAACCTCACTAAACACTCTGAAAGGGTGTGGTAAGTGTTTAGACTATCAACCTCTCAATGGTATGGAAATGGAGAGGTAGGAGGCGAGGAAAATCCACAAGCAGTTGTGTAGAGGATTGTGGGTATAACAATCTATAACTCTCAAGATTTGTGGCTAGGGTTTTTTCTCAGAAACACTCCTCAACATTTGTGGGTAATGTAGGTATATATAGTGTGGGTACAGAAAGTGTGTATCAGATAGCACAATCTGGCAAAATAAAATGTTTCGCGAAACACAGCTATCTCCATCTGTACTGACTCTTTGCATTCGAGTCATGTGCAAGGCACATGCATCACTTCGCGGGATGCTTAGTAGCGAGCTACCTGCGAGAAATCTTCTGTCTTCAATTGCTTGAGTCTTCACACACTCTTTCTCTCTAACACACAACCTTTACAATTAAATCCCACAATAAATACAGGGTACAAAAGATTGAATAAAATTACAATCAAATTTGGCACGGATTAAAATCCAATCAAAACACATAGTTGTAAATTACAACTTTACAATCTCCCTCTTTGGCTATTCCGTGACAAAACCCCTAAAACAGACTCTAGACTTAAACGTGAGTTTGGGAACAGTAGCAAAACTCACTCACACCTAATCTAGAAGCTGTGAAGCACTTGCACTTGTTTACTTGTAACCTGAAACACTTGCACACAAACAAAACTTTCATTAAGCTTATGACAAGTTGAATATATGGTACGTACATGAGCAAGTAAAACGCGATCAAGTTTGTAAATACTGTAAAACATGTAAGCATATCTTCATCATACAAGGACAATCATTAGAGAATGACTACAATGAACATTTAGCAAGTAAATGCTCATCCGGACACGCAATGCAATTAAGATCAATCACAAGGATCAATTGCATGTCCAACACTCAACCAATGCAAAATACTCGATGTATTTGCATCTAGGAAACAAGATCCTACTAGGGCTCAAGAGTGAGGTACTTAAGACATATTAGCAATATCTTAAAAGTACACAAAAATGATACAAAGCATTGAGATAACCATAAATACTGAATATTAAACTGAAATTAAGAACAATGTACTAAAGCTTTAAATAAAAGTAGTGAAAACAAGTAAGAACAACTATCCAAGAGTTATAGATGCTGAAACAGTTTAAACCAAAACATAACTAAAGCTAAACCACTTGTAATGAACCAATGTATCTAAGGTCTAAGCTATGCTCCCCCTCAACTGTGCAAGCTCCCCCTCAAAAATTTCTCCCCCTTTTTGACCGAAATGGCCAAAGAGACTAGAACTGATCAAGCTCTGAATCTGATCCGTGCGTCATGGGCAAATCATCGATCTGGGAGGATAAGGCAGTGATCTGGCCTTGAACATAGGCAAATTGGTCTGCGGTGTGCTACACATGTGAGTTAAGCATGGTAGACATCTGGTCCATTTTAACTAGGAGACGATCAAGTCTGTCTGATCCTTATGCTAGTGCTAAAGATGATGGCTAAGCTAAAGGCTCTGAATCAGTGGTGAATCTGTCTATCTCATCCTCTGTGTCACCTCCCTTTTCCTCAACATGAGCCCATGGTATCGTATGCACACCTGTTTTGGAGCCTTTGATATAAGCTGTGCTCTTAGTCACTGTGTGTGCACCAATAAGATAGTCCTTCGGAACTACTTTGAGGCTATTAGGAATTTTGAGCCTTGTCTGTGCAGTGAGGCCTATAATGAGTGAAGGGAATGGCATGACTATTCAGGAAGTTTGCTTCTCAATGCTCTTCTACAAAATGTGGAAAATGTGTCCACAAATATCTATCTCTTTGTGGGTAAAGAGATCATACAGGAAGATTGTCCTTGGAGCAAACAATATGGCAAGGTTGGTGACCGGATATAGATTGTGGATCATCACATGAGCAAGTGTCCTCATCTCCAAAAAGAACGGTATTGTGTTTACGGATGATTTCTTTGGTGTACCACCAAGTATCCTTATCATCTTCCCAGTAGAACCCAATCTATCCTCATATTGCACTATAATTGGCTGTGAGGGAGGACGAACTTCTAGGAAATCCTGAATACTTTCCCTAGTAATGACAAACTCTTTGTGTCTCACCCAGCAATTTATGTGATTTTCTTCTACACTGGCATTGGAGAAAAACTCTTTGATGATCTCTGAGTACACAACTCCACTCGGATTCAAGAGCTTTGTCCATGTCCTGTCCTTGAACACTTCAGGTATGAAAGTGTCCTCAAGTGATTCCATTTGTACAACCATTTCCATGATAATCGTTTTATCCTTATAGCAGTCATTATACTTCATATCAGCCTCAACAAACCTGAAGTTATCAGAATTAGAGCGTGCACGTTTGGAGGATGATCTCTTAGGAGTTGCATGCTTAGTAGGAGACATCTACACAAAGGAACACAGAACAGAAAAGAAATAAGTGCAAAAACACAAAATAGAACACAAAAAAGCATGATTAGATACATGTTAGTTCAAAACAAAGGTAAAACAACCTAAAACATAGCGTAACCAACTCAAAACAGAGTAGATGAACTTAAAATAGCTTGCTATTAGACGTTAAAACATGTAAACAAAAGAATGCATGAATTAAGTGACTGTGCATGCGTGTGTCTAGGCTGTGCATGTGTTGATGCATGTGAGTGCAGCAAGTGGTGCATTGGGTGTGACTAGAGGATGCCTAGTGTGTGCATGGCATGGCATTGAGGCACAAATTGGGAAAATGTGTAAAAACATATACCCTTTGACCAAAACATGTTACACATGTTCAATCAAGAGTAAACCCAAGCATTGGAACTCAGTTGAGTCCAATTCAACACAAGAGTGTCACTAGGACATTTAGTCAAACACCTAACATGGAACAATGTACTACAACTCTGAACAATGCATGAACATGGTGAAAACTACCTCAATACATGCTTAATTTGTCACATGGGGCCAACACAGACACAAATATAGCAAATGTGACTCAGCCCAATCAAAAATTTGGAAAAATTTTTACAAAATTAACAGTTCCAACCCATTTTCGAAAAAATCCCCAAATTTTAGAACCCTAACTTAAATTTCTGCATAATCTTAGAAAAACATGAAGAAAATGTTTTGGCAAACATACCTTGAAGTTGGAAATGAGAAAATAGGCTTGAGAGAGATGGGGTTTAAGAGAAAAGATGTTTTGGGTTGGATAAGGTTTGAGAGAGGCAATGAGAGGGAATTTAAAAGTATTTGAAAACATGTCACATCTACGACATAAAAACTGAAAACACGCATTTTTCACGGGTTAGGCAGTAGCGTGACAATCGCGAGACAGTCGCGAGAATGGCCATTGAAGCTCAAAAGCTTTTGCAAGAAGCTTTTAGTCGTGAGACAATCACGATAGCCTTTGTATGATTGAAAAAAAAAAATTCCAGTTTTTTCCTAAAATTCCTAAAAACATTTCATGAGAAGTGTTTAGTCGCGACTCGCAAGGCAGTAGCGAGACTCTCTGTATGAAAATGTGACTTTTTAATTTCCCTAAAGCACATTTTGCAGGAAGCTTTAAGTCATGAGCTTCTCGCAAAATAGCCTCTGAACCAGTTTTTGAAGAAAAACACACAAATGCAATTTGAACAAAAACTAAAAACATGAAAGTATAAAATCACTTTCAAAAACATATAAAACACTCAAAAATCTTTTTGAGTTTGATCAGCAAGTACTTGAGCATACGTATCACATTTGAACATGTACAATCACACAAATGAGATAAGTATTAATTGAATCAAAGTCTTGTGTGTTGTGGGTGAGTATCAAATGTGAAATAGTCCTTAGACCAAAGTGAAGGTTCAATGATCAATTCAATTAAGTGATACACAACTGGTACTAAGTCAAGTGGACTATCTCAATTATAGAAATGAGCATATATGACCTCCCACAAGAAAATGATTACAAAACTTAGAAGCTTTTCATTTGGCTTCTGCATAAATCATAATATTTGATCATTTTTGGATAATACATCTCTTTTTGAGATCGATACTTGAAATTTTTTATATTTCAACATTGAGAGTTAGCCTTTGGCTTTTTGAGCACCATACATTTTAATATAAAATTTGCTTTCCCTTTTTCCTAGTCAAATACTAGTATGTGCAATAGGCTTTTGCAGCTTATTATCTCTTTTCATTTGGAGATTTACATTTGTTGAGGTGTTTAAGCAAAAATATAAAAAATAATGGTGGGAAGAGATATAGACACAAGTCTATGCAAGTATCAAGACCATCAAGACTATTGACCAATCATTCATAATAAGCTTGAAGATCTATTTACAACAATCACACATAATTCTCAAGATTTCTCCCACACAAATATATATGCATACAGAACAAGCTAAGCTCGTAAATGCACTACGCCATTAGTACGAAGGTACTAGGCCAAACTCACATATGATACACATAACACGAGCAATCAAACTTTTTGAAGATTTTTCAATTTTTATGGGTTTTTGAATTTTGAACACACTAAAAATCAGAACAAATAAAGTAAGATCAACAAAAACAGGTACAAACCAAAACTAGTAAAAGAAAACATGATCTAACTAAACATGTGAGACCTATACTCCAGGTATGCAACAATGAGCAAAATAGGTTCACACAAGAGATAGAATTCAAGGAATGATACCGACACCAATGGTTTTACGTAAAGACTCAAACCTCAGACCATCAAAAGGTTTAGTAAATATGTCTGCCTTCTGGTTGTCAGTGTTGATGAACTCCAAATACACA
This sequence comes from Quercus gilva, assembly GCA_023621385.1. NCBI lineage: Eukaryota > Viridiplantae > Streptophyta > Magnoliopsida > Fagales > Fagaceae > Quercus > Quercus gilva. Next base: position 29,943,721 of record CM042478.1, on the reverse strand, counting down.
GTCTTTTCTTCCACCAAATCTCAAATGAAGTGGTACCGATCTCAATATGCTTTGATTTTGAGTGTTAAACTAGATTTTTTGACAAATTTATGGCACTCGTATTATCACAGAATACACACATAGTGTCTTGAGTACTTCCATAGTCATGTAGAAGCTTCTTCATCCATAGTAATTTTGCACAGCAACTCGCCGTTGCAATGTGCTCAGCTTCAGCCGTTCATAGAGAAACCGAATTTTGCTTTTTGCTCATCCATGACACCAAGTTATTTCTAAAATAAAAACACACACCAGAAGTGCTTTTCCTATCATCAATGCACCCAGCCCAGTCAGCATCAGAATATCTAGCTAAGCACTTATTCGAGTCTCTTGAATACCAAATTCCATAGTCAGATGTGCCATTGATGTAGCGGATAATTCGTTTGGCTGTTGTCAAGTGTGACTCTTTGGGTGCTACCTGAAATCGAGCACATACTCCTACACTGAAAGCGATGTCCGGTCTACTCGTAGTGAGATAGAGAAGACTACCGATCATGCTTTGATAATGTGTTGGATCCACTTCTACACAGGCTGCATCACGACTTAGTTTTGCTAAGGAACTCATTCAAGTGGAAATATGTTTCTTAGAGTTTAGGCTGAATCTTTTTTCAAGATTTTTGGCATATTTCTCTTGAGAGATAAATATCCCATCCTTTCATTGTTTCACTTGAAGCCCTAGAAAGTAGTTTAGTTTCCCCACCATGCTCATCTCAAACTTCCTTTTCATTTCTTCTGAAAATTCATGAGCTAGGTGATCAATTGTGGATCCAAAGACAATGTCATACACATATACTTGAGCAACAAGAAGAGATCTCTCATCTCTTTTGACAAACAGAGTTCGATCGGCTTGACCTCTCTTGAAACCATGATCCAAGAGGTATATGGTGAGGCGATTATACCAAGCTCTTGGTGCCTATTTCAACCCATATAATGCCTTCTTCAGCCTTAACACATAGTCCGGAAAGTAAGGATCTTGAAATCCTTTTGGTTGCTCAACAAACACTTCTTCGTTTTAAAACCCGTTCAAGAAAACACTCTTCACATCCATTTGGTATAACTTGAAATTCATAATACACGCTATGGAGAGAAGAATTCGGATTGACTCTAGTCTAGTAACTGGAGCAAATGACTCATCAAAGTCTATGCCTTCAACTTGTGTATATCCTTAAGCCACTAATCTAGATTTGTTTCAGATTACTTCACCATCTTCATCAGTCTTTTTCTTGAAGATCCATATGGTGCCAATTATATGTGTATCCTTGGGCCTTGGTACAAACTCCTATACTTCATTTCTAACAAATTGATGCAACTCTTGGTGCATGGACTCTACCCAATTCTCATCTTTCAAAGCTTCCTCCACTTTCTTGGGTTCAAATTGTGCAAGATAACAGTTGTACGTCACATGATTCACACTATATGCCGGTCCTTTTCTCAAACAAAGTCCTTCATCAACATTACCAATGATATTGCTTGAGGGATGATTGAGAGTTACCCTTGACGATGGTCTTTTGGAAGTGGAAGGTTCCTTATCACAAGAGATTGGAGGTTGAACATCCGAAGGGGTGAGTGGGCTTGAAGATCCTTGTGTTGATCTAGTCTCCCTTCTTGATATAGGAGGTGTAGGCTCATTTTCCGATGATTCTTTCTTAGCATCATCACCTTGAGACATGTTGTCATCACCCTCACTCTTCTTAAGGTTAGATCCTTCACCCTTATCATCAATATCCTTTTCAGATATGGTGTCATCGATGACCACATTTATCAATTCCATCACAGTCTTAATGCACTTATTGTACACTTTATATGCTCGGCTATTTGTGGAATAGCCTAGGAATATCCCTTAATCACTCTTAGCATCAAATTTTCCAGGATTCTCCCTATCATTAAGAATGTAACACTTGCTTCCAAATGTTCAGAAATATTTCACCTTTGGCTTCTTTTCTCTCCACATTTCATATGATGTCTTCTTTGTTCCTACTCGGAAGTAAATCCTATTCCCAATGTGACATGAAGTATTCATTGCTTTAGCCTAAAACTTCTGTGGAATGTTTTTGTTGAGTAACATTACTCGTGCCATCTCTTGAATCACCTGGTTCTTTCTTTCAACTACCTTATTTTGTTGTGGAGTCTTTGGAGTTGAAAATTCCTTCTTGATACCGTGTTCCTTGCAAAATGCTTCAAACTTTGCATTTTCAAACTCCTTCCCATGATCACTTTTGATTTTGACTATAGGAACTCCCTTTTTATTCTGCAGCCTCTTGCATAACCTTTCCATCTTGTCACATGCTTCCGAATTCTCTCTAAGAAAATCCACCCAAAAGTACCTCGAGAAATTGTCAACTACCACCATAATATTGCGCTTTCCACCCATGCTTTCTATTCTCGTTGGACCCATTAGATCCACATGTAGTAACTCCAAAGGGCAAGATGTAGCTCCAACATTTACTTTAGGGTGGCTTGACTTTGTTTGTTTTCCCAATTGACATGGACCATAAACATTCTTCTCTATTTTCCCAAACTTTGGTAAACCTACCATTACTTCAAGCTTTGACACTTTAGCAACTTGCTTTTAATTTGCATGTCCAAGGCGTTGATGCCATAACTCCTAAAGATTCACTCGAGTACTTTGACATGCTATGCTAGGTTTAGGAATAACCCCATAACACTTGTTGGTTGTCCTTAGTCCCTTCAAAACATAAACACCTTCTTCATTTAGGTTTAGATACCCTTTCTTTGAAAATTGGACTAAGAAATCTTCATCACATATTTGAGTGATACTTAGCAAGTTCACTTTTAGTCCTTTAATGTACAACACATCAGTCAATAAAGGCAGTCTCAGAATATCAATAGTTCCCTTTCCAAGAACTTGTGAGTGACTACCATCTCCAAATGTCACAAAACCATCTTCCTTCTCTTTAAAGGTTTTGAACAAAGATTTATCTCCAGTCATATGCCTTGAACAACCGCTGTCAAGATACCACAAACATGAATTAAACACTTTCAAAGCGGTATGAACAAAAAGGCAAGCATGAGATAGGCATTCTTGACCATCAAAGCAAGACTCATCTTTCTTTACTTCATTCATAGATGAGTTAAGCTTTCTTTTTAGACCATCAAGTTTACCCAACAAATGTCTAATCCTTCTCCTATATTTATCAATTAAGGAATTTGACTCACACAAGTTACTATGAATATCATGATTTCTATGAACTAATGATTTTAGCATGTGTATAAAGATTCTAGCATGTTTCTTTGATTTGAATAACTCTAAAAGCTTATTGTTGGGACAGTCTCCAAATATGCTCATAGAGTCATTATCACAAACACCTTTACTACGCTTCAAGTTGGCCTTTGCCATATCACTTTCCATAGAAAGCCAAGGGGTCTTGGATCACATTCAGGTAATAAAACCACAGCGAGTGTACCCACTCTGATACCAATTGAATGCTTAGAAATGTGTTGAAAACACAAGAGCTGTTTAGACCCCCAAATTAAAGTTACGGCTCGATAGATTTTACTCTAACTTAAAACTAAGTACAGAATGGAGTAAATGCGAGTGGATAAACAACCAAGCTACTATAACCAATAATCATTATAACACGTAGTAAAATGAAAGGTAAAAGATTAGGGAAGAAGAATGCAAACACAAGATAACACGCTGATGTGTTATCGAAGAGAAAACCGAAGAACTCAGCTAAAAACCTCTTCGTCGCCCTCCAAGTGGTAATCGATCCACTAGACAATCAGTTGGGATACATGAGTTAGCAAGAGACCTTCCAAGCCTAATCTACCCGATGTACCTAAGCCCTCCAAGCTCCTACTCCAACAAAACTTCTCGGAAACGTGTCTTGTCTAGTTTTCCGGATCCTGCAACAAGCTCCATGTTGTATCTACCATCATTGGCTTCTTCCAATGCTTCCCAATAGCACCAAAACCTCACTGAACACTCTGAAAGGGTGTGGTAAGTGTTTGGGCTATCAACCTCTCAATGGTATGGAAATTGAGAGGTAGGAGGTGAGGAAAATCCATAAGCAATTGTGTAAAGGATTGTGGGTATAACAATCTCTAACTCTCAAGGTTTGTGGCTAGGGTTTTCTCTCAAAAGCACTTCTCAACATTTGTTGGTAATGTGGGTATATATAGTGTGGGTATAGAAAGTGTGTATCAGATAGCATAATCTGGCAAAATAGAATGTTTCGCGAGTGTCTCGTGGGAAGGCCTTACCCATGAGCTACTCGCGAAACGCAGCTATCTCCATCTGTACTAACTCTTCACATTCCAGTCATGTGCAGGGCACATGCATCACTTCGCAGGATGCTTAGTAGCGAGCTACCTGCGAGAAATCTTCTGTCTTCAATTGCTTAAGTCTTCACACGCACTCTCTCTCTCTCTCTAACACACAACCCTTACAATTAAATCCCACAATAAATACAAGGTACAAAAGATTGAATAAAATTATAATCAAATTTGGCACGGAATAAAAGTCAATCAAAACATATAGTTGTAAATTAAAACTTTACAAGGGCATTGAGAAGATCTTTAAGAGGAGCAAAAGAGGATGGAAACTGATTCTAGTTTTTGGGTGAGAGCATACTATTGCTTTGTTGAGTGGCTAACCACTTATAGCAATTTGGGCGAGTATGCCCTGAAGCTCCACAATGATGACAGAAATGTGGCTTCTTCGGTTGAGACCTTTTATTGTTAACTTTCTTAGTCCTAGGGTTTCTAGTCTCTTTCTTTTCCACCTTAGGGGGTGCTCCTAAAAAAGATATACCTTTATCAAGGTTCTTACTAGCTATTTCAGTTTTAAATTCATTGTTCTCAAAATTAACATTATTAGTAGGTGAGACAAACACAGTTGTACTAGAGGAGGCAATATTAGGAGAAGAGAAATCATACCCCAAACTGGTTTTATCAAAAGTAGCTATCTAAAAGCTTAGCATCTCCTCGAGCTTTGTACTGGAAGTCCTTTCCAATTGAGCTCTGACCTGGAATAGTTATGCTTCAAGCTTCTTTGTCCTTTCAGCAAGGAAGTTGTTTTTAAACCACAGTGCTCCAATGGTTTGATTGGCTTCATCAATCTTGGTAGAGAGCTCCTCTCGATCTAGCTTAATATCACTTAGCTTCTTGGTGGCCAACCTATACAGTTTCTCATGCTTCTCAGAAACCTTGTACAATTTTGCATAGGCTGTATGGATGTCATCTTGATCGTCCATTTTCTTAAACTTAGAATCCACCGAGTCCTCTTCATCATCTATTGTTTCTATAACCCCTTCAGTAGGATCAACTGTAGCAGTGAAGGCATTTAAAATTCCCTCGTCATCAATGTCATCTGACTCAATCTCAGGCTCGGTGTCACTCAAGGTAGCAGCAAGAGCCTTGCTTTTCCCAACTGACTTGTGATATGTTGGACATTCTTGTTTCATGTGTCCAAAACCTTGACATCCGAAGCACTTTGATCCGGAGGGAATAGTGTACTGACCGTCATCCTTAGCATCCTTCTTTCCTTTGTCTTGGCTCTTGAAATGAGAAGAACTAGATTGCTTATGGTCCTTATCAAATCCTTTCGCATTGGTATTCTTCATGAACTTCTTGAACTGCCTAGTGATGTAAGATTTCATCTTGGAATCTTCATCATCAGAAGACTCATCAGTCTCATTACTTTTGGCCTTTAGTGTCATGCTCTTGCTTTTGCTTCCTTTCCTGATTCTAGTAAAACCCAATTAATAGGTTTGTAAGTTGCAAACCTATGATTTTTCAATGGCAGTGATCTTGGCATGAAATCTCTTAGGCAGAGACCTTAGCACCTTTCTTAGGCCTTGGGTTCGAGAATGGTTTCCTCAAGATTAAAGGCTGAGTCGACTATGTCTTTTAGCTTGGCATAGAACTCATCAAATGACTCATCATCTTCCATTTTTATCTCCTCAAAGCTAATAGTGAGCGTTTGGAGTTTTGAATCATTGACAGCCTTAGTTCCTTCATAGGTTGTCTAAAGGATAGTCCATGCTTCCTTAGCAATTTCGATTAAGAGTATCTTCTTGAACTCCTCATTAGTCACCACACTGAATAGTGCATTCAATGCTCTGCTGTTGAAGTTTACCGCTTGTCGACACTTGGCCTCGATCTTGGCACCGAAAAAATCGCCGCCGTCATGGGCCTTCGTTCGACCACCCGCCGTTGCGAAGCTCACGCGCACACAGGGCTCGTTAGAAGCTCCTCTCGATGAATGTGTAAAGTTCAAGTGGAGCTTCGAGTGCTCTCTCTCGGTGGAGGAAGGTAGGTCTACCTTTGGCATTATGGCAGGAACCTGAGCCAAATTTTAGGTGATTACCAAAGGTGAATGGAGTCGCCACCAATCATTGGGTTTTTCTAAGGTGTGATTAGTCACCTGTTCCTAGTTGATTTTATTACCGATCTTAGGTTAAGAAAAAAGTCATTTTTCTAATCTAACGTGGATGGCAAAAAATCTTGATTCTTAGATCCGGAAGTTTGGCTACATGTGGGGAAGGTGTTAGGCACCCCACAATGCCTATCCCAATAGTCCTTTGTTTTGATAAAACCTTAAATTTTGGAGATTAGCTTTAAAACATGATTTCAGCATTGGCTTTCGGGGCTTTGCATGCATGGGCGCTTTGAGGTTTAGCTTCTGAAAGGGTGTGGCCCCAATTTATGTTTTCCCATGGCATTCGAGTCGAGTACCAAATTTCCACGGCAAAAATCTGGCGACATGTCACCTTACTTTCGCGGCGGAAACTTGGCATTGCTTGCCTTAGGTGACACGGACTATGACGATCACACCAGATGGGGGGTAAGTAGGTATATATATACATACATCATGCGCAATGCAAGCACACAGAGTAGGAAAGTAAATGCCTACATCCTTAGAGCATTACCCAAAATATAAGTGTAAGAAAGTAAACAAGTGTCACCATACTCTAGAGATAAGGACGAATGGTACAAAGCATGATATACCTAATACAGAGCATTTAAGGGAGAAATGGAAGGAGGGGGTTTAAAAGAGTACATAACAAAAAGGGAAAAAGCTAAACCCTAAACTTACTAGCTGCAGCTGCTTGGCCCGACCTGCATGCTCGCATCCTCACCCTTTTTGCTTGCACCTGGGAGACCATACCCTAGCTCCATGCGTCCTCGCTTCACGTGCGTACATGCAAAGGAAAAGACAAGAAACCAGTTGACAAGCAATGAAAGGAAAAGATACAGAGAGCATATGAAAGGGGCATAAACAAATAAATATGATAGACATGGCAAGCATAGCAAGTGGCAGGGGATAAGAAAAGCAAGATGCACAAACAAATGAGAAAGCAGGCAAACAAACAAACAAACAAAGCAAGAAGGCAAACAAAAGGTGGTGTCCGCGAAGGAAAAATGTAAGTTTGGATCAAATGTCCATAACTTCATTGTGTTGAAGTATAAACAACATATTAGTAAGCAAGACTCATGCATGAACATGTAAGTAAGCATGTAAGGATGCAAATAAAGCCAACAGGTGGCACAACAAACATGGCAAACAAAGCATTGCACGGAGCAGAAAATGGGGAAGGTATGCATGAAGCAACCAGCATCACGAAGATGCATCCCAAGTGGCTACATCCAAATAAGGCCTCATGGGCATCAAATGTAACCACACTACCACGACCCACTAAGGGCGTCAAGTGTGGCAAAGCCTAGAACAAGAGAGGCTAACACAAACATAAAGCATAGGAGTAAGCAAGTATAGACATGCAAAATGGGTGATCCAAACCCTTTGATATGGGCCAAGGTGTATGGATCATGACAAAGACTATAGCGTCTAGATCGTGTCCTAACCGATAGGCCAAAACACAAGAAAGAAAGATAACACGACAAAAAGGGCTACAATAATATATGGCATGACAAACAAGGTCTAGGCCTAAGCACACAAACATTGCATGGAGTGCACAAGCACATGGGAGATAGCATAAAGCATGTAGAGAACATAGATCCAAGCACACAAGCATGTAAAAATGTAGATCTAGGCATAGGCATGTGCAAAACGTGTGTAAGCATGTGAAAGCTAGCACATAAACATATAAGAACGTGAATCCAAGCATATAAGCATGTACGGATGCAGATCTAAGCATAAAACATGGCAAAAAGCATATGAACACATAGATCTGAGCAAAGCATAACAGTAGACATGATATCAAGCATGTGACCATGTAACCCTAACATCAACATAGAGCAAAAAGAGGAACAAAACATAGAAGAATACGGAATAAAGCATAAAACATGTAGGAAAGACAAATAGACATGTAAACAAGCATAGAAACATGTGGATCTAGCCAAACAACACATGGGAAAAAATAGATCTAATCATAAAAAGCATGACATAAAGCATAAAGCATGTAGATCTAGATAAATAGATATGTAAACAAGCACATAAATATGTGGATCTAGTCAAACAACACATGGGAAAGATAGACCTAGGGACAAACACATGGTATGAGACATGGGAGCATGGAGATTTAAGCTAGAAGCACAAATAAATCAAGAACCATGCTAAAGAAAGCAATAAATCATGTTATTCAAGAAAAAAGAAAAGATAAAAATCTTGATGAAGCTTTAAAGAAAAAAGAGTATGGATAATAGCTAAAAAGCTACATCCATACCCCTTAAACCTCAAATCCAAGGTATGGAACCAAGGAGAGGAAGATGGAGGGTATGAACACTACCTTGTATTTTTGGAGAAGAGAGAAGAATCAAGAAGCTTTGATGTGTTTTTGTTTTTTTTGGAGAGAAATATGATGAGATAAGAGAGAAAAAAAAATGCCTAAAAATGCCCAAAATAGCTCCCAAAAACTTCCTTTCTCGATTTTGGTCCAATCTGGGGTGCTAGGGGCTATTTATAGCCCTTGGCATGCTTCCCGAGGCTCAATGGCCATTCAAGGGCTGCCGGGTCGGGTCGGAGGTCATTCAAAGGCCGCCGCTAATGTCATCGTGACATCAGGAAATTCGTCCTGTAACGCCTTTTTGCTTTTGACTTCGGATGTGCATTTGGAGGCCTTCCCGGACTCGGATTGAGTCCCTAAATAGCTCTAAATGTCTAGTTTTTAGAAAGCTAATGAAATTAAAAATACAATGGTTGGATCAAAAGTTATGACCTTGGGAAGCGTGTTGACGCGCTTTTCACAGTTTTCTCAATATCTCAACCGTTTTAACTTCGATTTCGACCTATGAATAGTCGTTGGAATAAGAATTTGATTATCTTCGTAATGGAATTAGTTTCAACTTTTTTTGATGGCCGAATAAAAATCAAGGTTTTTGGGGCTCACTAAAAGTCAATTCTAGGTTAAACCTAGTCAAACTTGGTCAAAGTTACTAAAAATCTCCAAGGAGCTCGGGTTTGATATAAAACCATGAAAAATGTTGTTTTGTGGGGATTTTGACCTTTGGTCAACCTAGGGCTAACCAATGGCATTTTGATCATTTTGGCTGAAAGAGGTACTTTGAGGGCTTCAGTGTCCGAACGGGTTGTGCCATGCCATTGTATATGTTCACGTGACCCATGGAGAGAAAATGATATTTTTTTATTTTTTCAGGGTCTAGCATGCAAATTGAGGGTAGAAAAAATACAGTATCAACACCGCTTTGATCTTGGCATCATTCCATTTAGCCGGTGCTTCCTTTGGCTTAGTCTAGCCAATCTCCACAACTAGCCACACATTTTCATATAAATACTACAAGAAAACTCCCATGTGTACTTTCTAATATGTATAGTTAGGTATGATAAGTGATTGTCCTCTATCCATAACAAACAGGGGTCAATGGATCACACAGTAAATATTAAACCTAATCAAAGTGAGCCCATTCTGATACCACTTGATAGGCCAAGAATATATTGACCCCTTTTGGTAAATTAATCAATTAATTATCTAAGTGAATTAATTAGATTCAATTACATGCAATGAGCGTGGTAGCACAAACAAATCACCAACTAAGTTAAATGTAGCAGAAAATAAATTTGACACTGGTGATTTGTCTACAAATGGAGAAAACCACAGAGGCAAAACCCCACCGGGTGAGGTCACCACTCTCGAGAATCCATTATTATCAAAACAAGTGGTTACAAGTAAAAGGAATCTTAGTACCTAATACCAACCTACAGCTGAACCTTTATTCGAATACCTAATTGGACTTGTAATCTAGCAGCAATCTTTCCTTTCAATGCATGGCTCCCAGTATGTGACTAACACACCAACTTGAGGAGGATGTTGGCTGCAAATTTTTTCAGTTCATCCAACAATAAAGATCAAGAAGTTGCTTAGTTACAAAACCCTTGGCGCAAAGACACAGTAGCTTCTAGAGAGAATATGTGAACTAGGGCAAATTGTCTCTTGTCACAGTATGCATGTATAATCACTTTGTATCAAGTTGCATGCTCTGTGATGGCTTTTAAAATAATCCTTGTATATGTTTAGGGTTGTGAGAAAAGAAACCCTACACAAATACTCATGGATATGCGTGAAATCAGATTTGGAAATTCTGATTTTGTAATTCTCGACAGATACAGCTTCTGTTGAGCTTCTGTCGAGCTTCAAAATCAATCCTCGATAGATATGATTTTGTCGAGACTCTGTCAAGCTTTAATAAATAGCAATTCTTCACTTATTTCTTGGTCAGACTTGCATGGCTTCAATACTAAACTTAAATACTTGTTTCTTGAAGTACTAAAATCATCCTAGATCTACCAATTACAAGTAAAGTGCGTTTTGTCAAAAGATTAGCCAATTTACATCACATATGTTTCTAACACTTTCCACATATTTCCTAACAACATTGATATAAAAAATTATGAACTTTGGAAGATTGTTTGTAGCTGCTTTTTAACGGTTATATCATTTTGTTTGTGATTGGTCACGGCCAATAAATATGGTTTTAACTCTCATTTTCAATAGAACTTTTAATTTTTCTTAGAAAAATAAGAAATCATGTGGGTCATCTCCAAAGCTGCTACTTGTAAAACCCCGTAGACTTGGTTGTATCCTAGGGACAAATTTGTAATAACCAAAGCAACACTTGTGTGAAGGAAAATATTGTCTAAGTAAAACATTTCCATTGTGCCTCCAAGTCATTAAAAATTTTCATTTAATTTTTTTTTTTCATTGTTTACCAAGGGTGGCGGCACTTGTTGTTTAGGGGGTTCAAATGAATCTGCTGACTTTAAAAAAATAATTTTTTATTAGTTTATTTTATGCTTAAAAATATTTTTGCATACATTGGCTGAAATCTTGCACACCTTGATCATAGATCAGTACAACCTAAAACTAAACAACAATTAGACATTTAGTGTATTATTTATGTTAGTATGTAATTGAAAAAAAAAATAATAATAAAGTTAGCAATTGTTCAAATGTTTGATTGGTTAAGTAGACACCTAGTATAATATTTATGTATGGATGAATATGGATGTGTGGGTTAATAAATAATATAGTGTCAGTGGGTTGCATTTTGTCATTTTAGTTTGAAATATTTTTATAAAAATAATGACAATTGCATAAAAATAAATAAATGTTAGACAAACTTAACAAAATAAAATGGTCACACCTAGCCACATTAACAATAGATAATAAAAACTGATAATGAATTATCATGTAATGATTTAAAAATATGAAAACTCATAGAAGTAAAATTTCATATATTTGCATTTTTTTCATGACTCAATATATTCAAGTTTTTTTTTTTACAATATATTTTATTTAATTTAAATTTCTTAATGATCCTCCTGAGAAAAAATTCCTAGACCTGTCACTGTTGTTTACTCCTTAGTTCTCCAACAATGAGATCTATGAGGTCTGGAGTTAAAAATCTCTAGCCAACATCTTAAGACTACTCCCAAGGGTTTCCTCGTAGTTTCCTTTTGTGTTTATGAAGAGGGATCACACACTCTTTAGAGAATAGTTAGGTGCTCAAAGACTTCCAGACACCTTGATTAAAAAAAAAAAAAAATGCGATTGATGTCAACATAATGCATATAATCTTATTACCCATTTGTTGTGTTTTTTTTTTTTTTTTTTTAAGTTGACACATCAGTTTGTAAATGCCATGACATAAATTTTGTAGTGCCTATAGGCTATAGCACCACTCGAATTGTATGTCCTTGATTTCTTAAGAGCGCTTTACATCTTTTGGAATGATTTTATTTTATTTTTTAATGTATTATTCTAATGTTTAGGTTTACCATCTTTTGTGCCAATGATAGAGTCCAATGATATTTTTTTGGTGTTTCTACCGGAGTCGTTATAGTATGTCAACAGACTCAAAATGAATGCATAAAATTGTTGGCTGTTACTTACCATTTTTTTTTTTTTTTTATGGGTGTTACTTACCAATTTTATGTTGTCTTTTACCATTGTGAAATTTTTTTTTGATAACATTTGTCTTTATAAGACTTATTGAAAGTTTAAATATATTGTAACTAGAAAATAAATTTTAAGGATACAAATTTCTTCACAAATTATAACCATTTTCACAATTTATAACGTGACATATTGTGATTATTGCATAATAAAATGGGTTAGATACAATTCTTCCCCGAAAACAGAAGGATTATTGGTTTGATTTCAAATTTCAAATTGTCAAAATTTGAATAGGTCGTGTCTCGAACAGGAATCAACAACCTGATTTTGTCAACCCAAATTTTTGTCATTTTGAGAACATTCTAGTTCGGGAAGCAAAACAAACACATTTGGATCATATTTTTCACGCAAGGATTGCTATTTGGCTAATTGCTTATTGCACGTTGCTTTGAATTTAAGGAGCGTGGAAATCAACTATGCTCTAGAGGCAAAATCAAACCCATCTCGTACCTTTTATTTTTTATTTTTTAATTTCAACTGCTTACATGGTCATGTTGGACCAGAATTTTGGATAAGAATAATATTTGTTCAGACCTACTAGTATTTTTTTTTTTAATTTCTTTTTTAGAATACTAAGTATTTTAATACACACATAAGGGGAGAGGGAAAAAAGTTTTAAAGAAATTAATAGTTGTGTATATTCAAAAGGGCCTAACTCTTGGATACACAATTAGCTCAATTGATAAAGTCTCTAATAATTAAATAAGAGATTTAGGGTTTAATTTCTGTCTACATTAAAAACTGATTAGTGTCCTGGTCTGATGATAAAGAGCTATCATCAGGAGCGGACACTATAGGTTGAAACTCTCTTAAAAATAATATATATATATATATATATAGGAATATGCAACCAATTCTATAGCAAAGTGGAGGTCTACCCAATTGAAATTGTCATGCTTCAACGTCTATTTTGAGAAAAAGAGAGAAATAAAGAGAGTATCATAAAAACAAATACAAATGAAGCTAGGCCCTAACCATTTTCATGTTTCTATAAAAGGGCCAAAGCCCAGCAGTTAAGAATTTTTTTTTTTTTTTTTTTTTTTTTTTTTTTTAAGAGTAGTTAAGAAATAGGAGTATACCTCATCCTATTACAAGAAGTGGCCCAATGCTCAGATTATGGCTCTCTGTATCTCCAGCAGAAATTTTCGGCGACAAAAAATTTGCAGAGTTCTTGCACTAAAATTTGCATTGTATAATTTGAAAGTTGAGGGTTGAATTTAAAACTAGTAAAATTATAAGGTTAATTTAAGGAGTATAAATGATAATTGAGTTGTAATAGGATTATTTGTGGTGTCTTATAAATGTGGTTTGAACTTTACTTTTCTCCCTTATTACTTACAACAACAACAATAAAGTCTTAATTTCAAATTTTATGGAGTCAACTATAGATGCTCAACAAATTAGTCATAGTCGATCATATGTATTCTTTTATTCCATTTTATTCTTTTTGAAGTCACACTCTTTGTTATTTTTTTAATTGACATGTAAATTTTTACTACAATTAATGTTATTTTTTTATATTCCTTTACATTTTTTTTTACCATCAACTTTAGGACCTTTTGTAATGGTACTTTAGATTAAGTAATATGTTTGAGTTTGGGGAGAAAGTGTAATTGAGTGATGTGTTTAGTAGTTGGTTTGTTTCTTTAAAAAAAATAATAAAAAATTGAATCAACTCATTACTTTTTATTGGTGTAAATAAAGGAAGGGATATGGTCATGATAGTCAAAGAGGATGGTCCAAGGAGAGATGCTTCCTCGGCTAAGCAAGGCAGAGGTCAGAAAGTGCGGTCTGCCATCTAGGACAACGTTTTAGGAATTTCTATGGATAAGAATGCACGTCATGGAGGCATGAGAGCTATAAAATATCTAAGAGAAAATTACTACCACTGCATTAAAGGCTCTGTAGTTAACTCTCTGACTGCATTAATGAGGAAGTGATACCTGAACAGTAATTTTCAGCCTTACAGCTACTCCCCAAAGACTTTAGGAAAGTGCTGATAGGACAAGGATCAACACTAGCGATCTAATCTACTCGTGGAGGGTAAAGATGAGAGGAAGAAGATAATATAAAATAGAAAAAAGACCCTGAGAAAGGGGGATTAGAGAATTAAGTGAGAAATATTGTAGCAATAAGAACTGTACTTGTAATCAACTTCAAGAATTATATATCAGAACTGATCTCCTCGAATCGTGCCGATGATGATTTTCTTTAGATAAAATCAGTCTATTTTTACTTTATTGCCATTTGGATCCACTGTAATTCTACCCAACTCATTAGGGCCTAGTTTTCCAACCCACTCTCTACAAATTCATTGTATTGGGCTTTTTGGGCCTAGAACCTTTTAACTTTTAGGCTGAGGACTTAAATTGTGTCTTTACAATTGGCGCCATTAGTGGGAAATTCTGGTGTTATGATGAGTTTAATGTTTAATTATGGCAGGTTTCGGTTCACACTAGGAGGAATCTATGGGGTCTCAACGTCAAGATCATTTCCTCCATCTTAAATGAAGAAGAGGCCGGGAGGGAAGTGTGCATACCACCCATACTAGTAGAAATCAATCTCGAACTGGGAGCCACATCTCTCATGAAGAAAATGCTAGGAACATGCAGCTGGAGATTGATCATTTGCAGAGGAAGTTGCACCACGAACAACAAAGGAAAACTTCCTCAGGTTCTGTTTCTTCTTTTAATGAGGAAGGAGATGGCAGTTACAGGCCCAAATCGAGGACTCCCCCTAGTAAGTCTTTCTTGGGCAATAAGGATTACCATTATAGGCGCAAGAGTAAAAATCCATCCTGCAAAGGTCTGGGAAACGACACCATGAGTAGGGCGTTGAACCAAATTTCTAGATCACCTTTCACACGCAGGATTGAAAGAGGAAGACTTCCTTGGCATTTCACTCAGCCAACATTTACCATGTACAATGGTCATACTGACCCTATGGAACATGTAAGCCACTTCAACCAAAGGATGGCAGTGCACCCCAAAAATGAGGTCTTGATGTGTAAGGTATTCCCATCCAACTTGGGGCCTGTGGCGATGAGGTGGTTTGATGGCTTGGGTGCAAGTTCTATTAATTCCTTTAAGGAGCTTACATGGGCGTTCGATCTCGCTTTATTACGTGCAGTAGGGTTCCTCGACCCTTAGATTCCCTGTTGTCTATGACTATGTGAGAAGGGGAGACCCTAAAAACGTACTCGGACAGATACTGAGAGATGTTTAATGAGATCGATGGGGATTTTGATGACATGGCCATAAGGATTTTCAAGGTCGGCCTACCTGTCAAGCATGATTTGAGAAAGTCCTTGACCAAAAAGCCAGTAAGAAGTGTGTGTCGGCTTATGGACCGTATTGATGAATACAAGCGGGTTGAGGAAGACCAATAGCAAGGGAAAGGAAAGGCTAAGGTTATCCCTAAAGGGATTTCAGGTCGGACAAATAAAATAATAACAGACCTCAAAGGGATTTTGCTGAGCAATCTGGGTCTACGGCTCCTCAGGTGGTTAACACGATGTTCCGAGAACCAGTACATCAAATCTTTGAGAAGATTAAGATGAGCCATACTTCAAATGGCCAAACAAGATGGGAGGAGACCCCATGAGGCGCAACCCAAGTCTTCATTTCTAATATCACCAGGAACAAAGACATACCACTGAAGACTGTAGAACTTTATGGAATCATCTGGAACAACTAGTCAGAGATGGAAGGTTAAAACAATTTTTGTGTCGGCCCAACAGGCAAGAGTGGAGATCCGACTGGCGTTGAGTTTTTTGGATGAGGACAATGTTAGAATCATATAGCCACATGAAGATGCTTTAGTGGTTACCCTTAGGATATGAGGATATGATGGGAAAAAGGTGTTGGTAGACCAGGCAGTGGTGTAGAGATCATGTACACTGATCTATACGAGGGATTGAGGTTGAAACTTGAAGACTTGACACATTATGATTCACCTTTGGTAGGCTTTAATTGGAAAGTTGTAATTCCAAGGGGTCAAATTAGATTACCAATAAAGGCAGGGTCTGAAGTGGTGGAGGTGGACTTCATTGTAGTGGATGCTTATTCCCCCTACACTGCTATGGTGGCAGGGCCCTGGCTCCATGCCTTGGGAGCCATTTCTTCCACCTTGCATTTGAATGTTAAGTATCCATCCAAGGACCAAATTGAGAAGCTAATTGGGAGCCAGTCTATGGCTAGGCAATGCTTAGTAGCTGCAATTATGCATCAGCCGGGGATTGAGTCCTCGGCCTCTAATAAGGGGGGCTCATAGCAGTCAAGGATCCCGGTCCTATCTACAGATGTGGTGTCAGAAGGGGCAAAGTACGAGAAGCTAGAGGAAATTGTTATAAATGGTGATCCAGAGAAGTTTTTTTAGGTTGGAGCTTAGCTGCCTCCTCAGGAGAATGAGGAGCTGACCATGTTTCTAAGGAAGAATATTGATGTGTTCGCATGGAATACTTATGAAGCTCTTGGGGTGAATCCAAACTTCATTTGCCATCATCTAAATGTCAACCCAGCTATCCTTCCTAAGAAGCAACCACCTCGGTGCTCATTTAAAGAGCATTTTGATGTTGTCAAGGAGGAAGTGAACAAGCTTAAGTAGGCCAGGGCTATTAAGGAAGTGTTCTACCCTAAGTGGTTGGTCAATACGATGGTAGTGAAAAAGAAGAATGGGAAGTAGCGAGTATGTGTAGACTTCACAGATCTGAATAAAGCTTGCCCCAATGATCATTTCCCTATGCCTCGAATAGATCAGTTGGTGGATGCCACTATAGGCCATCCTCGAATGAGCTTTCTGAATGCCTTTCAAGGGTACCACCAGATACCTTTGGCTTTGGATGATTAAGAGAAGATAACTTTTGTTACTCCTATTGGAAATTACCACTACAAGGTGATGCCCTTTGGCTTAAAGAATGCGGGATATACCTATCAGAGGATGATGACTAGGATGTTTGAGTCACAGCTAGGAAAAAACATTGAGGTTTATATAGATGATATGGTGGTAAAAAGTAAGTTAGAGTCCGAGCATGTTAATGACCTCGGGAATATTTTTGAGACATTAAGGAAACATAAGTTGTGCCTTAATGCTTCTAAGTGCTCTTTTGGTGTTGGTTTAGGAAAATTCTTGGGGTATATGGTCACTCACCGCAGAATTGAAGTCAATCTTGACTAAATTAAAACAATTAACAGTTTACAGCCACCTCGGAATCCCAAAGAGGTCCAGAAGTTAACAGGGATGACTGATGCCTTGAACCGATTCATTTCTCGATCAGCAGACAGGTGCAGGCCTTTCTTCCAATTTTTGAACAAATGAAAGGGATTTGAATGGACCAAAGAGTGTGTCTTGGCCTTCTAGTAGTTGAAGGAATATCTTTCTCGGCCACCCATTATGTCCAGACCCAAGGTGGATGAGGTTTTGTTTGCTTACATTACTGTGGCTTTCCATGTGGTGACCCTGGTGCTTGTATGGGTTGATTGTGGTTTGCAGAGGCCAGTTTATTATGTGAGAAAATCACTGCATGAGGTGGAGGTTCGTTACTTATCAGTAGAAAAGTCCATTTTGGCAGTGGTGCATGCTATGCGTAAGCTTCCCCACTACTTCCAATCCCACACAGTTATTGTCTTAACCCAACTTCCATTTAGATCCCTACTTCAAAGTGCTGATTACACTGAAAGGATTGCCAAGTGGGGTATGATCCAAAGGGCTTTTGATATCAAGTATGTGCCTCGCACTTCTGTCAAAGGTCAAGTTCTCGCAGACTTGGTGGCCGAGTTTGCTGAATCCCCATTAGAAGAGAAGTTGAAAAGCAAAACATGGATGAAAAATCAGTTGGCATGGTCTCCTTGTAAAGACCTTTATCATGGAGGGTGTAAGTTGATGGCGTAGTGAATCATAGAGGATCTGGAGTCGGGCTAGTCTTAGTATCACTAGAGAAGACCACTATTGAAAAATCCTTAAGACTAAGTTTCTTGGCCACAAATAATGAAGCTGAATATGAGGCTCTATTGGTAGGGATGACTATGGTTTAGAAAATGGGAGGAAAAATAGTGGAGATGTTTTCATATTCAAGATTGGTTGTAGGACAGGTAGAGGGAGACTTGGAAGCCCGAGATCTGGGATTGCAGGAATGCTTGAATCAGGTTAGACACTTGCAGACAGGTTTTGAGTCTTTCACTTTATTGTAGACCCCTAGAAACAGAAATACACATGCTGACTCTCTTGCCACGCTCGCAACCTCCTCGGCACAAGACTTACCTCGGGTGATCCTTGTCGAAGACTTGTGTAAACCCATTGAAAAAAGAAGGAAGATGATCCATATTCATCAGAATAGGGTGGTACCTAGCTGGATGGACTCGATTGTGCTATTTCTTAAGGAGGGTATCTTGCCCGAAGGGAAGTCCGAGGCTGATAAAGTACACAGAAAGGCTCATCGGTTTTGGCTGTCTAAAGAAAAGTTGTACAAGCGCTCCTTTTCTAGACCATATTTGTTGTGTACACACCCTGAGGCAATGGAGCTACTCCTAGAAGAGTTACATGAAGAGATTGTGGAAGCCACACTAGAGGCAGATCCTTATCTTACAGGGCCCTCACCTAGGAATATTGGTGGCCAAATATGCAAAGGGAAGCACAAGAGTATGTGAAGAAATGCGATCAATGCCAAAGATTTGCCCTAAACATTCATCAACCAAAAGGTGTCCTTAATCCTCTATCCAGCCCTTGGCTTTTTGCTCAATTGGACTTGGATATTATAGGGCCTTTCCCTAAGGCAATAGGGAATAAGAGATGGTTGCTAGTCGGCATGGATTATTTCATCAAATGGGTTGAAGCTGAATCACTGGCAAATATCACGGATATGGATGCCAAAAGATTTGTCTAGAAAAACATCGTCACTTGGTTTGGAATCCCTCGTACACTCATCTTGGACAATGGTCTTCAGTTTGATAGCAAAGCCTTCAGGAGGTATTGCTGTGACCTAGGCATTACAAATAGATATTCCACTCCGGCTTACCCGTAAGGGAATGGACAGGCCGAGACTGTGAATAAGGTCATAGTGAATGGACTCAAGAAGATGTTGGATGATGCAAAGGGAAAATGGGTAGAAAGAGCTGCCACATGTCTCTCCAACATAAATTTTCGGCGACAAAAAATTTTGCGCAGTTCTTGCACTAAAATTTGCATTGTATAATTTGAAAGTTGAAGGTTGAATTTAAAACTAGTAAAATTATAAGGTTAATTTAAGGAGTATAAGTGATAATTGAGTTGTAATAGCATTAATTGTAGTGTCTTATAAATGTGGTTTGAACTTTACTTTTCTCCCTCATTACTTACAACAACAACAATAAAGTCTTAATTTCAAATTTTTTGAAGTCAACTATAGATGCTCAACAAATTAGACAAAGTCGATCATATGTATTCTTTTATTCCATTTTATTCTTTTTGAAGTCACACTTTTTGTTATTTTTTTTAATTGACATGTAAATTTTTACTACAATTAATGTTATTTTTTATATTCCTTCACATTTTTTTTACCATCAACTTGAATCAACTTTATTCTAAAAAAAAAAAAAAAAAAAACTTGAATCAACTTTAGGACCTTTTGTAATGGTACTTTAGGTTAAGTAATATGTTTGAGTTTAGGGAGAAAGTGTAATTGAGTGCATGTGTTTAGTAGTTGGTTTGTTTCTTTAAAAAAAATAATAAAAAATTGAATCAACTTATTATTTTTTACTGGTGAAAATAAAGGAAGGGATCTAGTCATGATAGTCAAAGAGGATGGTTCAAGGAGGGATGCTTTCTCGGCTAAGCAAGGCAGAGGTCAGAAAGTGCGGTCTGCCATCCAGGACAACGTTCTAGGAATTTCTATAGATAAGAATGCACGTCATGGAGGCATGGGAGCTATAAAATATCTAAGAGAAAGCTGCTACCACCGCATTAACAGCTCTATAGCTAACTCTCTAGCCGCATTAATGAGGAAGTGATACCTGAACAGTAATTTTCAGCCTTACAGCTACTCCTCGAAGACTTCAGGAAAGTACTGATGGGACAAGGATCAACACCAGCAATCTAATCTACATGTGGAGGGTAAAGATGAGAGGAAGAAGATAGTATAAAATAGAAAGAAGACCCTGAGAAAGGGGGATCGGAGAATTAAGAGAGAAATACTATAGCAATTAGAACTGTACTTGTAATCAACTATATATCAAAACTGATCTTTTCGGACTGTGTCGAGGACGATTTTCTTTAGATAAAATGAGTCTATTTTAACTTTATTGTCATTTGTATCCACTATAATTGTTACCCAACTTATTAGAACCTAGTTTTCTAACCCACTTTCTACAAATTCATTGTATTGGGCTCTTTGGGCTTAGGACTCAAATTGCGTCTTTATAGGTTTAATTTGAAATTACTCATAAAATATAGGATTTAAAATTTAATTTACTGTAAAAACATTAGGAAGAAATAAAATGTCTTCTCAGAAGTCAGAAACAGGATGACAGCTATTATATATCCATTGTTTTGAGGGGAGATGGGAATAGATTTTGATGATGCCGAAAATCTCACCAGTTAGTTGCACGATGCTTGTGTGCTCGAAAATAAACCTGCACAACAAAAAGAAGAGAGAACCTTGCGAAGAGCACCGGTGTGGTGCCGGCCGAAGACCCTCCGAAGGTTAAGTCAGAAAGATTCTCACAACTCTAGAGTGCTAGAGAGGGGTTTATTATGCGTACCTTGATTTATGAGGGTATCGAGGCTTTTATAGTAGTAGAGGGTTGAACTCTCTTTCTTGGAGTAGAAGTCTTTTCCATATAAGAATCCTTTGTCGCGTAAATTACGGAATCTTTTCCTTATGGGGTTCATCTTTTCAGCGTCGTAGACTTGATGGACAAGGTTTTTTCCTTGTGGAGAGAAGTCATTACTGTGCATATCATATAAAATCTTTGTTGCGCTAGGGTTCCAGCCGTGGGCCTTACGGCTCAACTAGCCCATACTAATCTGGCCCATCAAGGCTCTGACCGTCAATATTATGGCCCGTCATGAAGGTATCCCGTCATAAATGCGCGCGGATTTTTCCATCTTCAGTTGCCCCCTCGCTCCGTGAATCCGTCAGGATTCATAGGATTCACGGGGCGAAAAAGGATGATATGACGGTAGAAGTTTATGACGGGTGAGTAATATGACGGGTAGGCTAACAGTGGTCCGTCGGTTTCCACGCGCATAATTAATTTCGATCTGAGTACTGTGACACGCGTCACGGTACTATTGGGGGTTGTAATAAATCGAAGCGTCGCTTCGTCTTCCGTGCACCCCTTTATAAATACCAAATCCTTGCCTCTCATTTCTCATATTTTTGCCTAGATATACTGTCAGAGCGCAATCCGTCGTAATTGTCAGGCTAGTAATCCGCATTCGTCTCCATCAAATTTCTTCCGTTCATACTCTACTGACCGGTAAGTACTTTTTACCATTTAGTTCCTCCGTCAGATTTTTATTCCTCATCATATATCCGTCATCATCACTATAGTTGTCAATATCTAGAAATGTCTAGTGCGTCGAGTAACCAATCATTCGTCCGTGACGGGGTGGATTATGAGGATGTACACCAGTCAGGTCATAGGGATCTAGAGAGTCTTAGCGATGATAGGAGTCCGTCTTCATCTTCTCCGTCCTCAACAAGTGAGGACGTAGACCTTGTTGAAAATGTAGAGCTCGACGAAAACCAAGTAGGACCCGTCGTAGGGGCTGTCGGACCAAGGGAGTTCGTCATGCTACCAGAGTGGACGGTGAATGATTTCGTATCAAAAATTAAGGAAAACCACTTCAAAACACTTAGGGATAACTACCAAATTCCAGATAGTGTCTCCATCCGTCTACCTTACAAATCAGAGAAATGTTACTATGACGGGGTGGACGGTGTCGGTATATATGAGCAGATGTTGAAGGCTGGACTCAGATTCCCACTGAGCTCCCTTCATCGTGAGCTGCTTAAGTATTTGGGTTTGTCCGTCAACCAAATATCTCCAAACGCCTGGAGGATCTTCATTGCGATGGAGGTTCTGTACGGAGCTATGTCGGACGGAGCTAGGAGATTGACGGTACGAGAATTTTTACATTGCTACCGTCCAGACGAGATCGACAAGTCTAGGGGTATATACAGTTTTGTACCTAGGAGTACGCTACTAAAAGTCATATATGAAATCCCAGACTCCAACAGAGACTGGAAGAGTAGATACATCTTCTTAGAAGGTGACGGATGGATGTGCCGTCCAGGAGAGACGGACCATATGCCTGTCGATACTACTTGGGGCATTTTATCTGAGAATGGTATGTGTCCGTCCTAGTTAGGATACCTCTTAAACTGTTCAATTCATTTTAAGATGTTTTTCTAACCGTCCTCTTTGTTTGCAGTCCGTCGGCGCCCCCAAGTAAGTATTGAGGAGTTTAGTTTTCTCGAAAGGATTTTCAAAAAGACTACGCCGGAGGAGAGGACTTGGGCAAAATTAGTAAACCCTGACACAATCTGCTGGTATTGTGACGGGCCCGTACCTTCACCACAAGCCATTAAGTACGAAGAAAGGATCCGTCAACGTAAGTCCGTCAAATCTCTTTTTGCTTTACTACGAGATTTTCTTGACGGAGCTAACTCTTATTCTTTCAGAAATGGATGCTGCCAAGAGAAGGGCACTCATACGGGACAATGCAGCAAAAAACAGGACGGCTAAAGGCGCTGAACAGAAAGATGCGACGGGCTCCAAGCGCAAGCAGCCGTCCAAAGGTGACCGTCCGCCAAAGAAGCCCAAGGTCCCGCTTGAGCCCGTCGTGGGACTCATGGCTGAAGGTACTAAGACGGTCACCCCAGCAAAGCATGGGGCCGGCAAAGGGCTTATGAAGGGTCCGTCATCTGAAGCAAAGAAGCCACCTCCACTTCTTCGAGACGACCCCAGTTATGCTTTGGAGAAGCTGTCTACCCTTCTCACCTCCGAGGATTACGAAGACCTGGGTAATCACTCGACGGAGGCCATGGGTGAGACAAGCCTATTTAGCATTGCTCAGGTAAGCCCGTCCACCTTATATATGATCACTTATTACCGTCTTACTATTCCTAATTTTCGTATGCTTAACATATTTCAGACCATGGTCATGGTGAAGGGACTCATGGGACGGTGTCTTACCCATGAGACGACCCTAGGCCGTCTGCGGGATAAGGCTAAGAAGACGGAGGAGGAGCTTCTGGAGCTGAAGGCATACAAGGTGGCTCAGGAGAAGAAGTTCAAACTGCTTGAGACGGATAGGAACGAGTTGTTCAAATTGACGGAGGAACTGAGGATAGTCCTTCATGACAAAGAGAAAGAAAACCGTTTGGCCAAGGAAACAGCTATCCAAGAGTACCGTGATTCTGACGCCCTGCTGTCCGAGCTCGGGGATTCTTTCAATGAAGGTTTTGACGAGGCTATCCGTCAAGTCAAGGCATTACATCCGGAATTTGACGTTTCGTCCGTCAACGTAAACGCTCAAGAACTTACTTCTACCCGTCCTGCTAACTCTGAGAATACGGACGACCTCTTTGAAGAGGACCCGCCCGTCAGTGCTCCAGGAGATCCACAGATCCTTCAACCTGCCCCCAAGGACGGTGAAAGTGGCCGTGCTGATCAACCATCCGTCGAGACTGGGTCTAAAAACATCAGCCGTGAAGAACAGAAGGATATGCCCGTCGATGTTTAGTTTTAGTTTTTTTTTTTTTTTTTTTTTTTTTTATGTAAATTATTTGGAGAACAGTTTGACTCCGTCCTTTTTCTAATGTTTAAACTTTTAAGGACATTTTGTCCGTCAATGCTTATTATTTACTCGTCTTATATTTTGAATTATTTGGAGAACAGTTTGACTCCGTCCTTTTTCTAATGTTTAAACATTTAAGGACATTTTGTCCGTCAATGCTTATTATTTACTCGTCTTATATTTTGACGCTCTGTTTATCTTTGTGTGATTGCACTTGTTATCCGTCATAAAAAGGAAACACCGTCTTGCTTGACATTAGGTGTATAAAAGGAGCTCGTCTAGACAGGTTTTATCTTGATTTCTGGTTAGGAGACCCGTCCACATTATGGATCGTAGTTTTTACCTGTCCTTAATGGCACTTTGTGTTTTCATCTTCTAGGGATGATCGGACCGTCATAATATTTTTGATTTTCCTCTGCGTTTGGGCAAAATTTTTGATCCGTCGTATTCTAGTTCGCGTACACAAGATCCTGAGAATATCCGTCCAATCTATGGACTTGATAGAATTTAGTTTCCTTTTCGTCTTAATCCGTCTAACTAATGGCTTTAAGATTTGTCCGTCCTCATTTCTGACATTGTCCGTCTACTTCACGGACTCTTGTCCATCCACTTCGCAGACAGATTTAGTCCTCTTGGGGCCGTCCGTCTATATTGCGGATTTATAATCTTATCCTTCTTGGGGAGATCCGTCCACTTTGTGGACTTCGTAAAAAATTTTAACCCTCTCGGGGTTATCCGTCTATATTGTGGACTTAGGATCTTGTGCCTCGTGGGGAGATCCGTCCACTTTGTGGACTTTTGCCCGTCCACTTTATGGACTTGTAAAAATTTTAACCCTTTTGGGGTTGTCCGTCTATATTGCGGACTTGGGATCTCGTCCCTCGTGGGGAGATCCGTCCACTTTGTGGACTTTTGCTCGTCCACTTTATGGACTCTAAAAATTTTAACCCTCTCGGGGTTGTCCGTCTATATTGCGGACTTGGGCCTTTTATCATGTAGGGGAAAACATAGTTGAATCTGAATAAAACATCATGCATTCGTAGAGAGTATGTGCCCCCTTAGGCTTAAAAAACATACTGTAGTAAAACCAGAGTAACAAACACGCCCGTCGGGCTTATTGTAGTAGCTAAAAAATAAGCAGTAAAAATCTAAGAATAAAAAGATAGGTGTTGTTCTTCAAGACATCGCCTCTACTGGTAGTACTTTCGCAGGTGCTCAGCATTCCAAGGGTGTGGCAGCTTCCGTCCGTCCAGCGTCTCCAGGTGATAGGTGCCTTTTCTCTGCCATGTCGTGACTCGGTAGGGTCCTTCCCAATTTGGGCCGAGCTTTCCTTGGGTTGGATCTCTTGCTGCTCCCATGACTTTCCTTAAGACGAGGTCTCCTACCTGGAAGTCTCTGTGCTTGACCCGGGAGTTGTAATGCTGGGCCATGCGGTCCTGGTACCGTGCGAGCCTTTGTTCCGCCGCTGTCCTAACTTCGTCCAGTAGATCGAGCTGTAGGCGTATGGCTTCGTCATTTTTCTTTTCATCATGGTTGTGCACCCTGTAGCTTGTGAGGCCGACTTCGGCTGGGATGACAGCCTCGCTTCCGTATGTTAGCCGGAATGGCGTCTCCTGTGTTGGTGTTCTTGCCGTCGTCCTGTAGGCCCAAAGTATGCTTGGCAATTCTTCAGCCCATATGCCCTTTGCCCCCTCGAGCCGAGTCTTGAGGATCTTCAGCAAGGATCGGTTCGTGACTTCAACTTGTCCGTTGGCTTGAGGGTGGGCGGGAGAGGAGTAATGGTTCCGTATTCCCAATTGCGAGCAGAATTCTCGGAAGGCCTCGTTGTCGAATTGCTTCCCGTTGTCCGAGACTAAGACTCTAGGGATGCCGAATCTGCAGATGATGCTTCTCCAAACGAAACTGCGTACGTTCTTCTCCGTAATGGTTGCCAAAGCTTCAGCTTCTACCCATTTCGTAAAGTAGTCGATGCCCACTACCAGAAACTTCAGTTGTCGTATAGCCGTAGGAAACGGTCCCATGATGTCCAGGCCCCATTGGGCGAACGGCCAGGGCGCCGTCATCGGGGTAAGTTCTTCAGGCGGTTGTCTGACGATATTGCTGAACCTTTGGCACTTGTCGCATTTCTTTACGTAGGCCTCGGCATCCTTCTGCATAGTTGGCCAAAAGTACCCCGTTCGTACCAACTTGTGTGTTAATGATCTAGACCCTGAGTGGTTTCCGCAAATTCCTTCGTGCACTTCCCTCATGATGTAATCTGCTTCTTCAGGACCTAGGCACCGTAGGAATGGGCGGGAGAAGCCTCTCTTGTACAAGGTGTCTTTTATCAGGACGAACCTCGCTGCTCGGACCTTCAGCTTTCGTGCTTCCTCTCTTCCGTCCGGTAGTATGCCGTTTTTTAAGTAGGCAACTAATGGCGTAGTCCAATTACTCTCGGACCCCAGCTCCTGTATATTGACAGAATTTATGAGTGGAGAAAACTGAATGAAAGAGAGTACGTTACCGAGGGTGGCCATGTGCTCAGCTGAAGCGGCTTTAGCTAGGCGATCAGCCTGCTCGTTTTCTCCTCGGGGAACTTGTGTAATTTCGGCCTTTAGCTCGTTTACCCTCTGCTTGGCCTGGTCCAAATATTTCTTCATCCTTTCACCTTTGCATTCATAATCGCCGTTCATTTGATTGACCACGACTTGAGAGTCGCAGTGAATTATTACCCTTTCTGCTCCTGCCGCTTTGGCGAGGTCAAGTCCTGCTATGAGAGCTTCGTATTCCGCCTCGTTGTTGGTAGTAGGGAATTCAAAGCGGATCATACACTCGACCATGTCTCCTTCGGGTGAGTATAGCACAACGCCTGCCCCCCCGGCCCGCCTGTTGGAAGATCCGTCGACGTGTACGCTCCATGGGGGAGAGTCTTTTGCCCCCCCGTCGTCCCCATTTGCGAACTCAGCTATGAAATCGGCAACGACCTGCCCCTTAATGGCGGTTCGCGGGCGGTATTGGATGTCGAACTCGCTTAGCTCTATTGCCCAGAGTGCCAATCTCCCAGCAGCTTCAGGGTTGCTCATTGCCCGCCGCAAGGGTTTGTCGGTAAGGACGATGATAGTGTGGGCTTGAAAGTATGGTTTCAGCTTCCGTGCCGCTGTAACCAGTGCAAATGCAAGCTTCTCCATTGGCGGATATCTCTCTTCGGCCCCTCGTAGCGCCCGACTGGTGTAATATACTGGCTTCTGCACTCTTCCTTCTTCTCTGATTAGGGCAGCACTGACGGCTGCTGGTGAGACGGCAAGATAAAGAAAGAGTTGTTCACCTGGTTGCGAGGGACTGAGCAATGGGGGGGAAGAGAGATAATTTTTTAGTTCTTCGAATGCTCGTTGGCACTCGTCAGTCCACTCGAAAGACCTTTTTAACGTGCGAAAGAAGGGTAAGCACTTGTCCGTCGCCCTCGAGACGAACCTATTTAGTGCAGCTATCTTGCCGTTAAGGCATTGTACCTCCTTCACATTTTTCGGTGGCGTCATTTCCATTATAGCTCGAATCTTATCCGGATTGGCTTCAATGCCCCTTTGGGAAACCATGAACCCTAGGAATTTTCCAGCCGTCACCCCGAATGCGCACTTTCCTGGATTCAGCCTCATGTTGTATGAGCGGAGGGTGTCGAATGTTTCCCTGAGGTCGTTCAAGTGATCTTCTTCCTTCCGGCTTTTTACTAGCATGTCGTCGACATAGACTTGGACATTCCTCCCGATTTGCGGTGCAAACATCTTGTTCATGAGCCTCTGGTATGTTGCCCCTGCATTTTTCAATCCGAAAGGCATTACTTTGTAGCAAAATAGGCCCTGGCTGGTTACGAACGATGTCTTTTCTTGATCGGCTTCGTGCATCTTGATCTGGTTGTAACCGGAGAAAGCGTCCATAAAACTTAAAAGTTGGTGTTGAGCGGTGGAGTCAACTAAAGTGTCGACCCTCGGGAGAGGGTAGCTGTCCTTCGGGCACGCTTTGTTTAGATCGGTGAAGTCTACACACATCCTCCACTTCCCGCTGGCCTTCTTGACCATCACTACGTTGGCTAGCCAGTCGGGGTAGTAAACCTCCCTAATGAAATTTGCCTCCTGCAGCTTGCGGATTTCTTCAGCTATGGCTTGATCCCGTTCAGGGGCGAACACACGCTTCTTCTGTCTGACGGGCAGAAAGGAGGGTGATACATTCAGCTTATGCACCATTACTGAAGGGTCTATCCCAGGCATGTCTTCGTGACTCCAGGCGAATACGTCCCGATTTTCTTTGAGGAAGGCTGCAAGTGCTTGTCGGGTCACGGGGCTCGCGAGAGTCCCGATTTTTGTTGTTTGCTCAGGTCTGGAGTCGTCAAGAGATACATCTTCGAGCTTCTCTACCGGTTCCGTCGTACTCCGATGTTCTTCTATGCTCAGGGCTTGGAGTTGATCGTCCATTTCCATCATAGCTACATAGCACTCTCGTGCGGCTATCTGGTTTCCACGCAGTTCCCCTGTCCCGTATTCCGTAGGGAACCTGACCATCAAGTGGTAGGTCGATGTCGCCGCCTTCCATGAATTGAGGGTTGGTCGTCCCAGGATAGCATTGTAGGCCGACGAACAGTTGACTACGAGGAACGTCACGTCCCTTGTTATCTGCTGTGGATAGTCGCCAGCCGTTACAGACAATGTGACCGCACCAAGGGGAAATACCCTTGTTCCTCCAAAACCGACAAGTGGTGAATCCGTCGGAATCAATCGCTCCTTGCTGATTCCCATTTGCTGGAATGCCGGGTAGTACAGGATGTCCGCCGAGCTCCCATTGTCGACCAACACCCGGTGCAAGTTGTAGTCTCCCACTGGCAAACTGATAACGAGTGCGTCGTCGTGTGGGTGGTGAAGTCGCCGTGCATCTTCTTCGGAGAATCCGATGACGGGGCTTTCTCTTCGCGCTACTTTTGGTACTGAGCCCGTCAGCTGGACATTCTGGACCAACCTGAGGTATGTCTTTCGGGCCTTTTTGGATGATCCGGCGGGCGTCCCTCCTACAATCATTCTGATGTCGCCAATGGGCGGTTTAGGGCGGTCATTGTCCCGTCGGGGGGGCTGTTCCTGATGTGGTGGATCCGTTCTTTCCTTGCGTACAAACCTCTGCAGTTTCCCTTGTCTAATGAGGGCCTCAATCTGCTGCTTTAAGTCGTAACAATCGGCTGTGTCGTGGCCGTGATCTCGATGGAAGCGGCAGTATTTGTCTCTGGAACGCCTGCTAGGATCTCCCTTCAGCTTTCCAGGGAAGGTCAGATCCCCTTCGTCCTTGATTTGCATTAGGACTTGATCTACCGGTGCGGTCAGCGGGGTGAAGCTTGAGAACCTTCCGCCCTGAGGCTTAGGATGCCTCTCGTCCCTTCGATCTCCTGTTCTTGGTCTCTTCCGCCCTTGATCTTGTCGCTTATCTTCCTGCTTTTCCCTTTTCCTTGGTTTGTCCTCTCGGGCCTGCAATGCGTCTTCAGCGTTCATGTACTTAGTAGCCCTGTAAAGTACTTCCGACATGGTCTTCGGGTCATTCTTGTATAGGGAGAACAAAAATTTGCCTTTCCGTAATCCGTTCGTGAAGGCTGCTACCAGTATTTTGTCGTCGGCTTCGTCGATCGAAAGCGCTTCCTTGTTGAAACGCGCTATGTAGGATCTCAGGGTCTCGTCCTCCCGTTGTTTAATACTCATCAAGCATGCTGTGGACTTCTTATACCTGTGGCCCCCAATGAAGTGCGTTGTGAACTGAGCGCTCAGGTCCTTGAAGGTGCTGATGGAGTTGGGCGCCAGTCGGCTGAACCATACTCTCGCGGAGCCCTTGAGTGTTGTAGGGAAGGCCCTGCACATGATCTCGTCTGCGACCTCCTGTAGGTGCATTAGGGTCTTGAAGGTTTCTAGATGGTCCAGGGGGTCTTTCAATCCGTCGTAGCTGTCGATATGTGGCATGCGAAATTTGTGCGGCAGGGGGAAGGAATTCACGGCTGTGGTGAAGGGTGAGTCGGTGCGGTTAACTAGGTCGTCAAGGTCACTAGAAACTCGCCCTTTGAGCGCGTTCATCATAACCTCCATCTGTTCTTTCATCGCTTGCATCTCTGCAAGGACGTGTGGAGGGGTTGCATTCGTGAGAGATGGCGTGCTTACGTTCTGTCTCTCCGTCCCAGTTGGGGCGTGGCTGGCTTCAACTCTCTCCTGGTTTTTTATTGCTGCACTGGTCCCTTCCTGGTCCGCTGGTTGACCATCCGGTGCTGCATCCTTCCGGCGCAGCTGTTCTTCTAAGTCGTGGTTTTGCTTGGTGAGGCGTTCCACGGCGGCACTGAGCGTCCGAACTTGCCTCTCGAGGGCAGTCGTAGGCGGCTCTTCTTCTTGAACGTTGTTAGTGGTTGCCATCGAGCGGGTGAGTACCATGCAACCTTTTAGTCCGGGAAGAGATAGTATGGCTTTTAACTAGTCTTTCCCATAGACGGCGCCAACTGATGATGCCGAAAATCTCACCAGTTAGTTGCACGATGCTTGTGTGCTCGAAAATAAACCTGCACAACAAAAAGAAGAGAGAACCTTGCGAAGAGCACCGGTGTGGTGCCGGCCGAAGACCCTCCGAAGGTTAAGTCAGAAAGATTCTCACAACTCTAGAGTGCTAGAGAGGGGTTTATTATGCGTACCTTGATTTATGAGGGTATCGAGGCTTTTATAGTAGTAGAGGGTTGAACTCTCTTTCTTGGAGTAGAAGTCTTTTCCATATAAGAATCCTTTGTCGCGTAAATTACGGAATCTTTTCCTTATGGGGTTCATCTTTTCAGCGTCGTAGACTTGATGGACAAGGTTTTTTCCTTGTGGAGAGAAGTCATTACTGTGCATATCATATAAAATCTTTGTTGCGCTAGGGTTCCAGCCGTGGGCCTTACGGCTCAACTAGCCCATACTAATCTGGCCCATCAAGGCTCTGACCGTCAATATTATGGCCCGTCATGAAGGTATCCCGTCATAAATGCGCGCGGATTTTTCCATCTTCAGTTTTGGAAGTTTAGCCCATAACTCAATGTTGGGCCAACAGAAGAGAATAATGGCTACTGATGTCAGTGATGACATCCTTACCTCAAAAAAAAGTACCAGCTCAAGGCCAAACTTGTTGTAGAATTACTCTTTGCAAATGACTCAACACAAAAAATCCTAGCCATAAGTCAGTGTATAAGAAAAGTCTAGTGATAGACAGCTCAAAAAAGTTCTGATAGCGATGCGTCTCATCATCCAACAGTAGAATCCATGTAAGATATAAACCCAATAATGACAAATATCTCATATCCATCAATAGAAAAATTATAACGCAGCAACACTATTTGAAAAAAATAAGACAATGAAATTGAATGAAACTCATATCAAGGATCAAAAAGCCCAAAACCCTAACTTAGGTGATTTTTCAATCAACTTTAACTACAATCAACAAAGTCCATCTGGGATTGACCCAAGGTCCAATTACTTTAAAACCCAAAAAGAAACCTCAAAACTCATGTTTTTACTTTTTGTTGATAAAATTAGAGAATCCCGATGACCAAGGTTAACCCAATTTGATCATGATTGATTGATGTTTGACCAAGATATCATCAAAACTTAGACTATTCTATTAGAATATATTGATTTCCGCATGGAATAGTGGAGGGCAAAATCAACTCAAACTCATTTGTCCACCCAAATTTATCCACTTAAATAAGCCCAAAATTTACTACATTGTTAATTGGGTTAAATGGGTATTAACCCAATTAAATTCAATGAACATTAATATTTATTGGGTTTTAACTGGGTATCCAATTAGACCAAATTATGATCCAAGTATCATCTATATATATATATATATATAACCGAAACCTCTAGAGTTCCCACAATTTTTCATGTCACTACTATTTTATTTTTCTTTTTATTTTAGATTTTTTTATTTTAGGTTTTATATCTTATATATTTCTTATTTCTTATCAATGTGTAATTATCTTATCAAGTGTTACAATAAATTTTTTTTTTTTTTGAAACTGGAACCAAACTTTCAATTAAAACAAGGAAACATCAATGTTTACAAACTCAACAGCAACTGATGGAACCTCTTCCATCCAAAAGAAATCATCATTAACATTTTGTGCATATCTAGTAAGCACATGTGCCACCCTATTACCATTTCTTTTAGTGCAACTCACAAAAGCCCGCTCCAAAGCTCCTAGCAGATGCCTAATGTCACCAACCACATGCCCAATAGTTGACTGGATGTCCGCGCCTGAAGCAATACACCTTGTAGCATTAACACTGTCACCTTCCACTATAAGCACCGTGAAGCCAGCATCAATGGCGAATTCCAACGCCTTACGACATGCGAGTAGTTCAGCCACTTCACTTCCCTGGACAGCCGGACCTTTAACTGTCATTGCAGCCATAACTTCTCCAGTAGAGTTTCTGATCACAGCACCGAACCCACAACTAGCAGAATTCTCAAAAATTGCACCATCATAATTAAGCTTGTACACAGCCTGTGGCGGGGGTATCCAACACGTTCCATCATTCTGCACTACCTGCTGACTCGCACCCACCATCGCATCCGCTTGTAAGCTGACCTATGACTGCTGGAACTCCTCAAGCAACTCAGCTACACGCCTGTTCAAACAGCCTGGTTCCAGCAACTTGCCTCCATACACTACTCTGTTCCGCTGATTCCAAATCAGCCAAGCTTGCACTAAAAACATCTCCACCTCTATTTTGTTCAACCGATCCAGCAGATACTCCAACAGAGCTACAAAATCAAGCTGGCCCGTCCCACACTTCTGCAGAGCCCTTACACTACCATGCCAAACATCCTGCACTACTGTGCATTCCCATAAAGCATGAATAGTTGATTCCTGAAATAAACCGCATTTTCTTCTTGAGGTTCCTTCTAGTTGGAAAAATATCATGACACGCTCTCCACCCAAACGCCTTTATCTTATTGGGGATCTGTAGCTTCCATATAGCAGCCCACACCCTATTACCTCCACTACCCGAAGATGATTCAGCCCAATCCCCATTCTTCAACAGAGCTCTTGCAACCTTATAGGCCGACTTCACTATGAAAATACCATCCTTATTATACCTCAAATAAACAGAGTCAAAGACTTGCCTCCGACTTAGAGGTATATCACATATAGCTTCCCCTTCTTCCCGATTGAATTGAGCCATAATAAAGTCTCGTCGCCATACATGGAGGTCTTGGTTAATCAAACTTGACACCCATACTTCCTCTTCATCCTCCCTTACCGACAAAAAAGGCTTATTTGTAGGGTACGCTAGAATCCACCTATCCCGATAGACATTAATAGAACATCCATCACCAACTCACCAACAATGTCCCAATCTTAAAATAAGTAATGCCGCCACTAAAATCTTCCACACAAAAGAACAATTACGTGATTCTGTAGCCTCAAGCACTGAAGTTCTAGGGAAGTACCTTGCTTTAAAACATTGATAGAGAAGAGAATTTGTATCTTTTAATGGCCTCCACCCTTGCTTGGCCAACATGCCTAAATTAAAGGCTCTAATATCTCGAAAACCCATTTCACCATCCTTTTTTGACAATGTCAGTTTATCCAAACTCTTCTAATGAATTTTCCTCTCATTCCCAACTTGGCCCCACCAAAACCTAGCACATAAACCATCCAACTCCTCACATAATTTTGATGGGAGCTGAAAAACACTCATTGTATACGTTGGAATAGCCTGAGCAACCACCTTGATGAGAACTTCTTTTCCAGCTCTAGAAAGCATCATCCCTTTCCACCCTTGTAGTTTTTTCCACACCCTATCTTCAATAAAGGAGAAAGTATGGTATTTTGACCTTCCAACTAAAGTAGGCA
Organism: Quercus gilva; assembly: GCA_023621385.1. Classification (NCBI taxonomy): domain Eukaryota; kingdom Viridiplantae; phylum Streptophyta; class Magnoliopsida; order Fagales; family Fagaceae; genus Quercus; species Quercus gilva. Next base: position 29,909,632 of record CM042478.1, on the reverse strand, counting down.
AGCCCAAATATGATTCGAACTGAGGCACTTCCTTCACTCCAAGAATCCCTAAAGCCTCCTGCTTCTAGCTAACAGTGTTGTTATTACTAAAATACACTGAAGACTTTTCCAAATTTATGCATTGTCCAGAGGCTTTAGCACAAACTTGAAGGATCTCAACAATAGTATTAATCTCTGCTAAAGAAGTTCTGCCAAAAATTAAAGAATCATCTGCAAAGAGAAGATTAGTAATCTTTGAAGCATTTCTACAGATAGACACCCCATGCAAGGTCCCTCCTATCTCTGCTCTGTCCAAAAGCGAAGTAAATCCTTCAGTGCATAACAGAAATAACATAAATAAATAAGGTGAAAGGGGATCACCCTGACGAATTCCCCTAGAGGGCAAAACATTACCAAACAGTCTCCCATTCACAAGAACAGAGAATGAAGTCGTTGTGACACAATTCATCACCCTTTCTATCCATGTTTCAGGAAAACCCAACCGCTGCATAACCCTCTGAAGGAAAGGCCACTCCACCCTATCATATGCTTTACTAACATCAAGTTTCAATGCCATATACTCTTTCTTCCCTTTCTTCCTGTAATGCATAGTGTGAAGTGTTTCATAAGCTAGCAACACATTATCAGTAATGAGGCGTCCAGGAACAAACGCACTCTGAGTGGGAGATATGATATTAGGTAACACCAGCTTCAGTCTATTGGCTAATACTTTAGAAATTATTTTATAAATCACATTACACAAACTTATGGGCCTAAAGTCAGACATTTTCTCGGGGTTCTTCACTTTAGGAATCAGCACAATGTAAAAATGATTAATATCAGGTAACATATGACCATTATTCAGAAAATCCAACACAGCCTCAACCACAGTATCACCCACAACATGCCAAAATCTTTGGTAAAATAAAGCATTCATACCATTAGGTCTAGGTGCCTTTGTTGGTCCCATCTGGAACAACGCCATTTTAACTTCTTCAACATTAAACTCATTGGACAGGGTATCATGCATCTCCGGTGTCACCTTCCTTGGGACTGCATTGAGACATTCCTCCATCTGATCACAATTACCTGCACAAAACAAATTGTCAAAGTAACCAGTAGCCTCATTAGCTATCTCCTCCATCTCCTCCACCCAATTCCCTTGTGCACTTCGAATCCCTTTAATAAAATTCCACCTTCTTCTCTGGGAAGCTTTTGAATGAAAGTATTTAGTGTTCTTATCACCATGTTTAAGCCATGGAATCCGAGACCTTTGTGCCTAGTAAATTTCCTGCTTCAATAGCAAGTCATCCAACTGTTTGTTGACACTCAAGTATTCGGCCTTAGATTCTTCAGTCACCACTTCAGCCCTATTTAATACCTCCAGTAGGTTTTGAAAAGTTTTAATGGCTACCTCATTCGGCTCTGACTTTGAAGACCCCCATGCTTGCAATTCCTCACCACAGAACTTAATCTTCTCCTTTATTGAAGTTAAACCCGACTCCCCCCTTCCCACCATATCCCAAGCATCTTTAACCACTTTGCCACAGTCCTCCCACAGTGACCAAGCTTCTTCAAATTTAAACCCCTTTTTGAATTTTTGCTAAAACCTTTGAACACTCTTCACATGCACCAAAATTGGCAAGTGATCCGAAGCATGAGGAGGAAGGTGAGAAACTGTAGTTATCGAAAATTTAGCCTGCCACTCCATATTTGCCACAGCCCTATCAAGTCTCAATTTGGTATTAGCATCACCAGGACTCTTATTAGACCACGTGTAAGTATACCCTCTGTATCCCAAATCCTCCAAAGAACATGAGTCTAACACATTTCTGAAAGCATCAATCTTTGCTGAATTAGGTGGCCTTAGACTTAATTTCTCTGCACTATTTAGAATTGCATTAAAATCTCTCGCACAAAGTCATGGACCATCAATAAAACCCCTCATATGTTCCATTAGCTGCCAAGACTTTTCTTTAAGCTGAGCCTCAAGCCAGCCATAAAATCCAATAAAAAACCAGACAAACCCATCCTCATCAGTGACCTTCATTAGAATATGATTAGGCGAATAATTAATTAAGTCTATCACGACCTCCTTCTTCCATAATAAGGCCAAACCACCCTTTGCATTTGGCTGTTTAACAATAATCTTATTTTGAAACTGCAAATCTCTATACAACTTATCAAATCCTTCTTTATCCAGGCGTGTTTCCATAAGAAAACACACATCGGGAGCTTGTTCCCTCACAAGTTTGCGAAGGCTTCGACCTGTCTAAGGGTTCCCAAGCCCTTGGCAGTTCCAGTATAATAGCCTCATTGCTCTCGGCAAGGGTGGTCAACCACCCCCGCCGATCTCTCAATACCAAAAACTTCCTCATTCTCTAATTTCCCCCTCTTAGTAATTCCCTCCTCTCCCCTAATATTCTGGTTCCTATCAAATTCTGCAGGTAGAGACCTTTTTCCATTGGACGGCATCAACACCCTTTGCAGACCCCAAAGCCCAAAATCCATCCTGTTGAATCTAGTCCAGGACTTGGGCTTTACAAAATTCGGCCCATTTGTTTGTTTTTCTGAAATAACTTCAGCTCCACTTAAGCCCATCACACTACTTTCTCCTACCTTGCCCTCCAGCCCACTAGGTAAACCATCCACCACTTGTACCGGGTTTTCCTTCAACTCAGTTACTGCTTTGTGCACGATAGCAGTGCTACTTGCCACGTAATTTGCATGGACGTGATCATGTTCCTAGACATGCGGGCTAATTCCTGAAAAACCAGATTGTCCTTCATCATCGTTCCTAGGGTTTCTACACTGCCCATTTGCCGCCGCCACATCTCTACTCAGTTGCAGCTACGCTTCACACCTGATCGGACCCCCCTTGGACCTATAAGAACCAATGCCTGACATTTCGCCACCAGTCTCTGGACCGTATTCAGCCCCCCCGATTTTCCTCTCAAACGAACCTCCTCTTGCTCGGCCTCCCATGGCTTTAAGAAAATCTCCATATTGGTAGTCAACTGTACCACCAGTCTTAGTTGCCGCAAAGTGTTCAGCACAATTCTTTACATCATGGCCAAGCATGCCACAAAAATGACAAAACAGTGGCAACCGTTCATATTTAAACTTCACCCAGTGCTTTTCTCCATCGGATCCCGCAATGAAACTTCCCCTACGGATGGGCTTCGAGATAGGTAATGCCACCCTCACCCTCATAAAATAGTGCAACTCGTCCTGCCCTCTTCTCTGCTCAACTTCCTCCACAGCCCCAAGTCTACTCCCCACTTCCTTAGCAATCTGTGATGTAAACATGTCCAGCGGCGCCCCCCAGATCTTAATCTAGAGAGTTGCCATCTCCATTCTTATATTCTCAACAGTCATGCCTCTCCTCTAACGCTTAAGCAATAATAATTGATTATCAAAAGTCCATGGACCTCCTCTTAAAACTCTATTCAGATCAAATTCAGATGAGAATTTAAATTGAAAAAGATTTGGCCCTACCTCTGTGATGCGTAGACGGTCCTCTAAACCCCAAGCTCGTCTCATAGTATTCTTTGCTGCTTGCTTATTAAAAGATTTGCACGTCAAGAACTTACCCAACAAACTAAGAGTACAGTCCTCAATGGCTTCCAACCGTCATTCATCAGAGATGGTAATCACCTCCTCTTCTTCCGTAGTCAACTTCACGTTCTCCATACTAGTAGCAACATCATTAGCCATGGTAACCAGATATCGTTCACACAACTAAAGACAGAAAAAGAAAAGATGCCCTAGACCTAAGTCAAGGGAGGGAGGGAACTCGTATACACGAGAGAGAGAGAGCTCCATGGGGGAGATTAGTAAAATATCTAATACACCTAATTAATATCCACATAACGCACGTTATTTCACTCGCATTAGGATTAAAAAGAAAAAAGAAAGAGACTCACAATAGGAGTCCTAACGTGTGTGGATGTATTTTAACAGCAATCATTGATTGGTATTGGTAAAATCTCATAGGATACCTGCAATGTAGTTGGCACTTCTTTATTAAATCTATAAACATAGAGGAAGAGTCTGGCAGGACCAAGATGTATAAGGTTTCTTTTTTAACATTAAAAAAAATATTACCCCTTTTCTTCCTTACGCATGTGATATGTTCTACATACATGTATAGTTCACTTAATGCTCTACAAATTGATCCAAATTCCAAAGGAAAAGTTGAATGACAATTAGGACAATTAAAATTTTGAGAATCTGGGTTGCTTAATTATATGATTTTGTAATTACTTTTTTTTCTTCTTCATAGAAACAATGATTTCTCTTGGTGCCATGTTTTGTGTTTCTTAACTTGACGATTTCTCACGTGCTCAAGACAATACCAGTGAAATAGAAACAAAGAAGACCTTGTAGAAAGTGCCGATGTGGTACCGGCCAAATACCCTTTGAAGGTTAAGTTAGGGAACTTTCACAACTCTAGAGTGCCAGAGCTGGAGTAAATTATGCGTACCTTGGTTTGTGAGGGCTTTGAGGTTTTTATAGTAGCGTAGAGTTGACGTCTGTTTCTTGGCAGAAAAGGTCTTTCCTTGTAGGGAAGATCCTCATTAATACATGTATCTTGTGGAATCCTTTCCTTGTAGGGATCCTCTCCATTAGGTTTTAGACCCCTTAAAACAATAATAGGATTAACCTAGTGAATTAGCCAAGTAGTTAATTTAGTCAAATTATGCAAATCTAGGTTATCACAATCAAAACAATCATATCAGGTATAAAGCAGCGGAAATATAAATAACACAATGATATGATGACCCAGGAAACCACACGGTAAAAACCTGGGGAGGATTTGACCTAGCTATCCTTAAGGTAAACTTGAATCCACTATATGAAAGAATCGAAGTTCATACAATAAGACTTACAAGCCCCCTACGCTTGACTTCTTATTGCTACCCACCACTAGAACTTACTTACACGACCACGTGCAAGCTCCGAATCCCTGGACTCCTTCTTTCTTGGATTCTCTACAAGTACAAGCACTCCCGCTTGTGTTTCTTTAAGCTCCTATAGCAGCAACTGAATGATCATCAAGATGTTGAAGTAATCTCTTTCTTGATAACCCTAAGTTTATGTGATGGAAAGCTCCTCAAAGATCTCACAAGAGATTCACATAAACAGCAATATGAGCAGCAAAGACCTTAAAGAGGTTTGGGTACAAAACCCTAGATACAAAAAAGGCACTCTCTTCTCTATCTGAAGAGTCTCTTAAAAACGTGCTTAGGGTTTCCTTTATATAGTGGGAGAAGTAGATCTGAAACCCTAATCCTTATTGGGCTTGGGCTGAGTTGGAAAATTCTGTAGAAAAACATTCTGCCTGATATTCTATCGATCAAATCTAATTCTCGATCGATCGAGCTAGACAGAAAGTCACTAATACTTCTGCAGCCACTTAATTCCAACTTTACATACAACGCCCACACTTTGAGCAAATCTAAACAAGACTAACAACCTGTTTTGATCATACTTTGCCAACATTACACACTAAAGTTCTAAATACATTAGTTCCTAATTCTTTAGAACCTAACACTCTCGATTAAGGTTAACCATGGGGCACAAGATGTTTCCTTACATACACATTCATGGAGGCTAAGCAAGGCCACGCTAGACCCATCATAGTCCTCTTTCTCCCCGTCGGCCTCTTATCCCGTCTAAGCATTCCCGTTATCTCACACAGAAGTCGTCAGACGTTGAGATGGAGTCGTCAGCTTATGATATTGTTGTTTTCTTCTTACTAAATGTACAACAACAGTTGGCGGGTTCATTTGGGACCGTCAGCCTCCTCATATGTGAACGAGTTTATCCTTCTTCCAAAATTACCCTTATTAGCTGCCCCTTACTCCATGGCTCCGTCGGGTTTAGCTGATAGGTAATGGAGTTATTTGTAGTTTTTCTATTATTTTTATTTATTTAGAAAAAAAGGGGTGCTCATTAATGATTCCTCAAGTCACTATCATTAAATGCTAGCACACGTGGTACAAGTTGGTTAGCCTCGTTTTTGAACAAGAGCGTCGCTTCATTTCCCGTGCATTTTTTTCCTATAAATAGTTCACCTCCTTTTCTCATTTTTCCTTATTTCATCTTTTGCAAATCTTGAGAGAGAGAGAGAGAGAGAGAGAGAGAGTTGTCATTTCGTCATTTTTGTTGCTGTGTACTTGCTAATCCCCTCACCTCTACAGACTTGTCTACTAACCTTGTAAGTCCTCTTCTCTTTTTCATTCCTTTTCTATTTCCATTTTTCTAGTTAGTCATTACCTTTATAGAGAGACCCGTCAACTTCGGTTCTTAGAATACCTCTGTCGCTTGTAGGTGAATAGATGTCAGTAGATAGTGAAGGGACGAGTGAGCAGTCGTCAATCCGTGAGGGAGCGGGCAAAGACGAAGTCTTCTTGTCAAGTCATGGGCTAGAGGAAGGCTTATCCTAGTCGTTAAAGAGGGAACCGTCTGCCCATTCTCCTATCGACGAGGAGGAAGACTATGACGGAGATGAAGTAGAGGAAAGAGAAGGAGATAAGGATGAGTACGACGAGGGTGGAGGAGATAACGATGGGGAGTCAAAGGGAAAATATGACAAAGATGAGGATAAGAGTGACGGGGGAGCTTCTGTGGAGGGAAGTTCAAGAAGCCCAAAGGATGGTCATACCCGTCCCTTCATTCTTCCTGCCATATGAACCGTCAACGACCAAAATTTTTAACAACATAAGGGACCATTACCAAATCCTTGATAACATACCAATCCGTCTGCCTAGAAAGTATGAAAAGTCCTATTTTGGGAAGACCGCAGAAGTCAACATGTATGATGCCATGTTCGCGGCAGGATTAAGATTGCCTTTGACAACGCTACACCATCAGTTGGCCATTTTCCTTGGTCTATCCGTTAGCCAAATCACCCTAAATGCTTGAAGGATATTCATAGGGGCCAAAATCCTTTGGGGTCGTCTTAGTGGGGGGAATCGTCAACTTACACTAGACGAGTACTTTTGGTGCTAGAGACCCCAATATATCTCTTCGTCTTAAGGGTTATATCATTTTGTAGCAAGGAAGAAGACACTTAGGCTGGTGTCAAACATGCCCGACTCCAATAGAAATTGGAAGGACAAATACTTTTTTGTTTAAGGGACGGACTGGGTATGACCTTAGGAAGAGTGGGTGATGATGCCTCATGGTTTTAACAACACTTGGGGTATTGTCAAGGATTCAGGTCTAGCATCGTTTATCCTTTTACTTTTTCTTTGTTTATTTGTCTAAGTTTTTAATGTCGTCTGCTCTTTCTCTTTCAACTAGCATTCGTCCACGTATAACCAACGAGCAGGAGGCTTTCATCTGTTAGGTGCTTGAGATACCCTTTGACGAGAGGAAGTACCAGGACTTGATCACCCTCGATACATTGCACACTTATTGTAGTGGTCCTGTGCGAACGCCTGCAGCTCGTAAATTAAATACATACTCTCGTCGGCATAAATTCCTTTTCCTTAGCTTCTTTCTTTCTGTTGTTCTTATTTTTTTCTGCTTATCTAACGTTCATTTCTTACCTTTTGCAGAAATGAAGGCAATAAGGCAAAGAGCCTCGATAAGGGTGTCAGCTGCGGCACGCAAGAAGGAAGGGGCCTCCTTGTTAGCTCCCAAGGGCATCGAGAAGGGAACGTCCAAGCGAAAGAGCGACAGGAAGGATGGCCGTCTGCTCAAGAAAGGACCGGGCATTCCTACTGTTGAAAAACAGTCAAAGCAGTCGTTGCCTTCGAAGCCCAGCCATGGAGCCGGTAAAGGTCCAATGACGTCAGCTGGTCCCGTCATCCAGGGAACTGAACGTCATCTTCTCATGCACAAGGAACATGCTGTTGAGATGATTGAGTCAATCATCAAAGAGACGGACTTGGACCCTTGTGCTGAGCAGTTGATAGAAGAACTTGGGGCGTTGGGTCTTTTTGACCTAGCCAAGGTATGTTTTTCTCATACTTTTTTTTTTTCGTATTTTCTTCTCTTACTAACAATTTTTTTTTTTTTTTTTTTTTTGCTTCTATGCGTCGGTGCGCATGAAGGCACTCTAGGACAGGCGCGTCACTGGAGAGGGAGTGATTTGTCAGCTCTAGAAGCGTCAAGAAATCAAAAACAAGGGGATGGCTCAGTACAAGGAAGCCGTTTGCACCCTTAACAAGGAGTTGATGGCCATCATTGAAAAACTAAAGCAAGAATCCATTCTCTGAGAGAAGGTGCAGAAGGCCAAGGAGAATCTAGAGGCAGAGTTGACAACCATTTGTGGGCAGGTCGAGACGGCCAGGGCTGATGCCATAACAGAGTTCAAGGCTTCCCAGCCTTTTGTTGATGCCTACGCAGTCTACTATGGTGACGAGTTTAAGGATTGCCTGAAGTCGGTCAGGTTCGTTTACCGAAACTTAGATTTATCCGAAGTCACCATTGACGACCCTCTGCCAATGACCCCTATAGGTGGTGACACTGTTAGTGAGGAAACCGACGACTCAACTTAGTCAGAGCGGGATCCAAAAGATGACGGTGTTGTCCTTACCCAACCTGCAGTTGAAGGGCCCGTCTCTCCCTTAGCTCCATCTGCTGAAGACCCTTTTGCCCCTGATGCCCTAAACTCCACTACCTAGGACGCCCTAAACTTAGCTCAAGATGCCTAGAACCCAACTGCCTAGGATGCCCTAAACTTCTAGCTTTAGTTCTTTAGTTTTTTATATATCCATTCTTACTTCCAAACTGTAATAAATGCCTTTGTTTTTGGGTTTTGTTGTAAACACTTTCTTTTATTTATGGTAATATTTTACATTAGTCATTTTTAGCATGTTTTTTGCTATGTGTTGATCTTTATTTTTTTGTATGCGTATGTTCGTCCATCTTTATGCATATATGTTAGGATGTACTTGTCCCTTAAAAGGACTTGGTAAATAACTAGGATGGACCCGTCTACTTTGGTGTACTCATCCACCTATAGACTTAATGATGAACTTGTCCATTTGGACTAAATAATGAACTCATCCACATGTGGACTTGATAATTTCAGGGCATCCCCATGGGATGAACTCATCCACTTGTGGACCTGATAATGAACCCTTCCACTTGTGGATTTTGTAATTTTAAGGCATCCCCATGGGATAAACTCGTCCACTTGTGGACTTGATAATTTAAATGGCATCCTCATGGGATGGACTCGTCCACTTGTGGACCTAAGAATGAACTCATCCACTTGTGGACTAAATAATTTTAATGTATCCCCATGGGATGAACTCGTCCACTTGTGGACTTGGTAATTTAAATACATCCCCATAGGATTAACTTGTCCACTTGTGGACTTAATCACAGATGTAGTTTCACATAGGCATATGCATACACAGGTCATATTTGAATAACTCCTCTTATTGTGATAAATGCATGCACAAGTAAAAAATTGTCCTTGAAAGAATAAAAAGCTACCTTTAGGGCTTAAAAAGTACTGTTGATAGCAAAAATTAACTAGAAGCAAAAATTAACTAAAAGGAAGTAAACTAGAAATGAGGAGTATTGCTCTTCATGCCATTGTCTACTAGTAGTATCTCTTCAAGTGCTCCGTGTTCCACGAGTGGTGTAGCTTTTGTCCGTCTAGCGTCTCCAGATGGTAGGTGCCTTTCCTCTGCCATGAAGTGATCTTGTAGGGTCCTTCCCAATTAGGTCCTAACTTCCCTGTGAGGGATCTCTTGTAGCGCCTATCACTTTTCTTAATATGAGGTCTCCAACTTGATAGTCTCTGTGTCTAACTTCGAAGTTGTAGTGCTTGGCCATGAGATCCTAGTATTGTGTTAGCCTTTGTTTGGCCGTTGCCCTGATCTCATCTACTAAGTCCAGTTGTAGGCATAAGGCTTCATCATTCCTACTCTCATCATGGTTGCCCACTCTGTAGCTTGTGAGTCCAACCTCAACTAGGATAACTGCCTCTCTTCGGTATGCCAGTCGAAACGACATCTCTCCTTTAGACGATCTGGCTGTTGTTCTATATGCCTATAGTACGCTTGGCAATTCTTCTAGCCATATACCATTTGCCCCCTTAAGCTAAGTCTTGATGATTTTGAGCAAAGATCGGTATGTGACCTCAACTTGTCCGTTGGCCTGAGGGTGGGCAGGTGAGGAGTAGTGGTTCCTAATTCCCAGTTGCGAGAAGAATCCTTTAAACGAGTTGTTGTCGAATTTTTTCTCATTGTTTGAGACCAAGACTCTAGGGATCCTGTATTTGCAAATAATGTTCCTCCAAATGAAGCTTCGTACGTTCTTCTCTGTAATGGTGGCCAGGGCTTCAACTTCCACCCATTTTATGAAGTAATTTATGTCAACCACTAGGAATTTCAATTGTCTTATCGTTATTAGGAATGGGCCCATGATATTCAACCCCCATTAAGCAAAAGGCCATAAGGCTGTCATTGGAGTGAGCTCTTCTGTCGGTTGTTTGATGACGTGGCCGATCCTCTAACATTTGTCGCAAACTTTAACATAGGCTTAAGCATCTTTCTGCATGGTGAGCCAATACTATCCAACCCAAATTAGTTTGTGTGCTAACGATCGCATCCCTAAGTGGTTCCCACAGATCCCTTCATAGACTTCTTTCATGACATAGACTGCTTTTTCGAAACTGAAGCACTTTAGGTATGGGCGGGAGAAGCCTCTTTTGTACAAGACGTCCTTTATCAAAACGAATCGTGCGGCTTGGACCTTTAGCATTTACAGCTTCCTTACTGTTAAATAGTGTTTCGTTTTTCAAATAAGAATTATTGGTGTAGTCTAGTTGCTTTTTGAGTCTATTTCCTACAAGCCGACGTCATCTGTCAAAGGTGAGAGCTGAACAAAAGAAAGTACCTTACTAGAAAGAAGCATGTGTTCCGCTAAGGTGACTTTGGCAAGGTGCTCAGCCTGCTCGTTTCTTCTCTAGGGACTTGGACGAACTTGGCCTGTAGCTCACCTACTTGTCTCCTCACCTGCTTCAAGTACTTCTTCATCCTTTCCCTTTTGCACTCGAAATCACCTTTCACCTGACTAGTGACCACCTGGGAGTTGCAATACACAATCACACTTGTTGCCCCCACAGCTTTAGCGAGATCTAATCCTGTTACTAAAGCTTCGTACTCTGCTTCATTGTTTGTTGTAGGAAAGTCGAGACGAACCATGCATTTGATCTCGTCTCCTTCTGGGGAATGGAGTACCACACTAGCTCCGCCAGCCTGCCTATTAGACGACCCATCCATGTGGATGCTCCACTGAGGATGTTCTTTTACCCCTTAGCCTTCCATATTGGTGAACTCTACAATGAAGTCGGAGACTACTTGTCCCTTTATGGCAGTATGTGGGTAGTATTGCACGTCAAATTTGCTTTATTCTATTGCCCATAGCGCCATCTGTCTGGTGGCTTCAGGATTACTCATTGCTCACCGTAGAGGCTTGTCAGTCAGGACGACCAAAGTGTGGGCCTGAAAGTACAGCTTAAGCTTACAAGCTACGGTAACTAAAGTGAAGGTGAGCTTTTCCATCGATAGGTACCTTTCCTCCACACCTCAGAATGGTTGACTAATGTAGTATATGGGCTTCTACACCCTGTAGTCTTCTCTCACTAAGGCCGCGCTGACAACAATTAGGGATACAGCCAAGTAGAGGAATAGTTCTTCCACTAGTTTTGAGGGACTTAGCAACAGTAGGGAAGAGAGGTAGGCCTTCAGATCTTCAAATGCTTGTTAACACTCGGTCATCCACTCAAAAGACTCCTTCAGCATGCGGAAGAAAGGTAAACACTTGTTCGTTGCCCTTAATACGAATCTATTGAGTGCGACTACTTTGTCGTTAAGGCTTTGTACTTCTTTCACGTTCCTTGGTGGTGCCATCTCCATTATGGCCCGGATCTTGTCTAGGTCGACTTCGATACCTTTTTGAGACACAATGAACCCTAAGAACTTTCCATTCATCGCCTAGAATGCACACTTTCTTGGATTGAGTTTCATGTTGTAAGAGCATAGGGTGTCAAAAGGTCTCCTTGAAATCGTCTAAATGGTCATCCTCCCTTTGGCTTTTCACTAGCATGTCGTCAACGTAGACTTGGACATTTCTTCTGATCTGATGTGCAAACTTCTTATTCATGAGCCTCTAATATGTTGTGCCTGCGTTCCTATGGCCAAACGACATTACTTTATAGTAGAAAAGGCCTTGGCTGGTGATGAACGAAGTCTTCTTTTGATCAGCTTCATCCAGTTTTATCTAGTTGTAGCCAGAAAAAGCATCCATGAAGCTCAGCAACTAGTGTCGAGTTGTAGAGTCTACTAAGATGCCAACCCGCGAGATAGGGTAGCTATCCTTAGGGCACACCTTGTTCAGGTCCGTAAAGTCTACGCAAATCCTCCACTTCCCATTGGCTTTCTTGACCATCACCACATTGGCCAACCAGTTAGGGTAGTAAACTTCTCTAATGAAGTCTACATCTTGCAACTTGCAGACTTCTTCCGCTATGGCTTGGTCTCCTTTTTGGGCAAACACTTGCTTCTTCTGACGGATAAGGAGAAAAATGGGCAACACATTCAACCTGTGCACCATGATTAAAGGGTCGATCCTAAGCATATCTTCATGACTCCAAGCAAAGACGTCTTGGTTTTCTCTTTGGAATGACGTAAGCACTTGACGGATTGGCGGACTGGCGAGGGTGCCAATCCTAGTCGTTCGCTCAGGCTTAGAGTTATCGAGAAGTATCTCCTCCAATCCTTCAATGGGCTCTACGACTGCCCTCTGTTCTTCAATGTTCATGGTCTACAAGTGGTCGTTCATGTCCAGCATTGCTATGTAGCACTCTCGTGTTGCCACTTAGTCCCCACGTACCTCTCCTACTCCATACTTGGTAGGGAATTTGATAATTAGATGGTAGGTCGAAGTCACAGCCTTCCACGAGCTAAGAGTAGGTCGACCCAAGATGGCATTGTAAGCAAATGATCAATCGAAAACAAGGAATGTAACATTCTTAGTGATCTATTGAAGGTAATCACCAACTGTTATGGGCAATGTGACAACGCCGAGAAAGTACTCTTATTCCTCAAACCCAACGAGCATGGCATTGGTCAAAACCTGCCGTTCTCTCTCAATTCTCATCTATTGGAACGCGGGGTAGTAGAGGATGTCAGTAGAGCTCCCGTTGTCAACTAAGACTTGATGAGGGTTGTAGTCCTCTACCCGTATGCTAACAACGAACGCATCATCGTGCAGGTAGTGGAGACGTCGAGCATCTTCCCCTGAAAATCCAATTATGGGGTTATCGACCCGCACCATCTTTGGAACGAAGCCCATTAGCTGGATGTTCTGAACCATCCTAAGGTAAGTTCTATGAGCTTTTTTAGATGAGCCAAAAGTTGCAGTGCCTCCTACAATCATTTTTATGTCCTCTATGGGTGGGGAGCCTAGGACGTTCGTTATCCCTTCTAGCAACTTGCTCCTGTGGTGGATCTGCCCTTTCTTTGCTGACGAATCACTGTAGTTTCCCTTGTCCAATAAGGGCTTCAATCTACTGCTTTAAGTCATAGCATTCGAATGTGTCGTGACTGCGGTCCTGATGAAAGCGGCAGTATTTGTCCCTGGACTTCTTGCTGGGATCTCCTTTTAACTTACCAGGCCATGTTAAGGCTGTGTTGTCCTTTATTTGCATTAACACCTGATCAATCAGGGCAGTCAGCGAGGTGAATTTGGTGAACCTTCCAATGGGGGGTTTGGAGTGCCTATCCTCCTATCGGTCTCCGGTTCTAGCCATCTTCCATCCCCTTTCCTGCCAGGTATCTTCTTGCCTTTCCCTATTCTTGGGCTTCTCTTCTCGTGCTAGTAGCGCGTCTTCTGCGTTCATGTTCTTGGTAGCCTTATAAAGTATGTTTGACATGGTTTCTAGGTCGTTTTTATATAAGGAAAATAGAAACTTCCCCTTATGTAACCCATTGGTAAATGCTACCACTAGTATCTGGTCATCAGCTTTATTAATCGAGAGGGCCTCCTTGTTAAAGCAAGTTATGTAAGACATCAGCGTTTCATCCGCCCGTTGTTTGATGTTCATCAGGCATGCAATGGACTTCTTAAACCTATGCCCCCCGATAAAGTGCGAGGCGAATTGTGCCCTAAACTCCTTGAAGGTGCTGATAGAGTTTGGTGTCAGCCTGCTAAACCATACCCTTGCGGGACTGTTCAGCGTAGTTGGAAAAGCTCAACACATGATCTCATCCGCCACACCTTGCAAATGCGTCAAAGTTTTGAAAGACTTCAAGTGATCTAAAGGATCCTTAAATCCCTCATAGGCCTCTACTTGTGGCATGCGGAACTTCGACTAAAGGGGAAATAAAGTGACAGATGCAGTGAAAGGCAAATCTGTCTGATGGACCAATTCGTCAAGGTCGTTAGACACCCTTTCCTTAAGGGCGTTCATCATGAAATCCATCCGTTCCTTCGTCATCTGCATCTCCGCGAACATGTTTGGTGGAGCTGTATCTGTGGCAGATGGACGACTTTTATCCTGTCGCTCTTGTCTGCTTAGGGCATTGCTGACCTCTGGCCATTCTTGGTCCTTTTTCTCAGCGCTGGTACCTTTTTGGTCCTCTTCTTGAGTGTTAAGCCCTGCGTTTTTTTGGCACAGTTGCTCTTCTAGGTCATGGTTTTGCTTGGTGAGACGTTTCACTACCGTGACAAGAGTCTGAACCTGTCTCTTGAAGGCGGTGGTACGTGGTTCATCTCCTTGATTATTGTTGGTGGTCGCCATCAAGCAAGTACCATGCAACTCTTTGTCTGGGAAGCAGTAGTATGGCTTACAAGCTCTTTCCCATAGACGGTGCTAACTGATGATGCCAAAAATCATCAGTAAGTTGCATAGTCCTCATGTGCTCTAGACAACACCTGCAAAACATAAATAAAGAAGACCTTATAGAGAGTACCGGTGTGGTATTGGCTGAATACCCTCCGAAGGTCAAGTTAGAGAACTTTCACAACTCTAGAGTGCTAGAGTTGGGGTAAATTATGCGTACCTTGGTTTATGAGGGCTTTGGGGGTTTTTATAGTTTCGTAGAGTTGACATCTGTTTCTTGGCAGAAAGGGTCTTTCCTTGTAGGGAAGATCCTCATTAATATGCATATCTTACAGGATCCTTTCCTTGTAAGGATCCTCTCGATTAGGGTTAACCTTGGGGTACAAGATGTTTCCTTACATACACATTCATGAAGGCTAAGCAAGGCCACGCTGGACCCGTCATAGGCCTCTTTCTCCTCATCAGCTTCTTCCCGTTGGCCTCTTGTCCCATCTAGGTGTTCCTGTCGTCTCACACAGATGTCGTTGGACGTTGAGATGGAGTCATCAGCTTATGATATCGTTGTTCTCGTCTTACTAAATGTACAACAAAAGCTGGTGGGTTCATTTGGGACCATCGGGCTCCTCATACGTGAACGAGTTTATCCTTCTTCCATAATTACCCTTATCATAACCCATCTCTTAACAAATTCTATAAACCCTCAAATTCATTCACCAAAAAATTACTTCGAAGATCAAACAACGCAAAAACACGTTGGGGCAAACCAAAATATAACCGATCAACTATCTTTGGATGTATTCAATTTGTTCTCATTAATGAGATCTTTAAGTTCTTTTATAAAATAAAATTATAAATAAATAAAGATTTCCAACTCAGTGATAATGTCCAGGTCATAAATTTTGCTTTTAGAGGTCACAGAACATTCTGTTTGCATTTCTTATATACGTTGTTGGTTTTGGTTTTTGCTTTAGTACTTCATATGCCACCCATCTAATGTTGAAATTTGAAATTGATCATTTTGAACATTTTGCTTTATTCTGGCCAACTTGGTATTATTGTTTGTTCAATTGTAATGTACTTAGTTTGTCTTTGGTGTAATATTTGAGTGGATTCATGCTCCAAAATAATTTTTTCATTCTTGTTTTAGAACATGCACATTATGTGTTTGACAAAATATCTCATTCTTGCATCTTTTTAAATTATTCTTGCATCTTTTTAAATTAACTTAACGGTTTGAGCAAAATCTTGGTAAGTTTCTTTGTTTTATTTCATTTTATTTTTTTACACCTCTTGGTTTGAGTAGGCTTTGATGATCTCATTTTTTCTAATGTGCATTTAGTCATACTAAGTCATCAACATCATTGGCAATTTAGTACATTAAAACTTTGCATAATCCAAGCCCAATTTGTAACATTACAATATTTAGTAGTCTTCCTAAATAGAAATATGTTTTTTAATATATGTATATAACCAATCAGATACAAGTTTAAATTTGCAATGATTGAGATCATCTATTAGCATATTCTACAACTTATCTGTGATTAAAGTATGAATCTTTGATACTGCAATTGTGTGGCCACTAGCGAGAAGAAACAATTACGTTAAGCCAAATTTGAAAACTTGACATTATGGCTAGGTACCACCGACTTAAATAATAATGATAATCTTCTTTTAAAAAATTCATTTTCAATAGTTGCACGGGTTAGCGACTAGTTTCTACAAATCACCCAACTCTAAAATATTCAAAACCATTAAAAATACCAAAATACCCATAAAACCTCAAAAATTACCAAAATACCCCAAAACTAAAAAAATGACAGATGCCCATGAAAACTAAAAAATGACCAACATACCCCTTAAACCTAAAAATTGACCAAAAAATTCCCCCTTAAACTTAAAAAATGACCAAAATACTTCTAAAACCTAAACAATGACCAAAATATCTCCGAGACCTAAAAAATGACTGAAATACCCCTATAACCTTAAAAAATGACCAAAATACCCAAAAAAAAAAAACCAAAGTACAACCGAGGCCTAAAAATGACCGAAATGCCCCCATGACCTAAAAAAAATGAACAAAATACCCCCGAAACCTAAAAATGACCAAAATACCCCCGAAACCTAAAAATGACCAAAATACCTCCGAAACCTAAAAATTACTGAAATACCCCCTAAACCTAAAAAATGACCAAAATGCCCTTAGTTGAAAAATGACCGAATTACCTTCAAACCTATAAAATGATGAAAATACCCCTAAACCTTTAAAATGACCGAAATACACCCAAAACCTCTAAAATGACCATAAATAACCCGAAATCTCTAAAACTACCAAAAATACCCTGAATTTTCTAAAATGACCAAAATAGCTCTAAACCTCTAAAATGACCAAAATACCCATCAAAATATCTAAAATGACCAAAATACCACTAAACCTATAAGATGAACAAAATACACTTGAAGCCTCTAAAATTACCAAAATAGAGGTTTGCGGTATTTTGGATGTTTCGAGGGTACTTTCGTCAAATTAAAGGTTCTAAGAGTATTTTGATCATTTTTTAGGTTTCAAGTGAATGTCGGTAATTTTTTAGGTTTTATGGGTGTTTCCTTAATTTTTAGATTTTGGGGCTAATTCGGTAATTTTCTAGGTTTAGGACGTATTTCAAAAAAAATTTAGGTTTTGGAGATATTTTAGTCATTTTGTAGGTTTTGGAGGTATTTCAGTAATTTTTAGGTTTCGAGGTATTTTGGACATTTTTTTAGATTTCGGGGCATCTGGATCATTTTATAAATTTTAGAGGTATTTTGGTCATTTTTTTTATTTAGGCTATATTTTTATCATCTTATAGGATTAAGGGCCATTTTTTTTTTTTTTTTTTTTTTTCAGTTTATAGGTTTCAAGGGGCATTTTGGTCATTTTGTAGGTTTCAGTGGCTATTTTGGCAATTTTATAGATTTCGTGGGTATTTTTGCCATTTTTTAGGTTTAGTAGGTATTTTGGTCAATTTTTTGGTTTCAGAGTTATTTTGGTCATTTTTTTTTTCAATGGTATTTCGGTCATTTTTTAGGTTTACGGGGTATTTTAGTCATTTTTTAGGTTTAGGAGTTATTTTGGTCATTTGTTTTTTAGGTATTTTGGTAATTTTCAAGTTTTGGGGATATTTTGGTCATTTTTTAATATTCGAGGTTATTTTAGTCATTTTTTAAGGTTTATGTGTTATTTTGGTTAAGTTTTAGGTTTTGGGGGTATTTTGGTCATTTTTTAGGTTTCATGAGTATTTTGGTCATTTTTAGTGGTTTTTGAGCATATTTGGTCTTTTTTAAATTTAGATGGTATTTTGGTTAATTTTTAGCTTTTAGATGTATTTCAATTATTTTTTAGGTTTCGAGGGTATTTAGGTTATTTTATAGGTTTAGGGGCATTTTGTTAATTTTTAGGTTTTGGGAGTATTTTAGTCATTTTTTAGGTTTCGGGGGTATTTCAATCATTTTTTAGGTTTATGGGGTATTTTGGTCATTTTTTAGGTTTTCAGGTTATTTTGGTCATTTTCTTTTAAGGTTTTAGGAGTATTTCGGTCATTTTTTAGGTTTCGGGAGTATTTTGGTCAATTTTTAGGTTTCGAGAGTATTTTGGTCATTTTTTAGGTTTTAAGAGTACTTTGGTAATTTTTAGTGGTTTTTGAGCATATTTGTTTTTTTTTAGGTTTAAAAGGTATTTTGGTAATTTTAAAGGATTTTAGGATTACTTTGGTCATTTTCAAGTTTTATGGCATTTTGATAATTTTGATTATTGGGTAATTAGGTAGGTTGGGGTTTAGCCATAATAATTGTGTTGGGTTGGGTTTGAGTTAGAAGCAATTAGTTAAATGAAAAATAAATTATTGAATAAGTTTTATGTACCAATGTAATTATGCTCACCCCAAACCCATCCATTTGACACCCCTAGCGTGAAGTTCTCTTTAAAATGATACCTCACAGGCCCCAATTGGAAAACATCAAAAAGGTATCTCACATTTAGCAAATTTTGGTAAGTGTTGAGTATTGGTCTTTTCCTGCGTTCAAATCCAACTAAATGACGTTCAATTGGCATGAGAAGTGATTCATTGGAAAAATACATTGGAAAGCTTCATTTTGGTGGTTTCGGATCACAAAAATTCCATTATAATCAGGAGAATTCCTCAAAAACATTGAAAGTGCGATTTTTGGTGAAAAAGAAGTTCAAGTGGCTATCTTCCCGTGACTATGGCTTTTCTTAATGTAATTTTTTGTAATAAACAATTAAATTTTGGGATAATTAGATAGTAACATAAATTTATGTAAGTTACAGTTAGTTTCCATCTAACTCTTAAAAATTGTTTCCTTCATACAATGTAATTTTGACTTTGAAAAAGAAAAAAAATTTTGAAGATGGCTTATATATATATATATATATATATATGTGTGTGTGTGTGTGTTGGGTTCAAGTTACACTTGACGTAACTCTAAGCAATGTTACATCACCCAATAACTTGTTATTGAATTTTTATTTTAGAAAATCTAACCGTTGAATTTTATGTTCTATATGTTTTTAACATGCACGTCAATTTTTATGCCAATTGGATGTGATTTACTATTCAATCCATAAAATCATTTTTTTATGCATTGTTTTAAACTACAAAAACTTGAATTTAAACAATTGATTGATGACATGACTATTGATCTTTCATTATCTTTAAATTTTGTAAGCATAAAAAATATACGAAGATAATGTAATCCGAGAATGGATTTATCAAAATTCACATCTAATTAAAAAATATTGGGGTGTAACATTACTTACAGTTGTTACACCAGGTGTAACTTGAATCCAACCCATATATATATATATATATATATTCTTAAAAGATTAACAAAATATAATAAATATGTCATCATTTTGTGAGTTTTCTTACATTAATATATAACTCAATATATGCATAAATGACATTTTATATTTCATATTTGTCTCAAATAGTCTATACGTATATATGTTTGAGTGCTAGTAAATACATGTGTATATAAATCTTGTCCCCCTTGAAGTAATATCCTAGCTCCGCCATTGGACTTAACAGTATTTTTTTTTAATTAACTTACAACTTGAGATTTTTTTTAAATATTTGTTATATCTTTTATTTTTATTTTATACATTTTTTATATAAATTAACCAAAGAATCTATGAGAATCTTTATAATATATACGCACATGCATGCACACACAAAATTCAATTATATATGAATTGTTGTGCTATGCCGTTCAACATACAATATAAATTGTATGGCGTGTTTTTATCTTATGATCCACTATTAGTGTTGTCCATACCGTATTTTGTCTACCCTTGATTTGCATGCTGGACCCCAAAAATTCCAAAAATATTAACTTTTTTTCCATGGGGCCGCGAAAGCATCTAAATTGACTTGGTGCAACCCATTCGGGCATTGGAGCACTCGAAGTGCCATTTCAGGTCAAATTGACCAAAATGCCCTTGGTCAACCCTATATTGACCGAAAGTCAAAGTTGGCCAAAATCATACCAAAACAAAATTTTTCATGCTTTTACAACAAACCCGAGCTGCTCAGAGATTTTCGTCAAATTTGACCTGAAGTTAACTCCAAGGGGCACCAAAAACCCTAATTTTGATACTTTTGTCATAATGGATTAGGACTAGTGTCATTGCAAATATTATTGAATTCCCTTTCCAACGACTATTCATGGGTCGAAATCAAAGTTAAATCGGTTGAGATAACTCGAAAACCGATTGGAGCGCGTTAGAACACTTCCCGAGGCCATAACTTTTGATCCGACCAACGAAATTTCAACTTTTTGTGTTCTAGAAACTAGATATCCATATCTTTCCAAGAACATTAAGATCAACTCAATCGGAGTTCGGTAAGACCTTCAAATATGTGTCCAAAATTAAATCGGGGAAAAAGCCGAGATTGCTAATGTCAGCATCAAACCCATCAGCACTTTTTCATCTATTTAACCCCCAGAGCCCCCTCAGATAAAAAATAAAAAATAAAAAAAAGATTTTGGGTATCTTGGAGCACTTTTCTAAGCAGATTCTCTCTCTCTCTTCCTCTTTAAATTCTCTCCCAAACACATCCAAAAACCTTTAATTCTTCTCTTTTCTCAATAATCAAAAGGTAGTATTCTTGTACTCTTTTTCCTTTCCTTGATCTTAGGACCTTGGATTTGAGGTTTTAAGGGTATAGATGTAGCTTTTTAGCTACTATCTACACCCTTTGTTTTATCTTGCTTTACAACATGCTTTATTGCTTTCCATAGTATATCTCTTGCTCTATCTTGCTTCCTAGCATGTTTTATAGCGTTCTTAGCACACCTACTTGCTTTTTCCCATGTTTTATTGCTTTGATGATTTTGGCCTAGCCTTCGTGGGTTAGGATATGTCTAAATACTTTTTTTGTGCTTAGATCTATATGTTTATGTGCTCCTTGCCATGTCTATGGTGAGATTTGTACGTTGATGTGCTCCTTACCATGTTCACGTGTCTAGATCTACATGTTGGAAGCCATGTCTGGTGTTTGGCTTTGCATTTTCTCTCTTGTCATGCATTTTTCTTGTGTTTTGGCCCTTTGGTAAGGTGTAGATCTAGATCTTGTGGTCAAGGCCTACATCAAAGAGTTTGGATAATTTCTTTTATGCATGTGTATGCTTGCTTTTATTCTTTATATCCATGTTTGCCTCCCTAGATCTAGGTTTTTCCATGCTCTGTGCCCTTCATGGGCTTAAGCTTATTGGTATTTGGGGCCACTTGCTTGTGCGTGGTTGTATCCGTCCTGCTTGTGGCTTATTTGGGTGTAAGCATTTGTGAGAACACATCTTCATGATGTTAGTTTACTTAACGCATACTATTTTTCCACTCCGTGCGATGATATGCTTGTCTTACTTGCTTTGTGCCACCCGTTTGGCTCTTCTTGTCTCTTTGCATCTTTGCACGCTTGTCTACATGTTCATGCATGAGTCCTTGTGTGTGTTTGTGTCATCCATACCCCAATCCAATGGAACTATGGACACCTGATCCAAACCTACATTTGTCCTCCTAGTACACCCTTTTTTGTCTGATAACATGCTTGTTTACCCCTGTTTGGCTCTTTTTGTTAATGTGTCCCTTTGCATGCTTTCTTTCTAGTTGTTTTTTTACTTGTCTGTTGGATTGTTTTCTTTGTCATTGCATGTACACACTTGGAGCAAGGATGCTTGGAGTAAGGGCACAACCTCCTAGGCGCGAGCAAAAAGGGCAAGAAATGCAAGCAAAAAGGTGCAAGCCCAAAAAGGGGCAACGTTCAGTAGATTAGAAGGCCTAGCCTCCTTGAGTGGTTTTCTCTCTTTCTCTTAGCCTTTTCTCTAGAAACATGTATTAGGGTCTCTTTTCCTTGTACCTTTTATCTTTCCTGCACTTTGCTTGGGCCGTATTCCCAGGGTATAACAATGTTTGATTTACAATTCTTGTACCTTGTTGGGCCATACCCTTGGAATGTTGGCAATGTTTGCTTTACTTTCCCTCTCTGTGTGATAGCATTGTGCATGATGTATGTATATCTATAAATGCCTGTATGTGGGTGATCGTGCACTTTGTATGATAGACTCTTGTGGCTACATGAGTAACCTTCTCTAGTCACGAGTGCTTTTGACCTTATAGTGTAGATGCATATTCATGCTATATTGTGTGCGTGATCATGGTGATGTGACTATCTCGATCCACATCACCTGAATGACATTGGTTTGCTCGTGTATGTGACACGCACGAATATGTGTGATGCTTTAAAGGGCTTCGGCTCATCCTAGTGCGAGCATGGTGGCACATGCTGTATACATAGGCATGAAACCCTGCCGGTGCGCCATAGCGCACCAAACACGAAAGTCATCTGGATTTTTGCTGTGAAAATATGGCACCTCCTTGCCGTATTCTCACATTGGAAGTTTGGTGAGAATAGTGTTTTGTGTGCTATGACACACTTGAGGCAAAATGTTGCCAAATTTCCGCCACAAAAATAAGGCAAAATGCTGCCGAATTTTCATCGTGAAAATTTAGCAACACTTCCAAACACATTAGGGAAACATCGATCAAGACCACACCCTTTCTGAAACCAAACCTCAAAGCCCAATTCATTTAAAGCCTTGAAAGCTAATGCCAATAGCCCAATTCATTTAAAGCCTTTAAATTTTTTTTTTTTTTTACCATCAACTTGAAGCAACTATATTCTTTAAAAAAAAAAAAAAAAAAATTGAATCAACTTTAGGACCTTTTGTAATGGTACTTTAGGTTAAGTAATATGTTTAAGTTTGGGGAGAAAGTGTAATTGAATGCATGTGTTTAGCAGTTGGTTTGTTTCTTAAAAAAAATATAAAAAAATTGAATCAACTCATTATTTTTTATTGGTGTAAATAAAGGAAGGGATCTGGCCATGATAGCCAAAGAGGATGGTCCGAGGAGGGATGCTTCCTCGACTAAGCAAGGCAGAGGTCAGAAAGTGCGGTCTGCCATCCAGGACAACGTTCTGGGAATTTCTATGGATAAGAATGCACATCATGGAGGCATAAGAACTATAAAATATCTAAGAGAAAGCTTCTACCACCACATTAGCTAACTCTCTGGCCGCATTAATGAGGAAGTGATACTTGAACAGTAATTTTCAGCTTTACAACTACTCCCCGAAGACTTCAGGAAAGTGCTTATGGGACAATGATTAACACCAGTGATCTAATCTACACGTGGAGGGTAAAGATGAGAGGAAGAAGATAGTATAAAATAGAAAGAAGACTCTGAGAAAGAGGGATTGGAGAATTAAGATAGAAATACTGCAGCAATAAGAACTGTACTTGTAATCAACTTCAAGAATTATATATCAGAACTGATATCCTTGAACTGTGCCGAAGACAATTTTCTTTAAATAAAATCAGTCTATTTTTACTTTATTGTCATTTGGATCCACTATAATTGCTACCCAACTCATTAGGGCCTAGTTTTCCAACCCATTCTCTACAAATTCATTGTATTGGGCTCTTTGGGCCTAGATCCTTTTAACTTTTGGGCTTAGGACTCAAATTGCGTCTTTACAATTGGCGTCGTCTATGGGAAATTCTAGTGTTGTGGTGAGTTTAACGTTTAATTATGGCAGGTTTGGGTCCACACCAGGAGGAATCTATGGGGTCTCAACATCAAGATCATTATGGCAGGTTTAGGTCCACACCAAGTTTAGGTGCATACCACCCATACTAGTAGAAGTCAATCCCGAATTGGGAGCCACATCTCTCATAAGGAAAATGCTAGGAACATGTAGCTGGAGTTTGATAATTTGCGGAGGAAGTTGCGCAGTAAACAATGAAGGAAAACTCCCTTAGGTTCTGTTTCTTCTTCTAGTGAGGAAGGAAATGGTAGTTACAAGCCCAGATTGAGGACTCCCCCTAGTAAGTCTTTCTTTGGCGATGAGAATTACCACCATAGGTGCAGGAGTAAAAATTCATCTTGCAAAGGTCTGGGAAACGACGCCATGAGTAGGGCATTGAACCAAATTTCTAGATTACCTTTCACGCGGGATTGAAGGAGGAAGACTTCCTCAGCGTTTCACTCAGCCAACGTTTACCATGTACAATGGTCGTACTAACCCTGTGGAACATGTAAGCCACTTCAACTAGAGGATGGCAGTGCACTCCAAGAATGAGGCCTTGATGTGTAAGGTATTCCCATCCAGCTTGGGGCCTGTGGCAATGAGGTGGTTTGATGGCCTAGGTGCAGGCTTTATTGATTCCTTTAAGGAGCTTACCCAAGCATTCGGATCTCGCTTTATTATGTGCAGTATGGTTTCTCAACTCTTAGATTCCCTGTTGTCTATGACCATGCGAGAAGGGAAGACCCTGAAAACATACCTGGACAGATACTAGGAGATGTTCAATGAGATCAATGGGGATTTTGATGACGTAGCCATAAGGACTTTCAAGGTCGGCCTACCTGCCGAGCATGATTTGAGAAACTCCTTGACCAAGAAGTCGGTAAGGAATGTGCATCAACTTATGGACCATATTGATGGATACAAGTGGGTTGAGGAAGACCAGTAGCAAGGGAAAGGAAAGGCTAAGGTTATCCCTTAAGATAATAGGGATTTCAGGTCAAATAGATACAATAATAACATACCCTGAAGGGATTTTGCTGGGTAATCTGGGTCTACAGCTCCTCAGGTGATTAACACGGTGTTCCGAGAACCAGTACATCAAGTCTTGAAAATGATTAAGAATGAGCGATACTTCAAATGGTCAAACAAGATGGGAGGAGACCCTATGTGGCACAACCAAAGGGGTCAAATTAAGATTAAGAATGAGCCATACGAGGGGTTGAGGTTGAAACCTGAGGACTTGGCATATTATGATTCACCTTTGGTAGGCTTTGATGGGAAAGTTGAAATTCTAAGGGGTTAAATTAGATTACTAGTATAGGTGGGGTCCGAAGTGGTGGAGGTAGAATTCATTGTAGTGGATGCTTATTCCCACTACACTACCATTGTGGCAAGGCCTTGGCTCCATGCCTTGGGAGTCGTTTCTTCCACCTTGCATTTGAAAGTTAAGTATCCATCCAGGGACCAAATTGAAGAGCTAATTATGAGCCAGTCTATGGCTAGGCAATGCTTGGTAGCTATAATTGTGCATCAGCTTAGGGTTGAGTCCTCGGCCTTTGCTGAGGAGGGCTCATAGCAGTTAAGGATCCTGGTCCTATCTACGGATGTGGTGTCAAAAGGGGCAAAGTGCGAGACGCTAGAAGAAATTGTTATAGATAGTGATCCAGAGAAGTTTTTTTAGGTTGGAGCTCAGTTGCCTCCTCGGGAGAAGGAGGAGCTGATCATGTTTCTAAGGAAGAATATTGATGTGTTCGTATAGAATGCTTATGAAGCTCCTGGGGTGGATCTAAACTTCATTTGTCATCATCTAAATGTCAACCCGGCTATCCTCCCAAAGAAGCAACCACCTCGTTGCTCGTCTAGAGAGCATTCTGATGCTGTCAAGGAGGAAGTGAACAAGCTTAAGCAAGCTGGGGCTACTAAGGAAGTTTTCTACCCTGAGTGGTTGTCAAACATGGTAGAAGTGAAAAAGAAGAATGGGAAGTAGCGGGTATGTGTAGACTTCACAAATCTGAATAAAGCTTGCCCCAAGGATCCTTTCCCTATGCCTCAAATAGATCAGTTGGTGGATGCCACTATAGGCCATCCTCGGATGAGCTTTCTGAACACCGTTCAAAGGTACCACCTGATACCTTTGGCTTTGGATTATTAAGATAAGATAGTTTTTGTTACTCTTATTGGGAATTACCATTACAAGGTGATGCCCTTTGGTTTAAAGAATGCAGGATCTACCTATCAGATGATGATAACCAAAATGTTTGAGCCACAGCTAGGAAAAAACATTGAGGTTTATATAGATGATATGGTGGTAAAGAGTAAGTTAGAGTCCGAGCATGTTAACGACATCAAGAATATCTTTGAGACATTAAGGAAACATAAGTTGCGCCTTAATGCTTCTAAGTGCTTTTTTGGTGTTGGTTCAGGAAAATTCTTGGGGTATATGGTCACTCACCGCGGAATTGAAGTCAATCCTGACCAAATTAAAGCAATTAACAGTTTACAGCCACCTCAAAATTCCCAAAAGGTCCAGAAGTTGATAGGAATGACTGCTGCCCTAAACCAATTCATTTCTCAATCAGCAGAAAGGTGCAGGCCTTTCTTCCAATTGTTGAACATTAGGAAGGGATTTGAATGGACCGAGTAGTGTGTCTTGGCCTTCTAGCAGTTGAAGGAATATCTTTCTTGGCCACCCATTATGTCCAGACCTAAGGTGGATGAGGTTTTGTTTACTTACATTGCTGTGGCTTCCTATGCGATGAGCCTAGTGCTTATATGGGTTGATTGTGGTGTGCAGAGGCCAATTTCTTATGTGAACAAATCACTACATGAGGCCGAGGTTCATTACTTATCACTGGAAAAGCCATTTTGGCAATGGTGTATGCTACGCGTAAGCTTTCTCACTACTTCCAATCCCACATAGTTATTGTCTTAACCCAACTTCCATTTAGATCCCTACTTCGGAGTGCTGATTACACTAGAAGGATTCCTAAGTGGGGTACGATCCTAGGGGCTTTTGATATCAAGTACTTGCCTCGCACTTTTGTCAAGGGTCAAGTTCTCGCAGACTTGGTGGCCGAGTTCGCTGAATCCCTATTAGAAGAGAAAGTTGGAAAGCAAAACATGGATGAAAAATCAGTTGGCATGGTCTCCTTGCAAGAACCTTTATCATGGAGGGTGTAAGTTGATGGCACAGCGAATCAAAGAGGATCTGGAGTGAGGCTAGTCTTAGTATCACCAGAGAAGATCACTATTGAAAAATCCTTAAGACTGAGTTTCGCAACCACAAATAATGAAGCTACGTATGAGGCTCTATTGGTAGGGATGACTATGGTTCAGAAAATGGGAGGAAAAACATTGGAGATGTTTTCAGATTCAAGATTGGTTGTAGGCGAGGTAGAGGGAGAGTTGGAAGCCAGAGATCTGAGAATACAGGAATACTTGAATCAGGTTAGACACTTGCGGACAGGTTTTGAGTCTTTCACTTTATTATGGATCCTTAGAAACAAAAATACACATGCTAACTCTCTTGCCACGCTCGCAACCTCCTCAACACAAGACTTACCTTGAGTGATCCTTGTGGAAGACTTGTGTAAACCCACTGAAAAAAGGAGAGAGATGATCCATATTCATCAGAATAGGGTAGGACCTAGCTAGATGGACTCTATTATGCTATTTCTTAAGGAGGATATCTTGCCAAAAGGGAAGTCCGAGGCCGACAAAGTACGGAGAAAGGCTCCTCAGTTTTGGCTGTTCGAAGACCAAAAGTTGTACAAGCGCTCATTTTCTATACCATATTTGTTGTGCATACACCCTAAGGCAATGGAGCTACTCCTAGAAGACTTACATGAAGAGATTTGTGGAAGCCACACTGGAGGCAAATCCTTATCTCACAAGGCCCTTACCCAAGGATATTGGTGGCTAAATATACAAAGGGAAGCACAAGAGTATGTGGAAAAAATGCGATCAATGCCAAAGATTTGCCCCAAACATTCATCAACCAGGAGGTGTCCTTAATCCTCTATTCAGTCCATGGCCTTTTGCTCAATTGTGCTTGAATATTGTAGGGCCTTTCCCTAAGATAACAAGGAATAAGTGATGGTTTCTGGTCAGCACGGATTACTTCACTAAATAGGTTGAAGCTAAACCACTAACAAATATCAGGGATATGGATGCCAAGAGATTTATCTGGAAAAACATCGTCACTCGGTTTGGAATCCCTCATACACTCATCTCGGACAATGGTCTTCAGTTTGATAGCAAAGCCTTCAGGAGGTATTGTTGTGACCTGGGCATTACAAATAGATATTCCACCCCGGCTTACTTGCAAGGGAATGAACAAGTTGAGGCTGTTAATAAGGTCATAATGAATGGACTCAAGAAGAGATTGGATGATGCAAAGGGAAAATGGGTAGAAAAGTTGCCACATGTCCTTTAGACATATAGGACTATGCCTCGTAGATCCACAGGGGAGATGTCTTTTT
This sequence comes from Quercus gilva, assembly GCA_023621385.1. Classification (NCBI taxonomy): domain Eukaryota; kingdom Viridiplantae; phylum Streptophyta; class Magnoliopsida; order Fagales; family Fagaceae; genus Quercus; species Quercus gilva. The sequence goes on along the minus strand of CM042478.1, from coordinate 29,881,211 downwards.
CAATGACTTATGGAGCTGAAACTGTGATTCCTTTAGAGACCAGATTCCCAACAATGAGGACAAGTTCTTTCACTCCGAGCAGTAATGATGGGCTGTTAGAGAAGAGTTTGGATCTGATTGAAGAGCGGAGAGAAAGCGCCATGGTTCAATTGGTGTATTATCAACATAAGCTCAAGCAAGGTTACGACACCAACGTGAGGTTAAGGCCATTAGTGCCTGGAGACTTGGTGTTAAGGAAGGTCTTTGGTACTGCCAAGAAACCAGCATAGGGAAAATTGGGACCCAACTAGGAAATGCCATATTACATCACCACGATGGCTGGAATAGGTGCTTATTATCTTAAAGACCTAGAGGAAAATGTTATACCATGCCTCTAGAATGTAAATAACCTGTGAATGTATTATTATTAATGAAAGTCTTTTCTGCCAAATTTTTGCTTATTATATTATGCGTTGCACCTCTTACTCATTCAGATATCAAACAGAACCTTGGTCATGCCTAGCTCCTCGGACCACATACCTTGGGTAAATTGATATTTTAAATCATTTCTCTAAGTGTTAAACAAAACCTCAATTATGTCTGGTTCCTTGGACCACCTACTTTTGGTAAATTAATACTTCACATCATTTTTCTAAGTATCAAATAGAACTTTGGTCATGCCTGGCTCCTCGGACCACATACCTTGGGTAAATTGATATTTTAAATCATTTTTCTAAGAGTTAAACAGAACCTTAGTTATGTTTAGTTCCTCAAACCACCTACTTTGGGTAAATTAATACTTTATATCATTTTTCTAAGTATCAAACAGAAACTTGGTCATACCTAACTCCTTGGAACACATACCTTGGGTAAATTGATATTTTAAATCATTTCTCTAAGTGTTAAACAGAACTTCAATTATGTCTGGTTCCTCAAAGCACCTACTTTGGGTAAATTAATATTTCATATCATTTTTCTAAGTATCAAACAGAACCTTGGTCATGCCTAGATCTTCGGACCGCATACTTTGTGTAAATTGATATTTTAAATCATTTTTCTAAGTGTTAAACAAAACCTTAGTTATGCTTGGTTCCTCAAACCACCTACTTTGGTTAAACTGACATTTTGAATGGTTTCTCCAAGTGTTAAATGGAACCTTGGTCACATCTGATCCTCGGACCACATGCCTTCGGCAAATTCATACTTTATGTTATTTATCTAAGTATCTAGTAGAACCAGCCATGCTAAATAGCAGAGATCTTCATGGTAGTAAATTGAGCAAATGGACATTCATGAGCATCACTTAAAGCATTTGAAAGAATACCAAGTATATCTATTATCTATTTGAGAATTGATTATCCCTCCAATCCTTTAGACTTATTGATAAGTGGGGATTAAGTGGAGTCAGACATGTGACGGTACTTTACCATTATGTCTGTTTTCGAGGTTAAGGTTATACCTTGCCGAGGTTTTGTACTTAGTAGGTTTGGCCTATTTTGTTGCTGATCATGTAAGGTGTGATAACTATGCTACCACTTATGCAGATAAATAAATGGGGTTGTATCTCATTGTCACATTCACTAAGTGTTAAATAAAATAGAAACTATATCAATACTTGTGTGAGAATCATAAGAAGAAAGAAAATGTTCATAACTTTCATTAATTTAAGCCTTAGAAAAAGGCATATTAATTACAAAGGATTAGAAAGATTACAAATCTTGAAAACAGAAACAACAGTTAAAGGAAAAACTAACTAAAAACTATTACTATAAACTACTTTTTTATTACAATCTTCTCCTTTGGTGAGGCCTTGGTAGATTGGGGGAGTGTTGCCTCTGAGGATTCTGAGTCTTTACTTTTAGGATCACCCCTTGGTAGGCACTAGGAGAGTGGCTAGCAAAATCTCCGTCTTGGAGGGTACCTCTTTCTCTTTAAGTGAATCCTGAGGAATAGCCGGGGGCTTGGTGGCATCAAGGGCCACTCCCATAGTTGCGTTTGCCTCGTTTTTAACGACCCCAAGTTGCTCGGCCCACTGGAAAGGGCTGTCAAAGGAAAGAGGGACCTTGGTCGAGCTGCCCTTCCAAAAATCTGCCATCTTAGAGGAGGTGTTAACCTTGGAGCTGCTTGAGCCTAGTGTGCAGATAGTAGAAGGGTAGTATACACTATCTACTCTCTTAAGTGCAGAAGATGCCTCAACCCCAGTCTGGTTAAGGGCTTCATTCCATACCAGGAGGCAGTAGTTTTTGCATACCTCGAGACCTCAGCCCTGAGGGCCTCTTCGGTCTCTGCCACCCCCATATTATAGCCATCTTGCTCGGCTTGGTCCCTTGCCTTCTCAGCCTCTTCCAGTTTCTTCTTTAGGGCAGTGATTTGTTCTTTGGAGGTGGCCAATTGGTTCTCAGCCTGACGAAGTAGCACTCATTAACCTTCAACTTGCTTCTCAGCACTGTCCAAGGTAGCTTTAGCATTCTTTTTGTCCTTTTCTGCCTTAGTCAGTTTATTTTTCAGCTCGTTTATTCTTTTGTCGGCCACATTGAAGGCCTCCACAGCCGCAATGCGCCTTATTTCTTCTTCTTTCATTTGCCGGTAGGAGAAATTTGCTATCTCCTCGGCCCTAAATATGGCTTGAACGGCCTACCGAGGAAAGAAACACAATTAAAAAAAAAAAAAAAAAAAATGAGGGAAACAATAAAAGGAAGAAAGGGAAGGAAGGTTGTAACATTTAAAGAAAAAAAAAAAGAAAAAAAAAGAGCTAATTGAAGGACTTACCATTGCGAGATCCTTCTTAAGACAGAGGAAAACCTTATGCCACATCGTGGCCCTTAGATTAGCCATATCCTCAGGAAGCAGCAGTGCCTACTCCACTGCGTTAGCCATGTAGTAAGCCTTCCCTCGCTGGAAGTCCCTAATAGAGGTGTTAGCAGGCAGAAGAGCTCCATCCAGCATTGGAGTAAGGGTTCAAGACGAAGGTTCAGCTTGAGAATCACTCCTCTTGTTAGCCACCGTCTGCCCCACTTTGGCTTGTTTCGCCCCCTTTGGGGCTCAACCTCCTAGGAAGGGTGAGTTCTTCCTACTTCCACCATTACTTTACCCTTCTACTCCCTCTTCCTCTTGTGGTCGGCAGGATCAGATCGGAGGGGTTGGGTGGGTGAAGGGGTGGGAAGCCTGGTCTGGGCTGCCTTCCCAAGTGCATTTCCGTTAGGTTGGGACTCCAATAGCTCTTGGAAAGTGGATCTCGGCTTGCGCTGTATCCCCATGGTGTCTGGTATGTTAGGAACTTCTTGGTTATGGCTGGCTTGGGGTAGGAAAGGATGGCTGAGGTCACCAATTAGGATTTCTAGGGATAGAGGCTGGTTAAAGACCAGGTATTTGTCCTCTGAGTCTAAGATATCTACTATCTCTTCTTCTTCATTTTCTTCTTCTTCTTTTTTGATAACAAGATGGGAAGGGGTGGCCTTTCCGTTTATATATTGAAGTGGCAGAGTTGCTAGAGGTACGCCTTCTAGAATAGGGCCAGTGGTGAAGAAACCAAGAGCTGCAACGCTTATCTGGTGTAAGCGCGGATCTTTTGCCTTTATCTGGCACTTTGGCGCTTGAAAGCTAGACGAGATCAAGGTGTAGTTTAAGATTATATGGGCCACTCTTAGTTGGCCGTCCTTGTGAATGAACACCTCAGCCTTCAGTATTTTATCCAAACTTGCCTGGTTGACAAGATTGAAGTTGGGAATAACAGCACGCTTGTCTGCGAAACCATTAGAAAACAATAAAGACCTCGATAGCAAAAGAAAGGGGACAAGCAAAAATTTAGTTGCAAGCATAACGTAGACTAATGGGAATAGAACATATCAAAGAAAGAAGAGGTGATTTTCAAGTAATTAGCCTAGACCTAAAACCCCACCTGGTTGCCCTTCTCTTGTCAGGCAGGGGAGGCCATCGTGCCACTCTCCCGAAATGATCAAGAAATCCTTGTTCATGCCTTTGTTGGAATCAGGAAGGCATGAGATAAGTCTAACCATAGGGTACCTAGTTTTTAAGTAATACCCTTGCCCCTTTAGATGGTGAAGGTTGTAAACCTAGTTAATGTCGTGATGGGTAAGGTTTAGATTGTGGTAAAGGAGATCCCCTTGATCATCAATTAATTTCCAAATTATGAAAGTAGAGGAAACCCCGTTGATCATCATTCCAAAGCCAGATCGAGGTAGAGGAGATCCCTTGGATCGTCATTTTAGTTCTAAATTATCAAAGTAGTGGAGATCCCTTTAATCATCATTCCAAAGCCAGATCTTGATAGAAGAGATCCCCTTGATCATCATTTCAGTTCTAGAATATCAAAGTAGACGAGATCCCTTTGATCATCATTCCAAAGTCAGATCGAGGTAGAGGAGACCCCCTTAATCATCATTTCAGTCCAGGTTATCATAGTAGAGGAGATCCCATTGATCATTATTCCATAGTTAGATCGAGGTAGAGGAGATCCCCTTGGTCATCATTTCAGTCCCAGATTATCAAAGTACAGGAGATCTCTTTGATCTTCAATCCAAAGCCAGATTGAGGTAAAGGAGACCCCCTTGATCATTATTTCAATTCCAGATTATCAAAGTAGAGGAGATCCCTTTGATCATCACTTCAAAGCCAGATCAAGGTAGAGGAGACCCCTTTAATCATCATTTCAGTCCCAAGTTATCAAAGTAGAGGAGATCCCTTTGATCAATATTCCACAGTCAGATCGAGGTAAAGGAGATCCCCATGGTCATCATTTTAGACGCAGATTATCAAAGTAAAGGAGATCTCTTGGATCATTAGTCCAAACACAAATTGAGGTAAAGAAGACCCCCTTGATCATTATTTCAGTTCTAGATTATGAAAGTTGAGGAGATCCCTTTGATCATCTTTCCAAAGCCAGATCGAGGTAGAGGAGATTCCCTTGATCATCATTTTAGTTCCAGATTATCGAGGTAGAGGAAATCCCATTGATCATCATTTCAGTTCCAAATTATCAAAGTTGAAGAGATCCTTTTGAACATCATTCCAAAGCCAGATCGAGGTAGAGGAGATCCTCTTAATCATCATTTCAGTCCCAGATTATCAAAGTAGATGAAATCCCTTTGATCATCATTCCAAACCAGATCGAGGTAAAGGAAATCCCCTTGATCATAATTTTAGTTCCAAATTATCAAAGTAGACGAAATCCCTTTGATCATCATTCCAAACTCAGATGGAGGTAGAGGAAATCCACTTGATCATCATTTTAGTTCTAGAATATCAAAGAAGCGGAGATCCCTTTGATCATCATTCCAAAGCCAAATCAAGGTGGAGGAGATCCTCTTGATCATCATTTTAGTCCTAGATTATCAAGGTAGAGGAGATCCTTTTGATCATTATTCCAAGTCGGATCGAGGTAGAGAAGATCCTCAAAGTCATCATTTTAGTCCAAGATTGTCAAAGTAAAGGAGATGTCTTTGATCATCATTCCAAAGCCAAATTGAGGTAAAGGAGACCCCCTTGATAATTATTTCAGTTCCAGATTACCAAAGTAGAAGAGATACATTCGGTCATCATTCCAAAGCCAGATTGAGGAAGAGGAGACCCCCATGATCATAATTTTAGTTCCAGATTACCAAAGTAGAGGAGATCCCTTTGATCATCATTCCAGAGCCAAATTAAGGTAGAAGAGATCCCTTGATCTTCATTTCAGTACTAAACTATCAAAGTAATGGAGATCCCTCTGATCATCATTCCTAAGCCAGATCGAGGTAGAGGAGACCCCCTTGATCATCATTTCAGTGCCAGATTATCAAGGAAGAAGAGATTCCCTTGATCATTATTTTAGTACAAGATCAAAGTATAGGAGATCCCTTTGAACCAAGGGAGTCAATTTCGTACCGGAGGCCGTACCGGTTTGGCCAGTGGAACGATATATTTCGGTACCGGTCAATACCGGTGTACCGTTTCGGAATTACCGCTAATTTTATAATAATAGTAATAATAATAATATCAATAAAATGTATACAATATTTTTTAAAAATTTAATACTATTTAACTAATGTACAGAATATATAGTTTTTATAATATTTTTTTTTTTTTGAAAACCAATTTATTATAATATATGTATATATATATACACACATATATACCATCTAGTACAGAATATATATTTTTTTGAGTTAAAGACTAGTATTATAACATAGTTAAAGGGAATAAAAAATCTTCTATAGGCCACGTTAGTGACATCACCATTTGGATGGGTAAAAAGTGTACCTGAAGACTTGTCTTTTTCACTTTCTATCACTGACCACAAGTTTCAAAAATTTGCATTGAGATTCACGGCCGGGTAAAACAAAGAAAAAGAAAAGGTGAGGGAGAAGGAACTTGCTAGAAGTAAAAGGAGAAGAACTGAAGAAGTTCATGAGGTAGCCCGTAGTATCAGAGAAATGAGAAGAAGCAGTACCTTTTTTTTTTTTTTGAGAAAGAGAAGAAGCAGTACCTCGATTGATCTGCAACGACAGGTGAATATTTTTTTTCAAAGATTCACAAAAGACTCAACTGCTTCTTCTATTTTTATTCTTCTCCAAAGAACTTCAATTTCTTAGAAATTTACAACAAAACATCGAAACAATGGAGATTTTTATTTCGGCCCGGTATTCATTTACAGGCCGAAATCCGGTATTCGCTCCGGTATTGCCGGAATGACTCCGGTACGGCCGGTATTTAAACCGGAACGAAATCCTAGCGTTTCTGTACCGGCCAAGGTTCCGGTATGGTAAACACCGGCCGTACCGGCCGGTACGGTACGAAATCGACTCCACTGCTTTGAACATCATTCTAAAGCTAGATCGAGGTAGAGGAGATCCCATTGATTATCATTTTAGTTCCATATTATCAAAGTAGGGGAGATCCCTTTGATCATCATTCCTAAGCTAGATCGAGGTAGAGCAGACCCCCTTGATCATCATTTCAGTGCCAAATTAATGAGGAAGAGGAGATTCCCATGATCATCATTTCAGTTCAAGATCAAAGTATAGGAGATCCCTTTGAACATCATTCCAAAGCCAGATCGAGGTAGAGGAGATCTCCTTGATTATCATTTTAGTTCCATATTATCAAAGTAGGGAGATCCCTTTAATCGTCATTCCAAAGCCAAATTGTGGTAGAAGAGACCCCCTTGATCATCATTTCAGTTCCAAATTATCAAAGTAGAGGAGATCCCTTTGATCTTCATTCCAAAGCCAGATCGAGGTAGAAGAAACCCCCTTGATCATCATTTCAGTTCCAGATTATCAAAGTAAAAGAGATCCCTTTGAATATCATTCCAAAGCCAGATTGAGGTAGAGGAGATCCCTTGGATCATTATTTTAGTTCCAGATTATCAAAGTAGAAGAGATCCCTTTGATCATCATTCCAAAGCCAGATCAAGGTAAAGGAGATCCCCTTGATCATTATTTTAGTTCCAAATTATGGGAAGTGTAGGAAACCCCTTTGATCATCATTCCAAAGCCAAATCAAGGTAGAGGAAATCCCCTAGATCATTATTTTATTTCCAGATTATCGAAGTAAAGGAGATCTCCTTTATCTTCATTTTTGTTCTAGATTATCAAAGAAGAGGAAATCCCTTTAATCATCATTCCAAAGCCAGATCGAGGTAGAGGAGATCCCCTTGATCATCATTTTAGTTCAAGATTGTCAAAGTAGAGGAGATCCCTTTGAACATCATTCCAAAGCCAGTTCGACGTAGAGGAGTGCCCCTAGATCATTATTTTAGTTCTAGATTATCAAAGTAGAGAAGATCCCTTTGATCATCATTCCAAAGTCAGATCGGGGTAGAGAAGATCCTCTAGATCATTATTTTCTTTCCAGATTATCAAAGTAAAGGAGATCCTTTTGATCATCATTCTAAAGCCAAATCGAGGTAGAGGAGACCCCCTTAATCATCATTTCAATGCCAGATTATCGAGTTAAAGGAGATCCCCTTAATCGTCATTTCAATTCAAGATCGAACTAGAGGAGATCCCTTTGATCATCATTCCAAATCCAGATCGAGGTAATGGAGACCCCTTTGATCATCATTTTAGTTCCAAATTGTCAAAGTAGAGGAAAACCCTTTGATCATCATTCCAAACTCAGATGGAGGTAGAGCAAATCCCTTTGATCATCATTTCAGTTCCAGAATATCAAAGATATGGAGATCCCTTTGATCATCATTCCAAAGCCAGATCAAGGTAGAGGAGATCCTCTTGATCATCATTTTAGTCCCAGGTTATCAAGGTAGAGGAGATCCATTTGATCATTATTCCAAAGTCGAATTGAGGTATAGGAGATTCCCTTGGTCATCATTTTAGTCCCAGATTGTCAAAGTAAAGGAGTTGTCTTTGATCATCATTCCAAAGCCAAATTAAGGTAAAGCAGACCCCCTTGATAATTGTTTCAATTCCAGATTATCAAAGTAGAAGAGATTCATTTGGTCATCATTCCAAAGCCAGATCGAGGAAGAGGAGACCCCCTTGATTATCATTTTATTTCCAAATTATCAAGGTAGAGGAAAACCCTTTGATCATCATTCCAAACTCAGATGGAGGTAGAGTAAATCCCCTTGATCATCATTTTAGTTCCAGAATATCAAAGATGCGAAGATCCCTTTGATCATCATTCCAAAGCCATATCAAGGAGGAGGAGATCCTCTTGCTCATCATTTTAGTCCCAGGTTATCAAGGTAGAGGAGAACCTTTTGATCATTATTCCAAAGTCGAATCGAGGTATCAGAGATCCCCTTGGTCATCATTTTAGTCCCAGAATGTAAAAGTAAAGGAGATGTCTTTGATCATCATTCTAAAGCCAAATTGAGGTAAAGCAAACCCCCTTGATAATTATTTCAGTTTCAGATTATCAAAGCAGAAGAGATTCATTTGGTCATCATTCCAAAGCCAGATCGAGGAAGAGGAGATCCCCTTGATCATTATTTTACTTCCAGATTATCAAGGTAGAGGAGATCCCCTTGATCCTCATTTCAGTTCCAGATTATCAAAGTAGAGGAGATCCCTTTGATCATCATTTCAAAGCCAGATTAAGGTAGAGGAGATCCACTGGATCATTATTTTAGTTCCAGATTATCGAAGTAAAGGAGATCCCCTTGATCATCATTTTAGTTCCAAATTATGAAAGAAGATGAGACCCCTTTAATCATCATTCCAAAGGCAGATCGAGGTAGAGGAAATCTCCTTGATTATCATTTCAATTCAAGATTAAAGTGGGGTAGATCCCTTTGATCATCATTCCAAATCCAGACAGAGGTAAAGGAGATCCCTTTGATCATCATTTTAGTTCCAGATTATGGAAGCATAGGAAACCCATTTGATCATCATTCCAAAGCCAGATCGAGCTAAAGGAGATCCCCTAGATCGTCATTTCAGTTTTAAATTATCAAAGTAGTGGAGATCAATTTAATCATTATTCCTAAGCCCGATCGAGGTAGAGGAGTACCCCTGGATCATTATTTTAGTTCCAGATTATCAAAGAAGATGAGACCCCTTTAATCATCATTCCAAAGGCAGATCGAGGTAGAGGAAATCCCATTGATCATCATTTCAATTCAAGATTAAAGTAGGGGAGATCCCTTTGATCATCATTCCAAATCTAGACAGAGGTAAAGGAGATCCCCTTGATAATCATTTTAGTTCCAGATTATGGAAGCATAGGAAACCCCTTTGATCATCATTCCAAAGCTAGATCGAGGTAAAGGAGATCCCCTATATCGTCATTTCAGTTCTAAATTATCAAAGTAGCGGAAATCCCTTTCATCATTATTCCTAAGCCTGATCGAGGTAGAGGAGTACCCCTGGATCATTATTTTAGTTCCAGATTATCAAAGTAGAGGAGATCCCTTTGATCATCATTCCAAAGCCAGATCAAGGTAGAGGAGATCCCCTAGATCATTATTTTAGTTCCAGATTATCAAAGTAGAGGAGATCCCTTTGATCATCATTCCAAAGCCAGATCAAGGTAGAGGAGATCCCCTGGTTCACTACTTTAGTTCTAGATTATCAAAGTAGAGGAGATCCCTCTGATCATCATTCCAAAGCCAGATCAAGGTAGAGGAGATCCCCTAGATCATTATTTTAGTTCCAGATTATCAAAGCAGAAGAGATCCCTTTGATCATCATTCCAAAGCCAGATCAAGGTAAAGGAGATCCTTTTAATCATTATTTTTGTTACAGATTACGGAAGTATAGGAAACCCTTTAGATTATCATTCCAAAGCCAGATCGAGGTAGAGGAGATCCCCTGGATTGTCATATAAGTTCTAAATTATCAAAGCAGTGGAGATCCCTTTGATCATCAGTCCTAAGCCAGATCGAAGCAGAGCAGACCCCCATGATCATCATTTTAGTGCCAGATTATCGAGGTATAGGAGATCCCCTTGATTATCATTTCAATTCAAGGTCAAAGTAGTGTAGATCCCTTTGATCATCATTCCAAAGCCAGATCAAGGTAAAGGAGATCCCTTTAATCATTATTCCTAAGCCAGATTGAGGTAAAGGTGACCCCTTTGATCAACATTTCAGTGCCAGATTATCAAGGTAGAAGAGATCCCCTTAATCATCATTTCAATTCAAGATCAAAGTAGAGGAGATCCCTTTAATCATCATTCCAAATCCGGATCGAGGTAAAGGAGACCCCCTTGGTCATCATTTTAGTTCCAGATTATGAAAGTAGACGAAATCACATTGATCATCATTCTAAAGCTAGATCGAGGTAGAGGAGATCCCCTGGATCGTCATTTCAGTTATAAATTATCAAAGTAGTGGAGATCCCATTGATCATCATTTCAAAGCCAGATTAAGGTAGAGGAGATCCACTGGATCATTATTTTAGTTCCAGATTATCGAAGTAAAGGAGATCCCCTTGATCATCATTTTAGTTCCAAATTATGAAAGAAGATGAGACCCCTTTAATCATCATTCCAATGGCAGATCGAGGTAGAGGAAATCTCCTTGATTATCATTTCAATTCAAGATTAAAGTGGGGTAGATCCCTTTGATCATCATTCCAAATCCAGACAGAGGTAAAGGAGATCCCTTTGATCATCATTTTAGTTCCAGATTATGGAAGCATAGGAAACCCCTTTGATCATCATTCCAAAGCCAGATCGAGCTAAAGGAGATCCCCTAGATCGTCATTTCAGTTTTAAATTATCAAAGTAGTGGAGATCAATTTAATCATTATTCCTAAGCCCGATCGAGGTAGAGGAGTACCCCTGGATCATTATTTTAGTTCCAGATTATCAAAGAAGATGAGACCCCTTTAATCATCATTCCAAAGGCAGATCGAAGTAGAGGAAATCCCATTGATCATCATTTCAATTCAAGATTAAAGTAGGGGAGATCCCTTTGATCATCATTCCAAATCTAGACAGAGGTAAAGGAGATCCCTTTGATAATCATTTTAGTTCCAGATTATGGAAGCATGGGAAACCCCTTTGATCATCATTCCAAAGCTAGATCGAGGTAAAGGAGATCCCCTATATCGTCATTTCAGTTCTAAATTATCAAAGTAGCGGAAATCCCTTTCATCATTATTCCTAAGCCTGATCGAGGTAGAGGAGTACCCCTGGATCATTATTTTAGTTCCAGATTATCAAAGTAGAGGAGATCCCTTTGATCATCATTCCAAAGCCAGATCAAGGTAGAGGAGATCCCCTAGATCATTATTTTAGTTCCAGATTATCAAAGTAGAGGAGATCCCTTTGATCATCATTCCAAAGCCAGATCAAGGTAGAGGAGATCCCCTGGTTCACTACTTTAGTTCCAGATTATCAAAGTAGAGGAGATCCCTCTGATCATCATTCCAAAGCCAGATCAAGGTAGAGGAGATCCCCTAGATCATTATTTTAGTTCCAGATTATCAAAGCAGAAGAGATCCCTTTGATCATCATTCCAAAGCCAGATCAAGGTAAAGGAGATCCTTTTAATCATTATTTTTGTTATAGATTATGGAAGTATAGGAAACCCTTTAGATTATCATTCCAAAGCCAGATCGAGGTAGAGGAGATCCCCTGGATTGTCATTTAAGTTCTAAATTATCAAAGCAGTGGAGATCCCTTTGATCATCAGTCCTAAGCCAGATCGAAGCAGAGCAGACCCCCATGATCATCATTTTAGTGCCAGATTATCGAGGTATAGGAGATCCCCTTGATTATCATTTCAATTCAAGGTCAAAGTAGTGTAGATCCCTTTGATCATCATTCCAAAGCCAGATCAAGGTAAAGGAGATCCCTTTAATCATTATTCCTAAGCCAGATTGAGGTAGAGGAGACCCCTTTGATCAACATTTCAGTGCCAGATTATCAAGGTAGAAGAGATCCCCTTAATCATCATTTCAATTCAAGATCAAGGTAGAGGAGATCCCTTTAATCATCATTCCAAATCCGGATCGAGGTAAAGGAGACCCCCTTGGTCATCATTTTAGTTCCAGATTATGAAAGTAGACGAAATCACATTGATCATCATTCTAAAGCTAGATCGAGGTAGAGGAGATCCCCTGGATCGTCATTTCAGTTATAAATTATCAAAGTAGTGGAGATCCCATTGATCATTATTCCTAAGCCAGATCGAGGTAGAGGAGTACCCCTTGATTTCTATTTTAGTTCTAGATTACCAATGTAGAGGAGATGCTTTTGATCATCATTACAAAGCCAAATCGAGGTAGAGGTGATCCCCTGGATCATTATTTTATTTCCAGAATATCAAAGGAAAAGAGATCCTTTTAACCATTATTCCGAAACCAAATCGAGGTAGAGGAGACCCCTTTGATCATCATTTCAGTGCCAGATTATCAAAGTAAAGGGGATCCCTTTGATCTTCATTCCAAAGCCAGATCGAGGTAGAAGAGACCTCCTTGATCATCATTTCAGTTCCAAATTATCAAAGTAGAGGAGATCCCTTTGATCTTCATTCCAAAGCCATATCGAGGTAGAAGATACCCCCATGATCATCATTTTAGATCCGGATTATCAAAGTAGAAGAGATCCCTTCGAATATCATTCCAAAGCCAGATCGAGGTAGAGGAGATCGCTTTGATCGTTATTTTAGTTCCAAATTATGGAAGTACAGGAAACCCTTTTGATCATCATTCCAAAGCCAGATTGAGGTAAAGGAGATCCCTTTAATTGTCATCTCAGTTCTAAATTATCACAGTAGTGGAGATCCCTTTGATCATTATTCCTAAGCCAGATCGAGGTAAATGAGACCCCCCTGATCATCATTTCAGTAACAGATTATCGATGTAGAGGGGATCCCCTTGATCATCATTTCCATTCAAGATCAAAGCAGAGGACATCCCTTTGATCATCATTCCAAATCCAGATCGAGGTAAAGGAGACCCCCTTGGTTATCATTTTAGTTCCTGATTATGAAAGTAGAGGAAACCGCTTTGATCATCATTCCAAAGCTAGATCGAGGTAGACGAGACCCCCTGGATTGTCATTTTAGTTCTAAATTATCACAGTAGTGGAGATCCCTTTGATCATCATTCCAAAGCTAGATCGTGGTAGAAGAGACCACCTTGATCATCATTTTAGTTCCAGATTATAAAAGTAGAGGAGATCCCTTTGAACATCATTCCAACGCCAAATTGAGGTAGAGGAGATCCCCTTGATCACTATTTTAGTTCCAGATTATCAAAGTAGAGGAGATCCCTTTGATTATCATTCCAAAGCCAGATCGAGGTAGAGGAGATCCCCTAGATCATTATTTTAGTTCCAGATTATCAAAGTAAAGGAGATCCCTTTGATCATAATTCCAAAGCCAGATGGGGTAGAGGAGATCCCTTTGATCGTTAATTTAGTTCCAGATTATGGAAGTATAGGAAACCCCTTTGATCATCATTTCAAAGCCAAATTGAGGTAGAGGAGATCCCTTTGATCGTCATTTCAATTCTAAATTATCAAAGTAGTGGAGATCCCTTTAATCATTATTCCTAAGCCAGATCGAGGTAGAAGAGATCCCTTTGATCATCATTTCAATTCAAGAAAAAAGTAGAGGAGATCCTTTTGATCATCATTCCAAATCCAGATCAACGTAAAGGAGACCCCCTTGGTCAACATTTTAGTTCCAGATTATGAAAGTAGAGGAAACCGCATTGATCATCATTCCAAAGCTAAATCGAGGTAGAAGAGATCCCCTGGATCGTCATTTCAGTTCTAAATTATCAAAGTAGTGGAGATCCCTTTCATCATTATTCCTAAGCCAGATCGAGGTAGAGCAGTACCCCTTGATCATTTTTTTAGTTCCAAATTATCAAAGCAGAAGAGATCCCTTTGATCATCCTTCCAAAGCCGGAACGAGGTAAAGGAGATCCCCTCAATCATTATTTTAGTTCTAGATTATCAAAGTAGGAGATCCCTTTAAACATCATTCCAAAGCCAGTTCAAGGTAGAGGAGTAACCCCGGATCATTATTTTAGTTCTAGAATATCAAAGTAGAGAAAATCCTTTTGATCATCATTACAAAGCCAAATCGAGCTAGAGGTGATCCTCTGGATCATTATTTTAGTTCCAAATAATCAAAGGAGAGGAGATCCTTTTGATCATTATTCTGAAACCAAATCCAGGTAGAGGAGACCCCTTTGATCATCATTTCAGTGCCAGAATATCAAAGTAGAGGGTATGCCTTTGATCTTAGTTCCAAAGCCAGATCGAGGTAGAAGAGACCTCCTTGATCATCATTTCATTTCCAGATTATCAAAGTAGAGGAGATCCCTTTGATCTTCATTCCGAAGCCATATTGAGGTAGAAGAGACCCCCATAATCAACATTTTAGTTCTGGATTATCAAAGTAGAGGAGATCCCATTGATCATCATTCCAAAGCCAGATCAAGGTAGAGGAGATCCCCTGGATCACTATTTTAGTTCCAGATTATCAAAGTAGAGGAGATCCCTTTGATAACCATTCCAAAGCCAGATCAAGGTAGAGGAGATCCCCTAGATCATTATTTTAGTTCCAGATTATCAAAGTAGAGGACATCCCTTTGATCATCATTCCAAAGCCAGATCGTGGTAGAGGAGATCCCTTTAATCATTATTTTTGTTACAGATTATAGAAGTATAGGAAACCCTTTTGATTATCATTCCAAAGCCAGATTGAGGTAAAGGAGATCCCTTTGATCGTCATTTCAGTTCTGAATTATCAAAGTAGTGGAGATCCCTTGATCATTATTCCTAAGCCAGATCGAGGTAGAAGAGACCCCCTTGATCATCATTTCATTGCCAGATTATCGAGGTAGAAGAGATCCCCTTGATCATCATTTCAATTCAGGACCAAAGTAAAGGAGATCCCTTTGATCATCATTCCAAAATCAGATCGAGGTAAAGGAGACCCCCCCGGTCATCATTTCAGTTCCAGATTATGAAAGTAGAGGAAACCACTTTGATCATCATTCCAAAGCTAGGTCAAGGTAGAAAAGATCCCCTGGATCGTCATTTCAGTTCTAAATTATCAAAGTAGTAGAGATCCCTTTGACCATTATTCCTAAGCCAGATCGAGGTAGAGGAGACCCCCTTGATCATCATTTCAATGCCAGATTATCGAGGTAGAGGAGATCCCCTTGATCATCATTTCAATTCAAGATCAAAGTAGAGGGAATCCCTTTGATTATCATTCCAAAATCAGATCGAGGTAAAGGAGAGCCCTTTGGTCATCATTTTAGTTCCAGATTATGACAGTAGAGTAAACCGCTTTGATCATCATTCCAAAGCTAGATCGAGGTAGAGGAGATCCTCTGGATCATCATTTCAGTTCTAAATTATCGAAGTAGTGGAGATCTCTTCGATCATCATTCCAAAGCCAGATTTGGGTAGAGTAGACCCCCTTGATCATCATTTCAGTGCCTGATTATCGAGGTATAGGAGATCCCCTTTATCATCATTTCAATTCAAGATCAAAGTAGGAGAGATCCCTTTGATTATCATTCCAAAGCCAAATCGAGGTAGAGGAGATCCCCTTTATCATTATTTTAGTTCCCGATTATCAAAGTAGAGGAAATCCCTTTGATCATCACTCCCAAGCCAAATTGGGGTAGAGGAAATCCCCTTAATCATCATTTCAGTTCCAGAATATCAAAGTAGCGGAGATCCCTTTGATCATCATTCCAAAGCCAGATCTAGGTCGAGGAGATCCTCTTGATCATCATTTCAATTCCAGATTTTCACAATAAAGGAGATCAATTTGATCAATATTCCAAAGTCAGATCAAGGTAGAGGAGATCCCCTTGGCAATCATTTCAGTCCCAGATTATCAAAGTAAGGAAGATCTTGTTGATCATCATCCCAAAGCCAGATTAAGGTAACGGAGAACCCCCAGATCATTATTTCAATTCCAGATTACCAAAGTAGAGGTGATCTCTTTGATCATCATTCCAAAGCCAGATCGAGGTAGAGGAGATCCCTTGATCATCATTCCAAATCCAAATTGAGGTAGAGGAGACCCTCTTGATCATCATTTCGGTGCCAGATTATCGAGGTAGAGGAGATCCCCTTGATCATCATTTCAGTTCCAGAATATCAAAGTAGAGGAGATCCCCTTGATCATCATTTCAAAGCCAAATCGAGGTAGAGGAAATCTCCTTAATCATCATTTTAGTCCCATATTATCATAGTAGAGGAGATCCCTTTAATCATCGTTCCAAAGCCTGATCAAGGTCGAGGAGGTCCTCTTGATCATCATTTCGGTCCCAGATTATTAAAGTAGAGGAAATCGTTTTGATAATCATTCCAAAGCCAAATCGAGGAAGAGGAGATCCCCTTGATCATCATTTCATTCCTAGGTTATAAAAGTATAAGAGATCCATTCGATCATCATTCCAATGCCAGATCGAGGTAGAGGAGACCCCCTTGATCATCATTTCAGTGCCAGATTATCGAGGTAGAGGAGATCCCCTTGATCATCATTTCAATTCAAGATCAAAGTAAAGGGAATCTCTTTGATCATCATTCCAAAATCAGATCGAGGTAAAGGAGACCCCCTTGGTCATCATTTTAGTTCCAGATTATGAAAGTAGAGTAAACCACTTTAATCATCATTCCAAGGCTAGATCGAGGTAGAGGAGATCCTTTGGATCGTCATTTCAGTTCTAAATTATCGAAGTAGTGGAGATCTCTTTGATCATCATTCTAAAGCGAGATTGAGGTAGAGTAGACCCCCTTGATCATCATTTCAGTGCCAGATTATCGAGGTATAGGAGATCTCCTTGATCATCATTTCAATTCAAGATAAAGTGGGAGAGATCCCTTTGATTATCATTCCAAAGCTAGATCGAGGTAAAGGAGATCCTCTTAATCATCATTTTAGTTCTAGATTATGGAAGTATAGGAAACCCCTTTGATCATCATTCCAAAGCCAGATCGAGGTAAAGGAGATCCCCTAAATTGTCATTTCAGTTCTAAATTATCAAAGTAGTGGAGATCCCTTTGATCATTATTCCTAAACCAGATCGAGGTAGAGGAGACCCCCTTAATCATCATTTCAGTGCCAGAACATCGAGGTAGAGGAGATCCTTTTTATCATCATTTCAATTCAAGATTAAAGTAGAGGAGATCCCTTCGATCATCATTTTAGTCCCAGATTATGAAAGTTGAGGAAACCCCCTTAATCATCATTCCAAAGCCAGATCGAGGTAGAGGAGATTCCCTTGCTCATCATTTTAGTTCCAAATTATCAAAGTATAGGAGATCCCTTCGAACATCATTCCGAAGCCAGATTTGGGTCGAAGAGATCCTCTTGATCATCATTTCAATCCCAGATTATCAAAGTAGCAGAGATCAATTTGATCAATATTCCAAAGTCAGATCGAGGTAGAGGAGATCCCCTTGGTCATCATTTCAATTCTAGATTATCAAAGTAACGGAGATCTCGTTGATCATCATTCCAAAGCTAGATTGAGGTAAAGGAAACCCCTCTGATCATTATTTTAATTCCAGATTATCAAAGTAGAGGATATCTCATAACCATTATTCGAAAGCCAGATCGAGGTAGAGGAGATCCCCTTGATCATCGTTTTAGTTCCAGATTATCGAGGTAAAGGAGATCTCCTCGATCATCATTTTAGTTCCAGATTATCAAAGTAGAGGAGATCCCTTTGATTATCATTCCAAAGTGAGATCAAGGTAGAAAAGATCCCCTTAATCATTCTTTTAGTCCCATATTATTAAAGTAGAGGAGATCCCTTTGATCATCGTTCCAAAGCCTGATTGAGGTACAGGAGATCCCTTCTATCATCATTTCAGTTCCAGGATGTCAAAGTAGAAGACATCCCTTTGATCATCATTTCGAGGAGATCCTCTTTATCATCATTTCAGTCCTAGATTATCCAAGTAGAGGAAATCGTTTTGATCATCATTCCAAAGTCAGATCGAGGAAGAGGAGATCCCCTTTATCATCATTTCAGTCCTATGTTATAAAAGTATAGGAGATCCCTTCGATCATCATTCCAATGCCAGATCAAGGAAGGGAAGATCCCCTTTACCATCATTTTAGTTCCTGATTATCAAAGTAGAGGAAATCCCTTTGATCATCACTTCCAAGCCAAATTGGGGTGGAGGAAATCCCCCTGATCATCATTTCAGTTCCAGAATATCAAAGTAGCGGAGATCCCTTTGATCATCATTCCAAAGCCAGATCTAGGTCAAGGAGATCCTCTTGATCATCATTTCAATCCCAGATTTTCACAATAGAAGAGTTCAATTTGATCAATATTCCAGAGTCAGATCAAGGTAGAGGAGATCCCCTTGGCAATCATTTCAGTCCCAGATTATCAAAGTAAGGAAGATCTTGTTGATCATCATCCCAAAGCCAGATTGAGGTAACGAAGACCCCCCTGATCATTATTTCAATTTCAAATTACCAAAATAGAGGTGATCTCTTTGATCATCATTCCAAAGCCAAATCGAGGTAGAGGAGATCCTTTAATCATCATTCCAAATCAAAATTAAGGTAGAGGAGACCCTCTTGATCATCATTTCGGTGCCAAATTATCGAGGTAGTGGAGATCCCCTTGATCATCATTTCAGTTCCAGAATATCAAAGTAGAGGAGAGCCCCTTAATCGTCATTTCAAAGCCAAATCGAGGTAGAGGAAATCCCCTTAATCATCATTTTAGTCCCATATTATCATAGTAGAGGAGATCCCTTTAATCATCGTTCCAAAGCCTGATCAAGGTCGAGGACATCCTCTTGATCATCATTTCGGTCCCAGATTATCAAAGTAGAGGAAATCGTTTTGATAATCATTCCAAAGTCAGATCGAGGAAGAGGAGATCCCCTTGATCATCGTTTCATTCCTAGGCTGTAAAAGTATATGAGATCCATTCGATCATCATTCCAATGCCAGATCGAGGTAGAGGAGATCCCCTTGATCATCATTTCAGTGCCAGATTATCGAGGTAGAGGAGATCCCCTTGATCATCATTTCAATTCAAGATCAAAGTAGAGGGAATCCCTTTGATCATCATTCCAAAATCAGATCGAGGTAAAGGAGACCCCCTTGGTCATCATTTTAGTTCCAGAATATGAAAGTAGAGGAAACCGCTTTGATCATCATTCCAAAGCTAGATCGAGGTAGAGGAGATCCTTTGGATCGTCATTTCAGTTCTAAATTATCGAAGTAGTGGAGATCTCTTTGATCATTATTCCAAAGCGAGATTGAGGTAGAGCAGACCCCCTTGATCATCATTTCAGTGCCAGATTATCGAGGTATAGGAGATCCCCTTGATCATCATTTCAATTTAAGATCAAAGTAGGAGAGATCCCTTTGATTATCATTCCAAAGCCAGATCGAGGTAAAGGAGATCCTCTTAATCATCATTTTAGTTCTAGATTATGGAAGTATAGGAAACCCCTTTGATCATCATTCCAAAGCCAGATCGAGGTAAAGAAGATCCCCTAAATTGTCATTTCAGTTCTAAATTATCATAGTGGAGATCCCTTTGATCATTATTCCTAAACCAAATCGAGGTAGAGGAGACCCCCTTAATCATCATTTCAGTGCCAGAATATCGAGGTAGAGGAGATCCCCTTGATCATCATTTCAATTCAAGATCAAAGTAGAGGAGATCCCTTCGATCATCATTTTAGTCCTAGATTTTGAAAGTTGAGGAAATCCTTTTAATCATCATTCCAAAGCCAGATCGAGGTAGAGGAGATCCCCTTGATCATCATTTTAGTTCCAAATTATCAAACTATAGGAGATCCCTTTGAACATCATTCCAAAGCCAGATCGGGGCCGAGGAGATCCTCTTGATCATCATTTCAATCCCAGATTATCAAAGTAGTGGACATCCATTTGGTCAATATTCCAAAGTCAAATCGAGGTAGAGGAGATCCCCTTGGTCATCATTTCAATTCTAGATTATCAAAGTAAAGGAGATCTCATTGATCATCATTCCAAAGCTAGATTGAGGTAAAGGAGACCCCTCTGATCATTATTTTAATTCCAGATTATCAAAGTAGAGGAGATCTCATAACCATCATTCAAAAGCCAGATCGAGGTAGAGGAGATCCCCTTGATCATCGTTTTAGTTCCAGATTATCGAGGTAAAGGAGATCTCCTCGATCATCATTTTAGTTCCAGATTATCAAAGTAGAGGAGATCCCTTTAATTATCATTCCAAAGTGAGATCAAGGTAGAAAAGATCTCCTTAATCATTATTTTAGTCTCATATTATTAAAGTAGAGGAGATCCCTTTGATCATCGTTCCAAAGCCTGATTGAGGTACAGGAGATCCCCTCTATCATCATTTCAGTTCCAGGATGTCAAAGTAGAAGACATCCCTTTGATCATCATTCCCAAGCCAAATAGAGGTCGAGGAGGTCCTCTTTATCATCATTTCAGTCCTAGATTATCTAAGTAGAGGAAATCATTTTGATCATCATTCTGAAGTCAGATCGAGGAAGAGGAGATCCCCTTGATCATCATTTCATTCCTATGTTATAAAAGTATAGTAGATCCCTTCGATCATCATTCCAATGCCAGATCAAGGAAGAGGAGATCCCTTTTATCATCATTTATTTCTCGATTATCAAAGTAGAGGAAATCCCTTTGATCATCACTCCCAAGCCAAATTGAAGTAGAGGAAATCCCCTTGATCATCATTTCAGTTCCAGAATATCAAAGTAGCGGAGATCCCTTTGATCATCATTCCAAAGCTAGATCTAGGTCGAGGAGATCCTCTTGATCATCATTTCAATCCCAGATTTTCACAATAGAGGAAATCAATTTGATCAATAGTCCAAAGTCAGATCAAGGTAGAGGAGATCCCCTTGTCAATCATTTCAGTCCCAGATTATCAAAGTAAGGAAGATCTTGTTGATCATCATCCCAAAGCCAGATTAAGGTAACGGAGACCCCCCTGATCATTATTTCAATTCCAGATTACCAAAGTAGAGGTGATCTCTTTGATCATCAGTCCAAAGCCAGATCGAGGTAGAGGAGATCCCTTGATCATCATTCAAAATCCAAATTAAGGTAGAGGAGACCCTCCTGATCATCATTTCGATGCCAGATTATCGAGGTTGAGGAGATCCCCTTGATCATCATTTCAATTCCAGCATATCAAAGTAGAGGAGATCCCCTTGATCATCATTTCAAAGCCAAATCGAGGTAGAGGAAATCCCCGTAATCATAATTTTAGTCCCATATTATCATAGTAGAGGAAATCCCTTTAATCATCGTTCCGAAGCCTGATCAAGGTCGAGGAGATCCTCTTGATCATCATTTCGGTCCTAGATTATCAAAGTAGAGGAAATCGTTTTGATAATCATTCCAAAGTCAGATTGAGGAAGAGGAGATCCCCTTAATCATCGTTTCATTCCTAGGTTATAAAAGTATAGGAGATCCATTCGATCATCATTCCAATGCCAGATCGAGGTAGAGGAGATCCCCTTTATCGTCATTTTAATTCCCAATAATCAAAGTAAAGGAAATCTCTTTGATCATCATTCCCAAGCCAGATTGAGGTAGAGAAAATCCCCTTGATCATCATTTCAGCTCCAGAATATCAAAGTAGCAGAGATCCCTTTGATTATCTTTCCAAATCCAAATGTAGGTGGAGGAGATCCTTTTCATCATCATTTCAGTCCCAGATTATCAAAGTAAAGGAAATCAATTTGATCATTATTCCAAAGTCAGATCGAGGTAGAGGAGATCCCCATGGTCATCATTTCAGTCCCAAATTGTCAAAGTAAAGGAGAACTCGTTGATCATCATTCCAAAGCCAGATCGAGGTAAAGGAGATCCCCTTAATCATTGTTTTAGCTCCATATTATCGTGGTAGAGGAGATCCCCTTGATCATCATTTCAGTTCCAAATTATCAAAGTAGAGGAAATCCCTTTAATCATCATTCCCAAGCCAGATTGAGGTAGAGGAAATCCCCTTGATCATCATTTCAGCTCCAGAATATCAAAGTAGCAGAGATCCCTTTGATCATCATTCCAAAGCCAAATGTAGGTAGAGGAGATCCTTTTCATCATCATTTCAGTCCCAGATTACCAAAGTAGAGGAAATCAATTTGATCATTATTCCAAAGTCAGATCGAGGTAGAGGAGATCCTCATGGTCATCATTTCAGTCCCAAAATTATCAAAGTAAAGGAGAACTCGTTGATCCTCATTCCAAAGCCAGATTGAGGAAAATGAGACTCCCCTGATCATTATTTCTATTCCAGATTATCAATGTAGAGGAGATCTCATTGATCATCATTCCAAAGCCAGATCAAGGTAAAGGAGATCCCCTTAATCATTGTTTTAGCTCCAAATTATCGTGGTAGAGGAGATCTATTTGATCATCATTCCAAAGCCAGATCGAGGTAGAGGGGATACTATTGGTTATCATTTCAGTTCTAGATTATCAAAGTAGTGGAGATCCCTTTGAACATCATTCCAAAACCAGATCGAGGTAGAAGAGATCCCCTTAATCATCATTTTAGTTCCAGAATATCAAAGTAGAGGAGATCCCTTTGATCATCGTTCCAAAGCCAGATTGAGGTAAAGGAGATCCCCTTGATCATTATTTCAGTTCCAGAATATCATAGTGGCAGAGATCCCTTTGATCATCATTCCAAAGCCAAATCGAGGTTAAGGAGATTCTCTTGATCATCATTTAATCCCAAATTGTCAAAGTAGGGTACATCCTTTGGATCAGTATTCCAAAGTCAGATCGAGGTGGAGAAGATCCCCTTGGTCATCATTTCAGTCCAAGATTATCAAAGTAAAGGAGATCACTTTAAGGTAAAGGAGACCCCCATGATCATTATTTCAGTTCCTAATTATCAAAGTAGAAGAGATACCTTTGGTTATCATTCCAAAGCTAGATTGAGGTAGAGGAGATCCCCTTGATCTTCATTTTAGTTCAAGATTATCAAGGTAAAAAAGATCCCCTTAATCATCATTTCAGTTCAAGACTATCAAAGTAATGGAGATCCCTTTGATCATCACTCTAAAGCCAGATCGAGGTAGAGGAGATCCCATAGATCATTATTTTAGTTCTAGATTATCAAAGTAGGGGAGATCCTTTTGATCATCATTTCAAAGCCAAATCGAGGTAGAGGGGACCCCTTTGATCACCATTTCATTGCCAGATTATCGAGGTAGATGAGATCCCCTTGATAATCATTTCAATTGAAGATCAAAGTAGAGAAGATCCCTTTGATCATTATTCCAAAGCCAGATCGAGGTAAAGGAGATCCCCTTGATCATCATTTTAGTTCCAGATTATCAAAATCGAGGAAATCCCATTGATCGTCATTCCAAAGCCAGATTAAGGTAGAGTAGATCCCCTTGATCATCATTTCAGTTTCGGGGTATCAAAGTAAAGGAGATCCTTTGATCATCATTTTAAAGCCAGATCGAGGTAGAGGAGATCCCTTGGATCGTTATTGTAGTTCCAGATTATCGGAGTAGAGGAGATCCCTTTGATCATCATTCCAAAACCAAATCGAGGTAGAGGAGACCCCTTTGACAATCATTTCAGTGCTAGATTATCGAGGTAAAGAAGATCCCTTTGATTATCATTCCAAATCCAGATCAAGGTAAAGGAGATCCCCTTGATCATCATTTTAGTTCCGGAATATCAAATTATGGGAAATCTGTTTGATCATCATTCCAAAGCCAGATTAAGGTAGGGGAGATCCCTTGATCATCGTTTCAGTCCCAAAATATCAAAGTAAAGGAGATTCCTTTGATCATAATTCCAAAGCCAGATCAAGGTTGACGAGATCCTCTTTATCGTCATTTTAATCCCAGATTGAGGAAATGGAGACCCCCTTAATCATTATTTCAGTTCCAGATTATCAAAGTAAAGGAATTCCCATTGAT
Source organism: Quercus gilva (assembly GCA_023621385.1). Classification (NCBI taxonomy): domain Eukaryota; kingdom Viridiplantae; phylum Streptophyta; class Magnoliopsida; order Fagales; family Fagaceae; genus Quercus; species Quercus gilva. Next base: position 29,856,881 of record CM042478.1, on the reverse strand, counting down.
CATCAATCCAAAGCCAGATTGTGGTAGAAGAGACCCCCTTGATCATAATTTCAATTTTAGATTATCAAAGTAAAAGAGATCCCATTGATCGTTATTCCAAAGCCAGATCGAGGTAGAAGAGACCCCCTTGATCATCGTTTCAGCCTAAGCTTATCAAAGTAAAGGAGATCCCTTTGATCATTATTCCACAATCTGATCGAGGTAGAGGAGATCCCCTTGGTCATCATTTCAGTCCCATATTATTAAAAGTAAAGGAGATCTATTTGATCATCAATCCAAAGCCTGATTGAGGTTAAGGAGACCTCTTTATTCATTATTTTAGTTCCAAATTATAAAAGTTAAAGAGATCCATTTGATCATCATTCCAAAGCTAGATCGAGGTAGAGGAGATCCCCTTGGTCATCATTTCAGTCACAGATTATCAGAGTAAAGAAGATCTTTTTGATCATCACTCCAAAGACAGATTATGTAAAGGATACCCCCTTAATCATTATTTCAGTTCTAGATTATCAAAGTAGAGGATATCCATTTGATCATCATTCCAAAGCTAGATCGAGGTAGAGGAGATCCCCTTGATCATCATTTTAGTTCCAAATTATCGAGTTAGAGGAGATCCCCTTGATCATCATTTCAGTTCCAAATTATCAAAGTAGAGGAGATCCCTTTGATAATCATTCCAAAGCCAGATCGAGGTAGAGGAGATCCTCCGGATCATCATTGCAGTTCTAAATTATCAAAGTTTGGGAGATCCCTTTGATCATCCTTCCAAAGCCAAATCAAGGCAGATGAGACCCCCTTGATCGTCATTTCAGTGCCAAATTATCAAGGTAGAGAAGATCCCCTCGATCATCATTTCAATTCAAGATCAAAGTAGAGAAGATCCCTTCGAACATCATTCAACTGCCAGATTGAGGTAGAGGAGATCCCCTTGATCATCATTTCAGTTCCAAATTATCAAAGTAGAGGAGATCCATTTGATCATATTTCTAAAGCCAGATCGGGGTATTGGAGATCCTCTTGTTGATCATTTCAGTTCCAGATTATCAAAGTAGAGGAGATCCTTTTAATCGTCATTCCAAAGTCAGATCGAGGTAGAGGAGATCCCCTTGATCATCATTTCAATCCTAGATTATCAAAGTAGAGGAAATCCCTTTGATCATCATCTCAAAGTCAGATCGAGGTGGAGGAGATCCCCTTGATCATCATTTTAGTCCCATATTATCAAAGTAGAGGAGATCCCTTTCATCCTAATTCTAAAGCCTGATTGAGCTAGAGGAGATCCCCTATGTCATCATTTCAGTTCCAGAATGTCAAAGTAAAGGACATCCTTTTGATCATCATTCCAAAGCCAGATCGAGGTCGAGGAGATCCACTTGATCATCATTTCAGTCCCAGATTATCAAAGTTGAGGAAATCATTTTGATCATCATTCCAAAGCCAGATCGACGTCGATGAGATCCTCTTGATCATCATTTTAGTTCCAGATTATCAAAGTTGAGGAGTTCCTTTTGATCATCATTCCAATGCCAGATCAAGGTAGAGGAAATCCCCTAGATCATCGTTTTAGCTCCAGATTATCAAAGCAGAGGAAATCCCATTGATCATCATTCCAAAGCCAGACTAAGATAGTGGAAATCCCCTTGATCATCATTTCAGTTCCAGAATATCGAAGTAGCGAAGATTCGTTTGATCATTATTCCAAAGTCAGATCGAGGTTGAGGAGATCCTTTTGATCATCAATCCAGTAATAGATTATCAAAGTAAAGGAGATCCTTTTGATTATTATTCCAAAGTCAGATTAAGATAAAGGAGATACGCTTAGTCATCATTTCAATCCCAGATTATCAAAGTAAAGGAGATGTCTTTGATCGTTATTCCAAAGCCAAATTGAGGTAAAGGAGACCCCCTTGATCATTATTTCAGTTCCAGATTATCAAAGTTGAAGAGATCTCTTTGATCATCATTCGAAAGCCAGATTGAGGTATAGGAGATCCCTTGGATCATCATTTTAGTTTCAGATTATCGAGGTAGCGAAGATCTCCTTGTTCATCATTTCAGTTCCAGATTATCAATGTAAAGTAAATCCCTTTGATCATCATTCCAAAGTCAGATCGAGGTAGAGGTGATCCTCAGGATCATTATTTTAGTTCCAGATTATCAAAGTAAAGGAGATCCCTTTAGTCATCATTCCAAAGCCAAACCGAGGCAGAGAAGTCCCCTTTGATCATCATTTCAGTGCCCGATTATTGAGGTAGAGGAGATCCCCAGGATCATCAATTCAGCTCCAAATTATCGAGGTAGAGGAGATCCCCTTGGTCCTTATTTCAGTTCCAGATTATCAAAGGGATTTAGATTATCAAAGTAGAGGAAATCCCTTTGATAATCATTCTAAAGCCAGACCGAGGTAAAGGAGATCCCCTGGATCATCATTTCAGTTCTAAATTATCAAAGTCAAGCAGATCCCTTTGATCATCCTTCCAAAGCCAGATCAAGGCAGAGGAGACCCCTTTGATCATAATTTCAGTGCCAGATTATCAAGGTAGAGAAGATCTTATTGATCATTTCAGTTCAAGATCAATGTAGAGGAGATCCCTTTGAACATCATTCAAATGCCAAATTGAGGTAGAGGAAATCCTCTTGATCATCATTTCAGTTCCAGTTTATCAAAGTAGAGGAGATCCCTTTGATCATCATTCTAAAGCCAGATCGAGGTAGAAGAGATCCTCTTTTTGATCATTTCAATTCTAGATTATCAAAGTAGAGGAGATCCTTTTGATCGTCATTCCAAAGTCAGATCGAGGTAGAGGAGATCCCCTTGATCATCATTTTAGTCCCATGTTATCAAAGTAGAGGAGATCCCATTGATCATCATTCCAAAGCCCGATTGAGGTAAAGGAGATCCACTATATCATCATTTCAGTTCCAGAATGTCAAAGTAGAGGACATCCCTTTGATCATCATTCCCAAGCCAAATCGAGGTCGAGGAGATCCTCTTGATCATCATTTCAGTCCCAGATTATAAAAGTAAAGGAAATCATTTTGATCATCATTCCAAAGTCAGATTGAGGAGGAGGAGATCCCCTTGATCATCATTTCAGTCCATGATTATCAAAGTAGAGGAGATCCCTTTAATCATCATTCCAAAGCCAGATTGAGGTAGAGGAGATCTCCTTGATCATCATTTTATTTCCTGATTATCAAAGTAGGGGAAATCCCTTTGATCACCATTCCAAAGCTAGATTGAGGTAGAGGAAATCCCCTTGATCTTCATTTCAGTTCCAGAATATCGTAGTAGCGGAGATCCCGTTGATCATCATTCCAAAGCTGGACCGAGGTCGAGGAGATCCTCTTGATCATCATTTCAGAAACAGATTATCAAAGTATAGGAGATCCTTTTGATCATTATACCAAAGTCAGAATGAGATAGAGGAGATCCCTTTGGTCATCATTTCAGTTCCTGATTATCAAAGTAAAGGAGATATCTTTAATCATCTTTCCATAGCCAAATTGAGGCAAAGGAGACGCCCTTCATCATTATTTCAGTTCTAGATTATCGAAATTGGGCAAATCTCTTTGGTCATCATTCGAATGCCAAATCGAGGTATAGAAGATCTCCTTGATCATCATTTTAGTTCCAGATTATCGAGGTAGAGGAGATCCTCTTGATCATCATTTCAGTAACAGATTATCAAAGTAAAGGAGATCCTTTTGATCATTATTCCAAAGTCTGAACGAGATAGAGGAGATCCCCTCGGTCATCATTTCAGTCCCAGATGATCAAAGTAAAGGAGATGTCTTTAATCATCATTCTAAAGCCAAATTCAGGTAAAGGGGAACCCCTTGATCATTATTTCAGTTCCAGGTTATCAAAATTGAGATGATCTCTTTGATCATCATTCCAAAGCCAGATCGAGGTAAAGGAGATCCCCAAGATCATTATTTTAGTTCCAAATTATCAAAGTAAAGGAGATCCCTTTAATCATCATTCCAAAGCCAAGTCGAGTTAGAGAAGACCCCTTTGATCATCATTTCAGTTCCAGATTATCAAAGTAATTGAGATCCCTTTGAACATCATTCCCAAGCCAGATCGAGGTAGAGGAGATCCCTTTGATCATCATTTTAGTTCCAGATTTTCACGGTAGAGGAAATCCCTTTAATTATCGTTCTAAAACCAGATTAAGGTAAAGGAAATCCCCTTGATTATCATTTCCATTCCAGAATATCAAAGCATCGGAGATCCCTTTAATCATCATTCCAAAGCCAAATCGAGGTCGAAAAGATCCTCTCGATCATCATTTCAGTCCCAGATTATCAAAGTAAAGGATATCCTTTTGATCATCATTCCAAAGTCCGATCAAGGTTGAAAAGATCCCATTGATCATCATTTTAGTTCATGATTTTTAAAGTACAGGAGATACCTTTGATCATCATTCCAAAGCCAAATCGAGGTAGAGGAGATCCTCTTGATCATCATTTCTGTTCCAGATTATCAAAGTAGTGGAGATCCCTTTGAACATCATTCCCAAGCCAGATCGAGGCAGAGGAGATCCCATTGATCATCATTTTAGTTCCACATTTTCACAATAGAGGAAATCCCTTTGATCATCGTTCTAAAACCAGATTAGGGTAGAGGAAATCCCCTTGATCTTAATTTCAGTTCCAGAATATCATAGCATCGAAAATCCCTTTGATCATCATTCCAAAGCCAAATCGAGGTCAAGGAGATCCTCTCGATCATCATTTCAGTCCCAGATTATCAATGTAGAGGAGATCCTCTTGATCATTATTCCAAAGTTAGATCGAGGTAGAGGAGATCCCCGTGGTGTTCATTTTAGTCCCAGATTATCGAGGTAGAGGAGATCCCCTTGATCATCATTCCAAAGGAAAATTGAGGTAAAGGATACCCCTTTGATCATCATTTTTGTTCCAGATTATCAAAGTAGCCAAAATCCCTTTGAACATCATTCCAAAGCTGGATTGAAGTATAGGAAATCCCCTTGATCATCATTTCAGTTCCAGAATATCAAAGTAGCAGAGATCCCTTTGATCATCATTCCAAAGCCAGATTGAGGTCGAGGACATCCTCTTGAGCATCATTTCAATCCCAGATTATCAATGTAGAGGAGATCCTCTTGATCATTATTCCAAAGTCAGATCGAGGTATAGGAGATCCCCTTGGTCATCATTTTAGTCCCAGATTATCGAGGTAGAGGAGATCCCTTTGATCATCATTCCAAAGGAAAATTTAGGTAAAGGAGACCCCTTTGATCATTATTACAGTTCCAAATTATCAAAGTAGGGACGATCACTTTGATCATTATTATAAAGCCAGATCAAGCTAGAGGAGATCCCCTTAGTCATCATTTAAGTTCCAGATTATCAAAGTAGAGGAGATCCTCTTGATCATCATTTCAGTTCCAGATTATCAAAGTAGAGAAGATCCCTTTGATCATCATTCCAAAGCTAAATTGAGGTAGAAGAGATCCCCTGGATCACCATTTCTGTTCTAAATTATCAAAGTAGTGGATATCTCTTTGATCATCATTCCAAAGCCAGATCGAGGTAATGGAGATCCCCTTAGTCATCATTTCATTCCCAGATTATCAAAGTAAATGAGATCTCTTTGATTATCATTCCAAAGCAAAATTGAGGTAAAGGAGACCCCCTTGATCATTATTTCAATTCCAGATTATCAAAGTAAAGGAAATCCTTTTGATCATCATTCCAAAGCCAAATCGAGGTAGAGGAGACCCTTTTGATCATCATTTCAATGCCAGATTATCGAGGTAGAGGAGATCCCCTTGATCATCATTTTAATTTAAGATCAAAGTAGAGGAGATCCCTTTTATCATCATTCCAAAGCCAGATCAAGGTAAAGGATATCTCCTTGATCGTCATTTTAGTTCCAGATTATCAAAGTAGAGGAAATCCCTTTGATCATCATTCCAAAGCCAGATCGAGGTAGAGGAGATCCCAGGATCAATATTTTAGTTCCATATTATCAAAGTAGAGGAGATTCCTTTTATCCTCATTCTAAAGCCAAATCGAGGTAGAGGAGACCCCTTTGATCATTATTTTAGTACCAGATTATCGAGGTTGAGGAGATCCCCTTAATCATTATTTCAATTCAAGATCAATGTAGAGGAGATCCCTTTGAACATCATTCGCAAGCCAGATCAAGGTAGAGGAGATCCCTTTGATCATCATTTTAGTTCCAGATTTTCACAATAGAGGAAATCCCTTTGATCATCGTTCTAAAACCAAATTAAGGTGGAGGAAATCCCCTTGATCATCATTTCAGTTCCAGAATATCAAAGCATCGGAGATCCCTTTGATCATCATTCCAAAGCCAAATCGAGGTCGAGAAGATCCTCTCAATCATCATTTCAGTCTTAGATTATCAATGTAGAGGAGATCCTCATGATCATTATTCCAAAGTTAGATTGAGGTTGAGGAGATCCCCTTGGTCTTCATTTTAGTCCCAGATTATCGAGGTAGAGAAGATCCCCTTGATCATCATTCCAAAGGCAAATTGAGGTAAATGAGACCCCTTTGATCATCATTTTTGTTCCAGATTATCAAAGTAGCCAAAATCCCTTTGAACATCATTCCAAAGCTGGATTGAGGTATAGGAAATCCCCTTGATCATCATTTCAGTTCCAAAATATCAAAGTAGCGGAGATCCTTTTGATCATCATTCCAAAGCCAGATTGAGGTCGAGGAGATCCTCTTGAGCATCATTTCAATCCCTAATTATCAATGTAGAGGAGATCCTCTTGATCATTATTCCAAAGTCAGATCGAGGTATAGGAGATCCCCTTGGTCATCATTTTAGTCCCAGATTATCGAGGTAGATGAGATCCCTTTGATCATCATTCCAAAGGTAAATTGAGGTAAAGGAGACCCCTTTGATCATTATTACAGTTCCAAATTATCAAAGTAGGGGGGATCCCTTTGATCATTATTCTAAAGCCAGATCGAGGTAGAGGAGATCCCCTTAATCATCATTTTAGTTCCAGATTATCGAGATAGAGGAGATCCCCTTGATCATCATTTCAATTCCAGATTATCAAAGTAAAGGAGATCCCTTTGATCATCATTCCAAAGCTAAATCGAGGTAGAGGAGATCCCCTGGATCACCATTTCTGTTCTAAATTATCAAAGTAGTGGAAATCGCTTTGATCATAATTCCAAAGCCAGATCAAGGAAGAGGAGACCCCCTTAATCATCATTTCAGTGCCAGATTATCGAGGTAGAGGAGATCTCTTTAATCATCATTCCAAAGCCAGATTGAGGTAGAGGAGACCCCCTTGATCATCATTTCAGTGCCAGATTATTGAGGTAAAAGAGATCCCTTTGATCATCTTTCCAAAGCCAGATCGAGGTAGTGGAGATCCCCTTGGTCATCATTTCATTCCCAGATTATTAAAGTAAAGGAGATCTCTTTGATTATCATTCGAAAGCCAAATTGAGGTAAAGGAGACCCCCTTGATCATTATTTCAATTCCAGATAATCAAAGTAAAGGAAATCCCTTTGATCATCATTCCAAAGCCAAATCGAGGTAGAGGAGACCCTTTTGATTATCATTTCATTGCCAGATTATCGAGTTAGAGGAGATCCCTTTGATCATCATTTCAATTCAAGATCAAAGTAGAGGAAATCCCTTTGATCATCATTCCAAAGCCAGATCGAGGTAAAGGATATCCCCTTGATCGTCATTTTAGTTCCAGATTATCAAAGTAGAGGAAATCCCTTTGATCATCATTCCAAAGCCAGATCGAGGTAGAGGAGATCCCCTGGATCAATATTTTAGTTCCAGATTATCAAAGTAAAGGAGATCCCTTTGATCCTCATTCCAAAGCTAAATTAAGGTAGAGGAGACCCCTTTCATCATTATTTTAGTACCAGATTATCGAGGTAAAGGAGATCTCCTTAATCATTATTTCAATTCGAGATCAATGTGGAGGAGATCCCTTTGATCATCATTCCAAATCCAGATCGAGGTAAAGGAGATCCCTTTGATCATTATTTTAGTTCCAGATCAGCAAATTATGGGATGTCCCTTTGATCATCATTCCAAAGCCAGATTGAGGTAGAGGAGATCCCCTTGATCATCGTTTCAATTTCAGAATATCAAAGTAGAGGAGATCCTTTTTCATGTGATGGGCTTTGGCCCAACAGTGTTTGGATGACAATTATGCATACCCTTTTTGATCTTTTCGCAAAAGGATGCGTTCGAATTCAAACCCTAATCATCCGTGCCTATTTTTAAGAGTGTTCTAGCCTCTATAAATAGAGACTGAACCTCATAATTCAACACCTTTTTTTTACGCTTTGAGAGGCATACGTTTTTTACTTTCAAACCACCCATATTTTCTGATCCCTTCTTTAAGTGTTGTTGCTTAAATTAGGGTTTTTAGGTTTCAAAGATAATTGAACAAATTTCTTTGAACCCTAAAACATCATGTTAAGAACAAAGTGTGCTCATGCAAGAGGTTGTTTCCTTCACCCTTTTTCTTGTGATGTGATGATGCATGTTATATCTCTTTCTTTTTCAAATATCCATAACATGAATTGTTAATTGTTGTTTAGTTAAAGCATGATCGTTTTTTATGTGATTGTTATAATATTTTTCTTGAATGTCAATAAATTTGAATGTGAACAATTATTTTTCTTAAAACAAAACAGATCTGCATATTTATAAGATGTAGATCTTAATTTTTCTCAATATAAAAACAGATCTACATCTTTATAAGATATAGATCTGAATTTTTCTCAATATAAAAAAAAATTTAAAAAAATAAAAAAAAAATCTACACCTTCCTTAGATGTAAATCTAAGTTTTCTCAAACAAAAAGAGATCTGCATCTTTATAAGATACAGATCTAAATTTTTCTCAAATTAAAATTGATTTGCATCTTTCTTAAGATGCAAATCTGATTTTCTTAATACATGCAAATTGTTGAAATAAAGAGAGAAATTATGTATGTACTGTGTTTGTGTTTATTTTAATTCATGATTACATAAATTTAAATTATGAGTGGTATTCTCTTCTTAGAAAATCTTTTTTTAAAATACATAGCAAAATAGATCTGAATTTTTGTCATCAAAAAATCATTCTTTTAAATATAACAAAACAGATCTGAATTTTTATCATAAAAAAACCACTTTTTTTTAATACTACAAAACAGATTTGATATTTTGACAATCAAAATCATTTCTTTTTTAATCAATAAAAACATATATGATTTTTTTAAAAACAAAAGAAGAGACTTCATTCATAAATAAATTTGTGTGATTTAATTTTTTATTCACATGTTCAACATATCATTCATGACATACATAAGAAAGTACATTGGTCACAAGAGTCTAGAAGACCAGACTCTGTCTGGGCGGAATGGGTGCCTAACACCTTCCCATTCTGTAACCTAGCCTCCGAATTTAGGTCTTTGGATAAGTATATCTGACCTTGTCTTTACTTTTTATTTTAGATAGAATATAACTAGGACAAAAAGCCATGTATTTTTGGTAAATTGTACTTCAAACCCAAAGCCATGTAAATGATCAAATATGTAATTTTGATTCAATCAATGAAGAGAATAATTTAGTCATATATTTAATTTTTCTTTTTTTTTTTTTGTATAAAAATAAGTGGTGATTCCATACCACTTACCCAAAAAGAGAGGTGCCCTAAAAGGTACTCGAATCTCTTTTTTGAGGGACAACTTTTGTCAAGGTCTCTCACACATGTACAATATAAGAGCGTTACCTCACTCCACCATATTTAAACCTAAACCTTTAGGGTGCTTGGCATTAGGGACATGACTCTTCAAAATAATGTTATTCTTATTTAAGCTACTTGCGCCTTTAGACTCAACCTAATTTCTAATGGGCTCAAATTTTTCAAATCAAAATACTGTAACCAATCTGATTTTTTGGATGCAAAGCCACCTCCACTTCTTCAAAAACTTGGAAATCAAATCTTGGGAAAAAAATTCCTTCACTTAAGCCTTCAATGGTCTATAAGAATGGAACTAGTATTTCTTTTTGATTTGATTCGCGGCTTCCCATTTTTTCATCTTTTAATTAACACTCAACCAAATTCTGACTAAACCTATATGTTAAATATATTAGTAATGTAATGTGTTATATCATGTTGTATGCGATAGAATGGATGCAGAAGGGGAAGCATAGAATAGGAACACTGAGAACACAAGGGTTACGTGGTTCAGCCTTGTCAGCTTATGTCCATGGAGGAAACCCTTAAGGGCTGCATTTTTATTGTATAAGAGTGTAGTACAAAGCCTGTGTTACAATGAACCCTAACATAAGTATATATAGGCAACTAAATCCTAAACTACTAGTACTAGTAGGAATGAGCTTGGGCCTATTAAATTGGGCTAAATATGTCTAATTTATATATGTATTACCCACCAAAAAAAAAAAAAAAAGAAGGAAGGTTATTTAAGTAAATTTGTTTATGGGGTCAATTTTACACTTAATATTTGAAGGGGTTTTTTAAAAAATAAGGTTGAAACCCTAACTATATATAGTCTAATTTAAGTCAGCATATAATGACAGATGTTTTGAGAGAGGAGACTATTCAAAATACTCAAGTAGAGAAGGTTTGACTGTACAATTGAGGTAAGAATCTAAGAATCTCTTTCTTGTCAAATCTAAGTTTTATTTGAAGTTAGAGTATTTTTTAAGTGGATATTTTGGCCAATAGTGAAACTATATAATTATTCAAGAGTTTTAATGGTGCAAACGAAGAAAATTTTTGATTTATTTTCGGTAATCTAGACACTGTTATTGCATATATTTTTTATGTTCAGTAACTTAATCTTATTTATGCCTTTTGTTGCATTGAGCGGAGATAGAATCTGTAGCATTTTAGGCTTAGTGGGACAAGTTTCTGCACAGACGGAATAGTACCAATTTGATGAGTTGAGGTTTGACAAGTTAAAAAAAATAAATAAATAAATAATAATAATAATAATAATAATAATGGCTGTTTCGTAAGGCACATGGCCTAGCTTGTACTTGGAGTTGTCAACATCTCAAAAGATGATAATGGTGGTAGGTGGGAGAGAAAAATAAATTAAAAAAAAAAAAAAAAAAACATGTACCTGAAGAGTAGTCTAAGTGTTGCTCTTCTTTTACAAGTGACTTTTACCTTTGTGTATTCTATAGGTCTTATCCTAGGTATTATTATTGGCAGAGAGTAAAGAATAAATATATAGTGAATATGTGGATTTTTGCGTTGAAACAATAGTGAAAAATTATGGGATATTTTAATAGTCTCTCTTTTGGCCGGGTATTGTTATAAGTTTTTTTTGAATTATTCGATTATTGAGTGTAGTGCTTGAAAATTGTTTTAGGTGATATCTAAGGATTTTAGAAGAAGTGTTAGGGAGAATTTCCTTTTGGTATGACTTTTGGAGGTAAGTAACCTTATCCTAATTGGTTTTATTTTGCATATTTTAACTATTAAAAATTGTTTACAGTTGTTACAATTTTATTTCTATTGTATTACTGATTTCAAGTAAAGAATTATCACAAATATATTTGATTATTGAATATATGATGTATTTTATTTAATTGTTTTTAGTTATACTGATTCAAAGTAAAGAATAAAGAACTTTCACAAATATATATGAGTATTGAATATAAGATTTATTTTATTTAATTGTTTTTTAGCTATATTGATTTAAAGTAAAGAATTATAGAAATATCACAAATAGATTCGAATATTGAATATATGATTATATATATATATATATATGTATTTGAATAAGATATATTTTTGTTAGAAACTATGAATTGATTCTGATACCCAAACCAATGAGGGTTATTCGTTGGTACTCTAATACCCAGCCAATGGATAATCAATCTAACTATGAATTGATTCTGATATCCAAACCAATGGGGGTTATTCATTGGTACTCTGATACCCAGCCAATGGGGGTTATTCATTGGTATTCTGATACCCAAACCAATGGGGGTTATTCATTGGTACTCTGATGCCTAGTCATGGGGATATAGCATGACCATAGTCATAAGGTTGTTAAGAATATGAATTACGTTTGAATATTTAAACTATTTTGAGTCATTAAAACTGCTTATGTATTTTTGGAACCTATTGTAAGTTATAGCTTTTGATATATGGAAAACTGACTACTTTCTAAACCATCTATGAAATAATTCTAAGATTAAAGTATGTGATCTATTTGCAACGTATTATTTTAAGACTATGAAACTTCTTTAGTTATTTTTGAAAACTCATAGTATATTATAACTTTGAAGACTCATATTACATCTTATTACTTTACAGCTTTATTGCTTGATAGAACTTATTAGGATTTTGGTTACTTATTGAGTTGTCAACTCACCCCCCCCCCTCCCCCCCGGCCCCTTTTTCCCCTCCAGTTTCAGATTAAGAAGAATAGCAAGTTTTGGGAGTTTTGATGTTGTGCTGTGTGCAGGAAAAGAAGCTAAGAGATTTTAGGATGGGATGGTCTTCTAAAAGTTTTATATTTATTGGCCAATTGGCATTATGTACATGAGGTTTGGATTTTGTTCCTATTAAATTATTGGAGATCTATTCATAAAGAAACTATTGAGGTATTTTGGATTTATTTGATTTAATTTTTGACGATAAATTTTAGTTGCTAAGAAGGCCTTGCACACTTATACAGTGCAATATGTATTTAAACAATCTTAAACACAAGATAACATAGCAATATCTGTTTAGTGCACATTTTTTATAAACTAGATTTTTTTTTTCTTTCTTTCTTACATGCTTGCCTTTTGTTTCCTTTAAGGGGTTGGATGGAATGCCATGTTGTCTTCTATTTATTTATTTATTTTTATGGAATGCCATGCTGTATTTGGTGAGATGCTATATGGGATGGATGTTGTCTACAAGAGTGATGCAAAAGGATAAATTTAGTTATTGTTTTGGGATGTTATTCTATTTGGTTATTTATTTATAAATTTTACCATTTATCTAGAGATGGTGTCTTTTGGAAAAGTCTTCAAAAATCTTATCTACGGTCCATCTGTTTCTAAGTAAATTTTTTAGAACAATGCTTACTCCTAAATCCGTGTATATTTATTCTTTATTCTTGATATGCAGAGTATTAAGAAATTTAATATTTTTTAAATGGATAACATTAGAAATATGTTTTGAACCAGTTTAGTCTTAGTTTCCCATGAGCATTCAATGGTACTATGAGATCAATATTGCACATATTTTCAATTCAAACCATATTGCAACAATTTATTTTCTATAATTTATGAAACTTCCTTTTCCCATTCTTTTGTTGAAGCATAAATTTAAAGAGTTCTCTTTCAGATAAGACATTTGGGTGGTTTGTAAGAAAAGTTACTAAATAAAAATGCAAGGTTAGGATAGCATGATTTTTCCTCTGTTTATCTCATATTTTTGGTTAAATTTTTTCAATTGATGTATTTGGGTTTGAATTGGTTTTTGTTATAGATTTAGTTGACCTATAACACTATTATGATTCCATTAATCTATTTCAATCTTCTTCCAATAGCCAAATAGATGGTTAGAGTTCTCTTTGATTTTTTTTTACTGCTATGTTTTGTAATCAAGTTGGCTTATTTGTGTTTGTGAGGTTTTCCAATTCAATCTAACTCAGTGATTGCATTGTCTTGCTTTTGAGGGTTTCGAGTTCTATTAGTGATATTCTGTAAGTGCTGAAAATGCATGATTTATGCTTTACGAAAAAATTTGGTAATTCCCACACATGAAGTGCTGTTTATATCTAAATTTTACGTCTAGAAGTTCACATTACAACTATAATTAAAAGAAAAAAGAAAAAAAAGAAAAAAAAAAAGAAGACAATACTTTATGAGCTTATGATCGCCAAATGCTATAATTACGATCTTAAATTTAATTATTGTTACTGGATTACCATATTTTGAACTCTTGATTTTGGTACATCTAAATATGGTAGAGACCATTTTCAATTCTTCAGACTCAATTTGGTTAGTGACTATGTTTTAATTAGAAAAAAATCTTTGGTTTCCCATTAGCCACTTATCTTTTAAATTTTGTAATACATTTCTAGGAGTCAATATGAAGGAAAATGGATAATAAACATTGAAGTATAGCCGAATCTACTCTTTCCTGTACATTTTTAGACCTTTTAAACAACAATTGGATTAACCTAGTTAACAAGCCAAGTTATTACTTAGTCTAAATTTCAAATCTAGGTTATCATAATCAAACAATCATATCATGCAAAACAGCAGAAATATAAATAACACAATGATATGATGACCCAAGAAAACCAAACCGGTAAAAAACCTAGGGAGAATTTAACCTAGCTATCCTCAAGGTAAACCTGAATCCATTATATGAAAGAATCGAAGTTTGTACAATAGAACTTAGACCACTAACATTCTATTGCTACCCACCAGTAAAACTTACTGACATGACCACATGCAAGCTCCGAATCCATAGACTCCTTCGTTCTTAAATTCTCCAACAAGTACAAGCACTCCCACTTGTGTATCTTTAAGCTCTTATGGCAACAACTGAATGATCATCAAGTTCTTGAAGAAATCTCCTTCTTGATAATCCTAAGCATGTGTGAAGGAAAGCTCCTCTCAGATCTCACAAGAGATTCACACAAACAGCAATATAAGCAACCTTTAAAACATGGCTAGGGTTTCCCTTATATACCTAAGTCAAAACATAAAACCCTAAACGTTTTAATGAGATAGGGCTAAGTTGGAAATTCTGCAGAAAAACACATTCTGCCCGAGATTCGATTGATCGAGCCTAAGCTTCGATCGATCGAGTCAGGTCGAAATACACTAATACTTCTGCAGCCATTTGATCCCAACTTTACATAAAAGACACAACTTTGAGCAAGTCTAAACAAGACTAAACAACCTGTTTTGATCATGGTTTGCCAACAATACAATTAGAGTTCTAATACATAACTTCCTAAAGTCTTAGAACCTGACAAACTCCCCCTTTGGCAATTTGTGACAAAACACAAACTAAAAGCTCAAAGTTTACAAAGAAAAGCCCTTTACAAAAAATTGCTTATTATTACAAATCCAATCCTAACTACTATCCATCAGTTGCAAGTGTAGACAGCAACTCAATTGAATCACCCTGTATATTTCCCGAAACACTAAACAAGACGCATAAACGCATGTGTGACAGAAAAACAGTAAATCAACAAGTATACAAACTAACTCTCCCCCTAAGTTAGATACATCAAAAACAATGTTAACTTCCCCTAAACAGAACATTCATGTATTTTCCACACATCACAAAATAAAGACATATATCAATGAATAACTCATAAATATAAATCAATAAGCAGTGAAACAAGAAACATATATAACAAAATGAATGTATCTCCCCCTAACATGAATAGCCCAACAAAAATGCATCAAGAGCCAAAAAAGTAAATACAAAGTACAGCTCCTAGGTACAATCTAATCACCACAGGCTTCAAAACAATCAAAACTCCCCATATCAACCAAAAAAAAAAAAAAAAAAAACTCTACAAGCTACACAAATGCACAAATGCTACTCCCCCTTTTTGTGACGGAATGCCAAAGGGCACTCAAAATCCATCATCAAAAGGAGGTGGCAGTGAGTATCGTTGAATTTCAAAGTCTGTTGTACATTTTTCCTTATATGTCGATCAGATATGCCAATTGAAGAGTGGTTAATAGTATTGCTAACATATAATTGATAAGATTTCCAATTGAAAATCAACATTTTAAAGAAAATTTGACTATGATAAGAACTATTTTGGTACTTATTTTTTATAGCTATGATCATGCATGTTTGGATTATGGGTCATCTTTGTTTACTATAGGTTTCATTCCTCCACAACACATGTCAATACCATGTAAAATATTTTTTACATCATTTTGCAGTTAGGAGCAAATTTAGGACTCCAACAATATTTATCCTAATTCTTTAATTTTTAGGTGGTAAGTCTAAATAAGTTGGCTTCCTATCAAAATGATTGGATATGGAATTTTATGGTTGTTTTTTTCTTTAATTAGTTCATCAAGATAATGTTCAATTTTGTTTTCACTGTCCAAGCATATATGCTCTATTTTGTGACTTCATTATTCCACTATAATATGAATGGGCTTCATTATAACCACTATGTTCCATTTTATTGATCACATATCTACAAAACAAAACAAAAAATATTAAATTAAACATTTAAATTGAGTTTGGTGTTAAACAAAGTTTGAAAGTGTTTTTACAGTTCATTTGTTTAAACGCAACAAGCTTTTCTGGATTTTAGATAATTATAATTGTTAAGCTAGTATACAGATAGTAAATGAAATTCAGTTTCTAATGCCTCATCCATTCTAAATAACTTTTTCTTTTCACATGTTTTTGTAAAAGCATAAGGCAGATAAGACAAATTATGATTTCTACAAAACAAATAAAGGGTCATTCACTGTAATAGTCGCTTCAGCTATTGTGAAAACTTATAAAGGTAACATTTCACTAAAAAATTTAAAAAGTAAATAATGCCTCAACATCAATAATCCTAATACATTTTTTAAAATCTTTTGTAGGTGACTATCAACTAATTACGTAATAGAAAATTAGTTACTGAAATAGAAGACTTGGAACGAAACTCAGAGACAAAGGTAACAATTGTACTTATACAACTTAAACTTACCATAATTGATAAGTGTTTATCCGTTTTATAATAACCTTTACTTTTCTTTAAAAAATTTCTTTTATATTGCAGGACATATTGATGACATGCAAAGTCAAGTTTTTAATGTCAACAACAAATATAGGGTAGGGTATTATATTGCATGTCTTATATGCAAGACAAAGGCCAAACCTATAAAAGGATTTTTATGGTGAGTGTTGTAAAGCTGAGCCTAAATCATAAAATGACCCTGCATATTGCGCAGGTTAAACACTAGTATATATAAAACCCAAGCCTTTGAACTTTTTTTTTTTTTTTTTGGATAAGCAAACTGAAATATTATTAAAACAACATCAAGATCCAAATACATGCTGGATAAGAGCTTGCTGAATACAGCAAGGAGTCTCTTCAATCCAAATTACATCATTGACAAGGCTTTGAGCTTGTCTGGCTAGAATATGGGCTGGCTGATTGCCAATCCTTCACACATGAGTATAATAAACAACACCAATTTTTGAGCCTAAAGCATGTATCCCTTCCACAATAGCAACAACCAAGATAGGGGGCTCTGTAACCCGCTTGAGAGCATTAGAGATAGTCAAAGAATCTCCTTCCAACACCCTAACCTACAGCCCCAAATGTCTTGCCAACAATACACCAGCTTCAAAGGCTTTTGGCTTCAACTTCAAGCACCCCTAATGGGGTCTTGATTTTTCTGCATAATGCAGCCAACAATCTGCCTCGCATGTCTCTTATAACTACACCAATGCCAACCAACTTCTTAGCAGGAAAGAGAGCACCATCCACATTAATTTTACATGAACCCGATAGAGGAGGAACTGAGACCGAATGAAGAGCCTCTTCTGGTCTTTCAGCTAAATGCAAAACCACATTTGAAACAACAACATCATATGTCTCAACAACAAACCAGTACTCCTGAAGGTAGATTGCTACCCAAAGAGCCATAGCTGGACCAGTTTTGCCTTCTCCTTTATGGTAAATTTCATTTCTATTACACCATAATGCCTAAGCAATCATAACCAGTCGTGAACAATTCTCCTCCCCAGCTGCATTAGCCATCATTTCTAGCCATAAAAGGTCCTAGAAAGAATTGATATGAACATTCAGAGGTAGCAAGTGTAAATTCGAAGTAGCCCAAGCCTCTTGGGCTTTCAGGCATCCCCAAAAAATGTGACCACTCATCTCAGCATCATCCTAATAGCACACACACAATTCTTCAAAGATAACATTACACCTCCTCAATTTGACTTTGGTTAGTAAAGTGTCACGACAAGCACGCCAAAAAAAATGACGCACCTTATGATGAATAGGTAATGACCAAAATTTCTTCCAAAACTTTCTCAACAAACTACCATCAGAAGTAGTTCCATAGTTCCTTGATTTAAACAAACTAACTGCCAACTTATATGCACTACCAACAGTGAATTTTCCATTGTTAGTTTCAGCCCAAACAAGTTTATCCGCGGGTAAAGTAGCACTCAAAGGAATGCTTTTAATTAATTCAACTTCATGAGCTATAAAAAGACTATCAATCACCTCATTTTTCCACTTGGCTATACTTGAATCAATTAAGTCAACAACCATTGTATAAACACTCAAAAACATCCTTAGAGAAATCACACTATGAGTTGAAACCCGTGGCAGCCACTTATCTTGCCAAACCTTAATATTTGCTCCATTGCCAACCCTCCATCGCAACCCTTCAATGACCAAGCTTTGGGCTAAAAGTCAAATTGAAGCGTGAACAAAATCACTTGTTGGGAAATATTTGGCCTTAAGGACCTTATAAACAAGAGAATCACTACCCATTTGAAGATGCCAACCCTGTTTTGCAAGCAAAGCCTTATTGAACAATTTTAAATTCTTGAATCCCATTCCTCCATCACACTTAGGCTCACATATTTTCTCCCAACTAAGCCATGCAATTTTCCTTTCCTCCTTTTTTTTCCCCCACTAAAATTCCTAATCATCCCCATTAGTTCATCACAAAGAGAATCTAAAAGCTTGAAACAACTCATAGTATAAGTCGGAATTGCTTAAGCGACTACTTTTATTAGAACTTCTTTCCCCACCTTTGAAAGCAATTTCTCTTTCCAACCCACCAACACTTTTCCCAATTTCTCCTTAATAGCATTGAAGGTAGTTCTTTTATTTCGCCCCACCAAAGAAGGCAAGCCAAGATACTTCTCATGTTGGTTAATGATTTGGGCACCAAACCGATTCTTTATCTCCTCTTGAACTTCTCTTGAGGTGTTACTACTGAAAAACAAAGATGTTTTTGCACGGTTTAATTGTTGGCTGGAAAAAAATCGGACTATCATCTGCAAAAAACAAATGAGACAAGCTTGGACTACCTTTACAAATTTTCACACCCTCCATTTGATCCCTATCCACTACTGATTTAATTAAAGTAGACAAGCCTTCTGCACACAGAAGAAGAGGTAAGTTGACAAAAAGTCTCCTTGACGGATCCCCTTAGATGGAATAATATGCCCCCCAGTGTCCCATTAATTTTAATTGAATAAGTCACCGTAGAAACACATCTCATGATAAAATCCCTCACTTGATCAGTAGAGCCTAATTTCTCCGTAACTTTTTCCAGCCAAACCCACTCCACCCGATCATAAACTTTACTCATATCTAATTTAAAAGCCATCTCCCCAACCTTACCCCCTTTTTTTTCTGGCTGATATGGTGTTAGGATTAGTGCCCTTAAATCCTATTGTATGATGTCATGTATGATATTAAGTGTGACATTGTGTTTGACATTATGTATGATTTAATATTATGTTTAATAAATTTGCTTTATTATTATCTGAAATAATGGTAACATGAATATTCGAACATTATCATATAGTCCATGAGATGCATAGTATGTGATTTATGTGAAAAGTCACAGAAGATATAAATCACAAGTTCTTTGTAAACTCAGAATTATAGTTTGTAGTCGGTGATGAAATTGGGCATTTCATCTGCGAAGACTATAACATATCAACTACGATGTTTTGTCTTGATCATGGAAGTAGAGACTTCTAGTTGATGTGTTAATATGTTTTAAGAGTTAAAACATATTGAACTGGACTGCTGTGAGATTTATTATTCTCCTAAAGACTGTCAAATAAATAATAAATCTCACGACTTATATTTGCATGAACTCTTAATCCTGAGAGAATAATGGACCTGATCATAAGGTGTAGGTTGCTTTGATATATCAGGAGTGAGATCTAAAGTTACGGTCAAAACCTCAGTATGTTGGGCAGCCACATTTAGTGTTGATGGAACATATATTCTCAAGATGGAATTCATAGTCTCTTAACGGAGATATAAAATATTCCCTTGAGATAAGTTTAATGGGTTTATTATTCAGAGAGTTAGGCCTAACCACTTTAGTAAGTAGTTACTAAAGTATATATTTATGAAATTAGTTTTCATAAATATATGATGAATAACTTAAAGGATTAAACCGGGTACTCAAGGATCAAGATATAGTAATTTACAAAGTAGCAGTCTAAATTAATGACTTTGTATTACTACGAATATTTTATGAAGGGGTTGCATGTATAATAAAGTCTTGGGATATAATTTATAGATAAGACCTAGAGTGCAACTATATTTATATAATGGTATTAAATATAGTTAATGGTAACTTTGGACTTGTTAAGAGTTGACAGAAAAGCCCAAGGCCCATTGGAGCTAGTGTCTTATTAGTCCATTTTGGTCCCACTCCAAGCCACACACTTACACCCAATTGGTAAGGCCCAAAAGGCCAGCCCAATTAGATAAATTGGTTAGATACAAAGGGAAAAACGTTAAGATTTTCATGTGCAAGAAACATCATTGTGAAATGGTGTAAATGTGAGTTTTTGTCACTCACTAATCATCCCTTTGTTACTAATTGAGAGACCACACATCTTGGGCGTTAGTGGAATTGGAGTGAAGATTAAAAGTATTCCCAAGTGCTTCAATCTTTGTTTTGAAATTCACCGCTTCAAGGTACGATCTCTTGTTCTCAAATTCTGAAATTTACTAAGTACGTGTTATCAATATCGAATGAAGTAGATCCATTTAAAACTTATTTTCCGCTGCATTTATCTTTATTTCCATCATATGGTGCATGGTTTCAAAAGCCACCAACACATTATCAATAATCAATCGTCCATGGACAAAAGCACTTTGTGTATCACTAATAACCGAGGGTAAAATCCGTTTCAACCTATTTGCAATAGCTTTTGAGGCAATCTTGTACACAACATTGCATAAACTAATAAGCCTATGATCAGTTATCTTCTTAGGCTCTTTATGTGGGTCTCATTGAAGTTTGGTGGAGAAATACCGAAGTTTAGAAAGTCAAGTGCCGTTTTGGTGACCACCGTGCTACTAGTGCCCCAAAAATGTTGAAAGAAGAAAGGAGACATCCCGTCGGGCCCCGGTGCCTTAAATGGGTACATTTGTTTCAAAGCTTCTTTCAGTTCACTCTCCACAAAAGGCAGAACCAACCAATCATTCATTGCTTGAGTAACCTTAGGTTGCATGGCCAAAAGCAATTTTGAAAATTCCACCAAACTAGTAGTAGAGAAAAGATCCCTATAGTACCCTACTGTTATATCCTCCATTTTATCCTCTTCAACCTGCCATACCCCATCATCATTTAATAAACCATCCATAAAATTCTTCCTATGTCTAGCCGAGGCCTTGGCATGAAAAAAGCTTGTATTCCTATCACCATTTTGGAGCCAATTAATCCTTGATCTTTGTCTCCACTTGTCATCCTCTCTATCCAACCAACAATTCAATTCAATTTGAGTATGTCTCAATGCTTCCACTACTTCCTTAGATACGGGCTGCAATTCTAACCATTCTAATTTTGCTTGAAGCTCCACTATATGCTGGCCTACATGACCAAATTCAGTGGCATTCCAAGCAGACAAATCAACCTTACACTGATCCAAACAATCTTGAAGAACCTAATCAGACCCTACCATTATACCACTTTCCCATGCAACCTTGACAACCTTTTCACACCTCAAATCCTTCAACCACATTGATTCAAATCAAAAAAAAAAAATCTTTGTCTCCTTTTCTTCCATTGTTAAAACAAATGAAGGGATAATGAAGAGAGATTCGAAACCGAAGAAGACAAATGGTGAAGCTTGGCTGTAGGATAAAGAGACATCCAATCCAAAGTAGCCAAAGCCCTATACAATCTTTCTCTTATTTGAACCCCACTAGTTGTCTGATAGAGCCAAGTGAACTTAGACCCAATGAAACCCAAATCACACAATCCACAATAATCAATAGTAGACACAAAGTCTTCCATCTGCTTTCTAAGATGAATACTTCTGCCTTCCTTCTCCGAAAGACCTATAATCTTATTAAAATCACCAATAACCAGCCATGGTAGAGAAGAAATGCTTCAATTTGGCCCAAGATTCATGCCTCTTAGTCATATCCGAATGACCATAGAAACCCATAAAATGCCACCAACCAATTTCCCCACCATCCACCCATGCATCAATGTGATTTTGAGAGAAAGTCTTAACATCTACCCTTAACTCTTCTTTCCACAACAAAACAAGACCACCACTATTCCCAATACTAGGAACTACAAAACAATTTTTCATTTTGCATTTTTCCTTAATCAAATCCAGCCAATCTTTTTGCAACTTTGTCTCCATAAGGAAGACAATAATGAGCTTTTTTTTATTAACCATCTTTTCCAAGGCATTAACAGTTCGGAGGTTCCCAAGCCTCCGACAATTCCAAATTAAAAGACTCATTGTGCTCGACAGGGTTGCTGAGCAACCTTCGCCGTTAGAGTAGTTGAACAAACCTCAAGTTTCCTTTTCTTCTCCACTTCAATAGAATGATCTTCCTTATTTTCTGTTTCAGCAACTTTTCTCTTCTCACCAAGGTCAAGACCTACTACTTTCTTCTCTGAACAATTTAATTTTTTGTCAACAATTCTTTGCCAGGTTCTTTTTGGAGTACAAGTTGCCAGAGAAGAGCTATTAGGAGACAAAAGACTTGTATTTTCAGCGTAAAACAAATCTCCTTTTGAAGACTTCCTAGGCCTCCCACGTGTTCCTTTCTTTTCTTTAGGAGTAAAGTCCAGCCCACTTTAAAATCTTCAACTTGGAAAGCCTCCAAGGAGTCCACATCACATCTGACTTCATCCCCAATTAAATCCAAATTTTCCTTTGACACATTTGCGCATGACATGGCATGAGAGAAATTAGGAGCAGTGGCTAGGGCAACACCAGGTTTATCGGGATATAAATTTGAAGACATTGGAGAGGAGTTAATCGCCTAATCTAATGCGTATAACTGCTCCTCAAAAATTCTTTAATGTATAAAGCCTTATACCCTCTTCAAGAGTTACCGGCTTTTAAAAAGTGTAAGTTGTGTGATATTATACGTGTGTCCCTTCTCCCCAGTAAATGTGTGTATGAGTTTAGTCTTAAGAATTTTTCAACAAAAAAAAAAAAAAAAAAAACTGCTCCTCAAAAACCGGATCTTCCCTTGCAGCATCCTTCCTAGCCTACAGCAGCGCCGTGGAAACCTTAACCGAGGAAGAAACATACTCCTCAACCCCCATATTCCCATCCACTTTGAGTCACCATGTCATTCTCATCAATAGCACGAGAGTCAGATGGAGCGTTCACGTTATCAAAGCCATGGTGAAGTCCTGATAAACCATGAGAAACCCGAGAATGTGGAAATACCATCACACCATCAACACCACAATTCAAAGCTTCATATCCTTTAACTTCAACAAAAGATTTCTTGGCCGGATTAAAAAGGGGAACCCTAATCCACGAACCAAATTGGTTACCTAATTTCAGAGTACCTTTACTTTGCAGCCAAAGTGAACAATCTTTATCATCGTGAGAGACACACCCACACCAATAACAAATATTAGGCAACCTTTCATACATGAAAGCAGCCCATCCTTCATTCTTCTTATCCCAAGAAATCTTTCTTCCCCTGCACAAAGGCCTAGACACATCTACAATCACCCTCACCCTCATGAAATTGGCTCCCAACATTTCTCTCAAATCTTTTGCACCCAGAATGCAGTTGTTTTGAAACCCAGCGTGTGAATTGAAGCATAACCATCAAATCTTTCAAAGACAACAAGATGTCTGTCAAAGGCCTAAGGCTCATCTTGAAAAACTCCCTCAGCATCAACTTCCAATTCAAAAGCAAACAACAGAATATTTTTGCCGCCAACAGTGACATTGAGACCACCTTTTGTGCGCCATACAGGTCTAAAAGTTTTTGCAACAGTTTGAAAAACAAAATACTACTAAACATAGTCTGAAACAAACCAAGTCTCCTAGGAAACGATTATTCCTTCTCAAAGAGAAGGGAAACCATATACTACGAGGAAGAGAAGTATAAACTACCACTATAGAGAAGCCAAACTGCTCTTACTTGAGAACCACTGTATATAAAGCCTTCGACTTTTGGTTCTCCTCCATTTTTTATTTATAATTTTTAAACCTGATTTACTTGAGAACCACTATATATTGGGACTATTTTTTTACTGTTGCCCATCTCTCTCAAACCCGATTCTTTGCCCCTCTTCACTATCAGTTCTCTTCACAACCCAGACCCACCATCAGTCATTATCACCGCAACTCTGAAGAGAAGACCTCATGACGTATTGGATAGAAGAGAAGACCCTGACCACATCTCTGAAAATACCTAAAACTAAAACCCACACACTTTTCGTTCTTCCTTCTCTTTCCTTTCGATCAACCTGATGGAATTGGCTTTTCTTCAATCAAATACCGATTGGGACAGTGGAGTCAATCCCACCGACCAGCGAATCCTAATTTTTAGTTCTCATTGTTGGCCTCACCAGGTCTATCTCTATCGCTCTTCTTCTAATTTTTAGATTCTCTCTATTTTGTAATTTTTTTTCCGTAACAAGATATGTTTTTTTTTTAAAGAATCCTGAGAAGAGAGGCCAATCCCATCACCCTCAAAGTGTTCACCCAAATGCCTGAGCCAAACTAAAAAAAGGGCTCAGGAAAATTGATACTACGACTTGAAGGAAAATCGGCTTTCTATGATATCAAAAGCAGAGCTATTGATGTTTGAGAAGTGGGTGCTCTTGATCTGAGCACCCATGGTGTTCATCTCATGCTTATTGCTTTTGAAGAAAGCTTGACCCGTACATGTAGAAGCTAATCAGCAATGGGTACGTATGAATCATATTCTCAAGTTGAAAGTTGAAACACTAAACTGTTTTGTCTGCTTATTTATATCTAAACCAAGTAGAATGTTCAATTTCGAGAATTCAAATTCATTAATGGAGATGTGATAACATGTTTTGATTTTTTTTTTTTTAATGAGACATGTTTCTGATTTTGATTCTTAAATGTACAAGTTTCTTGCTTATTGTCTTAATTGTGTACTTCTATTAACCGTGTATGATGCCTTGGATTGATTTTATTTGATATTAAAGCAATATTTGTAGTTTGTGGGCAAGAAGAAAGATTGAAATTTCATCAACACATTTTTAATTCCCTATTTCTCTATTACTGATTTTTATTTTTATTTTAAAAGCTCAGTTTCTCTACTACTTTCTTTGGGGCTTGATTTAATTTTTATTTGATTTAAAGTTTGGTTGGGTGGGATGTGGAGATTTGAATTGCATTACATCATAATCCATACCAATTTAAACTCTGCTCTTGTAATATGCTTAATGGCTCTCTTCATGAATCTCTTTCAAAGGAATTTGTTGACTGATTGACATTTAACCAGAAATGCAGATATGGTGTTTCAGTGAGGCCTTTGCTCTCAACCACAAGTTTCTGTTGGAGAGGTTCTTAGAAGTAGAAGTTCTCAAATCAATAATCCCATTAGAAGTTCATTCTCTTGGGGTAAGTTTCTGTGTCTAAGCCGTTTTAAAGTGGTAGTATATTGTTCTATCCCCATACACATCCTTGACTTAAATTTGCTACCAGAAGAAGAAAAATGTTAAATAGATAAGCATAGGATGAGTGAAGAAAAAATTTGTTTGTTAATGTTTAAGACAATAATAACATTAAGAAGTCTATTTATTATTTCTTTTTGCCAGTACAATTTTCTTTTTTATTACATTAGTTGGTTACTTAATTATGAGAAACTCTTTTTTTTTTTTCCCTTTGGTTTCCTAACTCCCCTGAAAGTGTTTGAAGAAATACTTGAACAGAATTTTCCATCACCATATTTGATTTGATTGGCGTTGAATGCTTGCTATCTATTTTTTTTTTTTGGGTGCATGTACTTTAAAATTTAAGAATTTTAGTGTTTTGGCTGTTTTTAATTCAGCTAAACTGAGGATGTTGTAATCAGATTATAATATATAGGGTCCGTTTGGATACAACTTATTGTTGCTGAAAGTTGCTGAAAACTGATTGTTGCTGAAAACACTGTAGCAAAATAATTTTTAAATATGTGAATAATACCGGGAACCCATTTTTAATATTTTTTAATGTATAAACAGTGCATGAACAGTGCGTGAACAATGCACACACTGTTCATGCACAATAATTTTTGTCTCACAAAATCAACAAAAGCTGGCAAAAAAAAAAAAAAAAAAGAGAGAAAACGCTCAGGAGGAAAACGCACTGCAACTAAACCTTCTATCCAAACCCACACATAATTTAGGAAATATTCATTAGGTTAGTTGTAATAAGATATAATATATAATTAAGCAACTAAGAGATAAGTTTTGTCTAGTTTTAAAAGATTAAATGCAAATCATATTCATTTTAAAGCATAATGTTATAGTGGCAATATAACTCGTGTTACAAGGTTTGTCACATTTTACACTTAGAAAAAGTAATGAAGCAAATGGTTCAAATCATGATCAATCCAGTTAGATTTCAAATTTATTAAGATATTAGTAAGGACTCTACAAATATTCACAAATTCAATGACCCACCACTACAACCAATAGACCAAATAGATAATTAAATTGCTAGGTATGATATTGATGCTACATCTTGTGCTGCACTATCTATAAAGGTTTGCTTTGGTATTTCAGGTTTTGCAGCCAAATTGAGGCATTTACATTCATTCGTTTACAGGTTTTCAAAAATAATGATTAGTATGTGCAAGTATGGGTATAGTGGAATATATGAAGCATTTATTTTTGAGAAATTTTTGCCTCATTCTTCTATATGATTTTCTTGAATAAAAGGCAATAGAACAACTTATGTTTATTATATACACAATCTGTTTAAGAAAATTCGAGTAATCATTTTTTTTAATTCTTGAATCCTTATACATGGAGATCTTTCAGGTGGAAGGGAAATAAGGAGGGTGGTCATGGTAGTGGTAAAGTCTTGGTCCCTGTTGCAATGGAGGTTGAGGCCTTTCTTGAATCTTAGGTAACAAGTATGGAGCATTGGTTGATTACAGAAGAAATATATTTCTTTTAGAAGCACACAAATTCTTCCGGTATTTTTTTTTTTTTTTTGAACAATTAATTGTGATTTGTTTCCATATTGATTTTATTATTTTTTGAGAATGCTTCAGATCTTCCTTATTTGGATTGGTTTCAAATTTAGAAAATACAAGTTGCCTCAAGTATAACTTTGACCAATCTCTCTTCCATATTTTGATTGATTTATAGAAAATATGCTATCAGATAGAGCAATATGCTCTGATGAATTTAATTATCTATATATATATATATATATTGATCGGTAAGAAAGTAATATTATTAAAAAAGAAATAGAAGAAAGAATACATGGTGTTCACAATAATGAACAAAGAACAGCACAAAAAAATAGAGAAACAAAGGACTCAAAATGCTATGCTAAAAGACAATAGAAAATCATTAAGAGAAGAATAGTCCGAGAGACCCCAATATTGAGACCAATCTAAGAGATTCTGTTGTCACAAATCTATTAAGTAAGCCAAAGATTTCTTAGTATGTTCAAAAAAACGCCAATTACTTTCTGTCCAAATAATCCACATCAAACAACCCGGAACCAAATTCCAAATATTTGAATTATCTATATACTCTATGAGTGCCAAAGCTAAAACTTAGTGAACAATAAGAGGACTATGGAATTCCAAGTTGTTTCTTATTATTACAATATTTATGAAAATTCATTAATTATTTGTCATTGTGCGTTTGTTGTTGAAGACTTGAAGCTATCAGATAAAATTATATATTTATGGTCAGGATAGTTTTTATTTGTATGACATTACAATTCTTTGACTAATATGCACCAAATTAGGTTCCAAACTATGACTAATGCATATATGCAAAAATAAGTATAATGTACAAATGTCTCCTTTTTATTATTAATTTATTACAACTCAAAGTTGGTTGCTAATATCAATTTTTTTCCTTCATAAAAGCACTTGAAAGTTGAAACAGTGTTAACTGTGTTGATGTCTCGGTTGTTGAGGACATATAATACTTCGATATAGTTGATATTATTATTGAAAGGTCTTTTGATGGTTCACAAGGTAATAAATCTTCTAAGTGCTTAAATGCCTTTGAGAGAAGGTAATTCTTTCATTCATTTGGCGTAGAGCTATAAGGATGAGGTTTTGTTTGTTTCTAGCCACTCAAATATGTAAATGATTTTAACACTTTCAACACTATCAAATTTGCAACTCAGTGGTTCACCAAGTAATATTGCTACAATAATTTGATGCTTATTAGGATTTAAATTTTAAAAGATACAACTGAAAAAATCTTCCAAAAATATCATAACTCTTTCATCTGTTGGTTCTCTTCTTTATTTTTAAGGGACAGTGGAAGCCAAAACTGGATCAGTATTTTAACTTCGTGCCTCCTTTAAGACCTTGGCAAATATAGATTGAATGTTATTGCTTTATAATCAATCTCTTGGTCTCTTTTGTGGTAAAACCACAATGTCTTCCTAGAATCAATTTCGCTAATTAGTAGATAATATTACTAGAGGTTAAATTACCACTTAAAGATCCAATTTTTTAAATATGCTTTTAGGTTATGAAATGATGGATGCATAATGGCTTGATGTCCATGCTTCCTACATGGAGTTAATGTAAAATTACTATTAGAGCCTTAAGTTGCAAATTGCTATGTTCTTGATATGTTAGCTACTGTTAGCTTGCCTGCTGCCTGCCAGTATACAAGTCTGTCATACTGGACTATTGCATTAAGACTACATCAATTAAGTGTTGTTGTATTTAGTGGTACAATGCTCATTGAACTCCTGTAATAGTTAGCCAGTAGTTGTTAGTAAATAGTAAGGTAATTAGCATTGTAATAAGATTATTGTTTTTCCTGGATGAGTGTTTTTGTTTTAGCTGAGTGAATGTATTTTTGTAATGCTGATTTTTATTTTCCTTTAAATAGTAATATTGCTACAATAATTTTATGATTTTATGGCTATTAACTCAAAGAACTGATGTGGTTTATATTTTGTTTTGTTGAACTAAGGTTTGCATGGATTGGTAGATTGGTGGATTCATGCATTCCATTTTTGAATCAAAAAAATTGAGATCTTAAAATTTCATTATGCCATTCTTTTCACTTCTTTTAGATAATGGTATATTACTCAGCTCTTTTCTTTGTTTGGTTGATGGAAAATTGTGAGAAAAGAAAAAGAAAATATTGGATTTTGGGGATTTTAATGTTATTCAAAATTTGAGTTAATTATTTTTGAAATTTGCACTAAATTTGGCTAGATGATCCATACTTTTTTTTTTTTTTTGATAAGTAGCTAGATGATCCATACTCCTAAATTTCAAGTGCCTTTCTCTCTCTCTCTCTCTCATTTTTTTTTTTTTTCTTTTTGTTTCGTTTTGTTTTGTTTTTTTTTTTTTTTTTTTTTTTTGGGTTGTTTTTCCCTTTGCTTGGTTAGTGTGGAAGTTCAAGAAGGTGAAGGAATTAAAGAATAGGATTTGGGCAATATTCTTTTGTTCAGCAATCAGTATTTGACAAATAGATGTTAAAGTTGAATTTGGCAAAATTATTGGTTAGCATAAGGCACTATCATTTGATTGGAATAATCTTCGACTTATAGCAACATCTTAAATGGCAAATGGAAAAGACATTTAACAAAAGAAGAAAAAGAAATCAAGATGATTGTGCATATATTATATATGTTTCACATTTATGTTAAGTAAAAAGATATATGTTGCAACTAAGAATGGCAAAATAGTTGACGATGTGCAATCATTAAAATGTTGAATTTTGGTTAAAAGGTTGATATCAACATAATTACTAGCATCTTTCACAATTTTAAGTGAATACATGTAAATTTGTTCAAATGTTAATTTTTATGCTTTACAGGGCTTCGAGGAGTAAATGAATTTGATTCTTGATGATGCTAAAGAAGTTAACATCAAGAGAAGAGTAAGAAATCTTTAGGGGGGCTCATTTCCTTATTTTTCTTTACCTTTAATCTCCCAAATGTGCATACTCTAAAAAGTGGTACATCTATTTTGTTTTGGATCAATTACTTATCAAAA
The DNA here is from genome assembly GCA_023621385.1 of Quercus gilva. Taxonomy (NCBI): domain Eukaryota; kingdom Viridiplantae; phylum Streptophyta; class Magnoliopsida; order Fagales; family Fagaceae; genus Quercus; species Quercus gilva. Next base: position 29,826,701 of record CM042478.1, on the reverse strand, counting down.
GGAAAAATGTATAGGGCAAAATTATCTTAAGAGATGCAACACAACAACCACCTCTCTCTCTCTCTCTCTCTCTCTCTCTCTCTCTCTCTCTCTCTCTCATTAAAGTGAAAAGTGATGATTACAACAATTATGTAAACTGGCGTTGTGTTGCCTTTTCAATCCCACTGTGGTGTAGCATATTTGTTTACTAGCAATGTTAGAATTTAGATACATCTTGGACGTCAAGAATGATTAATGTAATGTATGAATTATATTTGAATGAGTATGGAATGATGGGGCTAAGGGAGGGAGGGAGAGAGGGAGATTACATTGAAATTTTATTGCTTTGGTATATAATTTATACCTTGATATTGAATTTTTATTTTCATATTAGGGAAGTTATGTGTCAATTGATTGACCTAACAGCTTTCCCGTGCATTGCACGGGTAACACGATATATAATCTTTCCTCATTCCCTGTCACTGTCACCTATTCATCTTTTTCGTTTGTCTCAAGTTGTTTGGCATCAATTTCAACCCCCTTCCCCCAACTCCGGTCTCTATCTTTTTTCTTTTTTTTTCAAAACCTCATATTTTCTTGGGCTACCACTCAAACATATGTCTTTTCATATTGTTCATTTAGGACTTCCCTGGCCTCTACTTTTCACCTATACCATTTTGGCTAGTTGTTATGGATATCTTCCATCGATTAGTACACAATAATCTCCATCTTTGATCTACTTCACTCAATCATCCATCAAAGATCAAATCACCAAATTCTACTACATGCTTACTACCAGGTTGAAAATCCCCTTTCAATAATCTCCATCTCTTATTAAACTCAACTCTAATTAAAGGTAATCCCATCATCCCCTTCGGAATTGGGAGCTAGAAATTATAATAAAGGACCACTTTGGCAATTTGATAGTAGGATTATAATTATCTCGTAATATTATAGGCTATAACCAACAAGCTAGCTTAGCTGCTGGATTATGGGCCATTAGTGATGGTTTAAATTTAGCTTATCAAAATCTTAATTATACTACTTGAAACATAATATTCTATACAGGCATATTTAATTTTCTTACTAAGACTTTATCACCCTCTTCACCTCTTAGGAATGAGTAATTCATAAGTACTCTTGAAGTACGGTGAATGGTGGACCTCGCTATAAATGTGAGAGGAGGCAGTACCATTTCACTATACTTTGAGAGTACCTAAGTATTTTTCCCTTAAGAATTAACCACTAGAGCTCAGTAAGCTATTATTTGGCACATATATCAACAAACCAATATATGCGTTGATGATGCTTTAGTTTTTTTGTGCTTATATTGCCTTTGCCTTTCATCTTAAAATGTACTGTGGGATTGGGAGGTTCAAACAAATGTCCTCTCCACCACTGGTGTTATATATGATATGTATATTTTGGACCTTTTTTTTTTTTTTTTTTTTTGTAGAAACGGGAAAATCTTATTTAATTATAACAGAGTTTATACAGACGCAGCTATATTCGGCCTTATGGGACATATTCTACTAATCCCTAGGCCTTCCATATCCCTTACAAAATAGTGGTATACAAAATTGGGACAGGGGTCGTAGATGGTCAAAAGTTGCTGCTGGTGGTTTTCTCGTTTTGCTAAAGCATCTGCGCATTCATTGGCCTCACGGTAGATGTGGCACACTTAGACCACCCATGCTCGTTCCATAAGACTCCTGCAATCACAAATTAAAGGAAATACATCAAGAGGGAAATTGTCAGCTGTAGCAGTTAACAAGGATAATACTATCACAGAATCAAGCTCTAGTTGGATAAATTTGAAACCCAAATCCCATGCCTAGGGATGGCAATTGTGACCCGACTCGCAAGTACCCGACCCGATAAACAGTAGAGTCGAGTCTAGGTTTTTAAAATAAAACCCGAAACGAGTCCAGGTCGAGTTCAGGTTTTTCCAATACCCGACCCTCATTCGGACCCGACCTGCTTAGTTTAGCTAAAATTACCAAAAAACCTAACTATATATATTACCTTATATCTAACCCTAAGTCTCACTCTCATTCTAAACCTCACTCTCTGATTCAACAGCTGCCCCTCTCACGCCTTAACGTTACTCAGTTTCCAGTTTCCACTCTCAATCTCAACTCAAGCAATCAAGCCCTACACAAGCCCTCCCTCAAGCGACCAAGAAAATCCTTGCCAACAAGCCTAGCCACAATCAAGCATCAAGCACCTCATTGATAAGTCGAAACTCTCAACAATCACAAAAATCTCCATAACCACCATGAACTACCCCTCACCCATTACAGACCCACAACTGGATGGGTTTGGGTTTTTTTTCTTTTCAATGTTTTGTGAGCAAAATTTGGGTTTGGGTTTTTTTTTTTTTTTTTTTTTTTTTTTGTGAGCCAAATTTTTTGGTTTTTTTTTTTTTTTTTTTTTTTTTTTTTTTTTTTGTGTTTTGTTGGTGGGATTTTTAGATTTGCTAATTTTATTTCTGGATTTGCAAAATTTCTTGGATTTGTTGGATTTTTTTGTACAAATTGGTTTGTTAGATCTTGGCATCCATTTAGATGCCAAGAAAATGTTGTTCTATGATGATTTGTGATTTTGGGTTTGTATCAATTTCTTTGTTTGTGATTTTAAGGGGGGGGGGGGTTTGTGATTTTGGGTCAGGGACTCATGGGCCCTACGGGCTCCGAGGGGGCGAGTTTGGGTGCAACAAAAAAAAAAAATTCATTTATTAAACGTGCAGGTTCAGGTAATGGGTAGAGGCCCGCGGGTCGAGTTCGAGTACAAAGAAACCCGGCCCGAACTCGACCCATTGCCATTCCTACCCATGCCAGCATGAGACCCTGACGCATAGCTCCCAATTCGGCCATATTGTTAGTAGTAATACCCATGCTCAAAGAAAATCCTAATATCCATAAACCTGAGCTATCTCGTAGCAGACCCCCTGCCTCGGCCCTACATGGGTTGTCTAAAGCACTACCATCCGTGTTTAGCTTAATGAATGGGTCAATTGGGGCAATCCACTTGATAGTTTGAGGAATACTATTCCTAATGGGTTTAATAGGACTAGCCAAGTAAAAGAATTCGATTGCAGCTTGAATTGTTTTGTGGACAATTCCATGTTGGGATCTAGATTGGTTTTTAAAAATGCGCTCGTTTCTAGCTAACCATAAATGCCAACATAGGAATGGAAAGTATATATTCCAAGGAAGTTGTTGGTGCAAGATGACTCGATCGAAAATGGCATTGGTTTGCAGCCAGGATTGTAAGGGCGTTTGAAAAAAAGATAATGGTAGGATGCTCGGGGAATGATCCCATACGTCCTTGGCCCAAGGGAAATCTCTTAAACTATAGATCATGGTTTTAGGAGAGTTGCATCTAGGACATATATTATTCACATTTGGACTAGAGAAAGCTAAATACTGCCTTGTAGGAACCCGATTACACATAGCTTTCCAAACAAAAACTTGGATTTTTTTGGGATAGTGGAGCTTCTAGATCCAATTCCACAATTGTTTATTTATAGGGACCTTAGCTTGTTGGTATAAATATTTCGAGGTTGACCTAACCGAGTAGATACCATTATTGTGAGGCCACACAAAGGAATCAGATATCCTAGTAAGTTGCACCACAGGGATACCTTTAATAAGTTGCTTGAGTTGCATAGGGAGGGTGACTTGAAGGAAATCTAATGTCCAAGCATGATTGTTTTGCAAAGAGCACACTAATTATTGCACCTCATTTGGCATTAATGGCCCTGCAATACGACTCTACAGAGTGCCCTTAAGGATCCAATGATCCTCCCATACCCGAATAGTTTGACTGTCCCCTAGGATCCATCTCATCCCTTGCCGTAACCATTGTATTCCTTCATGTAAGGCATTCCAAATGTGAGACCCTCGAGGAGTCCTAACACTTTCAAAAAGGTTCGTGTGGGGGAAAATATTTGGCTTTTAAAACTTGTGCCCATAACATATTCGGCTGCTGTTGAAGTCTCCAAGCCTAATTCATATGCATAGCCATATTCATGTGTCGACTCATTTTTAAGCCCAATCCCCCAACCTCCTACGGGGACGTGATAGTATCCCAGCTAATAGTATGGCAACTTTTGTGCTGTGTCGTTATCTCCCTATAAGAATTGGCAATTAATTTTATCTAAATTTTGGCTTACTTTCTGCAGGAGCAGCGTTGTTTACATAGCATAGAGGGGAATGGAAGCCATCGATGATTTGATCAATGTGACACGACCGGCCACAGACAGATATTTGACTTGCCAACCTTCAATTTTCTTTTGGATTTTATTGACAAGATATTGATATGTGTTGGGCATACAGCGTGTGGAAAAAATAAGGGTTCCTAAATAGGTTCCTATTTGCGTCATGGTTGGGATATCAAATGTTCCTGCAATCAGATCCTTTGTTCTTCAAGGGGTATTAAGTGAGAACCAGATACGTGATTTATAAGTACTAATAATTTGGCCCGAGCACTGGCAAAATTTCTGTAAAATGTTTCTAAGGTTCTGGCATACCGTTAACTTGGCTTTGGTGAAGAGAAATATATCATCTGCAAAGAATAAATGTGATATCTGAATTTGCCCTCTGAACACAATGGGGTGGATCGTATTGTGTCTTACCACCGCTTCCAGCAGAATGGAGAGGTGTTCTAAACACAAAATAAAGAGATATAGGGATAAAGGATCTCCTTGATGCACTCCCCTACTAGGAATCACTTTCGGAAGCGAAGATCCGTTCCACTGAATAGAATATCGAGTAAAGGAGACCATGTTCATAATAAGTGTAATTAACGTTGGTGGGACTTGGAAGAACTCAAGCAATTCTTGGATAAAATGACCATTCTAGGCAATCATAGGCTTTATCCAGATCAAGCTTTAGAGCTATGTAACCCCTTTGTTCACCTCTACAGACCAACATACAAATAATCTCCTAAACCAAAATAATATTGTCACTAGTTCTAAGACCCAGGACAAACCCTGCCTAACAAGGATTAATAATATTTGCAATATAGGGTTTGAGTATTTGAAGGATAATTTTAGAGACCAATTTATATAAGGTATTGCATAAACTAATCGACCAAAATTGAGTGATCATCTCTGGGTGGGACACCTTCGGGATAAGTACAAGATTGGTGAGACCCCAATCTACCAAGATCATCATATTTTCAAAAATTTCTTGAATGGCCTAAATCACACTTGAGCCTACTTTATGCCGACTTTTTTGGAAAAAAACTGCATGATATCCATCCAACCTGGGGGCCTTCAAGGGAGGAAGAGAGAACATGTTCCTAGCTATCTCCTCAGGTTGGGGAATGCTGGTGAGCCATTGGTAATGTAATAAGAAAGGACTATTTTGACTATGTTGCTAACCTAAGGAGGCTCTAGACCTATGATGAGACGAGGTGGATGTAAACAACGTTTTAAACGTGTCTCGAATATGTAGTGCTAATTCTTCGCTCGACATCCATATCCCAGTTCCATCTTTAAGGTTGACAATACAAGACCGGCTTTGATGCTGTAACATTTTTAGGTGAAAGAATTTTGTATTAGCATCACCATAATTTAACCACAAGATTCTAGATTTAAGTTGCCAAAATAAATGTTCCTAGTGAAGGGTATCATTGTATTTTTGGATAAGTTGTTGTTCTAAAGAATATAAAAAGGTAGATGATTTGCTTGATAAAGCCACTTGGATACCTCGAAGCCTGGCTAAAAGATGATTCTTTCACTGAAATAAATTTCCAAAGATATTTTTATTCCAATCGATAATACTACTTGTTAAAAATTTTAGGCGTTGTGGAAACCTAGATAAGGAAGAGCAGGTGGACGAGAGAGCTTCCGAGGAAGTCCAACTCTGTTTCACAAGGTGAGAGAAGGAGGGGTCCGTGAGCCACATTTGCTTGAATTTAAAAGGCTTAGGCAATCTACAATTCGAGGGATTGGTATCCAGCAATATGGGGCAATGGTCAGATTTAGTACGAGGAAGATGGTGAATTTCTAATCTGGGGAAATGAATTTTCCATTCCGCATTTCCTAGACCTCTATCTAAATGTTCTTTTATATTATGATACCAAATCGGATTTTTATTTGTCCATGTAAATCGGGGTCCGTGAAAACCTAAATCCATCAGCCCACATTGATTAATACATTCTCTAAAAGCTAAAATTCTATTTCTATTTAAACGTAAAACTCCCATTTTTTCATCCTCAGCAAGCATTTCATTAAAATCTCCTAATAGAACCCAAGGTAAGTTAATTGATGGAGCTAGATTTTTTAAATATTCCTATAACATTTTCCTCTTATTAAAATTAGGAGAAGCATAAATAGCAGTGAGAAGAAAATTATGGGATTGAGAGGGTACCTTAACCAACGCATGTATGTTATACTCACTCATGGTGAGCATCTCCACTTTGAGGTTGCGACCCTGATTCCACAGCTAATTTGATGATCGAGTTGATTCCATGATTATAAGTTCATAACCCTAGCCCATTCCCATTTTGGACAGAATAGATCTATTAATATTCCAGTTAGGTTAAGAGGGATCTTGAACTAAGTTCATTCCATACCGGGACAGACCGAGATAGGGTTAGGTTATATACATTCGCATTATGAGAAGGGGTTATTCGAGCGTATCTAAATAGATACTATGTTCACATATGGATCCCTACATCATTACATTCCATTTAGGATTAGGAATAGCCGTAATCAGACTTGCCTTTTACATCTCTCTCGTTATTTAGGATCCTATTCATCTCTTTGGGCTTCTATTGAATCGAGAAATAGGTTTGGTTGTCCATCTTTTTTATATAAGGCATCCTCCAAATAATTCAAATCGAAGCAATTGGATGCCCAACTTGAGCCTATATGACATGACCAATCAATAGAAATACCATTGTTATATATTCCATACATCACACTAGATAGATATCATAAATAATTACATTAAATTAGATTCATTACATGAATAATTATAATTAGATCCTCCATATTAGAGATTATTTAATATAGAATTTAAATATAACATTTTATAATAGATAAAAAAAAATATAACTTTTACTATTAAACATATTCTAAATATTTAAGCATATTCTAAATATAATATAGAATTTTAGAAATATAGAGAATAAATTAATATATATAATATAGAGATATAAGCGGGTAGCGAAAATTGAACCTGCATTTTTAGCTTGGAAGGCTAGGGGTTATAGTCGACGTTGAGTTATCATTTTTAACATCTCTAATTCAAAACTGAACATGAAACTTTGGCTTCATTCAGCTCCTTTATGAAAGTTATTAATTTAATAAAAATTAGAAAGTTATTTAAAGGAATTTCTCTATACCTATTCTCGAAGTTTAACTTAATAGAATTTTCTCCTTTCACCACCACCCCCACCCCCCACAAAAAAAGAAAAAAGAAAAAAAAAAAAAAAAAAAAGAAGGGGTGGAAAGAGGAAGCCGGATGATTAAAATAATAAAATTAAATGTTAAATGGAATGGACAGAAGTTTTAATTAATTGCCCTTTAAAAGCTAAAGTGTAAAAAGAAGACCCCTCGGGGTTTAGGTCAGTTGCAAATTGACCACTATATTATTAATTTTGTATTATTATATTGAGTATTGACGTGATATTAGAGATTTAAGAATTGTCTACCTTAGTATATAAAAAATAAAACTAATTTTAAAATAATGATACATGTACAACACATCACTGTTTTTACTTTTTAGTAGTCAATACTGTCAATTATTATTATAGTTAAGGAAAGTAGGAAACTAATTAAGATTAACAAAAGAAAGGAGTAATTTGAACAATTCTTCAGCCTGTGCAGAATGAATCAATGAAGTAAGGCAGGGGCAGGGGTGATTTTACATTTTTCCCGAAATAGGTAAAATAAAGAATTGAGGTGGTGAGAGAGAATCGTATCTGTATTGGTATTGGGAAACGTAAACAGCTTTCGTCACGATAATATCGGGACATTTTATTTTTAAATCGAAATCCACTTTTTTTTTTTTTTTCGTGGAGAGTTGGCTGTTAGCACCGAAGAAGAAGATATAGGGTAGGAAGAGTAAAATCAATCTCACCTTCCTCAACCTCAATCCATTTCCAATTTCTCCACCGCCACTGGTATTTGTTTTTTTTCTCATTCCTTTTCTTCTGTCATATCTCTTTTCTTTTTTTAAATTATTTTTTTCGACTTCATATTATATTATGAGTATGACCCATACCACCTTAGTAAAATAGTATTATGTAAAACACTTTCTAGTTTCATTTTCTTTATTAGTAACCAAATAAACAAAGCTTCAATTTTATTGTTAAATAAAGAAAATGGTTTGTTTGTTTTTCAGATATATCTCTGTGCAATTGATTACTGAAGAGAGAGAGAGAGAGCGTTCAATAAAATTGGTTTGTGGGATTTGTATATATGTTATATAATAATAATAATAATAATAATAATAATAGTGAGAGAAAATGAGTTGCGATGCAATAATACATTGTTGGACGTTCGGTGGACTAGTGGGTGCATTTCTTGATCTGGGTATAGCCTTTTTCTTGCTATTTGCATCAACAATTGCTTATTTGGCCTCCAAATTTCTGGGTTTGTTTGGATTGTGTCTGCCTGGGGACCCCATTAGACAAAGAGCATTAGTGGAGTGGCCACCTGAGAAAACCGTTTCAGTTCTGTTGTTGGTGAAGCACAAATTTCCTTTCAATTCAATATGGGTTGATACTGATTCTGATCCTGAACACCCCAAGAGGAATCACAAGAAGAGGCATGTCGGTGAAGCATCATCTACTGGGGGAAGAAGTCTGGTGGAAGGGAATAATAATGAAGCTGCTTCTGTGTTTGGTACCTCTCCAGCTGGGGAACAAGGAAGGTTTCATTTTAAGGGAGGTGTTCAGAGGAAGAGACTTGCTCTTCGCCACCGGCACAAAGGAAAGGCTGTTGACTGTGGCAAGTCTTCGCCTTTTTCTTTGGATGCAACTCAGACTCCTTCTAGTGTGGGTAAAATAGGGATTCAGATTACTGAAGAAGGCACCTCTGTTCCTGTTAATTCTGGAGGTGATGGTCTTTCATGTTAATGTTACCTTTTTTTTTTTTTTTTTTTTTTTTTTTTAACTTTGAAGCTCAGTTTTCAGTCCATATTTATTATTCTACTTCTTTTCTTCTTTTAGTTCTAAACCTCTTGTCTTGAAGTCAAAAGTGCGTGCCATAATCAACTTTTATTTTAAACAATAATACTAGATTCTACAAGTTTTATGATTTACCTGTGTGTTTTTATTTTTTAATAACAAATGCTGTTTAATGAATGCAGGAGATGCCCATGTAGTAAAATGATCGTTAATATATTATTGTGACATTTTAAAACATCCTATTTTAAACGATATGCTGTCTAATTAATCATAAGATTATATCTAAATTTATACCAATGAAAGTAAGAAGAGGACTTTCATTTTCAAATGAGCCTATTTGATGAATCTATCACCGAACATCTTTGTCGTCTAGAGTAAAATGAAGTTGCCACATTTTCCATTCTAATTGACTAATTTTCTTACACAGTGCACACGTTGCACATGAAATAGAGAATGTAGCCCTTAGTAGATGCTCAATGGGGCTTGAAGCTTCCTAGAAGACGCAGAGTAACTTTGTTCTTGAATTTGGAGACAAAAAAGTTTTACATGGTTTTGAATTGAATGAATTTGTTGATGAAAATAAATATGTTGAGGCATTACCTGTTGCAGAGTTCAGGAGCAATAGTGATGAGACAAATACAATCCGAGTCTTGGAACAAGCACTTGAAGAAGAGCGCACTGCTCATGCTGCTCTGTACCTTGAACTTGAGAAAGAGAGAAGTGCTGCTGCTACTGCAGCAGATGAAACCATGGCTATGATATTGCGTCTACAAGAAGAGAAGGCATTGATTGGAATGGAAGCTAAGCAATACCAGAGGCTGATAGAAGAAAAATCCGCTTATGATGCTGAGGAAATGAACATTCTCAAAGAGATCTTACTGAGGAGAGAAAGGGAAAAACACTTTTTAGAGAAGGAAGTTGAAGCTTGCAGGCAAATGATATTTGGAAATGATCAATTGGATGCTGATGTGGAGGCCACAAAAACACAAGGAATATCATCTTTGTTGTATTCAAGTGAAGACCCGATGCTAATGCTGCAGCAGATTAGCTCATCCATGTATGAGAAGGAGAAAAACACAAGTAGTTCTAGAGATGATGAGGAATCTTTTGATTTGCAAAATCGTACTATTGCTTTTGGTAAAGAATTGCCATATCCAGAATTGGATGAAGATGCTGACATTTCAAAAGGAGACATTTGTAGTCATAGGCATCCAAGTACTGACAAGCATCCAGATTTTGTAAGTTGTGATGGGTTTCAAGAGAAGGGTATGGTCTCCATGGATGAGAATTCTCTTACTCAACAAAGAGAATTGCAAACACAAGAGGCTTGCTCACAATTAAATCAGTCAAGTACTCAGGGATTTAATTTGCATGTGGAAAGCAATAATCCAGCAGGGGAAGGACGGGAGCAAAGTGATAATATAATTCTCTCCCAAAGACTGGCAACAACGACAATCGAATCACGTAATGAAGATAAGGTTACTTCATATAATGTTGATTATGCAGAAATGCCTGAAAAAGAAACAAAACAGGAAACCAAAGTTTCACATAACTCAGTTTCTGATACAGAGCTTCATATTCATGATGTTCACGTCATTGATGATGAGTCTGGTATGTCTAATGAAGTCAGAGTAAATAAGACTGAACAGCTTTTAAGGAATGCCTCCTTGAACCTTCACAGAATAGATGATAGTCTAACCCTAAGTAGGTTGGAGACTGGGCTAGGCTTCAACAGAAGCAGGTCAGACTTAACTAGTGGACTGCCTCCAAAAGTTCCTTTGCGCAGAAAAACTTTGGTTTCTGATTTACGGAGGAATTCTATGTCTGCAATTGATTTACGCAGAAATTCAATGTCTTCAATTGATTATGAAAGGTTAAAAATTGATAACGAAGTTGAAATGCTTCATGAAAGACTAAGGATTGTGCAAGAAGGAAGAGAGAAGCTAAAGTTCAGTTTGGGGAACAAGGAAAGGGAAAATTTTCAGTTGCAACTTCTGGAGGATATAGCAAGCCAGCTTCGAGAGATTCGGCAGTTAACAGAGCCTGGAAAAGCCATTCGTCAGGCTTCTTTGCCCCCTCCATCCTCTAAGGTATGTTGTAAAATTTTTCTTTCATTAATCACTGCATGGCTATTTCTTTATCAAATAGTTAGAGTGGCAATACTAGCAGGCAGATTCTTCTATATTAGTGGCATTAATATTTATTATGTAAGAGACTAAATCTCTTTGGTTTCCATTTTTCTATTTGGTTAAAACTTCTCCCATTATGTAGTTAAAAATACGAAAATAGAAATATCAAACAATGAGGATAGAAAAGTAAATTAAAATATCTTAAAATGCCCAAAAAACACAATACCCACTAACAGTAAGATACCCTCACTCCTATTTTCACTCTAATTCAATTTTTCCTTACTTTCAGCCTTTCAACTGTGGGCAAGCCAATTAAGATGATAGAAAAAAAGATAAAATTTCAATTGAAAGTTTTAGAATTATGGTCAAACAATTAAATTCAACACTTCCTAATAACTTAAACTTTTGGGAGAATTTTTTATTTATGATGGTATCAAAACGAGAGGTTCTTAGTTTGATCTCTGCTAGGAATAAAATGCGTTGTAATGGAATAACTAAACATTTTCATTAGTTTGGTTGTGAGATGTAATATTAGAATAAAACTTAAGATATATTTTAGGAAATGTTTTACTCATACAATTATATTTCTTAAAAAAATAATATTTTTTTTAAAAATAATATTTTTTAAATTTGAGAGAAAAATTGGTTATTTTTTGATATTTTTTATTTTCATAATTGTTATATGCATATAGAAAGTGATTCATCAAAAGTGATTTAATAAGACAAATTAACAACACAAAGGAAAATTGAGAAATTTAAAAGTGTCCACCAAATTCTACCCTCACTAACCCCAGATACACACACCCACATAATATAGCTACATTATCAAACAAAAGATTGAATAAAAAGGTAATTAAAAGTGAAAAAAAAAAAAAAAAAATCAAATTTCATAAAATTTGGACACATGTTTTATAATTAAACTTTATCTACTTGTGGTACGACTTAAAAAAATTGTTTTTTATTGAAAAAAAATAAAAAAGCCTTTGAACACCTGTAGCGCATGTGAAGAGGCTACTATTAGATATTGAATCATCTGTATACAGTATCTATGTGCAATAATCTGCTGTAGCTTGTGTGGGAGATTGTAGGATCAATTATCAGTAGAGTTTCAGGTTTTCAGCTGGGTGTTGAGGTACTTGGCCACAAGAATAAAATGACATGTCTTTCCTTAAGATTTGTTCTCTCTGAGAATTTCGTCAGCCAATTTTTAAACTTTAAAGCCCTACCTTAAATATTCAAGAAAATATTTTCTTGATATGAAATTTCTTAAAGCAACTCCTTACTTTGTCAATTGTACTATTGTTTTTTTAAACCTCAATGGATTGGTCTAGGGTTGCCGAGGCCTCATGAGGTCCATAAGGTTCTGGGTTTAAAACTCCTAGCTCGTATCTTTGGGCCACCACCAAGAGATTCCTCTTTGTTAACACTTGGTGTATGTAAGATGGGGGGACTACACACACCTAAGTGAATAGTTAGGTACTTGAAGAGATCTAGACACTCCCATTAACAAAAATTATTTTTGTTTTGAATTTTTTGTGCTCCACATGAAGATTTTATTGCTCCCATGAAATATGGTTGCTGATACCAGCTTATGTATAAGCAGATTATGTCACAGAAAAGACATTGGCGGAGTGCATCTCTAGGACTACGTGGAAGCACTTAAACAAGGTATGTCACACCTACATGATGGCTTTGATTATGATGCTTTTGGATACTTTAAATGGAGCTCCAGTTAACTAATCACCTTCCCCCACCAAAGAATGAAAAAAGAAAGGATTTTTTTTTTTTGGGGGGGGGGGGGGGGGGGGGGTGTGTGGGGTGTAGAGGGGGCTTGTGGCACTTTACACTTTTTGCCATCTTGCCACTTCTAAAACTAATACAAATATAAAACAGTTACATGCGCCTCAAGGGACTATTTTGGTGACTTCTTATGATAATGTTTTCTGCCTCACCTACAAGGCTAAAATATCACAATTACAATAATATCACCTTGTGTAAGCAGTGGTGTTCCTAAATAATAAATTGGGGAATAATAATTAAAGATAAATGTCACTCAACCATAGGTACATATGATTGTATTTTCATCAAATTTCCAACAGTTGCTTGCCACAGAAAATTAAAGTTCAAGTTGATAGAACTACCCTGAACCCACAAGGAAAAAAAGAGAAAAAAGAAATTCTTTAGATATAGATTCCTTGGGAGTGTGATATTTGGGTGCCACTTTCTGAATTTTCTATATACTTTGCACTCGAAATGTAAAGTTCTGCAGCTATCTAAACTGTGATGTTGGGTTCCTTTCTAAGCAAAAAAATCCTGATGATCAAAATCTTCAAGAGCCTGTTATTGATGTTGTTTCTTTCATTAGGTATGTATGAAGCTGCCTGCTGGATAATTTGCTAGAGATAACGGGATGGAAGCTATACTGTTTTCCTAGCTTATGAGTGTAGAAATGGTGATTTTGACCACATTCTAGTGCTTTTAGGTGCCGCTTCAGAATAGAATTTCTGTTGACTATAATCTCCTATATCGTGAACAGTTGTTTCACAAGAGTTTGGGTTTCTGTGTAGATAATAGTTGTAATAAAGATGAAGTTCGTTGTGACAAGTTTTTGTTGGCGATTTCATTATTTTATAAGATTATCATATCTTGCATTGCCAATAAATTTGCAAGGGGGTGGTCATATAGATTAATCTTACATTTAAGACTATGAAAAATGATCTGTAGAAGCAGCAATTTTCTGCCTGATGTATAGTACACTTGGTTTAATTGGTTCTTATTGAGAATCTACAAGATAGTTTAGAATTGGTCAAACTTATTATATAGAGTGCCTAAAGAATTATATCATTTGAGCAGTTTGATATACCTGATTTTGCCTTCAACTCATTTGTGATTTATTTTGCCCTTTCCCAAATTTTGCGACAGACTATATCATTTGGTGAACATGACCTAATAAAACGAGTGACACTAGCCTATTGATTCATTCTTCTAGGGATTTAAGTTAGTGAGGGCTATATTATCTGTGCTTATCAGAATTGAATACGTTGTGATGTGCTTTTTGTTTTTTAGTTTGAGTTGCATAACTAAAAAACGTTTGCAAGCTGGAGCTGATTAGGTTATTTCTTGACGTTTGTTCTTTGGCATATTCCTGCTCAAAATATAAAGTTCTTATTTTTTTTTCAAATTTTGGTGACTTGCAAGCAATACCGCCTTGCTAAATTCGTTGTTGGAGACGTTTAAAAAACTATTATCAAAATTGCTAACCTCTCATTACTGCATTATACGCAAAAGCCCATTGAACCTTGTTATGGGAGTTTATTATATTGTATATACAGTTGTGATAACCCTCATGGAAGAGTCAAAACATCCTAGGGATGAGGTTTCTCTCACCAGCTGTCATTGTCAAGAATATTCCCAATTCCTTGTAACCAAGTATCCTATATATGCTAAGAGCTTTGTAGCTCAATTGGTATCTTCTGTTGTTTTTGATTAAGACATTTTTTTTTTTTATGGAGACATCTCAGATTCAAATTCTCTTGTTATAACAAAAACAAAAAGAAAAAAAAAAAATGTAATGGATGAGGGCTAAACAAGAACTTCTTAGCTCCTTTTTTTTAAATCTCACTCTCATTCATTTCTAAATGCCTATCTGACCCTTGCCTCTAAGTTGTTTTTTAGTTTTCCCTACAAACAAATTTCCTTCATTTCCAATCTTCATATATATATATATATATAGAGAGAGAGAGAGAGAAGGTTGGATTTAAGTTATACTTGGTATAATTCTAAGTAATATTACACCACTCAATAATTTGTTATTGAATTAATATTTTGAAAATTCAACCGTTGAATTATATGTTCTATATGTTCTTAACATATATGCCAATTTTCATATCAATCGGATGCTATTTACTATTTAATCTATAAACTTATTTTTCATTATTTTAAACTACAAAAATTTGAATTTTAACAATTGATTAATGGCATGACTATTAATCTTTGACCACCTCAAAATTTTGCAAACATGAAGAATATACAAAAATAATGTAATTTAACAGTGGGTTTGTCAATATTCGCATCCAATTAAAATATATTGAGTGATATAATATTACTTTGGTGTAACTTAAACCTAACTCATATATATATATTTAAGTTCTTTTTCTGGATCTCAATCGATACAGTGGTTGGCCACTCGGTGGTCTTTGTTGGTAGTAAAGGTGGATGAAGGCTTTTAGTCTTCACCACAGGTGTCGTTGTAGTGGTTCCGTAGATGAACAGGCTACATATGCTCTTTTTTGGATGCAGAACTTTGTGTTTATTATGTTCATGTCATTTGATGATGACTTTATTCTGTAGCTAGCTTGCTGAACGTCTTTCACTAATAAGTTGTGGAGACACGTTATCATTGTCATCAAGGTGTACAAACTGTAAAAGCTTGCTCTTAGAGCATTGAACTTATTAGGGATTTGTACATCGTGAGTAGGAGTTGGTTTTGCTGTCCAAACAACTTATATTTTTGGAAGGTATTACAGACGGCTATATAAGTCATGAATGAAATCCCTTCATGCACTGAACAAAGTACATTCAGGAGCCGAACGAAATCCCTTCATGCACTGAACAAAGTACATTCAGGAGCCCAACAATCCAAATGAACAACTTATTGGCAAAAAAGAATCCCCATTTTGAATAACACTACTAAATATTTCATTGAAAGATAAAATCAACATTATTAAAATCCTATAGACGTGAAGAGTGATGTCAAACCAAGCAGAAGCTTCCTAGGCAAGTCCATAGCAAAATCCTCTTCTTGGTGTTGAGATGTGAGAATTGACAGGAAAAACACTAGGGCTGTGACAGAGGAACAGAGAGCTACAAGTGATGAGATGGAAAAAATGTTGAATGCAGGCTTTCCTTCCAAAGTTGGCACACCAATACCCTCCTTGACGCCACCAGGAACGGTTGATGATGTTGCAAATGCAACTGTTGCAATAAGTGCTGCAACTACAGAGCAGGATTCTGAGATTTTGCTCAGCCATTCACTGCCATCTTAGACAAGGTCTTTGTGTGTATCTGTAAATATATCCTTCGGGGTTTGGCCCCTGTTGTTGTATTTAACGAAGAAATGTGGTGGCATTGAGTCCTTAACAAAACTACAAACGCAGAATAATTGAACTCAAAAAAATAAAGTTTTATACCCCAACTCTGCAAAAGTTGTAATAATCTAAATTATGTTTGAAAGGGTAAAACTTAAATACAGTTGTTTAAGTGTTGTATCTTAAATTTCCTAATTAAATTCAACCATATTGTTGTATTAACCAATGAAATATATTAATTCCCTAACATTGCTTATATTAAAATGAACGCAAATGTTGTTCATAAAAAAACAATAGCGTCCTAGTAGTGAAACGAATGATGATTACTTGGACAACAGCAGAAAGATAAAACAATATGGAAGTTGCTTTTTCGTTTCTTTTTGGTTTTGATTCTTACCGCTTTCGGCTGTTGATCTCCTTGCATCTGACGGAGCTTCTGTTGTTTCTCTTCTTGATCCTGAGCTCAAAAGTTGACGACTCAGCAATTAAAAGGTTCCAAATATGTGTTTAATTTGCCAATTGAACCATCCTAATGGCTTTTCCATCAATTCTTCTGAACTGTGGACTTTGTAATTAATTTGATTCTAATCCGTGTGTGTATATGTATATATATATATATATATGTCCATTTTTTACTTCTTGGTATAGCAAAATATAGATGACATCGATTTATCCCATAAGAAGTGATGTTGCCAAAAAATCGTCAGTTGAACTCATCGTCAATACAGATTGATGAATGCATTGGCTTCATCCAAAGACGAACCTTTTGGTGCTGTTCTTCTCTGGCTTTATAGCTTTTGGTGATGTTCTTCTTTGGCTTTGTAGCTGATGATGCAGAGAATTGTCAGTTTAACTTGTCAATACAAATGTACAAAGACCTTGGATTCGTCCAGAGATGAACCTGCAATAAGATATGAAATAGAGAAAAAGAAAAACACCGGTGTGGTGTTTGTCAAACACCCTCCGATGATTAAGTTAGATTGAAATTCAATTGAAGTATATTGCAAAAGAATTCAACTAAGGAATAGTTTTTAGGATGAGAATTATGTACCTCTAGCGCTTTGGTTTGTGTAGGTTTTATAGCCCTTATCTTCATTGTCTGAATGAATATTTGCATTTATGGGATATAGAGCCATTGGTATTAATGGCTAGCCTTTATTGTCTGCCAACAGCTATTTGTCCATTGGTGCCCATACATTACTCCTTAGTTGTCTTAGGCATTTAATTTCTCTTATGGCTTCATCCGTCATTGATGTCCGTACGTTATGCTTTGCATTGAATAGCATTTAATTTGTCCGTCGAGAGATTGACGATCTTGATAAATTAATACTCATCAGTAATGAATGTGTAGGTGTTATCAACTTCAATGATCTTTTCCCGTTGGTCCGTCTGTTACTCCTTTGTCTATCTAGCGCATTAATCATTACTCATGTCATTTATGGGGAACCCATTTAACGTATGTTGTAGTCGTTCATCATATGGACAATGCTGGCTTGATGGAAGATGCTAAATTTCTTCTTCTTTTGCTATATGATGGATAAGGGTGATTTTTCTCCTTTTTAGTTGCCCCCCTATTCTTGTCGTTGTCTTTACAGATGTGGTTGGAATATGGAAGGTGATGAAGCCACTTAGGTTGTCCATCTAACTCGTAGATAGGAAGACTTTAGTTTTTTGTCCTTCCCCTTTAGGGATGACTTTCCGTTAGACCGTCCATTCGTAGGTGACTTTAGTCATATGTCCATCCTTGAGCGACTTTATATTTAGACCGTCCACCCGTAGGCGACTTTGGTCGTCCATCCACCCTTAGGTGACTTTGTGTTTAGACCGTCCACTCGTAGGTAACTTTGGTCATCCGTCCACCTTTAGGCGATTTTATATTTAAACTGTCCACCTGTAGGCGACTTTGCATTTAGATCGTCCACCCGTAGGCAACTTTGGTCGTTCGTCCACTTTTAGGTGACTTTATATTTAAACCGTCCACCCGTAGACGACTTTAGTCATCCATCCACCTGTAGGCAACTTTGTGTTTATATCGTCCACCTGTAGGCGACTTTGTGTTTAGACCATCCACCTGTAGGCGACTTTGGTCGTCCGTCCACTGTTAGGCAACTTTGTGTTTAGACCGTCCACCCGTAGGCGACTCATCTGTCCACCATTAGGCGACTTTATGTTTAGACCGTCCACCCGTAGGCAACTTTAGTCATGCATCCACCCTTAGGCAACTTTGTGTTTAGACCATCCACTCGTTGGCGATTTTGGTTGTCCGTCCACCCTTAGGCAACTTTGTGTTTAGACCGTCCACCCGTAAGCGATTTTGGTCATCCATCCACCTTTAGACGACTTTGCGTTTATATTGTTTATGCATAGGCGACTTTGGTCGTCTATCCACCCTTAGGCAACTTTATGTTTAGACCGTTCACTCGTAGGTATTTTGTTTATGCGTCCACCCTTAGGCGACTTTATGTTTAGACCGTCCACCCGTAGGTGACTTTGGTCATCCATCCACCTATAGGGGACTTTGTGTTTAGACCATTCACTCGTAGGCAACTTTGGTCGTCCGTCTACCCTTAGGTGACTTTGGGTTAGACAATTCACCCATAGGCGACTTTGGTTGTTTAGTTCCTTCTACCCAATGCATCTCAAATGGAGATATAAGTTGTGTCAAAACATGACACTTATAAGCAATGTATGAAAAGGAAATGCAAGCCAAGTAAATGTAAACATGGTCGCAGGAAGTGAACTACTGGTAGTACTTTCTCAAGTGTTTGGCATTCGAAGGGTCAGGTAGCTTATACCTGTCAAGTGTCTCTTGTCGGGTGGTTGTCAATATCTTCTCAATATCCTTGGATATTTGGGTTGGATAAGTTCCTACAATGATAGTTAGTGTAACAACCCCTTTATGGTATATTTTTGTCACCTGTGAAACTTACAAGAGGTGATGTGAATGGATGAAGCTGTTCTTTCAGTATCTTCATCTGCTGGAAGGCAGGCATATAGAGGATGTCCACTAAACTTCTATTGTCAATCAAGATTCAATTAATGTTATACTAGATCGTCTCTTCTGGGTGCTTTGGAGGATGGAAGACAGTAATGGATGCTGTTGACTTCCCTCATGTAGGCTTTCCTTAATGATTTGGAAGGTCCTCTCGTCATGATTTCTCCCGAGATCGTTTATACTTCTCCAACATGGTCTTTAACTAAACCAGGACTTGGTTATTTTTTCTTTGTTCTTGCTATCTCTATAGGATCGTCTTTAATAATCTTCTTGTCATACAAACTTCTGAAGCTTCCCTTGACGGATCAGAGACTCTACCTGCTCTTTCAAGTGCCTTCATTTGTCAGTATTGTGGCCATGATCTTGATGGAATCTACAATACTTACTTTTATCTTGAGATTTGGCTAGTTTTTTAATTGATTTGGGCCAACTTAAACCAGGTTTGTCCTTGATCTGTCTCATCACTTGGTCGGTAGGCATTACTAGAGGAGTGAAATTAGTGAATTGTGACCTCTACTCTAGAGGGCTTCTTTACTTTTCAGAACCATGCTATGTATTCCATTGATCTTTTTTTTTTTTTTAGGACGGTGATTCATATGATCGTCTCGCATATGCATCCTCTACATTCATGTACTTCTATGCCTTCTGAAGCAGTTCCGTCATGGTGTTGGGCGGGGGCTTATTTATGGAGAAAAAGAAGTCTCCAGGCAGTAGTCTAGCTTGGAATGTGGTCAAGATAACCTAATCTTCCGCCTCATCCACTTGTAATACTTCTTTGTTGAAGCGATCTACATACTACCTTAATGACTCTCCTTCCACCTGTTGGATATTCAATAGATGGCCTAAGGGCTTCTTGTGGTGTTGTCCTCCTATGAAATGACGAACAAAGTTTTTGTTCAGTTGTTCAAAGTTAGCAATTGTACTTGGTGATAGCTTGCTAAACCACACTTTGGTTGAGCCTTTTAGAGTGGTTGGGAATGCTTTACACATGACCTTATTGGGCGTCATATGTAGTTGCACTAAGGTTTTGAAGGACTCAATATGGTCTAGGGGGTCTTTCCACCATCAAAGGATTCGAGTTGTGGAAGTTGAAACATGGGAGGTAATGGACGATTTGGGATTTCTGTAGTGAAGGGTGAATCTGTTCTCCGGATCATACCATTTAGGTGGGATGCAGATTTGTCCTTCACTGCGTTTCTTAGTTTGTCCATTTCTCTCTCAATTTTGCGAAATATTTCTTCCATTCTAGAGGAGTTTTCTCCTTCTGGCATTCTTCTTCAGTGATTCAATAGATCAGTCGTCTCCTCACCTTTTTTCTTTCTTCATTTCTTTGATCACTTTGGGTTTTTGCTTTCTGCCTTAACTCCAAATTCTGTCATGTCAATTCTTCAATGTTTGTTGTCAATGCTTGAATTTGTTGCACTGTGGAATCCATCTAGTATCGAGAGGAATTCTTTTGTCAAGAAAAGGGAAACTATATAGCCTTGTAAACGTTCCCTATAGATGGCGCCAAACTGATGATGCCAAAAAATCGTCACTTGAGCTCCTCGTCTGAAAGCTCGAAAACGTGTTGAAAACATACGAGCGGTTTAGACCCCCAAATTAAAATTACGGCTTGGTTGATTTTACACTAACTTAATGATAAGTGCGGAATAGTGTAAACACAAGCGTATAAGCAAGATAACTACTCTAATCCATATTTAAAGCAACACAGCAGTAAAAATGAAATAAACAAGAGTAGGGAAGAAAGATGCAAACACAGATAACACCGAGACGTGTTATCGAAGAGGAAACCGAAGACCTCGGCGAAAAACCTCTCCGCCGCCCTCCAAGCGGTAATCGATCCACTAGACAATCAGTTTGGATACATGGGTTAGCAAAAGACCCTCTAAGCCTAGTCTACCCTCTATACCTAAGCCCTCCAAGCTCCTACTCCAACAAGGCTTCTCGGAACCGTGTCTTGTCCTAGTTATCCGGATCCCGCAACAAGCTCCATGTTGCATTTGCCATTCAAGGCTTCTTCCAATGCTTCCCAGCAGCACCAAAACGTCACACAGCACTCTCAAGGTGTGGTAAGTGTTTGGGCTATGAACCTCTCACAGATATGGATAATGGAGAGGGAAGGGTTGAGGAAATACCACAAGCAAATGTATAGAGAAAGATGGGGAAGACAATCTCTAATTACCAATGTGTTTGGCTAGGGTTTTCTCTCTAAAGCCTTCCTCAACAATTGTGGGTAATGATGGTATATATAGGATAGGTGTAAAAGGTGTGACTCAAAAAGTACAGGCTGGTAGAACAGATAGCCTCGCGGGTGTCTCGCGGGAAGGCCTTACCCGCGAGATACTCACGAGACATAGCTGTCTCCACCTGGCCTGACCTTTCGCATTCCAGCATGTGCCTGGCACATGATTCACTTCGCGGGATGCTAGGTCACGAGACACCCGCGAGAATTCTTCATTCTTCAAATGCTTGAGTCTTCAAACACTCTCTCTATCACACAACCCTTACAACAAGTCCCACAACAAATACAGGGTTTAAACGATTGAACATAATTACAATCAAATTTGGCACGGAATAAAAGCCAACAAAAACACAGTTGTAAATTACAACTTTACAATCTCCCCCTTTGGCTATTCCGTGACAAAACCCTAAAACAGACTCTAGACTTAAACGTGAGTTTGGGAACAAAGGCAAAACTCACTCACACCTAATTCTAGATTCTGAAGTGCTCTTGAAACATATGAACAAGTAACTCCTGAAACACAACAACACAATAACATCATTGTATGCAGAAAAAACTTAAAAAGCATATGGAGCAATAATGGCAAGATCAAGCAATGAAATAGAAACACTAGATCATGGCAAGATCAAACAAGTAATCACTATACAGAAGCAATTACTATGCTCATTCACACAGGGAATGAACATTCGGATTTGCAAGATGATAAGCTCATTTGAAGAGAGTCACTTGCAACTCCAACACTCAACCAATGCGACATACACGAAGTATTTGCATCTAGAAACAATCCTACATGGGCACAAGAGTGATGTACTTGAAGTAAAATGCATGACATTGAACAACAAGCAATCATGCATGAAGGTTGCATAGGCAAGGTATTGCAAATGCATGGCACAAACTACAAAGACCTACAAATCATGCATGAAACAAACCCTAAAGCTTACATAAGCAATCATGGGTACAAAATAGAATGCCACAAAGCACATATGCCACAAAGCATAGAAATAAACACACAATTTTGAAAATATACTGAAATTAATACTGAAGTTAAAGCATAAGTGTAGCTAGTAAACAAAAAGACATCATCTCCCCCTATCACTACACTCCCCCTGTCAATGACATCATCTCCCCCTTTTTGTCATGGAATAGCTAGTTGTCATTTTCTTCCAGCTTCCTTTGAATTTCATCCATCTGAGTTTCGAGGGAGGTTAGCTGTTTATCAAGA
Source organism: Quercus gilva (assembly GCA_023621385.1). Classification (NCBI taxonomy): domain Eukaryota; kingdom Viridiplantae; phylum Streptophyta; class Magnoliopsida; order Fagales; family Fagaceae; genus Quercus; species Quercus gilva. The sequence goes on along the minus strand of CM042478.1, from coordinate 29,803,897 downwards.
CGGGAGTGTTGGGAGTACATTATCTGAGTGAGTCCTGAAAGTTTGGTGCTGAGATCTTGAAGGGCAACCATGATGGAGTCAAACTTGTCATCATAGGAATGAGAAGTAGAACTTGAGGTACCATGAGGAGCATGATGTTCTTGTTTTACAGTCTTCTTGGTGTGACTCATACTTGCTTGAAGAGTACGACCGTTAATTGGACTTGGCCTAGGATGAGGGCGCTCATCGGCAGATGGATGCACACCTTTGAGTTTCAAAATTCGAGAAACAAGACGACCAAAGGGAATGCAATTCCTTGAAGCAGTACGGTTGACTGTTTTAGCCAAAATGTGGAAGATGTGAGAGCATACGTCAATTTCCACATCAGATACCAGATCATGAAGAAATAATGCTCGACCTAGGTTGATGAAATCGGTGCTTGACAATGGATAGAGGTTGCTGCACATGATTGTTGACATGAGCCTTAATTCTGGAGAAAGTGAAGCCACACTGATTGACTTTCCACTAGAAGAGAATTCCAAACTTGCTCCTAGTTGTCCTCGGAGTAATTCTTCATCCGGATTGAGGTCATCATACACAGGTGGTATAGGAAGAATCGGACGGTTTATGTGTAGGATTTCAGATAGGTACACAGGTGTTACCAGGAATCGCTTTCCTCTAACCCAGCATCTGATCTCTTGTCCTTGCACAATAGCATTGGCATAAAATTCTTTTACCATGTCCTCATAAGCATCTTCAAGATCGGAGAGAAGAAAATTCTAGTCTTTTATGGCAAACCAAGTAGGAATTTTTGTATCCAGAAGAGATGACTGATCAACTGCTCTTTCAACCAACAAAGGAGCATCTCGGAAGAGATTTTTATAGGATTCAAAAGCAGCATAGGAGCGAAACACGCTAGGATCAAAGAGTCCTGTTGAAGCACGAGCTTTCTTTGGTCTTGGGGAATCTTCATCAACATCGATGATTGGTTCTTTCCTTTTGTTGCTGCCACCTTTTACAGCTGAAGTCTTGAACGGAGACATCTGTGCAAAAGAACATCCAAAAACACCAGGAAATACGAGCACAGCACACAAAATAGAGCACAGAGCTTAATTAGATTGAGGTTAGAGTAAAACAAATATAGTGCTGTGTGTGAAGAGTGTGCAGAATGAGAAAAGTGTATGAAACACACAATCAATGACCAAATGGAGTGAAATATGGTCAAAGAAGTGAGAGTTCACAGATTGAAATCACTTGATTTCAAATAGGCACAAAAATGTCATTCGGACATTTTATCGAACACTAAGCATGCACAAATTCAAATATGACATGAATAATGCATGATTATGGTGAAAACAGGCCTAAATACACTTTAAAACGCCACAAGGGGCCAACACAGAAGCACAAACACTAAATGGGACACAGCCCAGTCAAAAGATTTGAGACAAATACACCCAAGTTTGAAAAACAACCCAAAAATCCGAAAATCCCCAAACAGCAAAACCCTAACATAAATCTGCAAAATTGAAGCAACAACAAGAAAATGATGCTTTAGAAATCATACCTTGAGAGAGAAAGTGCAGAAAAAATGTTTGATTTGAGCGGATTTTGATGGAATAGCGAGATGGATTAAGAATGGCTTTGAGAGAGGTTAAGCGAGGGAAGTTTGATGTGTTTTGAAAGACTGTCACATCAGCCCTATAAAACTGAAAACACACGTTTTTCGCGAGATAGGGAGTAGCGACACAGTCGCGATACAACCGCGAGAGAGGCCACTGAAGCACAAACTTCTCGCGAGAAGCGCTAAGTCGCGAAACAGTCGCGAGACAGTCGCGATATTCTTTGTCTGATTTTGAGAAAATTCTAGTTTTTGCCAAACAGCATTTCGCGAGAAGCTGTTGGTCGCGAGACAGTCGTGAAAGTCTCTGAGTGACAAGAAAAAAAAAAAATTTTCCCTCAAACCTTTTCGCGGGAAGCAGCTTAGTCGCGAGCTTCTCGCGAAACAACCCCTGAACCAGTTTTTTGATGAAAAACACACAAAAAGCATTTTGACCAAAAAGAAACACAAGAAAGTATAAAATCACTTTCAAAAACTAATAAAACTCACAAAAATCTTTTTGGATTTGATTAACAAGTTCATGGGCATTCACATCACATTTGGACATATACAATCACACAAATGAGATAGGCATTGATTGAATCAAAAACTTGTGTGTTGTGTGTGAGTATCAAATGTGAAATAGTCCTTAGACCAGAGTGAAGCTTCAATGATCAATTCACATGAGTCATACACAACTGATACGAAATCATGTGGACTATCTCCATTATAGAAATGAGTATATATGACCTCCCACACATTGAAAACGTAACTTAGAAGCTTTTCATTTGGCTTCTTCATAAAGTATAACACTTAGTCCATTTTGTTTTGTATGGACAAAACATCTCATTTTGAGGAAGGTGCTTGAAATTTATGATATTTCAACATTGATGAGAAGCCTTTGGCTTTTTGAGCACCATAACATTTACTTTAAAAGAGTCGCTTTCCCTTTTTCCTAGTCAAATACTAGTATGTGCGACAGGCTTTTGCAGCTCAATATCTCTTTTCATTTGGAGATTTACAATTGGTGAGCTCTTTTTGCAAAAACATAAAAATAAAGTGGGAAGAGATATAGACACAAGTCTATGCAAGTATCAAGACCAACAAGACTATTGACCAATCATTCATGACAAGCTTGAAGATCTATTTACAACAGTCACACATAGTTTTCAGGGTTTCTTCCACATAGAAAAGAGTGCATACGAACAAGCGAAGATCGTAAATGCACTATGCCATAAGTACGAAGGTACTAGGCCAAACTCACATGAGATATGCACAAAACAAGTGATCAAACTTTTTGAGATTTTTCAATTTTTATGGGTTTTTGAATTTTTTGAAACACACTCAAAACAGAACAAGAGAAGTAAGATCAACAAGAACAGGTTCAAACCAGACAAAAGAGAATTAAAATGAAAACAATGCATGAAATGATGCAACAACAAATGTCCCTACACATGGAAAGAATTGATGCATGGACATATTATAATGCTTATGCATGAGTACCCCTCTTCACTCACACGTCACGTGCGTTTGGGGTGATATCCTTGACGGATTGGGTACGAGAGTTGGGACTTTCAAACCTCCTTGTAAAACTCTCCATGCAAGTGGTGAAGGCACCTATCATCTTCATCACGTCTGTCACTCCGGGATCACGATTTTGACTTCTTGAGTTCTCACCGCTCCAAGCTCTATTGTCATTTCTTCTTCCTCGTGACCGCGGTGCGCTTGCATTGTTGTCTGCTCTCAGCTTTTGGCAGTTTGGTCTAGTATGTCCTCGCAGTCCGCAATAGTGACATACATAATCTGTTCTAGGACCCCGTTGAGGTCTTGAAAGAGATCTTGCTCTGGTTTCATGTCTTCCAACAGATTGATTTCGGGGCTTATTCACCATCCGTTGCTCAATTACATTCTTCTTTTCAACCTTAACATTCTCAGGGATGGTCTCTTGTACAATTGGCTCTATGGCCTTCACAAATTTTACTTCTTTGGTAGCTTTGACCGACGAGCTACTCCCTCCGGCATATCCCACTTCGGACTTATCTGAGACATGTTTTTGAGAGGAGATAACGTCATCCAACTTTCTGGAGGAGACCCTATCTATCTTGGCTTGCGCTTGAACCACCTCTTGTTCAAGAAATCTGATCTTTAAGTAAGCTTCTGACAGCTCACCATTCATCTTCTCTATCTCGCATTTTGCCTCCCTATGTCTGACCATGAGGCTCCGGTAATCTTCCTCAGCCTTCTTCATTTTTCTGACGGCCGCCTTGGCTACCCTTGCATATTCTCCCGACTTCTCAAGGAGTAATGAGTAGTTTTCTTGAAGATTAGCTGCACTCTCATCCTTTTCTTCATCCGATTCTTCTACAATTCCAATGGACTCTGAATCAGAATGCTCACCAAGTTCCTTCACAAGTGCACCCAAGTCATCTGAGGAGTCTACATGATCAATGGTCATGAATGCGGAGTAGTTTCCCTCACCGTCACAGCTCTCTTCCGAGTCAGAATCAGAAGAGTCAGAATCACTGAGCATTGTAGCATAAGCCTTCCCTTTTCCCCTCAAAAAATTCGGACACTCCTTCTTTAAATGTCCATGGCCATTGCACTCATAGCACACAATGTCTGAAGAAGGTTGATAATCCTTCCCTTCTTTTCCCTTAAACTCTTTCTTATCACCTCTTGAAGGAGAGAACTTTCCTCTATTGAACGGTTTTCCACTGTTCTTCATTTTCAGAAACTTGCGGAAGTTCTTTGCGAGATATGCTACTTCCTTTTCCATTCCATCTTCTTCGGAGGAATCATTTATTCTTTCGGTGATGGTTTTAAGAGCAAGCGATTTGCTCGTCTTATGGGAAGGCAGTCCCAGCTCATACGTTTGGAGAGACCCGATCAACTCTTGGATTTTAATCTCATCCAAGTCTTTGCTTTCTTCTATGGCTGTAACCTTTGCTCTAAAACTTTCAGGTAAGGACCTCAAAATTTTTCTCACCACCTTAGTGTCTTCAATCTTCTCCCCAAGATTGAGTTTAGCAATGACAATTTCATTGAGCTTCCCATAGAATGAATTAAATGGTTCATCATCACCCATCTTGAGTTCTTCAAATTTGGTGGTAAGCATCTGAAGCTTCGTGTCCTTAACTTTCTTTGTACCCTCATAGGTAGTCTCCAAAATCTCCCAAGCTTCCTTGGCTACTGTCATATGAGATATCCTGTGGAATTCATCAGGGGACACACCACAAAAAATAGCATTTAAGGCCTTACTATTAGCATTGGCTGCTGCTAGAGCTGCCTTATCCCAAGTGGACTTAGGAGCCTCCGGCTTAGTCCAACCTATCTCAACCGCATCCCAAACGGTATCATCGATAGAGCATAAAAATGCTCTCATTCTAACTTTCCAGAATGCATAATTATTCCCATAAAAAAATGGTGGAACATTGAGCGATTGAGACCGGTCCATCTCAACAAGGGTCAAGGAACACACTTAGGTATTTAAACCATAACAAGTGTACCTGCTCTGATACCAATTGAAAGCTCGAAAACGTGTTGAAAACACACGAGCGGTTTAGACCCCCAAATTAAAATTACGGCTTGGTTGATTTTACACTAACTTAATGATAAGTGCGGAATAGTGTAAACACAAGCGTATAAGCAAGATATCTACTCTAATCCATATTTAAAGCAACACAGCAGTAAAAATGAAATAAACAAGAGTAGGGAAGAAAGATGCAAACACAGATAACACCGAGACGTGTTATCGAAGAGGAAACCGAAGACCTCGGCGAAAAACCTCTCCGCCACCCTTCAAGCGGTAATCGATCCACTAGACAATCAGTTGGGATACATGGGTTAGCAAAAGACCCTCCAAGCCTAGTCTACCCTCTGTACCTAAGCCCTCCAAGCTCCTACTCCAACAAGGCTTCTCGGAACCGTGTCTTGTCCTAGTTATCCGGATCCCGCAACAAGCTCCATGTTGCATTTGCCATTCAAGGCTTCTTCCAATGCTTCCCAGCAGCACCAAAACGTCACACAGCACTCTCAAGGTGTGGTAAGTGTTTGGGCTATGAACCTCTCACAGATATGGATAATGGAGAGGGAATGGTTGAGGAAATACCACAAGCAAATGTATAGAGAAAGATGGGGAAGACAATCTCTAATTACCAATGTGTTTGGCTAGGGTTTTCTCTCTAAAGCCTTCCTCAACAATTGTGGGTAATGATGGTATATATAGGATAGGTGCAAAAGGTGTGACTCAAAAAGTACAGGCTGGCAGAACAGATAGCCTCGCGGGTGTCTCGCGGGAAGGCCTTACCCGCGAGATACTCGCGAGACATAGCTGTCTCCACCTGGCCTGACCTTTCGCATTCCAGCATGTGCCTGGCACATGATTCACTTCGCGGGATGCTAGGTCGCGAGACACCCGCGAGAATTCTTCATTCTTCAAATGCCTGAGTCTTCAAACACTCTCTCTATCACACAACCCTTACAACAAGTCCCACAACAAATACAAGGTTTAAACGATTGAACATAATTACAATCAAATTTGGCACGGAATAAAAGCCAACAAAAACACAGTTGTAAATTACAACTTTACATCGTCAATACTGGTGAATGAAGGTGTTGGCTTCGTCCAGAGACGAACCTTTTGGTGTTGTTCTTCTCTGGCTTTATAGCTAATGATGCAGAGAATCATCAGTTTAACTTCTTGTCAATACAAATGGACGAAGGTGTTGGATTCGTCCAAAGGCAAACCTGCAATAAGATATGAAATAGAGAAAAAGAAATACACGTGTTTGCCAAACACCCTCCAATGATTAAGTTAAAATGGAATTAAATTGAAGTATATTGGCAATGAATTCAACTAGGGAATAGTTTTTGGGATGAGAATTGTTTACCTCTAGCACTTTGGTTTTTGTGGGTTTTATAGCCCTTATCTTCATTGTCTGAATGAATATTTGCATTTATGGGATATAGAGCCGTTGGTATTAAAGGCTGGTATTGTCTGCCAACGGCTATTCATTCGTTGGTGCTTGTATGTTACTCGTTAGTTGTCTTGGGCATTGAATGTCTTTTACGGCTTCATCCGTTATTGATGTCCGTACGTTACGCTTTGCATTGAATACCATTTAATTCGTCTGTCGAGAGATGGACGATCTTGATAAATTAATACTCATCAATAATGAATGTTCAATGAATATTTGCATTTATGGGATATGGAGCCGTTGGTATTAATGTCTGGTTTTTATTGTCCGTCAACGTCTATTCATTCGTTGGTGCTCGTACGTTACTCCTTAGCTGTCTTGGGCATTGAATGTCTTTTATGGCTTAGTCCATCGTTGATGTCCGTACATTACGCTTTGCATTGAATACCATTTAATTTGTCCATCAAGAGATGGACAATCTTGATAAATTAATACTCATCAGTAATGAATGTGGAGGCATTATAGACTTCAATGGTCTTTTGCCTGTTGGTCCATCGGTTACGCATTTGTCTATCTGGTGCATTAACCGTTACTCATGTCATTTATGGGGAACCCATTTAATGTATGCTATAGTCGTTCATCACATGGACGATGCTGGCTTGATGGACGATGATAAATTTCTTCTTCTTTTGCTATATGATGGACAAGGATGTTTTTTCTCATCTTCTAGAAGCATACCTTGGGCATTTTCTTCATCCATAGTAGCACCATTTTTGTTTCTTCTCTTGGTTGGAATTGGACACAAATTCTAGCTCATATCTACAAAGAAACAAGAAAAATAAGGAAAGGTAAGTTTCACTAGCAATGAATTAGGGAAGCACAAAATATAATAGTAACTAGCAAGATATTAGCAGGTTCACCCACTTAGCAATACTTGAAACAATGCCTTTGATGAAGCACAAAGTCACCTCGCTAGTATGTTCCTCGCCAATTTTGATGGATGGAGCCAATTTCCTATTAAGAGCAAAGAGACTAAAGGTGAAAGACACCGGGGTGGTGTCAGCGAAGGGCCTTCAGATGCTTAAGTTAGATAATCTCTCTTTAGGAATCTATAGCATATGCTGCAGTATGATGTGTGAGTGTGTTTGCTTACTTAAGTTAGTTGGCTTTATATAACCAGTATTCGAGTTAATGCATTTATCCACTAATCTCCCCTGGATGTTGCACCTGAGTGAATTGCAGCATTAATGGCAATGAAGTCTCCTCTTAATTCGTAATGCTTGAACGGTAGCTTAATAAGGCTTCTGTAATAGCCCTTTTGCCATTACTCATTGCTAGCTAGATTGGTGGAGTTATTTCTGACTTTAATGTGCTTATGGTTGTCCATTGGAACAAACGACCATTTAATCACTCCTCGTCAGGTGGAGTTATTTTTGACTTCAATGTGCTCACAGTTGTACATGCAAGTTAGATTTGAGCTTATTTATGTGAGTAAAATAAGTTTTCCAACAACACATTTACATGAGAAAGCTCGAGAAGATGCAAACTTTGACATGACACTCAAACAAGAAATAAAGAAATCCGTGGTAGGACATGAAAAAGACGCACATTTAAACAACAACAAGAAGCTGATCAAGAAAACAACACAAGATGTATGTGGAAAACCCTAAAGGAGGGATAAAAAACCATGATTTGAGCAAGAACAAAACATTCTTGCTCAGCTTAGCTTGTATTATGTATGGGGAAAGAGATTAGTTTACAATGAGATTGCCTTTTTCTCTTACCAACTCATTACTTTCATCTCAAAATATCTGGTTGGTATCTTGGGTTCTTGCCCTATAAATTCACCTGCATGTTCCTTTTATACTCTAAGGAACACGGCTAGATACAAGGACAAGTGTCAAGTCATCATATTCTCTCTCTTGATATTTTTTTACAACTGTGATGCTATTTGTTGACTAAGGGATAAGAATTGCGCCAACATGGCACTAGGACCCGTGGGTCGGTAGCTTTGCCACTGCTTGGGAGACAAGTCTTGGACATTGAGAGGGACATCATGAGTATTGTGATTGATACATGTGTTTTCATGGTGACTTATGGTGTACTCAGCCAATAAGGGGTGTCCTCATAGCCTCTGACCTTAGAAGGTCACTATCTCCCTTTTTGTGAGTGCTTAAGTACCATGTCAGGTGTAAATCTTACTTTCTTCCCAAGGACCATCACTTACTCTCCTTTACCTTACAACTACTCCACGTGTAAAGTCCGGATTCAACCACTTACGCATTCTCCCATGCCTTAATGGTGTTATGTACATTAGCCCCCTGATTTCAATAGCGTTTAATGGCAAAGGCCTTTGACAGTCACATTGGTTTAGGTATTAATACTTCAGTAACCCTTGTGACGTTCAACATGGACACGTGGCTTAAAAGGGTGCTCCTAGCCGTTTTGGTGCCTCTTCGTTTCTTACGTTTTGGTACACAGACATTACTCCTTATAAATGTCATGTCTCTTCACTTAATTGCAATTGAAGATTTAAATAAGGAATGTTTCTTCTTCAAACTTCATTCCTTTTGTATTTTCTTGCTTTTTCTTCAAAATCTTAAACTCCATGAAAAAAAATAATGTCCAACTCTTCTTCTTTTGGTGGTTCTAACTCCCCACAGCATTCCTCAATCTCTTCTGAGAGTGCTTTTACTGATCGCACTCCTTCCCCACCGCCAAGCCCTATGCACCCTCCTCTCCCTTTTCCCATTCACCCTTTGCCTCCTTAAATCTTCATTCTTGAGGAGGTTGCTCCTTTTAACTAGAGTGATGAAGAAGAAGAGGACTTCGAGGAACTTCAGTTGGCAACCGAAGAGGAAGCTGAGGATGTAGCAACTGCCGTATTCCTAAGAGCACCCATTCGCTGTAGGTTAAGGCAAAGGCTTGGCCACTCAAGCTTAGAGTCCAGCGCTTCAGGGCTCTCTAACTACCAAGAGGCAGACTCTTCTGACAGCTCTTCTAAGGGCTCTTCTGATGGCTCCGACTAGAGGGATGATGAAGGCGAGGAGGAGGAAGAAGAGGATGATGATGATGATGATGATGATGATGATGATGATGAGATGAAGTACTTGGCTCTGGATTATCCCCAAGAAGACTCTAGGGATGACACAGATGCCTATGCGCCAAGATCTCCTTGAGTTGTTCGCTGTTGAACCAGCTGCTGTTTTTTATTTTTTTATTTTTTATTTTTTTTATTTTTTTATGTTTATATTTGTTTTGTTTAGCCATCTTTTGGCTTAGGTTGTAAAGAAAAATTTATATTTCTTATTTTGGATATAAATTTTTGTGTTCTTTTGTTAATTAGAAAAGAGGTGATAGGCCTTAAGGGCCAAATCATGTAAATCCCTCTTTTATGTTTTGTAAAAAAAAACTTTTAGACACAAAAATATATAAAAGAAAGAAAGTTATTCATTACATGTTTATTTTTTTTCTTTCTTTAATGTTGTATTATATGTTTATTTTATTATATATCAAACTCCTACATAACACATAAGGATAAATATGTCAGTTAATAAAATTTGAAATGCAATGAATTAAATTATACTTGTTGGAGAAGGGTTGTGCCATTGCCCTTGGATTATAAAGGCGATTTTCTTGATTTTAGCACCATTCACTACCATTCTTTGTCAAAAATTCAGTTTCTACCCTATGCTGACATGTGTCAATTTTGAAAAGATGTCTCTCTTTTTGAATCAATCTCTTTCGGAGTGAAAAACATTAAACCTTCAAAGTATAAAAGGAAAAACAAATATTTCCTTCCTTATTTTTCTCCTTTTCCCTTATTTTCTTCTTCTCCTTCTTCAATTTGACACCCAGAACTCTTCTTATAGATTAAACCATGGGTGTAAAATGCGGTCTACGATCCAGTTCTGCTAAATTTGTAGATCCTTCTTCCTCAAAAGGTAACTGACCTCTTCTAGGGGGAGAGGAAAATCCTTCCATAGAAGAACAGTGGATCATCCCTCCCTTCTTCGAAGATAACCTGTTTGATAAAAGTCTCGATTGGGACTCAACTCTTTGCTTTGAAGACCCTCCATACACAACATGTGGGGAACTTGATGATCTTTTAACTATGGATCTGGAATTGAAGCGCATTCCAAGGCTCGGCACTTGCAGGGGAGATTTTGCCCCCTACCATAGATATAGTTTTCAAATCCCACACTTTGGTTTCCAAAGGTTGGAGAAACTGGTGTTGAAGAGTGTTGGCTCATCCTCCCTTCATGGAAATTCTGCAAAGAGTAAAGCTTGGGGAGACCATTCTTGTATTCTCCAATTTAGAGATTAGCAAGGACAGTGAGAGTTTACTTTCCCTTCTATACTGTTGGAACTCTATTACTCACACCTTTTTCACAGGGTGTCAAGAAATGTCTTTATCTCTAGAAGAGGTCTACGAGATATTGAGACTTTCCCTGTTTAGAGATGGTGAGGTAGTCAACATCTCTTTGTCCCCTAATAAGTCTAAAGCTATGAAGTTCCTTGAGGATGCAGTGAAGAAGACTTTAAAAAAGCCAATTTTGAAAGCAACAAGGAAAGGGAAAGGCCCTAGTAATGAAGTACCAGAAGATACCACTGTTGGTAGAGACAAAGGTTCTAGGGCTAACTTCTGGGGATGGATCAGATATTTTTGGAGAGAATATGCTGATAGCGTGGATGAGGAAGACAATGGAGATTCCCTGAAGGAAGGCACCGATTTTGTTATTGGAAAAGGTAACTCTAGCTCCTATGAACTTGAAGCTTTTATTGCCTTATTATTTTCTCGCCATCTATTTGAGGGATATCCTCATGAAAAGATTCTAAATAGACATTTCCCTTTAGTCGTTAAACTAACTAGAGGACAATTTTCCCCCTTGCTCCATATTTTCTAGGAACTTTATATGCCCACCTGGATCATTTTACTCTTGACCTACAACGTTCCTGAGGTAGATTCCAAGTTGAAACCTTTGTACCCGTTGCTTTTTTACAAAAATGGTTGTGGGAACACTTTAGGAATTATGCTACTGTCCCTGGAGTGTTAAGCTCCTATAAAACCAGTTTGCCATTACCCCAAGGTCTGCCACGCTATTGGCGTTGGAACAAAGTGGCAGTATCTTCAAACAGTTTCCTTTGCAAAGTATTAGATGACCCTACTAATTGGACAGCTAGACCTTATTCTGTGTTGGAAGTTGGACTTCCTCTACTCTAGCTTTGCTTGTTGTATTGGTCTCTCTAGCCTTTAAGAAGGATAATTTCATCAAGATTTTGGTGTCAAGCCCTAAAATCCCCTTTACCTCCCTTACCAGAAATGGACTACCCTCCCCCAGGTTTTAAGTCATGGTGGTCCGACATCAGAAAGCGTGTTAGGAATTTTAAGGAAAGTGGTGCCCAACAAATGGATGTCCCACCTATCTTTTAGGGAGATTTAACTTTAAAGCCCCTTTCAAAAGCCAAATCTTCAAGCACTAAGAGAAAGAAGAACGCAAAAACCCCTTCAATCAAGAAGCCCAATGTACATTCTTTTCTCTATAGTGACTATTTCTTGTAACCTCTTCTTTTATCCCTAGACTCAAGTAACTTTTCTTCTTGACTCTATTTATGACCTTTGACAGGTTACAAGGTCTGTTCCTTAAGCTCAGCCCAAAGCAAAGAGTCACTTCTTCAATCCCAGAGGTTTCCATACAAGAAATGACTTCTCATGAAGAAACAATCTAACACTGAAAAGGGAGACTCAAATTGGGTGTATGCCGAAAATCCCCAAGAGAAAGAAGATTTAATAGAAGCTACTTCCAAGGAACAAGAGGGTGAAAGCAAAAGAAGGCATATTGCTTGAAGGACTAAAAGAAGGCAGGACCCTCTGTTCATACTTCCTTGTCCTCACTTCGTGAATTAAGAGCCAAGGAGAACTTGTGTATCGACAAAGCAAAAGAAGCAGAATCAACCCTACAGGTGCATATTGCTTCAATCACTCAGCTCTAGGAATCAATCAACAGATTTCAAGTGGAATTTACATCCCAACAAGAAGCAAGTTTTGCCCTTCAAACTCACTAAAAGGTGTCACCGCAGAATGTAACTCTTTGAGGAAAAAGATTGAGAAGTTGGAAAGCGAGCTAGGAGCTCTAAGTGATCCAAACTTCTCTCTTGAAAATTTTAGTTTTCTCACAAACATTCTCTGATTTTCAAGTTGTAATATTTTTTTGTGGTCTTGAAAGGCCATGGTGTTGTACTTATAACTTTACCATTCCTTACTTCGTCAGACTATTTAGACTTTGCATGCATATTATGAACAACATCATATGAAATAGCTGCATATAAAAGTCTTTGTTTATAATAGTACGTGTTTTGCAAAATACAAAAGCATTTTTGACAGGATAGCCACAAAAAAAAAATTTTTTTTACAAGGTCAAGCATAATATTTCTTAAGGTGAGCCCTGCTAATGGGGCTATATGCCTTCATACCTGCTTGATCCTTTAGCCAATAATGTCTTGTTGCATGTGCTTCCTTTACTATATATGGTCCTGTGAGAGACCGCCAAAATTAGGGGTTCTCAAAAAAGAGATTTGGGTACTTTTTTAAGGTACCTCTCTTTTTGAGTAAGTGGTGTGGAGTCACCACTTATTTTTTTATACAAAAAAATAAAAATAAAAAATACAAATTTACATGACTGAATTGTTCCATTCTCATTGATTGAATAAAAAAATACAAAAATTTGGTAAATTGAATATTACATGGCTTTGGGTCCTAGTTATAAACTACCAAAAATACATGACTTTTTGTCCTAGTTACAATCTACCCAAAATAAAAATAAAGATAAAACCTAGGTCTACCTATCCAAAGATACTAAATTCAGAGGCTAGGTTACGGAATGGGAAGGTGTTAGGCACCCATTCCGCCCAGACAAAGTTCGGTTTTCTAAACTCCCACGACCAATGTACCCCCTTTATGCATGCTATGAATGATATGTTGTACACATGAAACACTTTAACCACATAAGTCTATTTATGAATGCATTCTCTTTTTTGTTAAAAAATTCAGATCTGTGTTGTGATAAAAAAAAAAATTAAAAAAAAAATGATTTGGTTTAGAAAAATCAGACCTGTTTTTGTACATGTAAAAAAAAAAAAAAAAAGTTTTTGGCATAGAAAAGTTAGATTTGTGTTTATCAAATAAAATAAAGTCTTTAGTTTTTTTTTTTTTTTTTTTTTTTTTTTTTTTTTTTTTTTTTTTTAAATCAGATTTGTTTTTGAGAACTAGAAAAATTGGTTTTTGGTTTGTATTAAAAAATTAGATATATTTTATAACAAAAAATTTAGATTTGTAGAGGATTAGAAAAAATTAGATCTGTGTTTTTTATTTTTTATTTTATTTTTTATTATTATTATGTGAAATAAAATAAGAAAAAGAGTTTTTAGATGAGGACTATATTCATAAAATAAGCCTATGATACATGCATCAAACAAAACAAACAACACTACTCATGACCTTTTTTTATTTCAAAATCTGCTATGTTAAAAAATTTAGATCTATATTAAAAGAAGATATAGATCAGTTTTTCAGATTTAAAAAAATTTAGATTTGTATCTAAGGAAGATACAAATCAATTTTTGTTAAAAAAATTTAGATCTACATCTAATGAAGATGCAAATTAGTTTTTGATTGAGAAAAATTCAGATCTGCATCTAATGAAGATGCAAATCAATTCAGATTTGCATCTAATGAAGATGCAAATCAATTTTTTGATTGAGAAAAATTTAGATCTGCATTTAATGAAGATGCAAATTAGTTTTTTTGTTTGAGAAAAATTCAGATTTGCATCTAATGAAGATACAAATCAGTTTTTGATTTTGAAAAAGATTCAGATCTGCATCTAATGAAGATGCAAATCAGTTTTTTTTTTAATTGAAAAAAAGATATGATAATAACTAGATTTTTTGAAAAAAAAAAAAAAAAAAAAGATCTTGACAACAAAAAAATCAAAAACAAATTCCAATAGGGAAAATATCGACAACCCATGATATGAGCATTTAAAAAATCAAAACTAAAAAATCATTTATTCATACATCACCAAATTAAAAGAGATAGAAGAAGAAGAAGTAAAGAAAAGCTACCTCTTGTATGGACGTTCTTTTTTTTCTTAAGAGAATATTTTAGGGTTCAAAGAAATCGAAAATGATATGTTTTAATGTCACTCGAATGTCGTCAAGCCAAAACCCTAATGTGTGCCATTCGGCACTTTGAAAGTGCCGATCCCACTTTCGAGTTCGGGTGCGTTTTGGACTCATTTTTTAGGTTTTCTTGAGCCGGGACTTGCATTTAGATGCACTTTTAATCCGTATTCTAAAATTTAAACTCTTTTTTGGATAACTTAGGTTTTTTTAGAAATAATTATCTTGTAGATAAATACTCTAAAATAGATCTTGATAAAGTCTAGATTATCCACAATTTTATCGTTATCCAATTACCCCTTTATTCCTATGCAAGCAATCCTATTTTTGACACTAACTATCAACCAATCACAAAATTATTTAATTAATTTTAATTGTTTAACCAATCAGAATTAATTTAAATTAATCATGCGTGGTCGACTCTACCTAGACATAATGCATGCTGACCGTGCAAACTTGATCTTGCGATATCTTTCAATCTGACGGTCCGATTTGGAAACCGAGCATACCGTAGTGACCGTTAGAACCTCGAGATCATTTTTATGATATGAAATGAACAAATTAATGCATGTAATGCAATCATGATTTTTGGGTACATGAATAGTCATTCTAGTCATCTTCCTTGATTAAATCATGGGTGCAAAATCGAGTGTCTACAGAATGCCCCTCCTTGACAGAGCTTGGTAAGCGATTGTCAATGTAAAACAAAGGCACTGATTTTAGCAGGCATGATTTAATTGAGGTTGAATTTTCAAGGATTACCTAGCCCTTGAACCTAAAACTTTGGAACATAGAACTAATGCTTTACCTTTTGTAAAAAATGAAAATTGTAAATTTGACCTATTTGATAGTTGATGATCTTTAAAATGATTCTTGATAATTGAGGTGACTGAGAGGCTTTTCAATCTTGATCTTGAATGTGGATGGTGACCAAGGGGCTTTTCAACCTTGGAATTGGAGTTATGACAACCAAGGGGCTTTTCAATCTCGATTTAAGTTATGGCGACCAAGGGGCCTTTTGACCTCGATCTTGAAGAAAAGGCAACCAAGGGGCTTTTCAACCTTGGAATATGAGCTGTGACGACTAACGGGCTTTTCAACCTCAATCTTGAAGAAAAGGCAACCAAGGGGCTTTTCAACCTTGGAACTAGAATTGTGGTGACTAAGGGGATTTTCAACCTCGATCTTGAAGAAAGGGAGCCAAGGGGCTTTTCAGCCTTGGAACCGAAGCTGTAGCGACCAAGGGGCTTTTTAACCTCAATCTTGAACTGTGGCGACTAAGGGGCTTTTCAACCTCAATCTTGAAGAAAGGTAACTAAGGGGCTTTTCAACCTTGGAATTAGATTTGTAACGATCAAGGGGCTTTTCAACCTCGATCTTGAACTATGGCGACCAAGGGGCTTTTTAACCTTGATCTTGAAGAAGGGTAACCAAGGGGCTTTTCAACCTTGATCTTGAAGAAAGGGAACCAAGGGGCTTTTCAACCTTGGAACTGGAGCTATAGCGACCAAGGGGCCTTTCAACCTCGATCTTGAACAGTGGTAACAAAGGGGCTTTTCAACCTTGGAGCTGGATTTGTAGTGACCTAGGGGCTTTTCAACCTCGATCTGGAAGAAAGGGAACCAAGGGGCTTTTCAACCTTAGAATCAGATTTGTAACGATCAAGGGGCTTTTCAACCTCGATCTTGAACTATGGCGACCAAGGGGCTTTTTAACCTTGATCTTGAAGAAGGGTAACCAAGGGGATTTCAACCTTGATCTTAAAGAAAGGGAACCAAGGGGCTTTTCAACCTTGGAACTGGAGCTATAGCGACCAAGGGGCCTTTCAACCTCGATCTTGAACAGTGGTAACAAAGGGGCTTTTCAACCTTGGAGTCAGATTTGTAGTGACCTAGGGGCTTTTCAACCTCAATCTTGAAGAAAGGGAACCAAGGGGCTTTTCAACCTCGATCTGGAAGAAAGGGAGCCAAGGGGTTTTTCAACCTCAGAACCGGAGCTATGGTGACCAAGGGGCTTTTCAACATCGATCTGGTTATTGGAATGTCGATCAAAGGGCTTTTCAACTTTGATTCGGCTGCGGGAACGAAGATCAAAGGGCTTTTCAACTTTGACTCAGCTGCTAGAATGTTGATCAAAGGGCTTTTCAACTTTGACCTGATTGTCGCCTGCAAAAAGTCAAAATTTGGGATTAGACTTTAAATGATGAGGGTTTTATGGTCCCACTATTTTTGAGATGTGTGATTTCCATTGGTTCCTTTATTATTTGAATTATTTTACATTAGCGCGAAAACCTTGATGGATTTTTGTGGTTCCTTGAAAAAGATTTTTATTTTTGAAACTCGAAATTTGAAACTTGGAATTTGGAACTTGAAATTTGGAATTTGAAATTTGAAATTTGAAACTTGGAATTTTGAAAATTGAAAGTTTGGAATTTTGAGGCTTGAAATTTTAAAGCTTGAAACTTGAGATCTTGAATTTTGAAACGTGGAATTTGCGATTTGAAAATTTGCAACTTGACATTGTGAAACTTGAGATTCTGAAAACTTACAACTTGAAATTTTAACATTGAGATTTTGGAAATTTGCAACTTGAAATTTTGAAACTCGAGATTTTGAACTTAGGAATGAAAATTTGGAATTGAAACTTTGGAATTTTGGAATTTGAAAATTTGGAATTCAAAAGTCAATCTTTTATTCTTAATCCACTCCAAGAATTTTTTTTCTTATTATTAATTTTTTTTTTTTTGGAAATTGATATGACCCTTCTCTTTTCATGATTTTTTTTAGAAGAAGAGAAGAAAAGGAAAAGAAGAAAAAGAAAAAGAAATTTTTTTTTTTTTGGGAGTTGACTCAATAACTTGCTGAGTTTTAAGTGTGGGGGCCGAATTTTGGCCCCCTACTTTTCTTGTCTCCTTTTTTTCTTTTTTGCTTTCTCCTTCCTCCATCTTTCTTCCACTTGACTTTTCTTCTTCACCTCACCATTTCTTCTCCAAAAAAAAAAAACACTTTTTCTAAGCTTCTCAACCTTCCTTCACTCATCTCCCTTAATATTTTTTTAGATCCTTATGTTCTTGAGCACTTTTGCTATACTCCCATTTTTGGTAAAACCCATTTTCAAACCCATCTTTTCTTTGCATCAAAATGTCATCTTCTTCCAATAGACCCTCTTTTCTTACTTCTCAAGGCAAGAAATTGTTGAGATTAGTGCCCTAGAATCCTATTGTATGATGCTATGTATTATATTATGTATGACATAATGTATGACTTAATATTGTAATTAATAAAGTTGTTTTATTATTATTTGAAATAATGGTAACATGAATATTTGGACATTATCATATAGTCCATAAGATGCATAGTATGTGATTTATGTGATTTAGTTACAGAAGATATAAGTCATAAGTTCTTTGTAAACTCAGAATTTGGTTCATAGTCAGTGATGAAATTGGACGTTTCATCTGCGAAGATTATAACATATCAACAAAGATGATTTGTCCTGATCATGGAAATAGAGACTTCTAGTTGATGTGTTGATATGTTTTAAGAGTTAAGACATATTGAACTGGACCGCTGTGAGATTTATTATTCTCCTAATGACTGTCAAATGAATAATAAATCTCACGACTTATATTTACATGAACTCTTAATCCTGAGAGAATAATGGACCTAATCATGAAGTGTAGGTTGCTTTGATATATCAGGAGTGAGATCTACAGTAACGGTCAAAACCTCAGTATGTTGGGCAGCCACATTTAGTGTTGATGGAACATATATTTTCAAGATGGAATTCATAGTCTCTTAACGGAGATACAAAATATTCCATTGAGATAAGTTTAATGGGTTCAGTTATTCAGAAAGTTAGGCCTAACCACTTTGGTAAGAAATTACTAAAGTATATATTTATGAAATTGGGTTTCATAAATATATAATGAATAACTTTAAAGGATTAAATCGGGTACTCAATGATCAAGATGTAGTAATCTACAAAGTGGCAGTCTTCATTCATGACTTTGTATTACTACGAATATTTAATGAAGGGGTTACATGTACAATAAAGTCTAGGGATATAATTTATTAATAAGACCTAGAGTACAATTATATTTATATAGTAGTATTAAGTATTATTGACACCCCATTTTGCAACCCGCATTTAACCTTACCAGGAGGGTAAAAGGGTAATTTTGACTTGGAAATATGCATCTTGATTCTGGTCATTAGATTCTTAATCTCATTTCATCAAAATGATCTTGATGTTGTAACGATCATATCGACTGGTCATAAGCCCTAATCAGACCATCAGATTGAAAGTTATCATCATATCAAGTTTTAATGGCCAAGATGCACTATCACAAATTGAGTCTGACTATATGTGGTTATGAACAATTGATTCCAGTTGGTTATAATTCTAATCAATCTGAGATCAATGATGTGTTATAATTTGATTGGTTGGGACTACATTTTATGGTGAGGTTGCATACACCTAATTAATTAGATAGTTAAACATTAATTATTCAATGAGTAATTTGTGCAATTATCTTTTAATTAGAGTAAATTTGGAATCAATTAAGTCTGAAATGGGAGTGATTGGAACCATTTAATGTTAATTGGAAGCTAATTTGGGACCTATTAATGTTAATTATGCTGAAACCATTTTCTAATAAATGACCTCTGCTCACCATTTCATCGATATCTCTCAGAATATTTCGAATCTGTGAATGAGGTTAATTTTCCCAGAAACTAGACATCCAGGGCTTCAATTTGAGCACAATAACGAGATAATTCCGATCAGAATTGAGTCAGATATGATTTTTTTGAAGTTGGCTCTACAAGCTGTTACAGTAGCTACGGGAAAACCGAATTTTGGCTTGTTCCTCACCCCTACCAATCTTTCCATTTTATGCACCAGATTTTCCCCAAGGCTAAAATGAGGTCTAGGTTCACGATTCTTTGTCAACCCTTATTAAATGGCCTTCCATTCATATTTCCTCCACCACTACTATATAAACCCCCCTCTCCTTCATTCCAAAACACCGAAAACCCCCTCTCTTCTCCTCTCTTAAGTTCTAGTGAAGTAGAGCAGTCTTGTCATATCTTGGTCCTCCTAAGACTCAAGGTATTGAGTGAGACTCACTCTCCCTCTCCTAGTTCTTCTTTTTTCCTCCTCCCTTAGGACATTTACCAAGAGTCTCCTCCTCCACCATATGGATCTTGCATGAAGGTAGAATCTCTTTCCCTAACTAGTTTTTTATGTTGCCATAATGAGAATTTAGGATTAAAGCATAATAGTAATTATTTAAATTCCCTTGAATATGTTTGAATGTTCTTATATGTTCTTATGTGTTCATCACATGTTCTTAGTTGTTTATCACATGTTTATGCATATCACAAGCTTTGATCTTAAATCCACATAAAAAAATATGAAACACATGTTTGTTTCGTAATTCTTTCAAATTATTGAATCTAGGATATCACCATACACACACATTCACTAGAATTTAATTTTCAATCCAAATGCAATGCTTAATAAATTGGATTAGGGTTCATCACATGCACACACATTAAATTCAACATGCAAATTGATTGACATATTGGATGATATGATATGAATGTTGGCCACCATAGTCTAGAAGACCGGTTTCACCGGGCAAGGTGGGTGCCTAACACCTTCCCACTTTGTAACATAACCTCCGAACTTAGATCAAGGGTTAGTAGATCAAGTATTTATCCATGTAATTTTCGATTTTTAGATTGTAACTAGGAAACAAAGCCATGTACTTTATCTTAGATTGTATCTAGGACCAAAGCCATGTAATTTTCCTATGATCAATGTAAATTTCAAATTAATAAAATGAGGAATTTTTTTTAATTATGGTTTTCTTATTTTTCCAATAATTAAATAAGTGGCGACTCCATTGTTAGACCCTTAATCTAAAGGGGAAAATATAACTAGTCGAACCTCCATTTTGAGAGGCAATAACACGACTCCACCCATTCACGTGGGTTTGGCCTAACACTCCTAAAAAAGGGGGCCGGGGGCACAGTTTCTCACAAATATAATTAATGGTAACTTTGGACTTGTTAAGAGTTGACAGAAAAGCCCAAGGCCCATTGGAGCTAATGTCTTATTGGTCTCTTTTGGCCCACTCCAAGCCACACACTAAAGCCCAATTGGAAAGGCCCGAGGTATATCCTATAACTCCCACATCTCCTAGAATACACACTTGCAATCATATTTAAAGCATTTTTAATCTTTTTGCTTTTTATTTTCTTTGCATATTTTCTTTTTAAGCATATCATGCATGGGCATATAAGAGATAGAAAAGAAATACCCAATGATTTTTGACATTCTAATTTTGCTATGCCGAAGCACACAAATGTCATTGACATCACACTTTTGCTATGCCGAAGCATACAAATGTCCTTCATGATTGGCGAGCAACAGTGGTGAGATGGTTATTTATGCCTCTCTCTTAGGATTTTCTAGTCCTACCTGTCAAAAAGAGTGATATCAGTGTTAAGTACAAGAGATTACTTAATCTTACTCATCACAAACAAGAGCCACAAAGCTCACTTACTTAGTTGTGCATAGAGATGCTCATCTAAGCTACACAAGATACAAAGTTTAGAAAACTTTGTTTCAATGGCCATCCAAGGTACACAAGTACCAATGTACACATAACACACACTGTTTTTGTATTTTTTCTGATTTTTCATTTTTTTTTTTATTTGAAAAACAAAAATTAAGCAAAACTGAAAATAAACACACAAAAACATGTTAAGCAAAGCAAAGCATAAAACTAAACTGACTCAAAATAAAAGCAAAACACACAAGTAATGCAACAAACAAAAACAAAAAGAGAGAGAAGAAAGTGATAGAATCACTTGGAACCCTTTTCCTTCCACACCTTGGAAGAACCTTTCCTTTAAAACCGTTCAAGTTCGAAAGGAACATAAGGGCTTTTAGAAGATCTCCAAGAGGAGTAAGAGAGGATTGAAGTTGATTATGGCTTCCAAATGCTATCATGTCATTGCTCTGTTGAGTGGCTAACCGCTTATAGCAATTTGGTCGAGTATGACCAGCAACACCACAATGATGACAGAGATGCTGCTTCTTCTGTTTAGGTTTTTGAGAGTTAGCCTTCTTAGCCCTAGGGTTTTTAACATCTTTCTTATCTTGCTTAGGGGTGCTCCTAAGATAGATTTACCCTTGTCTAAGTTCTCACTAGCTAATTCAGTTTTAACATCATTGTTCTTAATTTTAGTATTATTAGCAGATGGAACAAAAACAATAGAACTAGTAGAAGCAATATTAGAGAAAGAAAGACCATACCTTAAACTTGTTCGATCCGAAGCAGATTTCTAAATGCTGAGCATCTCATCAAGTTTTGCACTTGAAGTCCTCTCCAATTGAGCTCTAACTTGAAATAGCTCTGCTTCAAGCTTCTTGGTCTTCTCAGCCAAGAAATTGTTCTCGAATCTCAGTGCTCCAATAGTCTGATTTGCCTCATCAAACTTTATGGACAACTCTTCACGATCAAGTTCCACATCACTGAGTTTCTTAGTGGTCAGCCTATAGAGTTTCTCGTGTTTCTCAGACAGCTTGTATAGTTTCTCATAGGCTTAATGGATATCATCTTGATCATCCATCTTCTCACACTTAGAATCCACCAATTCTTCTTCTTCTTCCACTTCATCAACAATCCCTTCAGTAGGATTTACTGTGGCAGTAAAGGCATTTAAGATTCCATCATCCTTACTATCGGAATCATCTTCAGGCTCAGTGTCACTTAAGGTAGCAGCAAGTGCCTTACTCTTCCTAATGCTCTTGAGATATGTGGGGCACTCCTGTTTCAAATGACCAAAGCCATTACACCCAAAGCACTTAGGTCCTGCGAGAACAGTGTACTGACCACCTTCCTTAGCATCCTTCTTCCCTTTGTCTTAGTTCTTAAACTGAGAAGAACTGGATTGCCTTCGGTTCTTGCCAAAACCCTTTCCATTGGCATTCTTCATAAATTTCTTGAACTGCATGGTGATGTAGGACTTCATCTTGGAATCTTCATCATCTGAAGACTCATCTTTCTCACTGCTCTTGGCCTTCAGTGCCATGCTCTTTCCTTTACCCGACTTGCCAATTCTGGTCAACCCTAGCTTATAGGTCTGCAAGTTTCCAACCAGCTCAGTCAAAAGAATCTTGTCGATATCCTTTGATACCTCTATTGCCGTAATCTTGGCATGGAATCTCTCGGGTAGAGATCTGAGCATTTTCCTCACAATCTTGGGTTTAGGGATGGTTTCCCCAAGATTGAAAGCAGAGTTCACTATGTCCTTTAGCTTGGCATAGAACTCATCAAACGACACATCCTCCTCCATCTTAATCTCTTCAAAGCTTGTAGTGAGCCTCTAAAGCTTTGAATCTTTGACAGTCTTGGTTCCCTCATAGGTTGTCTGGAGGATGGTCCAAGCCTCTTAGCAGTTTCAGTTGAGGATATCTTCTTAAACTCCTCATTGGTAACCGCACTGATTAACCTAATTGGCCGCCTTGATCTTGGCATCATCCTAATTGGCCGGTGCTTCCTATGGCTTAGTCCAGCCAATCTCTACAGCTTGCCACACCTTCTCATCTAAAGATTGCAAGAAAACTCTCATGCGTACTTTCCAGTATGCATAGTTAGTCCCACCAAATAAAGGGGGTATAATTAATGACTGTCCTCTATCCATGACAAACAGGGGTCAATCGATCAAACACAGCAAAGATTAACCTAATCAAAGTGTGCCTGCTCTGATATCACTTGATAGGCCAAAAACGAATTGACCCCTTGTGATAAATTAACCAATAAATTTATTCAAGTGAATTAATTAAATTAACTAACATGCAAAGTGTGGTAGCACAAAAAAATCACCAATAAACTAAATATGCAGCGGAAAATAAATAACAGATTGATTTGTTTATGAATGAGGAAAACCTAACGGTAAAAACCTCACCAAGTGATTTTCAGGTCACCACTCCCGAAACTCCACTATTATCACAACAAGCGGTTACAAGTAAAGGAATCCCAAGTACCTTACCAACCTACAATTGAACCCTTACCCCAATACCCAATTGGACTTATTCTGTAGTGACAGTTTCCCCTTTTGATGCACGGCTCCCATGTACGTGACTAACCAATTGCACGGATCCCAGTACGCGACTTTAAACACCAACTAGAAAATATGGTTGGCTACAAAGTTCTTCAGTTCATCCACACGATGAAGATCAAGAAGATGCTTGGTCACAAAACCCAAAGGTGCACATACACAGCAACTTCTTCAGAAGAGATGAACTTAGGCGAAACTTTGTCTTCGATCACAATTCGCTTAAACAGAGTTTGCTCAATGCTTGTGCAACTTGTGAACACTTTGACGGCCCTTAAAACAATCCTTTTATATGTCTAGGATTATGAGAAAAGAAGGACCAAAGACATATTCACAGATCCCAAGAAAACAGAATAGAGAAATCTGTTTTTCTTAAACCTTGACAAATAGGAGGTGTCGAGAAGCTGTCGAGCAAGTGTCGAGCTTACGGGCTTGAGCAGCTTTCTAAACCTCGACACATACTAGCTGTCGAGCTTTAATGAACTTGCACTTCTTCCCTTGTTTCTTGGACAAACTTGATGACTTCAACACTTGATCTTGAAACCTTGTTTCTTGAAGTAAAAATACCTATAACTACCTAATTACAAGTAAAGTGTATTTTGTCAAAGGATTAGCCAATTACATCAAAGAATGACATATGTTCCTAACAAGTGAAACACATATGTCCCAACAGAATGAACGTTGGTGGGGCTGAGTGCCATTCGGCGCTTGAGAAGTGCCATTCGGCACTTTTTGAGTGCCAAATGGAACTTGGTCACACCACCACGCTTACGCCATGATGGGCCGACTCCTCACACTTTTTGGACGTAGGTTTTACGTTTTTGGGTTTTTTGAAAAATATTTTCTTTGTGTGTGACCATGAAACACTTTCCTACTCGGCTACAAACTCTTCGAAACCTATTTAAAACTTGATTAGGAATTGATGTAGCTTACATTAGTGGTCTTTCCTGCAACAAATCTTTGCATTAAGGTTAGCAAAACGCAATAATTATAAGCAAAAGTCATCTGTGGAAAACAAACAAATTTTTCTCATTCAACAATTCATGATATCAACAAATGGGTTCGCAGCTTTGATTTCAGTACCAAGACCAATTTTACAGCCTATAAACTAGAGGGAATTAAGGCTTTGAGGAACGTCAAAATCAAGTGGGACTTCCTTCGTGCTGCTATGAAATTCTGGGATCCTGAAGATCACGTGTTCCGGTTTAAAACTGCTGAACTTTGTCCCACAATTGAAGAATTTTCCGTTATTGTGGCCTATGATCCAAGAAATAAATCCGTACTAGTTTCCTTTGATCCCAGGCATAGGGAATCTTTTTTTAATGCTCTCGGTCTTCCTACTTACATCACTAGTAGTATGGTTGAAAGACATATGGTGAATCTTCGTGTAATTATTTCAAGGCTGATTAACAAACGTACTTATGGAGTGACCGACAATATGCAAAAAATTTTTTGGCTTGGCCCTATGCTTCATGGGAAAATTTTTGCTTTGCTCTAGAAGGCACAGTTTTGCAGATGCTCGAGCCATAAGTGTTGTGAGTCAAATTAAGGATGGTGATAATCCTATTTCTTTGATCTTGGCAGAAACTCTTCTAGGACTGGACATTGTATTTCATGGTGGAGAGTCTCAAAACTTCCTTAGGAGTCCCTTAGTTTTACAAATATGGCTAATGGAATGATTGGATTGCCAGGCCTACAGCTGGTAATTATGGTCCTAGTTGT
The DNA here is from genome assembly GCA_023621385.1 of Quercus gilva. Lineage (NCBI taxonomy): Eukaryota > Viridiplantae > Streptophyta > Magnoliopsida > Fagales > Fagaceae > Quercus > Quercus gilva. The sequence goes on along the minus strand of CM042478.1, from coordinate 29,778,368 downwards.
TTTCTTAGTAGGACTGTCATCAAAACTGAGTGCCAAACTAAAAGCAACAGGGTGAAATTCTTGAACAAGAAGTCAAGTGCCTCCATTCGATGGAATTGTTATTGGTGGAAGTGCCCACCCCCTTTGTTGCGGTCTCTAGGATCAAATCACATCTTCCTATTTGGTTTAAGGAAAACGGCTTTTTACAAGGCTGACAAACTCTTGAGGCAGTTCCAATATGAGCAAGGAATAGCCGGTGGAAAAAGAAGAAAACATTTTACTATTGTGGACACAAATCCTACTTCTATAAGGAACATATTGTTGGGCTTGGAGATAGCTAATCGAGTGGATCAATCTTTTGTCAAGGTTCACTTTCATAGGATGACTACAAAATACTTTAACTGGTTGGTGGACAAGATTGCTGATAAGGAAGTTGGCATGGTTGCTATGAGAAGGCAGTTTCTCAAAGACAACCGGGAAAGACATGATGATGACAACTATGAATTTAAAAGAAGGGACAAAGATGACAAGGTACCTAGCACAGAAGAAATCCATGATCAACCAAAAGAGAAAAGACTTAAGACAAAATGGCATTCTTATTTTTGGCTTTGAACACGTTTATTTTAAAAGTTGATGTGAAACTCTTATGTTTAGGAATTATTTAGGACTTGCAGATTAAGGATTCTATTAAGGTTCATGTTCTTGGGGTTTGGTTTTTTATGGTTTGGCTTAGGGTTTGGGTTTTTTTTTTTTTTTTTAATGGTTTGATTTATGGTTTTGATTCTTTGATTTTGTGTAATGACATGGTTTAATGGAATGGTTGAATTTTGGAAAATTTTGTTTAATGGGCAAATGGTGGTTTTGGGAAATTGTGACCGGACTAATGCATGGTTGCCGACGTACACCTTTTGTAGAAGGATCAGGTCATCACGTAGTTCATTTATTTTTTATTTGCCTTAACTTTTGCCTAGGCCGCCCTTTTGGGTTTTCAACCTAGCAAGCTTTCTCACTCTCTCTCTCGGTAAAAGGGTTTACATCTAAATCCATCAACCTTCAGGCTCCATCAGAGTATATCTACTTGATAATGTATGGGCCTGCCCAATGTTGCTTGAACTTCCCATTTGCTTCTTGAACCAGGACTTGGATCTCTTTTAACACTAAATCCCCTAACCTCATATCTTTGGTTCTTACATTCTTGTCAAAAGCTTTCCTAAGCCTCCTTTGGTAACCTTGAATATGATACAAGGCTTTGAGTCTCTTTTCAACCAACATGCATAACTGGTCATACCTACTTTGCAACCAATCTGCTTCAGGGATTTCACTTTCCAATACTGTCCTTAGTGAACGGACACCCATTTCAATGGGAAGGACTACTTCTATCCCATTCACCAATAAATAAGGAGTGGCTCCTGTGGAAGATCAAATTGATGTTCTATACCCCTAGAGTGCATAGGGTAATTGTAGGTGCCAGTCCTTGTAATTTTTTGTGCTCTTCTTCAAGATTCCCCCTATATTTTTATTAGCAGCCTTAACTACTCCATTAGTCTGAGGACAGTAAGGTGAAGACTTGTGGTGCTGAATGTTGAACTATCATAGCAACTTCTCTGTTTCTCCCTTGAAATGAGCCCATTGTCAAAGATAATTTCATGTGGTACCCCATATCTGTAGATGATATTGGTCTAGATGAATTGAGCAACTTTCTTTGAATTCAGAACCTTTTATAAGGCAGCTTCTACTTATTTAGTGAAGTAATCAATGGCTACGAATATGAATTCATGGCCATCGGATGCTGTTGGGTGAATTCTTCCAATAATGTCTATCCCCCATGTAGAAAATGGCCAGGGTGATGTCATGGTATGTAGTGGCATGGGTGGCATGTACTTTAGATCTACATGGACTTGGCATTGATGGCATTTTCGAACATAAGCCGCACAATTGGCTTCCATAGTAGTCTAGTAATAGCCTTGTCTCATTATTTTCCCTGACAGCAATTCATATATGGCCCATAGCTTGACTCATGAACCTCTTCAATTATCTACTGTACTTCCTTAGCGATTACACAAAGGAGATAAATTCCATCATATGATCTTCTGTGAAGTCTTTCACCACAAATAATGTAATTAGTAGACAGCCTCCTAATGGTCAGTTGGTCATTCTTGTCTGCAAATGGTGTGTATGTCCCATCCTAGAGATATTGTAAGATGTCTAAATACCATTCACCTTCCCCATTCTTTTCCTCATCCTCTTTTATTGTCATGCAATAGGCTAGTTCTTCTTTTTGTTCCACCACTATCAGTCTAGCTTCATCTTCTTTAGGTCTATCCGTCATGGATGCCATGGTTGTTAAAGCATCTGCAATCTGGTTCTGCATCCTTGGCACATATTGGTGTTGGATCTTATTAAATTTTGAGGCCCACTTCTGAAGACATTCATGATAAGGCATTAGCCTTTCTTCTTTGATCTTCCATTTATTCTAAATCTGGGAGATGATTAAGGCTGAGTCTCTATACACCTCAAACTCCTTCACTCTAAGGCAGCCCTTTAATACAAGCTTCATATTCAGTGGCATTGTTGGTGGCAGGAAAGTTGAGTCTACCAGAAAATTAGATGTGTGTCCTTTTTGGAGAAATTAAGAGAACTCCAATACCACTACCATTTTGATTCATTGCTCCCTCAAAGTACATCTTCCATGATTCTATCTCAATCCCCATGATATCTTCATCTGTAAAGTCTCCTTAGATCTTTTCAACTTCTTCTAGTGAACAATGCTTTAAATGATCTGCAATTGCTTTTCCCTTTACAGATTTCTGAGTCACATATTTAATATCAAATTTTGAAAAAAGCTAAAATCATTTAACTGTCTTCCCATCTTGCACAGGCTTTTCCATTATGTACTTCAAATGATCTATTCTTGCAATAAACAAAACCTTGTAGGCAAGCATATAATATTTGAGTTTGTGGGTTGCCCATACAAGTGCTACGCATGTCTTCTCTAGTGGTAAATACTTTTCTTCATAAGGAAACATCTTCTTGCTGATGTAGTAGATTGCATTCTCTTTTTTAGTCTCCTCTAGGTATTAAGCAAGTAAAGCCCCCATTATTGTATATGTAGTGGTGAGATACAACAATAATGGCTATTCAGGTACCGGTGGGATGAGTATTGGTGGTTTCATCAGATAATTCTTGATCTTTTCAAAGGCTTCTTGGCATTATTCATTCCACACTGTAGGAACTTCCTTCTTGAGTAGTCGGAAGATTGGTTCACATGTCATGGTGAGCTGAGCTATGAACCTATTGTTGTACTGTATCCTCCCCATAAATCCTCAGATCTCCTTTTCAGTTCTTGGAGGTTTTGTCTCTAGAATTGCCTTGATTTTGTCAGGATCGACTTCAATTCCTTTTGGCTTACCATAAACCCCAATAGCTTTCCGAATCTTACACCAAAAGTGCACTTCTTTAGATTCAACCGCAACTTGTAGAACCGGATCCTTTCAAAAAACTTCCATAAAGCTGGCATATTTCTTTCAAGGTCTTTGGACTTCACTATCATATCATCAACATAAACCTCTACTTCTTTGTGGATCAAGTCATGCAACAAAGTAGTGGCTGCACATTGGAAAGTAGCACCAGCATTTTTAAGGCCAAATGCCATGACCTTGTAGCAATACGTCCCCCATGGAGTAATAAATGAGGTCTCCTCCATATCTTCTAGAGCCATCTTAATCTGATTATATCCTAAAAATCCATCCATAAATGATACCAAGGCATGTCCTACTGTATTGTCAACCAAGATATCAATGTGAGGCAAAGGAAAGTCATCTTTTGGGCTGACCTTATTTAGATCTAGAAAGTCTACACACATTCTGAAATTCCCATCCTTTGGTACCAGAACCACATTAGATATCCACTTTGAATAATTGACCACCCTTAGGAATCCTGCATTGTACTGTTTCTCAACCTCTTCCTTGATCTTGAGAGTCCACTCTGGCTTCATCCTTCTCAATTTCTGCTTGACCAGCTTCATGGTTAGATCTGTTGGAATGGAATGCTGTACTATATCTGTATCAATCCTAGGCATGTCTTCGTATGACCACGCAAAAACCTTTTTGAGCTTTGTTAGCAGTGCCACTAATGCATTTTTCTTAGAAATGGTTGGGGTATTGCCCACTTGTATCATTTTAGGTTCATCATCAATTCCCAGGTTAATGGGTTAGGTTTCTTCTTTTATGGGTTCTAGATTTCCTTGTTTTATTTCCTTATTATTAAGAGTTTTTTTTTTTTTTTTTATACCAATTTTAGAAATAAAAACATTCAAAGCCAACAAATATGCAGAATCAACAATCATATTATAAGGAAAAGAGTTCTTAACAAAATCAACGGACTCAATAGACTTAACTAAATCAGACTCAACTAGAATACAATCACAAATAGACTTAACAAGAATAGAAATACTAGCAGAAATAGACTCAATAGGGACAAAAACAATGTTTTTGGCGAGGGTGACTGGCTCAATGGTCTTGATCTTCTTGGCAAGAGTGATTGACCTGACGGTCTTGATCTTCTTTACGAAGTCCTCCATGGGGTGGGCGGCTCCCTCCCATGCCCAATTCTTCAACTCAGTCATAGCTCAATGATGGCAGGTGGCTCCCAGTAAGTTCCTTCTTCCTTCAACATCAGTATTGTGGGATCTTCATCCATATAATCTATGGCTTTATCATCAATATCTATATTTGTGGGCTTATCGGTCACAAAAGCATCCAAGCGCTTTATGCTGTCCATCTACTCATCAAATAAATCGTGCTTCCCTTTGTTGCCCATGTAGGTGTGTCGAAGGAGATGCTCTGACTCGCCTCCTTCCATCATTTTATTATTACCTCCAGCATTCTCAAGTATTAGGATTCTGAGACAGTGGACTATCAATTTTTGGTCTAGAGTGGCCAATCTAGCATTTACATCATCCTCTTCTTTGGTATGTGGGGTTAGTGAGCCAGATTCTAAATCGTAATATGACCCTAACTTTGGAATCTCTCTTCCATGCTTGTCATATTAAGGACCAGACCTTGAGCTAACATTAGTGATACAACACCAATCTAAGGGGCGCCCTTAGGGGTAATCATCATAGTCCACATTATTTCCTTGTTCAATCTCCTCTCTTGCATCTTCTAATAAATTTATCAGCATGTATTGGTCACTATCAGTGTCACTCCACCTATTAGTTTCAACATCATCTTCAATATCTTCATTGTAGTAGTCTACATCATCATCATATTCTTCATAGTAAAGCTCAGCGTCTTCATCTTCTTTATCACTAGGGGGTTCACCCTAATCGTTGCCATTGTATTGGCTATCGTAGTCTTCACTGTTGTTGCTTTCACTACCATTGTTGCTGTCATCATCACTATGTCCACAGTCACTACTGCTATTGTCACTACTACTATCACTCTTGGCATCACTTCCTTCATCATCATTACTAAGGGCTACTCCCCCTTCCTCATCTTCATCATTGGCTCTTGGTTCATACAGGCTCTTCAATGCATGCTAGCAAGCCTCTCAGTATTCTTCTTCTTTTATATTGCAGATAACATCTCCAATGAGTGTAGTCAAAGCATCAGGGTCAAGTAATTAGCCCAATCAATAGGAACCCAAGTTGTATCTTTCTTCTTCAGTTCTGGAACCTTGTTTTTCCAATCAAGTAGTATTTCGAACCCAGGCACCATTGTCCTTGTCACAAGATCAAATCTTGGTTTAGGAAATCCCCAATAGCGTTGACTATCTCTAGCTTTGAGAAACTTTCCGTTCAATGTGGGAGTATAGGGCTTTAGGGGTTCCGGGGGACAAGGAAGTCCTTTTGCTTTAGCTTTGGCTTGGGCCATTTTTCTCACCTCTATCTCTAACAAGTCATCATCAGTAGGCTTATAGCCTAGCCCAAAAGGTGGTTTGGCAGTAGGAATCATCGGGACTTGAACAGTAGGCTTCATAGGTCTCCCTAATTTCATCCTTGGAAGGTAATTCACTCTCCTCATCATTGCCATCACATTGTTGTTGCTATAAGGAGCAAAGTCTATTAGGATCTTCTCCACTTCTTCTTCTTTCCTTTTAAAGCCAGGACCCTCAATCTCAAAGCCTTCCAAGGTCAACTGCTCTTTCTCAAAATCAATATCGAAAATAGGCTTAGGCACAGTCAAAGTATCACCATATATGATCACAATAGCTCCTTCATGCAGAAATCGAACATTTTGGTGTAGGGAGGAAGGTACGGCCTTTGTGTCATGGATCCACGGTCGCCCTAGGAGCATATTGAAGCATGATGCTATGTTCAGGACTTGAAACTCCATTTTCTTAATCATCGGCCCTATAGTGAGCTCCAATGTTACAGTTCCCAAGACCTCTCTTCTACTGTTGTCGTATGCCTTCACATGCTGGTTAGTAGGCACAAAGTCTTCAATGCTTAGACCCAAGCAACTTGTAGTCTTTAAAGGGCACACGTTTAATGCACTTCCATCATCTATTAAAATCATCGGTACCTTCTTCCCTTTGGCATCTACAGTAATGTGTAACAGGTTGTTGTGGTGCTCCCCCTTCTTTGTCAGATCCTTGTCAGAGTAGGAAATAGTAAGTTCCCTACTTATGGACCCAATCATGGCATTCAAATCTTGGAAAGTTGTGGTTTTAGGGACTTGAATTTGGTTGAGAAGGTCTAACAAGTTTTGACGGTGTTTGTATGAGGCCATGAGTAAACCTTATATGGATATGTTAGCTTGTGTCTTTTGTAGTTGCTTGAGGACCTCATCTTCTTTAGCGGGTGTTTGTTGGGTAGATTTATTCAAGGCTTCTACCGGGTTGTCTGTCTCCAAATGTGGGGGTTTGAAGCGTCTCCCTCCTTGTGATGTGGAAAATTTTTGTTGGGTCATTAGGGTCAATATCTTGGGGTTTGAAGTGTTTCCTTCCATTTGTGGATGTTGGGTTCCCTAATTAGGGTTCGAAGTGTCTCTCCTCGTTTGTCGGTGCTTGGTAGTTTGATTGGGGTTTGAAGTGTCTCCCCCCATTTGTGGATGTTGAGTAATTTCTGGTTTCTAGTACTTCTTCATTCCATATATCATATCCTGTGGTGGTGGTGGATGTCCTATCCATAAGTTCTTCCCATGTCATCATAAAGCATTTGGTGATGGAATTAAAGATGAATGCAGTAGAAAAATAAATTTATAACGGATCTACTTCATTCGCAATTGATAACATGCACTATGTAAATTTTAGAATTCAAGAACAAGAGAGTGTACCTTGGTGTGGTACACTTGCCCTAAAGACTATTGTGCACTAATCTAACTCTCATTCCCTCCAAATGTGACTCGAAAGTCCTTTGAGGCAAGGCTTTGGTAAATGGATCTGCTAGATTATTTACACTTTCAATCTTTGCTACCACCACATCTCCACAAGCAACAATATCTTGAATGATATGGTACTTCCTTTCAATGTGCTTTCCTTTCTTGTGATTCCTTGGATCTTTAGATTGTGCAATTGCTCCACTATTGTCACAAAATAATATGATTGGAACTTGCTCCATTCTTATTACACCAAGGTCAAAAAGGAATTTCTTGAGCCATACAGCTTCTTTTGCTGCCTCACAAGCAGCAACGTACTCAGCTTCCATGGTGGAGTCTGCAATACAAGATTGCTTAATACTCCGCCAACTAATGGCTCCACCTCCTAAGGTGAAAACACATCCTGAAGTGGATTTTCTGAAATCTAGATCTGATTGAAAGTCTGAATCTGTATAGCCAATGGGAATCAAATCACCACACCTATAAACAAGCATATATTCTCTCGTTCTCCTTAGATACTTGAGAATATGCTTTACAGCTTGCCAATGTTTTGGTCCTGGATTGGATTGATATCGACTGACCATGCCAACTGAATAACAGATATCTGGTCTAGTACAAAGCATGGCATACATCAGACTTCCTATTGCAGAAGCATAAGGAACTTGTCTCATCATATCTTCTTCCTCTTGAGTCTTAGGCCTTTGGTCATCAGACAGAGGAACTCCATGTCTAAAAGGAAGCAATCCTTTCTTGGAGTTTTGCATGCTAAATCATTTTAGAACCTTATCTATATATCTAGCTTGTGATAAACCTAACATCTTATTCTTGTGATCTCACTAAAGCTTGATCCCTAGAATAAAGTTAGCCTCACCCAAGTCTTTCATATCAAATTGGCTTGACAACCAAACCTTTACTGATGACATTACCTCTACATCATTTCCAATAAGTAGAATATCATCAACATAAAGCACTAGAAACATTACTACTTTATCTCAATGTCTTTTGTACACACACGATTCATCAAGATTTTGTTCAAAACCAAATAACTTGATTGCTTGATCAAATTTGATGTTCCATGACCTAGATGCTTACTTAAGTCCATAAATGGACCTTTTCAACTTGCATACCATATGCTTTTGGTTATTTGCTATGAAACCTTCTGGTTGCATCATATAGATTTCCTCTTCAAGATTGCCTTTAAGAAATGCAGTCTTGACATCCATTTTTCAAATCTCATAATCAAAATGAGCAGCAATGGATAAGAGAATTCTAATAGATTTAAGCATTGCCACTGGAGAAAAGGTTTCATCATAATTAATACCTTCTTTTTGTGTATACCCTTTCGCCACTAGCCTTACTTTAAAGGTTTCAACCTTTCCATCTATCCCTCTCTTTCTCTTGTAAACCCACTTGCAACCAACAGGTTTAATGCCGTTAGGCGCCTTTACAAGATCCCAAACTTGATTGGAATACATGGAATCTAATTAAGATTTCATAGCTTGGACCTAATGATGTGCATCTATATCATTCATTGCTTCATCATATGTGTAAGGATCTGATTCAACCTCTTCTCAAATAGCTTCATAAGTTTCTCCCAAACCTATGAATCTTATAGGAGGCCGAACAATTCTCCCACTATGACAAGGCACCTGAGTACTAGACATGTCATGAGTAGTATCTTATGGTGTATCTAATATAGCCACATCATCCCTAATTTCATCTATTGGTTGTTCATTTACAGGTGCATTCATTTTAGCCAACACAACTCTATTTCTAGGAGTAAAATTATTCATATAGTCATTTTCCAAGAATTTAGCATTTGTACTAACAAAAACTTTGTTATCTTTACGACTATAGAATAAAAAAACCCCTAGTTTCTTTTGGATAACCTACAAGCAAACACACTTCTGATTTTGGTTCCAATTTATCAGGCTTTCCTTTTAAAACATGTGTAGGACAACCCCAAATATGGAGATATTTCATACTAGGCTTACGCCTACTCCATAATTCTATGGGTGTTTTGGGAACAGATTTTGATGGAACTAAATTCAAAAGATATATTGTTGTATTTAAGGCATAACCCCAAAAAGAAATCGGTAAAGTTGAGTAACTCATCATAGACCTAACCATTTCTAAAAGAGTCTTGTTCCTTCATTCTGCTGGGGAGTTCCAGGTGCAGCCAATTGGGATAAAATCCCATTTTCAATTAAGTAATCCTTGAAATCCCCAAGAAGGTATATGCCACCACGATCAGATCGAATGGCTTTTATGCGTTTACCTAATTGATTCTCAACTTTAGCCCTAAACTCTTTGAACTTTTCAAATTCTTCAGACTTCCATTTCATTAGGTACACATAACCATATCTTGAGTAATCATCAGTAAAAGTGATGAAATACTCATAACCTCCTTTTGCTTGGGTTGACATAGGACCACATACATCTGAGTGCACTAGCTCTAGCAAATCTTGGGCTCTTCTACTTTTTGCATTAAAAGGTCGTTTGGTCATTTTACCTTCCAAATAAGATTCACAAACTGGAAGTTCATCAAAGTCCATGGGCTCTAAGAGTCCATCTTTGATCAGTCTTTGAATCCTATTTGAATTAATATGACCCAAATGCAAGTGCCAAAGATATGCATCACTAGTAGAAGGAAACTTTCTCTTTAATGATTTTACATGAGAGTCATTATCTAATTTAGAAATATATAATTCATGCTTATCAGGAGTTAAAATATAAAGACCATGCACAATATTGCCAGAACAGATAAACACTTTATCCTTCTTTATTACAACATTGTCTTTAAGGATAACACAATATCCATGTTTACCTAAGTAAGTAGCAGAAATTAAATTCCTACAAACATTAGGTACATACAAACAGTCTTCTAATATTAGAACTCTAGATTCAAAATATAAATTATAAACACCAACAGCTACAACTGGAATCCTGCTCCCATCAGCCAAAGTAAGAAACAACTCCCCTTCTTTAAGCTTTTTGGTCTCTTGGAACCCCTGCAAGAAATTGCAGATATGATTAATACAACCTGAATCCACACACCAGGAATCCGTGGGATTCTGTACCAAACATATTTCAAGAAGGAATGTATTATTCATACCTTTATTCTTGGTAGCTTTGAAAATTGGACAATTCCTCTTCCAATGTCCTTTCTCACCACAATGGAAACACTTTACTTTGATCTTCTTTCCTTTATCAGCAACCCCCAAGGCAATTTGTTTACCCTCGTGCTTGGTGAAGTCCTTCTTCTTCTTCTTCTTACCTTTGCCTTACGACTTAGGTTGAGAAGTTGAAGCTTCACCAACATTGGCTTCAACATTGGAAGTACCAAGGATGCCTTCCACCGCTACCAACTCATTCATTAATTCAGACAATGTATAAATCTTTTTGTTCATATTATAGTTAAGTTTGAATTCCTTGAATGATTCTAGTAGCGACTGGAGTATCATATCCACTTGGGATTCTCCATCAATATCGGCACCTAAAACTTCCAATGTATTTAGATTAGAGATCATTGTAAGACAATGCTCCCTCACTGAACTACCTTTAACCATTTTGGTATTATAAATTTGCCTTATGGTCTCTTGCCTTGCAGAATGGCCTTGCTCACCAAACATCTCCTTCAGACTTAGCATGATATCTGAAACTAGTTCTAGATCCTGCATTTGATGCTGTAGAACATTTGAAATAGATGCTAGGATGTAGTACTTGGCCATTTCATTAGATTTCTGCCAACGAACATATCGTTGTTTTTCCTCAAAAGGAGCATCTAATGAAGGAAAGCTGGGACATGGTTTAGTAAGCACATATTTATGCTTTCAGTAGTGAGAACTATGTCCAAATTTCTTTTCCAGTCAACATAGTTGGATCCAGTTAGTTTGTTTTGATTAAGAATAGTTAGAAGTGGGCTAAATGATGCCATGTTCAAATCTGAAAACAATAAACATGAATATAATAAGTAAACTAGACATTATCTATTTAGCATATGAACATATAGTATGGAACCTTAATAAAACCATAATATAATATATGCAACGACAACCCAATCCCGTAATTAATATTCCTCAGAAGCGAGGTCATACCAATCACTACGATCAGGCGAGAATTATTCTCATTATTAATGCTATCATGGTAACTCTTACCAAACAAAAATAATTTGCCGCTTTTCCTTCAGTCTCTAAGTAATAATGACATAGCTCCGAAGGGAGGTTAACATTACACTTAGTCTAGTGTACACCATTGCCTAGAATCAATGTGAATCACCAACTCCACGGAAGCGTGGTCAATTTCAATGTAAAAACACACTTCATCTATTATTAAGAAGTTTAACCTATAGTACCATGAATTAAACTCCCTCCGAAGGGAGCAAGGAATATACGCCAAGGCGAGGTGCTTAATCACACTACTATAAACCGACAATGGAGGCCGTGAGATCTAACCCTTGTATCTCTCTCCCACTAGATGTTTTAAAGAGAAGGTTTTTAATTATAAAACATGCATAATCTAATTACACATAGTCTTACTATTTTTACATGTGAAAACACTTAGAAAATTTTTTTTGATTTTCCTTCTTTCGATCGATCGAAAGTACCCCTCGATTGATTGAAAAAATTAAGAAATTCGAACTTGATCATCTGACTCCTTCGATTGATACTCGATCGCCTCTCGATCGATTGAAAAACAAATTTGATCGATCGACTAGCAATCGAAAATCAATCGATCTAAAAAGTCTGATCACTGTCTCATTCGATCAATCGAAAATGATTTTCGATCGTTCAAAAATCGCGAAATTCAAATTTCCAGAATTTTCCTAAGGCAATTTTCTTCGTTTTTCATGAACAAACATTCAACATATGAACATTACAGATAAAGATTGATGTCAAAACTAAATTCTAATGCTATAGCCTTAAGATTCAAATTAACGTACTTAAATTTAAATTTAAACAACATCATAACATCAATTTTAGTTTTCATCAAATCATAGTTTCAACAACATGCAGAAAATTAAAAACATAATCTTCTAACAATATGAAACTATCATCTCTAATTCTAAAACTCACAAAACATGTTATACAATTCAAAATTGAAGACCGCTCTGATACCATTTTATGGAATTAAAGATGAACGCAACAAAAAAATAAATTTATAACGGATCTACTTCATTCACAATTGATAACATGCATTATGTAAATTTTAGAATTCAAGAACAAGAGAGTGTACCTTGGTGTGGTGAATTTCAAAACAAAGATTGAAGCACTTGGGAATACTTTTAATCTTCACTCCAATTCCACTAACACCCAAGAAGTGTGGACTCTCAATTAGTTACAAAGGAATTATTAGAGAGTGACATACACTCACATACACACCATTTCACAATCATGTTGATCACCAAAAAATTTTGTATGTTTTTCCCTTTGTATCTAACCAATTATCTAATTGGGCTGGCCTTTTGAGCCTTTCCAATTGGGCTTAAAGTGTGTGGCTTGGAGTGGGACCAAAAGGGACCAATAAGACACTAGCTCCAATGGGCCTTGGGCTTTTTTGTCAACTCTTGACAAGTCCAAAGTTACCATTAACTATATTTAATACCACTATATAAATATAGTTGCACTCTAGGCCTTATCTATAAATTATATCCCAAGACTTTATTGTACATGCAACCCCTTCATAAAATATTTGTAGTAATACAAAGTCATTAATGTAGACTGCCACTTTGTAAATTACTACATCTTAATTTTTGAGTACCCGGTTTAATCCTTTGAGTTATTCATCATACATTTATGAAATATAATTTCATAAATATATACTTTAGTAACTACTTACTAAAGTGGTTAGGCCTAACTCTTTGAATAATAAACCCATTAAACTTATCTCAATAAAATATTTTATATATCCGTTAAGAGATTATGAATTCCATCTTGAGAATATATGTTCCATCAATATTAAATGTGGTTGCCCAACATATTGAGGTTATGACCGTTACTTTAGATCTTACTCCTGATATATCAAAGCAACCTACACCTTATGATCAAGTCCATTATTCTCTCAAGATTAAGAGTTCATGCAAATATAAGTCGTGAGATTTATTATTCATTTGACAGTCTTTAGGAGAATAATAAATCTCACAGCGGTCCAGTTCAATATGTCTTAACTCTTAAAACATATTAACACATCAACTAGAAGTTTCCACTTTCATGATCAAGACAAATCATCGTAGTTGATATGTTATAGTCCTCGCAGATAAAATGCCCAATTTCATCACCGACTACAAACTATAATTCTGAGTTTACAAAGAACTTGTGATTTATATCTTTTGTGACTTTTCACATAAATCACATACTATGCATCTCATGGACTATATGATAATGTCCGAATATTCATGTTACTATTATTTCAGATAATAATAAAACAACTTTATTAAACACAATATTAAGTCATACATAATGTAATACACAATGTCACACTTAATATCATACATAGCATCATACAATAGGATTTAAGGGCACTAATCCTAACATTTGGGTAGGTCATAGATTAGTTCATATAGGTCTTCTTTACTTTCCTCTTCGATCATCTGGTAATTAATCCTTGGTCCTCTCCCAAAACTGTGATTGGGCAAGGGATTATTAGTGATGCTAGGCCTTGTAGGCGGCATAATCACCTTGTTGTCTATTAGGTTTTGAATTGCATGATGAAGGCCAAAACAATTGTCAGTATCATGGCCAAGGCCTTAGTGGTAAGCACTTCTCTTATTTACATCAAATCTTGAGAGTAAAGGATTTGGAATTGGTCTGGGGTCTAAGGATTTCAGTAACCCTTTTGCTGTTAGCTTGTCAAACACTTCGCTGATAGGCATATATAACTCATGAAACTTCCTCCTAGGTCTAGGCCTTTGTGATACTTTTACGGGGTGCAATGGGTGCAATCAGTTGATAAGGATCATTTTTATGGATATTAGAAACTTTTGCAGCCTTAGAATTTGATCCTAAATTCTTTTTAAACCTTGGTGGGTCATCATTCTTTATAGTGCCATTATTTATTGCATCCTCAATTTAGGTTCCAGCAGCAATCAAAGCTTTAAAATTAGGAAAGTATTGGGCAAACAAGTACTTATGGTATACAGGTAATAAATTCTTTACAACCATAGTTAACTATTCTTCTTCACTTGGCTTATTCATCATCTGTGTTGCCTTGGCTCTCCACTTGGTAAAGAAAGTAGAGAAGGATTCTTTTGGCTCTTGCTTCGTGGTCTTGATATCTCTCCTTGTTATGTCCACTTCTATGTTGTATTTGTATTACTTGTGAAAGTCTTGGTAGATGTCCTCCCAACTCATTGCTCTAGCATTATCCAGGTTGAGGAACCACCTAAGAGCAGCTCTGGTCAAAGTGTTTTGGAACATTTGAGCAAGTACTTCTTCAATCGCACCTAGGGGCTACATAGCCTTCATATACATCTTCAGATGGGACTTTGGGCAACTGATCCCTTCAAACTTATCCAAGATCGGCATCTTGAACTTAGGAAGCAGTCTCATATCAGGGAAAAGTGAGAGGGAGTCATAGTCCATGAGGTCTTCCATCTTATGAGCTCTTCTAATTATCTCTTCCATTTTGTTTATTCTTTCATTGATCTTTTTCTCACTCTCCATGGTTGGTGGATCATGGTCAGTCTTGTTCTCCTCTTGGTTACTTTTCAAATTCCAAAACTGTTGCACCATAAGGTTCATGTCCTCCCTCACCTGGATCTGACTAGCTACCATGGTGTTGAGTAGCTCTTAAGTGTTCATAGGTTCCTTGGTGTTCGGATGTTCTCCCTCTTCTGCCATAGTGTTGGAGCTTTAGAATTCTTTTGGCTTGAACTGTTTTGTAGGTCGAAGATAGGATTGTGATGTTGCAGCAGTGGAGTAGCTTCTATACTTACGAGCGTCAGTATCGTAGTGGGAGTGATGGACTTGGAATTGGAACTACTGGCTTGAGTGTCAGCCTTAGGTTCTCTTTACAGCCTTCCTTCAGATCTTGACTGAATTCTCCCCTAATGACAGGCTTGGTCGGGTTAATCAAAGCTAGGTTCCCATCCACATCAATCAATCAACCAAACAAACACACACAACATGCAATGCAATTTTAACATGGACCAGCCTAAAGGTAGGTTCTAAGTCATTACGTTGTAGGGTGGGTTTGTTGTTTCATTGTTTCCCATAGCTAGGATGTTACACCTCCCAACTTGTAATGTAATGAACATTGTGTTCGTCCGAACAGCATGGTCTGTCCTTTACAGTCAACAAGAAATGGTCTAGTGACTTTAGGTTATAAGTTAATGAGTTCACCACTAGGTACCCTAATCTAATGAAGACCAGTGATCCATGGTTACTACCACCACATGTTGTTGAAAGGGGTGCATACATATTTGTTGTGGTGTGGAGCCACCACTGTGAGAGACCGCCAAAATTAGGGGTTCTCAAAAAAGAGATTTGGGTACTTTTTTAGGGAACCTCCTTTTTGGGTAAGTGGTGTGGAGTCACCACTTATTTTTTTCACCATAAGATCATCAACGTAGTCCTCTACTTGCTTTTGAAGCATATCACCAAATACCAAAGTCATAGTTCTTTGGTATGTTGTACTTGCATTCTTCAATCCAAAATGCATCACCCTATACAAATAGTTTCCAAAAGGTGTCCTAAAAGCAGTTTTCGGAGCATTTGCTGGGTCTATAAGAATTTGATTATACCCACTATAACCATCCATAAAAGAAAAACACTCATGACCAGCCACTGCATCTACTAGGATATCAACATTAGGAATTGGGAATTCATCCTTTGGATAGGCTTTATTGAGATCCTGAAAATCCACACAGATCCTTATCTGACCATTTTTCTTCTTCACTGGAACTATGTTAGCCAACCAGCTCAGACATTCAATCTCTTCAATGAATCCTGCCTTCAAAAGCTTCTGTACCTCAAACTTTATATTTTCTTCCACATCCAAATGGTATTTCCTTGGCGGCTGCTTCACAGGTTTGGCATTAGGATCCACTTTTAACTTATGCATTACCAAGCTTGGACTCAAACCTAGAATTTCTTGATAACTCCAAGCAAAAACATCCTTGTATTCTTTGTACAAAGCTACTAACTTTCCTCTCTCTTTTTCTAACAGATTCTTACTGATCTTTACCATTTTTTCAGCTTCTTCTTCATCACCCAGATTGACCTCAACAAGTTCTTCTTGGGCATTCTTAACAACGTCATTCATGCACTCGGGAGCTTCTTTCACATACTCCTTAGCTATATGAACTTCTCTTGGCTGTTGTATCAGATTAAGGGAATTAGGCTAGCCATCCTATTCCTTCAAGAAAGGAATGTATTTTATCTTCCTGTTGGATTCTCGTTATCATCTCTTCATCTTCTAATGATGGCAGTGTTGAGCTACTGCTAGCCATGTTCTCTACTTCTTCTTCCATAGGGTCCTCACGACCTATGAAGAAAGTCATTGCCGCCTCTGGTCTACGCATCCTTGGATCAACTCTTTTCCCAGCTTTGATAACCAAATCTCCCTTGGCTACCCTATCGTGAAAGAAATTTCTCAAAGCATAGCAATCCATAGTATGGTGATCACATCTCTTGTGATACCTACAATAAAATGGATTTCACTTCTCCTCTTCTGTAGGTTCATGCTTACATTCAGGCAACATCACTACACCATCTTTCACCCAAGCTTCTAGGATGCTATACAACTCTTTAGTGTACACAGTAAAAGGAGGGGGAATTCCACCTCTATCCCTCTTCTTTCCTTTGGCAACCTTCTTATGCTCTTCTGTCACAGTGACCTCCACCTTTTTGTTTTCTCCCCTCCACGGTTGTCTAAGAGTACTCATAGCTTGTGAAGTTGAACCTTTTGAAGGCTTCCTAATGGACATACTTGTTCTTCTTGCAGCTTCTACAAGTCTTGTAAAGCTAGAGATTTGAAGATTCTCTAAGTAAGGCTGATATTCATACAACATGCCCATGATACAAACATCCACCAGCCTTTCTTCCTCTACAGGATCATAACACCACAAAGAAAGATCTCTAAACCTACGAATATACTCCAACAATCCCTTAGCCACCCTTTGCTTCTCATGTTGCAGATTTGACAACGTGAGCTTTCCCTTCAAAGCAAAGAACTTTTTCATGAACTACGTTGCCAAATCGTTCCAACTCAGAATTGACCCTGGTGTAAGACTAGTGTACCAAGTAAAAGCTTGGCCTTCTAAGGACTTGGAGAACTATCTGAGCCTTAGCTCATGGTCATGAGAGTGAGCTGTTAGCGCATCTACATACCGCCTGATATGCTCTCTAGCATTCCCTATTGTACCATCATATTTAGGGAATATAGGAGGTGTGTAGTTAGCAGGATAAGGTTTCCCAGCTATCTCCTGAAGATAAGAAGGCCTGGAATCAACATAAACAACACTCTCCATCTTTTTAGCTTCAAACAGGATAGCATGTATATCTTCCCTAGTCAGGTAAGGAGCCCCTAAGGACCTTGAGGACCCTAAGGTATAGCTGTCTCCTAACCTAAGGACTAAAACTCTACCTACATGGCAGCCTGAGAACATTGAAGATCTTCGATGGCAGCCATAATCCCCCTGTTCTCATGACAACTAGTCTTTCCAGAGGATTCTGCTTCAAAATGCATGGATATATGGTCTGCACTTGGTTCTGATCGATGGTTCTCACCTACACCAGTCAACATCCTAGTAACCATCTTCTTCCTTTGAGGCATGGAGGAAATGACTACAAACAGAGGTATACAACTCAACAAAACAGCCTTAAAGAGGAAAATAACTAGAAATCCCCAGCATAGTCACCAAAAATGTACGTGCAAGTTAGATTTGAGCTTATTTATGTGAGTAAAATAAGTTATCCAACAGTACATTTGCATGAGAAAGCTCGAGAAGATGCAAGCTTTAACATGACACTCAAACAAGAAATAAAGAAAGCCATGGTAGGACATGAAAAAAACGCACATTTAAACAAGAAGAAGAAGCTGATCAAGAAAACAACACAGGATGTACATGGAAAACCCTAGAGAATGGATAAAAAAAACCATGATTTGAGTAAGAACAAAACATTCTTGCTCGGCTTAGCTTGTATTATATATGGGGAAAGAGATCAGTTTACAATGAGATTGCCTTTTTCCCCTACCAACTCTCTACTTTCATCTCAAAATATCTGGTTCGTATCTTGGGTTCTTACCCTAGAAATTCAGCTGCATGTTCCTTTTATACTCTAAGGAAGACAATTGGATACAAGGATAGGTGTCAAGTCATCATATTCTCTCTCTTGAGATCTTTTTACAACTGTGATGCTATCTGCTAACTAAGGGATAAGAATTGCGTTAACGTGGCACTGGGACCCGTGGCTAGGTAGCTTTACCACTACTTGGGAGACAAGTCTTGGAAATTAAGAGGGACATTAGGAGTACTGTGATTAGTACACGTGTTCCCATGGTGACTCATGGTGTACTCAGCTAATAAGGGGTGTCCTCATAGCCTCTGACCTTAGAAGGTCATTATCTCCCTTTTTATGAGTGCTTGAGTACCATGTCAAGTGTAAATCTTACTTCCTTCCCAAGGCAGTCATGCCTTCAACACTGACCAAGACACAATCTCTTAGCAATCACCTACTTTCCCTTGCCTTACAGCTACTCCACGTGTAAAGTTTGGATTCAACCGCTTACACTTTCTCCCATGCCTTAGTAGTGTTATGTACAACGGTCATCCATTGGAACAGATAACCATTTTAATCACTACTCATCAGTTGCCCCTTTTGTTCCTTTGTAGTCCATATCTTGGACGAGCATAGGAATATGATCAGTTGTGACAGTTCATATTTTTCTGTTTCCCGATACTCTTCTTTTCGCCATAAATGTGAAATGACTTCTTTGTTGGATGACGGACACGTGTTTTCCTTCTACCCGTGGTATGTGTGAAAACTCCTAAATTTTGGACCACTTGAACTTCAGATTTCCTTTTTTTAGAAAAAAAAAAAAAAAAAAAAACTATTCCCCTCCTTTTGCCTTATTTTCCCTGTGCTTGAAGCTCTGAGGAATTTCTTTCCCCCTAGTAAGGTCTCTTTTCTTTGTACTCTATTGATGGTTGATTTTGATTTTGTTAGACAAAAGTGTCCTTCTATCTTTTTGTTTCCCGATACTCTTCTTTTCGCCATAAATGTGAAATGACTTCTTTGTTGGATGACGAACACGTGTCTTCCTTCTACCCGTGGTATGTGTGAAAACTCCTAAATTTTGGACCACCTGAACATCAGATTTCCCTTTTTTAGAAAAAAAAAAAAAAAAAAAAATTGTTCCCCTCCTTCTGCCTTATTTTCCCTGTGCTTAAGGCTC
The DNA here is from genome assembly GCA_023621385.1 of Quercus gilva. Lineage (NCBI taxonomy): Eukaryota > Viridiplantae > Streptophyta > Magnoliopsida > Fagales > Fagaceae > Quercus > Quercus gilva. Next base: position 29,758,674 of record CM042478.1, on the reverse strand, counting down.
TAAGGAATTTCTTTCTCCCTGGTAAGGTCTCTTTTCTTTATACTCTCTTGATGGTTGATTTTGATTTTGTTAGACAAGAGTGTCCTTCTATCTCCTTCTTCTTTGCTAGATTAGAAGTTTACCTTGAATACTCTTCTAGTCGACATCCTCAAGTAGGTCTATTTGTGTCTCGTTTTACTGCTTTCAAACTTATTTTGCTTATCCCTTATCCTTTATTTCGCCACTCTCTGATCAAACATCATTTAGGGATTACCACTGTAAAGTATAGGGAGGATGATGTTAGGTCAAGTGAGTTGGAGACAGGGCTATCATCAAATGCTGAACCCCTGGGTAAAAAAGTTGACATAGCTGTGTCAAAATTGCCCCCGTCCTCTTCTTCAACCCCTTTACATGCCCTTTCTGAAACTTGCTCTTTAAAAGGAAAGCACTTGAAAGGTTTTAGGAAAAGGTTTCAATTTCCCAAAGGTACCATCACTCGCTTGCCTCGTTCTAGCGAAAAGGCTTGCACTTTTGCCCATGGTGAAGTGTGCTTCTATGAAGCTACCTTTCTGTGTAGCCTTCGTTTTCCTGTCCATCCGTTCATCATGAAACTTCTTTCTAATTTCCAAATTGCCTCTGGTCAACTCGTCCTTAATGCTTGGAGGACGATTGTAAGTTTGCATGTCGATTTGGATGTCTGCCTATGAAGGGGACATGATAACGTTGAACGAATTTTTATATTTATATCATCTGAAGCCTTCCACCCATTATAGGTATTTTGAGCTTTTAGCCTGGGATAGAAAATCTAGGGTCATCTCTAGATTTCTCTCCTCCTTTCGTGATTGGAAATCATGATATTTCTTTATATTTGGAACTGGCTAGGAAACCATGCATGTCGACCGATAGGGCGAAGTCCTAAGGTTATTGCAGAAATGGGAAGGTCCACCACTTGGTGCGTACTTTTTTTTTTTTTTTTTAAATCATTTTTCTTAATTCCTTCATCTAACGTTTACTTGTATAACATTGTTTCTCTTTTGGTTTTGTTGCTTCTGATCGTCCTGAGTTAAAGAATCAATACCATGACCAAGTTCAGACCACCCTTACTTTTGCATGGGAGATCGAGGATTTTGATAACCTAGTCGACCCTCGTCATTTGTTTGACTGTTGCCTTGGACCTAAACCCACCCACTGAGTACGTGTTAGAGAAGATTTACCAAGAAGAAAAAATTAAGTTCTTCTTTATACAGCTTTTCGTCTTTTCCTTCTTTTCTCTGATTACTCATCTTTCCTCTTTTATTAGCAGAGATGGCCATTAGATACAGTAAAGAGAAGTAAGCTCGTATTTAAGGGATGAAAATTGAGCCCTTGTCCCAGCTTGCTACAGATTCGAAGAGACGAAAACTGCATGACGAGAAAGGCAACACAGTGGTTTTTTCATCCATTTAGATTATCCCGTCATCTCCAACCCCATTTCTTGAAGTCACGGCCTCTACTCCTTCTATTACTCGCTCGAAGGGAAAGAGCAAAGTTGGAAAAAGCATTTAGGGATATCCAACTACTACCCTTGGACGAGCTCACAACATGATTACCAATGACGAGCTCAAAGGCCTGTCGTCCATACCTTCCCATAAGCTAGTTAGCCATCATATCTATAAGCTGGTACAGGTATAACATTTTAGCCTTGATGAAGCAAGATTTTGCCTCATTAGTATGTTCCTCGTCAGTACAATGGACGACCTGGAGATCCTATGTAAGAGAAAACATTAAGTAGATAATGACACCGGTTTGGGGCCTACGAAGGACCCTCCGATGCTTAAATTAGTTTAAACTCTTTAGAAATAAGTAATCTGTAGAGCGATTTGTGTGTGTATATGTTTTTGTATTTCATTTACCTAGCTTTCTTGGCTTTATATAGCCTCTGTGTAAGTAAATGCTCTGTGTAATGTTGTACTACAACTGGAGGAGTTATGGCTTAATGATGACCGCTTAATCCCAGCCTTTTACTGTCCATAATGTTTATCTAAATGCACAATATTAGACGGTAGTAACGGTTCCATGCTCATTTATCACTCAATCATTGAATGCTACCTGGGATTAATGCACTTACTCTCGTCCATAAGCTTACTCATCATTATTATGGACAGTTTGCAAGTATGGACGACCATTTATATGCTACTTGTTAGTTGCCCCCTTTATTCCTTTGTCGTCATTTGTTTGGACGTGCAAAGGAATATGAAAAGTCTTTTTTGGCGGGTTAACTTGTTCATGCCTGAGATTCTCGTCTTATCACATTTATTGTGTGGCGATATTCCCGTTAGGTGATTGCCACATTTCCCTCTTGAATTGGTCGCATGTGTGTGTTTCCTTGTGTTTCCTACGCATATTGATTTTGCTTCCCTTTTTCAGCAAATACTTCTCACATTCTCCTTCTTCTTCAATGTGGGCTATATTTGAAGTCTAAAACTTTCAAAAAGAGGGCTCCTACAAATTTAGTATGGTAAGATTCCTTTTCCTCAAAACTCCATTAATGGTTGACTTTGCTTTCATTAGGCAGAAAGCTCCTTCAATTTTATTCTTCTTCGCTAGAATAGGGGTGTTCTTAGAGTTTTCTAGTGGGCATCGTCCTCAAGCAGGTTTGTTTTTACCTCGAGATTTTGGAGCTTTTAGACCTGTTTTGACCACTCTTTATCCTCTGATTCGTCATTCCTTAATTGCTCATCACTTAGAGATAACTACCGTAGAATATAGGGACATCGATGTTAGGTCTAGCGAACTCGAGACTGGTCTATCTTCGTGGTGAAAATCAATAAGCATTAAAGGATCTATTGCATGTTCCAGTTGGGCCTATTACTAGAGCAAGATCCAAAAAGATCAAAGAAGCACTTAATAGGCTGATTCAAGATATTTGGTCTGATTCTAACATAGGACATTCCAAGCTTGGCCCAAAGGAAGATAAAGGCGTAATAAACTTAATCCAAGCTATTGAGGGCTGATCTGGCTTAATCAGACGTGATTTATGGAGTGGATTAATGGCTGATTGATTTTCCAGCTCCATACCAATTAATAGATATTTTTCCTATTCTGGTGCTACTAATTTTAAACCAAATCTACCTTAATTTTAGGCTTCTATTATTTAGAACATTTTTTTTTAGCTATTTTCCTATTTTGGAGCTGCTAATTTTAGACCAAATCAACTTTAATTTAGGCTTCTATAATTTAGTACGTTTTTTTTTTTCCCTATTTTTAGTCATGTCTTATAAATAGCATACACTCATTGTAATAGAGAAATATTGAATAAAAATTAGAAAAACGTGAGTTTTTGCTTGTTCCCTTGGTTCTTCAAGAACTGTGAACTTATCATGGATTCTTCCTTGTGGCATTCAAATTTTATAGCTTCGGTTCGTGATTCAGCTATAATCATTGGGTCGGAGTCTGTTACTTATACCTTTGGTTCACGTTTCATTTATAAACGTTGGGTCGGGGTTTCTATCAAAATCTAAATTTTAGCTTTCTTGGGCAAGTATTACAATATTATTTGTTTGATCTCAAAGCATGTCGATTGAGGTTCGTATCATTTGGTCTCAGAGCACAGGTTCTAAAATCAATTTTCCTATCTCTTTATCTTTTGTTTTCTATTATCATCCTACCTTGTTCCTTTTGTGTTCTTTATTCTTTGTTCTTATTTTGTGACGTGCACCAAGTCAAAATTATGCACCAAGTGCAAAAAAAAAAAAAAAAAAAAAAAAAAAAAAAAAAAAAAAAAATGAAATAAAGAAGAGACATAAAAAAAAAAAAAAAGAAGAAAAGAAAAGAAAAATTATTTGTAGTTTCAGTTCTCTTAAACCAAAATATTGTTTTTCTTTTGTCCTCTTCCATTGATTCATTGTTTATGTAATATTTTCTTGCTGTTGGTATTGGTTTAAATACTACAAGTTGAATATCTTGATTAAGTTTATTAGTTTAATGAAGAACTGAAAAGGGGAAGCCACGACTAGAAAAAGGCAAGAGAGTGTGTGACTAATATCACGAAAAAGCCAATTTAAGGGTAAAACACGAGTGTGAGTGACATAATTTAAGTGCAAACACGTGAGGGAGTGTTGTGAGGAATTATTTCTAACATTTCTTTATAGTTTCAAAAGTATGTCTTCCAGGGGCAAAGCATCATACAAAGAAGGATGGGAGGAGTCATCCTTAATGTTGCAGGCTATGCAACAACAATTTGAATGCATGAACATGGGGTTTAATGAGATTTGGGATCGGATGGATAGGCAAGATGTTGTTATTGCTACTTTGCATGAGGAGCGTCCCCAAAGAGTCCCTAATGCTAGAAGGCAAGAAAGGTGTGCGCACGTGAATGATTCTTGAAGAAGGAAAAATATAGGATGATGGGCCTCAATAAGATGGGCTTGACGGTTCCATGTCCATAAGCCGATATTGAACAGGTCCATCACTCATAGTCTGTTGTGGATGGATCTTGCACGGATAGTTATGACAGGAGTGGAGCTAATGCTCACATGGATGCCATGAACCCCAGATAGAAAAACTTGCAGCCCACACATAGTCATCAATAGAACCCTGGTTCGAATAGAATTCTAGAAGATTCACGCGTTGATGAAAGATCCTCTCTACAAGGAAATGACTTACCTACCACGTTTGGAGTTATTCAAGAGGATTCCTATAAGGAAAAGACTTTTACATCAAGGAGGAGAGAGGTCAACCCTCTACTACTATAAAAGCCCCAATACCCTCATAAATCAAGGTACGCATAATTTATCCCCTCTCTAGTACTCTAGAGTTGTGAGAATAGTATTAACTTAACCTTCGAAGGGTAGTTGGCCAACACCACACCGATGCCCTCTGTTAGGTTTTTCTCCTTGTGTTTTGCAAGTATTACTTTTGAGTGGTTGAGTATCGTGTGACTCACTGGTGAATTTCTCGGCTTCATCAGTTGCTGCCGTCTGTGGGAAGAATGACAAAAGTTGAAAATCGTAAGTCATACCATTGTTTCCCAGACAAAAGGGTTGCATGGTACTCACTCGCTCAATGGCAACCACTAACGACGTTCAGGGAGAGGAACCACCCACAACCGCCCTCAAGAGACAAGTTCGAACTCTTGCCACTGCTGTGGAATGCCTCACCAAACAAAACAACGACCTGGAAGAATAGCTACGCCAGAAAAATGCAGCACCGAATGACCAACGAGGAGATTAAGAAGGGACCAGCACTGAAAGAAGGAACCAAGAGAGACCTGAGGACTGATGGATATTTACATGTTTGTATCGCATACAAAACACACGCAGCAGAAAATTAACGGATCTACTTCAATTGCAATCTATAACATGTACTATGTAAATTTCAGAATTCAAGTATAAGATAGCGTACCTTGAAGCGGTGAGTTTCAAAAACAAAGATCGAAACACTTGGGAATACTTTTAATCTTCACTCCAATTCCACTAACGCCCAAGAAGTGTGGACTCTCAATCAGTTACAAAGGGACAATTAGAGAGTGACATACACTCACATGCACACCATTTCACAATGATGTTCCTTTTTCTAAATTCTGTGTGTTTTTCCCTTTGTATCTAACCAATTATCTAATTGGGCTAGCCTTTTGGACCTTTCCAATTGGGCTTAAGTGTGTGGCTTGGAGTGGGACCAAAAGAAACCAATAAGACACTAGCTCCAATGGGCCTTGGGCTTTTTCTGTCAACTCTTGACAAATCCAAAGTTCCCATTAACTATATTTAATACCACTATATAAATATAGTTTCACTCTAGGCCTTATCTATAAATTATATCCCAAGACTTTATTGTACATGCAACCCCTTCATAAAATATTTGTAGTAATACAAAATCATTAATGTAGATTGCCACTTTGTAAATTATTACATCTTAATCCTTGAGTACCCGGTTTAATCCTTTAAGTTATTCATCATTTATTTATGAAATCTAATTTCATAAATATATACTTTAGTAACTACTTACTAAAGTGGTTAGGCCTAACTCTCTGAATAACAAACCCATTAAACTTATCTCAAGGGAATATTTTGTATCTCCGTTAAGAGACTATGAATTCTATCTTGAGAATATATGTTCCATCAACACTAAATGTGGCTACCCAACATACTGAGGTTTTGACCGTTACTTTAGATCTCACTCCTGATATATCAAAGCAACCTACACCTTATGATCAGGTCCATTATTCTCTCAGGATTAAGAGTTCATGCAAATATAAGTCGTGAGATTTATTATTCATTTGACAATTTTTAGGAAAATAATAAATCTCACAGTGGTCCAGTTCAATATGTCTTAACTCTTAAAACATATCAACATACCAACTAGAAATCTCCATTTCCATGATCAAGACAAATCATCTTAGTTGATATGTTATAGTCTTCGTAGATGAAATGCCTAATCTCATCCCCGACTACGAACTATAATTCTGAGTTTACAAAGAACCTATGATTTATATCTTCTGTGACTAAATCACATAAATCACATACTATGCATCTCATGGACTAAATGATAATGTCCCATATTCATGTTACCATTATTTTAGATAATAATAAAATAACTTTATTAATCACAATATTAAGTCATACATCATGTCATACATAATGTCATACATAATATCATACATAGCATCTTACAATAGGATTTAAGGGCACCCATCCTAACAAGGGCAGCAACGCCCCAAGCAGACTGGAAAGGCAAAACATGAGCCTCACGGACACAACTCTGCAACCTATTATTGCGAAGATGCAGGCGATGAAAGAACAGATGGAAGTCATGATGAACGCCCTCAAGGGACAAGTGTCCAGCAATCTTGACGACCTGGTCAATCACACCGACTCGCCATTTACTGCGGCCGTCAACTCTTTCCCTCTACCACATAAGTTTCGTATGCCTCAGATTGACAGCTATGACAGAGGAAAAGACCCTTTGGACCATTTAGAAACCTTCAAAACCTTTATACATCTTTAAGGGGTAGCGGATGAAATCATGTGTAGAGCCTTCCCTATGACACTGAAGGGGGCAGCCAGGATTCGGTTCAGCCAACTGATGCCTAACTCCATCAACACTTTTAAGGAGCTAAGCGCTCAGTTCACTTCACACTTCATTGGAGGACATAGGTACAAGAAGTCCATAGCGTGCTTGATGAGCATCAGGCAACGAGAGGACGAAACACTGAGATCCTACATAACGCACTTCGATAAAGAAGCACTTTCGATCGATGAAGCTGACAATAAGATACTAGTAGCAACCTTCACAAACGGGCTGCGGAAGGGTAAGTTTTTTTTCTCTTTATACAAAAATGACCCGAAGACCATGTTAGAAGTACTCTACAGAGCAACCAAGTACATGAGTGCGGAAGACGCATTGTTGGCTCAGAAAGAAAAGCCTAGGAAGAGAGAGCGACAGGAAGACACACAGCAAGACCAAGGGCGAAAGAAACCCAGAACAGGAGACAAAAGGGATGAAAGGCGCCTTAAGCCCCCAGGAGGAAGGTTTACAAGCTTCACTCCATTGAATGCCCCAATAGACCAAGTCCTGATGCAGATCAAGGACGAGGGGGCCCTAACGTTCCCAGGAAAGCTGAAGAGTGATCCAAGTAAATGATCTAGAGACAAGTATTACGCTTCCATCGTGACCACGGTCATGACACGGCCGATTGCTATGACTTAAAGCAATAGATTGAGGCCTTTATCAGACAGGGAAAGTTGTAGAAGTTCTTTAGCAAGGAGAGAGCGGATCCAAATCACCAAGAGCAAGCCCCCGACGGGATAACGAGCGTTAAAAACCCCCATTAGAGACATAAGGATGATTGTAAGGGGAACCGCGACTACTGGCTCGTCCAAAAAGGCTCGAAAAACCTACCTTAGGATGGTCCATAACATCCAACTGACGGGTTCCATACCAAAGATAGCACGGAGGGGAAGCCCCATCATTGGGTTCTTGGAAGAAGATGCGCGACGCCTTTATCACCCACATGACGACGCACTTGTTGTCAGCGTACGTGTGGGGGACTACAATGTGCATCGGGTGTTGATCGACAATGGCAGCTCGGCAGACATCCTATACTACCCGGCATTCCAGCAAATGAGAATCGACAGAGAAAGACTGATACTTACGAACTCCCCATTGGTAGGCTTTGGAGGAACAAGAGTATTCCCATTGGGTGTGGTCACGCTTTCGGTAACAGTAAGCGACTATCCTCAGCAGATCACTAAGGATGTGACATTCCTTACGGTCGATTGTTCATCTGCTTACAATGCCATCCTCGAACGACCCACCCTTAACTCGTGGAAGGCAGCAACATCGACATACCACTTAATGATCAAATTCCCTACGGATTATAGGGTCGGCGAGTTACGAGAAGATCAGGTGGCCGCACGCGAATGCTACATAGCCATGCTGGAGATGGAAGATCACCAACAGACTATGTGCATAGAAGAGCAACAGACCAAAGTAGAGCCAGTCAAAGAGCTAGAAGAGATAACCCTCGATGAATCAAAACCCGAATGGACGACTAGAGTGGGGACATTGGCCAGCCCGACAATACGTCAAGCACTTGGAGCTTTCCTTAGGATGAATCAAGACGTATTCGCATGGAGCCACGAGGACATGCCAAGGATTGATCCCTCGGTCATACATAGTTCATAGTCTGAATGTGAACCCTGCATCTTCACCTGTTCGACAGAAAAAGCGAGTGTTCACACAGGAGCGAGACAGAGTGATAGCAGAAGAGGTCAGAAAGCTGCTAGATGCGGACTTTATTCGGGAAGTATACTACCTTGACTGGTTGGCGAATGTGGTCATGGTCAAGAAGGCCAATGGGAAGTGGCGAATGTGTGTCGATTTCACGAACCTCAACAGGGCGTGCCTGAAGGACAACTACCCACTCCCTCGGATAGACACTTTAGTAGACTCGATGGCGAGACACCAGCTCCTAAGCTTCATGGATGCCTTTTTGGGCTATAATCAAATCAAGATGAAGGAGGCTGATCAAGAGAAAACTTCCTTTGTCACCAGCCAAGGACTTTTTTGTTATAAGGTGATGCTGTTTGGGCTCAAGAATGCAGAGGCAACTTACCAGAGGCTCATGAACAAAATGTTCGCACACCAAATTGAGAAGAACGTGCAAGCCTATGTCGATGATATGTTAGTAAAGAGCATGCACGAAGATGATCACCTAGACGACCTACGAGAGACGTTCAACACCCTCCGCTCACATAACATGAAGCTGAACCCAAACAAATGCGCATTTGGAGTAACGGTAGGGAAATTCTTGGGCTTCATGGTATCCCAAAGGGGTATAGAGGCTAACCCAGAGAAGATACGGGCCATAATGGAGTTAGAACCATTGAAGATGGTCAAGAAGGTGCAAAGTTTGAATGGCAAAATTGTAGCATTAAACAGGTTCATCTCAAAAGCGAAGGACAAGTGTCTACCATTCTTCCGCATTCTGAGAAAATCATTTAAGTGGACAGATGAGTGCCAGAAGGCATTTGAAGATCTAAAGAAATACCTTTCATCCCCACCTTTGCTCAATCCGTCCAAACCAGGGGAAGAACTCTACCTATACTTAGCCGTTTCGTAGGCAGTGGTAAACGCGGCTTTAATAAGAGAGGAAGGTGGATCCCAAAGACCTGTCTACTTCATAAGTCGGGAATTCCGAGGAGCGGAAGAAAGGTACCCCTAAATGGAAAAATTGGCCTTCGTGCTAGTAACTGCGGCATGAAAGCTCAAGCCATACTTCCAAGCACATACTATTATAGTCTTAACAGACCGACCCCTAAGAAAAGCAATGAGTAGCCCTGAAATTTCCGGACAGATGGCTTTATGGGCAGTAGAGCTAAGTGTGTTTGATATACAGTATCGCCTGTGAACTGCCACAAAAGGGCAAGCCGCGGCTAACTTCATCGCCGAATTCACTTGAGCGGAAGGCAAGATGGCAGAAAACACTGCACAATGGACAATCCACATGGACGGATCTTCAAACCAAAGAGCTAGAGGAGTCGGGGTGGTAATCGAAACCCCGGAGGGGGATAACATTGAGTGCATGATTCGACTAGACTTCCCCATAACCAACAACGAGGCTGAGTATAAAGCGTTGGAGGTAAGGCTAGACCTTGCAAAAGCAGCAGGTGCTGAACACGTGGTCGTATATTACGACTCCTAGATTGTAACAAGTCAAATTAACGGTGGCTACGAGTGCAAGAATGAAAGGATGACGAGGTACTTGGAAGAGGTGAAGAGTCAAATCAACAACCTCGAAGTCAGATTCGTTCAAATCCCAAGGGAAGAAAACGAATGTGCCAATCGCCTAGCAAAGGCTGCCTTGGCAGAATTTATGCTTGTCCCTGAACAAGTATTGTCGTTTGTTCAAAACTCTTCACTTATTGATGATGGGTCAAATGTGCAGGAAGTAAATTCTAAGAACAATTGGACTACGCCATTAATAGCATACCTAAGATCTGGCACGCTGCCAGACGGGAAAGACGGCGCTAGGAAGTTGAAAGTTCAAGCCTTACGATTTGTGCTGATCAAAGATGTCTTGTACAAAAGAGGATTCTCTCGATTGTACCTGAGATGTTTGAGCCACGAGGAAGCAAACTACGTAATGAGAGAAGTCCACGAGGGTATTTGTGGAAACCACTCAGGAGCACGGGCATTAATGCACAAGTTGATTCGAGCAGGGCATTATTGGCCTACAATGTTAAAAGACGCACAAGGCTATGTCAAGACTTGTGATAAGTGCCAAAGGTTTAGTAATTTCATCAGACAACCGTCTGAAGAGATGACCCTCATGACTGCCCCATGGCCGTTCGCTCAATAGGGACTAGATATTATGGGCCCCTTGCCGACAGCGGTAAGGCAACTAAAATTCTTGGTAGTTGGTATCGACTACTTCACTAAATGGGTGGAAGCAGAAGCCCTAGCCACTATCACAGAGAAGAACATTTGAAGCTTTGTATGGAGGAATATCATCTGCAGATACGGGATACCAAGAGTGCTCGTCTCCGACAACGGAAAGCAATTCGACAACAACGCATTTAGGGACTTCTACTCGGAGCTGGGTATTAAAAATCACTACTCATCGCCCGCACACCCACAGGCCAATGGGCAAGTTGAAGTCACGAATCGGTCCTTGCTCAAGATCATCAAGACCCGGCTCGAGGGGGTAAAAGCTATCTAGCCTGACGAGCTACCAAGCGTCCTATGGGCATACCGTACTACAGCAAGAACACCCACGAGAGAAACGCCGTTTCGACTAGCATACGGAAATGATGCTGTCATCCCAGCTGAGGTAGGACTCACAAGCTATCGGGTGGAGAACTACGACGAGGACAAGAACAAAGAGGCCTTGCGCTTTCAACTAGACTTAGTGGACGAGATCCGAGCAATAGCAGAGCAGAGGTTGGTGCTGTACCAGAATTGTATGGCAAAATACTACAACTCCAATGTCAGGCGTAGAGACTTTTAGATTTGAGATCTTGTACTACGGAAGGTAATAGGCGCAGTTAGGGATCCTTCACAAGGAAAGCTCAGCCCCAACTTGGAAGGACCCTACAGGATCGCATCATGGCAAAGGAAGGGAACCTACCACCTTGAAACTCTGGACGGACGAAAGTTGCAACACCCATGGAACACAGAGCACCTACGGAAATACTACCAGTAGAGAGACGACATGAAGAGCATCAAAGTTCCAAATTTCCCAGTTTATATTATTAAGTTTTTTACTATTACTAGTTTTTACTTTGAACAATTCTTTCTACAAGTACCTTTTTAAGCCTAAGGGGGGCAGGTACTTTTTCTACGAACGTATGGTTTTCTTTTTCGCATGGTTTTCTTTTTAATAAAAGGAATATTTAGATACGACTATGTTTTTTCTACTTAAATTCTTACAGTCCAAAAATGGATAGAGTCTATCATTACATAGACAAAATTAAGTCTAAAAGTGGACGGACATAATCTACGACCACGAAATGGATGGATCGTCCTAAGTGGATGAAATTCTAAGTCCATAAGTGGACGGATATAATCTACGTCCACAAAATAGACGGACCATCCCAAATGGAAGAAATTAAAGTCCACAAAGTGGACGGATCAAAATCTATTAGTCCACAAAGTGGATGGATCATCCTAAGATGGTGAAAATTTATTAAAGTCCATAAAGTGGACGGATCATCCTAAGACAGTGAAAATTTATTAAAGTCCAGAAAATGGACGGATAATCCTAAGACGGTGAAAATCTATTAAAGTCCACAAAGTGGACGGACCTTCCCAAAAAATAAAAATCCTTGTTAAGTCCATAGAATGGATGGATCTCCCCAAGAGGGAGAAAAATTCTAATAAAGAGCAACATACGAACGGATATATATCACTAAAAAGATGGATCGCCCTAAAAGGGTAAAAATTCCAAAGAGCCAATAAGTGGATGGATAAACACTAAGTTCACAAAATAGACGGATTGAAAATACGTCAAATCCTTCGAAACTAGTCCAATAAATGGATGGATATTATCCAAACCCAATAAAGTGAACGGATACCTCAGAACAACATGACAGCCTTGACCGAGGCTTGTTAAAATAAATAAATAAATAAATATTAGGAAAGAAAAATAAACTTACTATTATCCACAAAGGAAAATTGGCAAAGAATTAAAATAGTAGACAGATTAATGTTTACACATGCTATCCATGACGGATAGAAATTGTTCTCCAAAAAACTTAAAATAACAATAATAATAAAAAATAATAATAAAAACTACTCTCCAGTAGGGGACACATCCCTCTCCTCCATATGACAGGCCTGACCATCTTTTGGTTCGTTTTCATCGACGGCTCAATCAATAAGGGCGTCATTGATGGGGGCATTCTCGCCAAAGAGCTCCTCCGTGTCTTCCAATTGAATAGGTTGGACAAATGTTTGCTTCGGGCCGTTGATGTTGACGGAGGACAAATCCAACTCTGGGTGTAGTGCCTTTACTTAACGGATAGCCTCGTCAAATCCGTTGCCATACGAGACTCCAAGCTCTAATAACAGGGCGTCGGAGTCACGATACTCTTGTACTGCAACTTCCTTCGCTAGACAAACTTCTTTCTCCTTTTCCTGTAGGACTTTCCTTAGTTCCTTCGTCAGCATGTAGTACTCGTCCCTAGCTTCCTCCGCCATCTTAAGTTTCTTTTCCTAGGCCACCTTCCAAGTTTTTAGTTCGATCAGCTCATCCTCCATCAACTTGGCTTTATCACGGACACGGCCCAACGCCATCTCATGGTTCAAGCACCGTCCCATTAACCCCTTCATCATAACCATGGCCTGAAAAATGGGAAAGAATTAGTTTCAAGCAGAGTTATATAGACGAATGAAAAGTGGATGGGCAGAATTACCTGAGTAATACTAAATAGGCCCGTCTCTCCCATTGCCTCCGTGGAGTGGTTGCATAAGTCCTCATAGTCCTCTATGGATATGATGGACGAATTTTCTCTAAGGCATACTTAGAATCCTCTCGGAGGAGGACGGGTGGTTTCTTCTGGCTTGATGACGGAGCTTTCATGAGGTCTTTGCCAGCCCCATGCTTCATAAGAGTCACCGTCTTGGCACCCTCGGCCATTAGACCTACGACGGGCTCCAAAGGGACCTTGGGCTTCTTCGTAGGACAGTCCTCTTTGGACGATTGCTTCCTCTTCGATGACAGTTGCTTATGTCCGCCTCCTTAAGGCCAACGTTGCCGGCCTCCTTGTTCTTGGCAGCATTAGCCTTTATCAATGCCCTCCTCTTAGCGTCATCCATTTCTGTAGAGGGGGACGGATTAAGTCAACTATGAAGGTTGAAAACAAAATCATTCAAGTAAAATGAAGATGACGGTCTTACATTGGCATATCATTTTCTCGTATTTAATGGCTGCTTGTGTTGGAGTAGGTCTGTCACAATACTAGTGTATGATATCAAGATTGACCAGTTTGGCCTAAGTCCTCTCCTCTAGCTGGGTCTTGTTAAAAATTTGTTCAAGAAAATTGTATTCCTCAAGATCAATTTGCGGTCGCCATCGTACTGCAAGAAAGAAGATGGTTAAAAATTGCTGAAGTAATTACAAGTAAATTGAACGGGAATGTAAAGTTTTCACGCGCTAGGATGGGTGGATACCAGACTCAGACAATATGCCCCAAGTAGTTTCGATGGGCATGTGTTCCGTATCCCCTGGACGACACATCCACTCGTCGCCCTCCAAGAAAAGGTAACGGCTTTTCCAATCCCTGTTGGAGTTTGGAGTTTGGAGTTTCGTATATAACCTTCAACAATGAACTCCCTGGGGACAAAATTGTATATCCCCCTAGATTTGTCAATCTCATCTGGACGGTAGCAGTGAAGGAATTCCAGCACCGTCAGCCTCTTAGCACCGTCTGACCAAGCACCATACAAGATCTCCATAGCTATAAAGACCCTCCAGGCGTTGGGGGATACTTGGTTGACGGACAGACCCAGATACTTTAGAAGTTCACAGTGAAGGGAGCTTAGGGGAAATCTAAGTCATGCCTTCAGTATTTGCTCATACACCCTAACACCTTCTATCCCTTCGTAGTAGCATTTCTCTGATTTATAGGGTAGACGGATGGAGATGTTATCTGGGATTTGGTAGTTTGCTTAAGAGTTTTGAAATGTGTTTCCTTGATTATGGATACAAAATTGTTCACCGTCCACTCTGGAAGCATGATAAACTCCCTCGGTCCATCAGCTCCTACGACGGGTCCTACTGGTTCCTTATTAGAACCTTCCTTTGGTTCAGCCACCTCCATATCCTCATTTGTTAAGGATGAGGAAGAGGCGAATGGACTCCTCTCTTCGCTGGGACTCTGGTCTCTATGACCTAACGGGTAGACTTCCTCATAATCCGTCCCATCACGGATAACTAACTGATTACTCGACGCATTAGACATTACCTACATATGACGACAAAACCTAAGACTAATGAGTCTAGAATGGATGATGGTTTATAAAGACTAGGAAAATAAATTGTATTTAAATATATATATATATATATATATGGAGTTGTCGAAGGAGTACTTACCAAGTTTATGAGAGAACGGAGTGAATGTGTTAGATAACGGACACGGCTGTTGGACGGAGTGGTCTCTGGCAGGTATACAAGTGCACTCTAACAATATGTTATGGGAAAAAGTAGAAAAATGAGAAGAGGTGAAAGAGGTATTTATAGGAGAGGTGCACGGAAGACGAAGCGACGCTTCTATCAGAGACAATGCCTAATAGGGGAACGACATGTGTCATGTGTCATAAATGTCTTCCAGAACCTGTCAGGGCAAGCACAGTTCACGAAGTCTGCCTTGAAATCGTCAACCCAGTCACCATGAGTTTTGAATTGTCACCTCACAGGTCCTTCCACTGAGAAAGGACGAACCTATAGGGTGAAGGGGCAGCTGAAGAGGGAAAAATATAGGACGATGGGCCTCAATAAGATGGGCTTAATGGTTCCACGTCCATAGGCCAATATTGAACGGGTCCATCACTCGTAGTCTGTTGTGGATGGATCTTGCACGGACAGTTACGACAGGAGTGGAGCTAAT